>PVLA01000356.1:0-601087 GCA_004027455.1 Hydrochoerus hydrochaeris
CATGTGTCATGTTAGCGTCTTGGTACACCCCAGCAGATGCTTCTTCTCATTCTCAGTTCTAAAAACCTCTGCCTTACCAGTACCCCTTTCCACCTCTGAACTCCATACCCAAAAGCCGTGAGTCAGTGACAGGCTGAGAGTCCTTGGCCAGGAGCAAGCAGGGCAGGGAACCACTTTGGTCCCTGAGACGCAGATAACCTTTACGAGATGAAGCTTCTAGGACTCCAACTAAAACCTGTAGGAAGAGGCAGGCATAGTGACACAAGCCTGTCATCCAAGCGGGAGTATCACCACACATTCGAGGGCAGCCTAGGGTAGGTACACAGTGAGCTCAAGGCCAGCCTGAACTGCAAAGCAAGACCCTGGCAGAAAACAGAAAACAGAAAACAAAAAACAAAACAAAACAACCTATAGGAAGAAGAAGGCCATGAATCAAGTTTTTACTTATTTTTCCTGGTATTGGGGATTGAACCCAGGACCTTCACATAAAGCTACATCTGCAGTTTCTTATTTTCTGATTTGAGCAAGGTTTCACTAAGCTGCTGAACTGTCTAGTCTGGGCTTGAACACACAATCCTGCTTTGGTTTCCAGAGTGCTAGGATTACAGATATGCACCACCACACCCAGCTCCAAATAGCAAATGACAATGAGCATCAATACCAGGCGCTGTGTCCAATGTGAGCATACATTATTCCTTTCTTTTGGTTTTTGGTACCAGGGATAGAACTCAGGACCTGGCACCTGCCGTGCAAGTATTTATGCCACTGAGCTATGCCCCTCAAATGTGAGCATACAAAGTGAACCAAAAAGTTTTCTCTCCGACTACAAAGGGTCTCCTCTCAAGAGGGAAAGTGGATAGGAAAAGCACAAAAACAGTCACACAGGTAGTAGCAAGAAACACAGTGCCTGACGAGCTAGAGTAGGACCTCTTAAGGAATCAAGAGTATGGATTTATTATGTGTGCACTGACAGAAAAGTGTCTGAACAATGAAAAGGCTTAAACAAGTGAATTCTATCATCCAAGTTACGTTTTTACTGCTCATTTTCTAGTTGCTACAGGGAGAATGAAATGGTGAAGACCAAAAATAGATGGGGGTCATCTAGTCAGAAGGCTGGTATAGCTGAGCATGGTAGCACATGCCTATAAGCCCAGAACTCAGGAGGCTGAGGCAGGAGGATCATCGTGAGTTTCAGGCTAGCCTGGACTATATCAGTAAGTTCAAGGCCAGTCTGCACTACATAGTGAGACCCATCTAAACAAAACAAAACAGCTGGTATAATTAAAATAATCACTAAAATGACAGTAACTTGGACTCGAGTAGTGGCAATGAGGATGGCAAGAGAAAGCTGCTGAGCCCTCTGGAGCCCTTACCTGGGCTGGGCAGAAAGCAGAGGGCCACAGACAGAACCAGGACCAGGCTAAGCGCTGATTGAGCTGGCAGCTGGGCAGGTAGGCAGCCTCTGGGAGGGGCAGAAGGGCCTTTGGGTCAAAGGAGGCCCAAGCCTTCTGCTCCCCTTCTGCTGCCAATGCATCCAGGGCGGGGAAGGAGCAAGGGGTCTGCAGCCGAGCATACTGTCCAGAAGAAGGGGACATCAGGTTGCATCCTC
The DNA here is from genome assembly GCA_004027455.1 of Hydrochoerus hydrochaeris. Taxonomy (NCBI): domain Eukaryota; kingdom Metazoa; phylum Chordata; class Mammalia; order Rodentia; family Hydrochaeridae; genus Hydrochoerus; species Hydrochoerus hydrochaeris. The sequence goes on from PVLA01000356.1 coordinate 1,610, forward strand.
CGTGCCCTGGTGTCCTCTAGCACATCAGTGCTGCCTCCCACCTTCCCTTGCAGCTTCATACTTTCTGGAGGGGGCAGTGATGCGGCTCCTCGAGTATCTCACTGTGTGCATTCCGACTGGCGCTGCTGGGTGGAGCGGGGTCACTCAGGGCAGGGCCCAGGAGCTGCAGTCCCAGGGTGGGGTTTGCAGGAGAGGAATGCTGCAGGAACTGGCAGTGTCTCAGCACATGGGGACACAGCCTTGGCCAAGAAAGGCAACACAGTTACTCCCCGATGTCCCTGTCCCTTCCGAGATCCTGCTTTCCTCACAGAGAAACTGTCCTACTCCCTTTGCCTCCCTGGCCCAGGCCCTCATGTTCCTCACTTGCAGGCCAGCTCCACCAGGGCCCTGCTGGCCCACAGGTAGAGGGGAAGCCCTAACTGGTGTTTCCATATCAGCTCTTCATGCAAGGGGGCCCCATGAACTTGGTGGGATGACTGGGCGTCAGGCTTCTGACAAGAAAAGGCCCGAAGCAGAACAGCACTGCGGAGGCAGGGCGCCAGCACTGGCCTTGCTGTCCCTCCACCCAGTAACTGGAGAAGATGAACATCCTGGAGCTGCAGGAAAACAACGGAGAGTGTAAAAACAGATGAGGCCCCACCCCAACGACCCTAGACTGCGCCTGCTGCTCATGTCTCCAGAGAAAGAAATACAAGTTCCCCTGTGCTGGCTGCTGCTCCCTCCCAGACTCCATGCCCTGCTCAACAAGCCCACTCCCTGAGATCAGCTTCATCTCCCACACTCGCCAGTCAGTCTTTCTGAGGAGTTGGGGTTCCTGGTTGGGAGGGCTGGTTCTGCCTTCTCACCAGGCTGCCTGAGATCCTGGCCTACCCCAGTGCTTCAGCCAGCTCCTCCCTAACTCAGGAGGGCATTCTGTGAAGAAGATGCTTATCCTCAGCCCCTTCTCACAGCCTGCACCCCTGTGCCCCGGTATCCACCAGTGCATCAGCAAGACTGCTGCTCTCCTTTTAAGCTCTTGGCTAAATTATTCGTATGAAAAGCACTCCAAGCCAGGTTTGGGGGCACAGGCTTGTGATCCTGGCACTCTGCGAAGCTAAGGCAGGATTGTCAATTCAAACCCAGAGTTTGAAACAGTGACTTAGTGAGGCCTTGTCTCAAAATAAAAAAGGGGTTGGGGATGTATCTCAGTGCAAAGGTTCTGGGAATGATCCCAAATACCCCCGAAGAGAAAAAGGTAGGGGGAACATTCTGTCCAACACATACTTATAATATTTTTCCAAAGAGGTTTCCACTTAGCATAAAAAAAGAGCAGCCCAGAAGTAAGCAAGCTGCTGAGAGGACCTTCATCACCACCTAGCTTCTCACATACCTCCAGACAGACCCCAGGTCGCATCACCCGCCTGAGAGCCTGGAACTGCTGGTATGCAAGGCAGAGTTCCAGCTGCCTGTCCAATTCATAGAGGCCAGCGGGCTCATTCAACACACCAGTGACTGTTCCCTGAAAGAGGCCAGAGGTGTGGTTGGCCACACCACCTCCTCCCTCGTGAGAGCCCCATTTCCCACCCCACAGGCTCCAGGATCTATCTCTCCCTTGGGCTCACCTGATAATGTAAGAGTCTGGAATTCTGGGAAAGATCTTTCTGCCCTTTCCCATCTTGAGCGTTGTTGGGCGTGGGGGGTGGCTTGGGCTCTGCCTCCAAGGGCCCTTCCAGCTCCAGCTCCCACTGCAGCTCCTGCACACATTCTGGATTTAGCAGCACGAGATGCGAGGAAGGCGTGGTTGTCCAAACGCGGTAATGGTGACCATGGATCCTGGATACTCGAAGTTCTGTCAGCACATAGTCCTTACCAGGCCGAAGGGCTCGGTGCCACACCAGTTGGGCAGGGATCTACCACACACAGAGGCAGGCCATACAGTGAGTGCAGAACGGGCTCCCCACAACGCTGCCCCTTTGCCAGAGTTTCTTCTCATCACAGTTTGACCTCAAGACCTGCTTCCTATGACTTTCCCATCTATTCATCTTCTCTATGTTTGATGGTGAAATGTTAAACCACAGGCTTTCGGGATTTCTCCTTTCTCACTAGAGAAATGTTTCCTAATCCCTTCCTCAAAATATATACATCATCCATAAAATTCCCTTTAAAATATACAAACGTTCTGCCAGGTATGGTGGTGTACACCTGTAATCCCAGCACTTGAAAGGCTGAGGCAGGAGGATTGCCATGAGTTTGAGGTCAGCCTGGGCTACCTAGTGAGTTTAAAGCCAGCTTGAACCATACAGCAAGACACTATCTCGAAAAAAGGAAAAAGAAAACAAACAATAGCATTATTATACACACACACACACACACACACACACACAAATATTCCATTAAGAAAATTATGCACTTTTTTAAGAGTTCCTATCTCCTACCCCACAACATACAAAAAACATTCACCTATGTTATCAACATGTTTGCATACAAATGCATCCACTTGTGCTGGGATTATGGTGTGACTACAGGCATGCACTGCCACAGCGTGGCTATGAAGGTTAACTTTACACAGTATTTTCAGTATGCCTGCACTTTAACGCTGACCCATCACACAAGGTCAGGTGTGAAATTTTCCACTTGTGACACCATTAGAGCACTCAAAAAGTTTCAGATTTTGGAGCGTTTTGAATTTCTGCTCAACCTATAACTGGTTTGTCCAAGAGGCGAGGACAGAGCAGGATGATTCAGAGAGAAGGCAGCAACATGAAAGGCTCACAATTCAGAATAAGCCAGGAATGGTTTGGGAGCAAGGAAAACACTGGCAATGAGGAAGAGGGAATGCTGCTAGGAGCTGCAGGGGAAAATGGGAGAACTCAGATGAGGTAAGAAGCCCAGAAAGGCCTAGAAGGTGTCACGTGGACTGGAGGAGAGGAGACAGCAGGACAATTGCTGAAGACATTCAGGCCTGAAAAAAAAGGTTTCATTGGTAAGATGGTTCATTAGCACAAAAATCTTCTAAAGCATGTTCCTTCCACAGGTATAAAACGCACTGCTACCTCTCTCAGGGCCTCCAAAACCACCTGATATGAGCTGGAGTATTGCTTAGCAGTGGAAAGGGTCCCCAGCATGAACCAAGTCCTGGTTTAAGCCCCAGAATGACAACAACAAAAGCCCTACACTGATAACTCAAGAAATCCAAACTTTGGTTATCTCTGTCCAACTTTCCAGACCTTTCCTTCTACTCTGAAACCAGCTGAGACCACCAGTTACTCTTTGGCTATCACAACACATAAAATGTCACTGAGCCCTTATTAAAACTTACTGTATGGGACAAAACAAGTCATTAGCAATGGTCTGACTGAGCAAACGAATGAAGGATTGTGGGAGATTTCTCTCTCCATCTCCTCCATGCTCCTTCAGCTGTCAGGAGGACCCCCCGTATCTCAGCCACTCCTTCATTACGATGCTGAGGTCCCTCTCTTTCCCTGTCTGACACCAAGATCTACATGTCTAGCCCCTGAATCCAGCCCTCCCTACCCTTTACCCTAGAGTATACCAATACCATATTATACAGCTGTTGGGGCCAGGGGTGCAGCTCAGCGGCACAGCAGCTGCCTGGCAAGCACCAGGTCCTGAGTTCAATTCCCAGTACCCCTCAAAAAACAAAACAAACATATTATACATCTGTCTCAATTCCTTTCTAAAGTAGAAACCTCACTCAAGGAAAACAGATTCATGCCATCCCAGAGCCAAACACAGATGCTAACCTGCTCCTGCTGGGCCTCTGTAATCTCTTATCCCCTGCTAGTACAGTGATTACCCTGAACTTTCCTCTCCCTTTCAACCTCCAGCCCTTCATTTTTCAAGAGACAACCTCAACTCTCAGGCTATAGAAAAGATTCACTGGGGTCATCTAGAGCAACCAAAAGTCCCCAGTGGGCCTCTTCAGCAGCCCATAGACATTCCAAGAGCACCCCTGTGCTGCTGTGGGTGTAGCTCGGTGACAAAACATGCACGCGCAAGACACTGGGTTCAATGCCAACACCAACACACACACACACACACACACACACACACACACACACACCCAAAGCACTCTTCCTTCCCTGACCCCCTCGGTTTACTTCAAAGGCCACCTCTGTCTCACAGACATCCTCATGCATGTGTATCTATCTGGCACTATACCTATAACTTGCAGCCCTACGCAGCCACTGCTGCGATACTCACTGACTAAGAGCTGCCAGAAGACAAGAGTCCTGAGCTTACTCAGCTTCGCCTCTAACTGACCAAGGTGCCTGGGCCACAGCACATGTTCAATCATTAAAGGCTGAATCTTGGGACTGGTAATTCTCCAGTCCAGAATATCCTCTCCTCTCTTCTAGCAATTCCAATCCTACCTATCCTTCAAGATGCACGTCAACTTTACACCACTTTACACAGCTTCCCCAACATCACAGATTCTAGCTGGCCTGCTATCGCAGTTACAGATTATACCACCCATCCTAGAACTTACATACTGCTTTGTATTATTCTCTGGTTGTCTCATAATTCCATGGATCATATCAGATCTACATACATCATGAACTATCCAAAGGCATCATCTGTAAAACTTCAGGTATATTTCAGAGATGTCTATCTTGATATACAGCAACACGTCAAAGAGCAAACTCTGCGCTTCACAGAATTTTCTAATGATCCTGAAGAGATTTAAAATATTCTTTTTTTTACAAAACGAGGTTTAAAATATTCTAATGTAAACCAGGCTTGGTCACACATGCCTGTAATTCCAGCACTCTGAAAGGCTGAGGCAGTAGAACCACCAATTCAAGTCCAGCCTATGCAATTCAGTGACTAGCAAGACTCTATCCCAAAATAAAAAATAAAAAAGACTTGGTGATACAGTTTAGGGAAAGAGACCAGAGTTCAACACCTAGCACCTTCCCCACCAAGATCCTCCTTGACCTAGGAGAAAAAGTCAAAGCCAGAAACTTAGGCAGCTTTTAAGTGCCTCTTAAAAAGTATGCTTCACTTCTTTTCATTCTACTCACCGTTACTTAAGCTCATCATATTCACACAGGTCAGAATTCTAACAGTGTTACTAAGTCTCAGTGTCCGTCCGTCTGTCCTTCCTTCCTTCCCTCCTTCCTCATCTCTCTTGGTGATTCTGGAGACTGAACCCGACCCTTCACAAAGGGCAGGCAAGCACTGTTTTTTTCTGAGACAGGTCTCACTATGCAGTTCAGGCCGGTCTTGAACTCATGGAACCCTCCTGCTTCAACCTCCCAAGTGCTAAGATGACTGGCATATGCCACCATGCTCAGCTGCAGGCAAGCTCTCCTAACTAAATTAAAGCCCTTGTCCTAGTTTCCTGTTTTAAAAAACATGCTAAAGAACCTTTCATGTGATTTTTTGCATGCTTTTAAATATTATTTAGATATTATATAAGTCATAAAACATTGATTTGCCATGGTACAAATATTAGTGATTTAAAAATTGTGCCTAGAACCAGGTGTGGTAGTGGACACCTATAATCTCAGTACCCAAAGACTGAGGCAGGAGGATTGCTCCAAGTTCAAGGCCAGTCTGTGCTACATGCTTAGACTTGGTCTTATAAAAATAAATAAATAAATAAATAAATAAATAAATAAATAACCAACAATGAGTGCCAAATTCTTTTTTTTTTTTTTTTTTTTTTTTTGGTACCAAGGATTGAACCCAGAACCTTGCGCTTGCCAGGTAGGTGCTTCTGCTGCTGAGCTTCCTGGCCCTAAGTTTTTCTTTTTTTTTTTTTAATGCATTTATTCAATGTCTTATTTGAGTCATGATGATTTGTTTGCCCATCCTTCTAACAAAGAAGAAAAATAAGACATCCTGGTAGTTTTCAAAAATGTCACAGAGGATACAAACGCTATGGATGCAAATGAATGAACTGCACAGCAGGAAAGTTATTCCCTGCCCCACACACCAAGGGCAACACTGCTGGAATCTTCTCCACTTGGCACTGTTTCAGAAAGTGCCTCCTGGCTATCCTCCTCCCGGTGCAGTTCCCATCAGGGGTGCAGCCCTGCTTCCACCCTGTGTGCCCCTGAACTGCCTGCCCCTCACCTGTACAACGACGGGAACATGGCCGGCACCCTGGCTGGTGGCAGAGGTGGATTCTCCAAGAGACAGGATGAAGTATGTCTTCTGCTGACTTCTTACCACAGAACTCAGCCGGACCAGTTTCCCGGCTAGATTTGACTGCACATTTCTGAGCTTACTTCTAAAGAGGAAAAGGAGGGGAAGGAGTCATTTCCATTTCTTTCCTTTGATTCTTCCCTTCCAGTGTAAAGAACAACCTAATAGTGAGGTAAAATGTTCATAGCACAAAGCTATTCTAAAACCTTCCAGCTCTTCTTCCCTTGCGTAAATCTAGTAGTGATATAAAGTGTCCAATCCCCACCCCACAGTATCATTTTAAAAACCTTTAAACTCTTTTTGCCCTTAGATACAGTACATTTCTTTGAAGAACACAGGGTGTGATGGTGCACATAATCCTGGCACTCGAGAGGCAGGAGGCTGAGGCAGGAGGATCCCTGTAAGTCTGAAGCCAGCCTTGGCTACACATTGAGTTCAACGCCAGCCTAACACTATATAAGTAACCCTGTCTCAAGAAACCAAAAATAGGGCCAGAAATATCACTCAGCACAAGGTCCTGAGTTCAATTCCCAGTACAACAAAACAAAACAAAACAAAACAAAACCTTTCTCTTTATAACCTTTTTATGTAGCTCAGGGGATTGAACCTGGGCCTACACAGTGAGCCACATCCTCCCCAGTTCTAGTCCTTCTTCAGCTTTTATTCTGAGACAGGGTTTTTCTAAGATGCTAAGTCATCCAGGCTGGCTTCAAACTCCCAGGGACCCTTCTGCCTCAGCATCCCAGAGTGCTGTCATGACAGGTGAGTACCACCATGTCCAGCTCTTCACATTCTTGACGCTCACAGGCCCACTGACCCTTTGAAATTTGGAAGGTTCCGTCTATATTACTATCAAAACTTTCTTTCCCCTCCACTGAACCACCATCCTGCTCCGTGTTTCACAGTGCTCCCACCTCCCCCAGGGAAGAAAGAGCTACCTGTGTCTGAGCACCTGGGATGCAACCTGTGGGGACAGGACAGGGATAGGCGTGAGAGGCTCAGGACTGACGCTCAAAGGCAGCACTGGCACAGGGGCATCCCAGAGCTCCAAGTGCCCTTCCGCCGCAGAATCCCACTTGGCAGGAGGAAGGTAACTCCAACTGGGGAACAAGAAGAGGTGGCCCAACCAAGACAGGTCCAAACCTAAGAGCTAGAAAGACCGAGAAGATGGGTTAACCGGGTCCCAGCATCCAATCCACCTCTCTAGAATCCCAGCTGCCGTGCCCCTTACACTGTTCCTGTTAGAATCTGAAGCACTGACTCCATCCCCCTACTTACCTCACAGCCCAGGATTCCAGTGTTATCTCTCACAAAAAGACTTCCATCCCTGCTCTCTTGTTCCAAGTCCCGTGACAGGTCTGTTAGTGTCCCTAAAAGCAACAGCTGCTCCTGGGGCAGGGGGTTCCCGTTTGACTCAGCCTCTTGGGCCCAAGCCTCATATGCACTGCTGCTCCAGGACAGGTGGCTACAGCATGGCTGAAGGCGGCTCCTGAGTGTCTGCACTGAGACAAAGCTGGAGAGTAGAGAAGACAGAGGTATCACAAAGCCAGTCCAGGCCCAGGCGCACACTCTGCCCTGGACACTGCCCCACAGTTCATCCAGGGAAACATGAGCTAAGAGATGTGTACAACTGAAGAGAAAGGAACTAGGGGTGAGGGCCTGACAAAAGCAGATGGGGCCTGGGTCTGGGTCTGCACACTACCAAGGGAAATGCAGAATGGAGTCTCTGCCAAATGACAGCTGGGGGGTGGGTAATGGGCCTCAAACCCAAGGGCACTCTAGCACTTAGCAAGGCCCTTGGTCCTCTGCACTTTGTTTTTTTTTTTCAGACAGGGTCTCACTATGCAGTTCAGTTTGGCCTTGGACTCACTGTGTACCTTAGGCTGGCCTCAAACTTGCAGGAAGCCTCCCACCTCAACCTCCTGCAGCATGTGCTACCATGCCCAACTCTAAAGTACATCGTTTTCAAACATAAGACTGTCTCAGAATGGGACCCCAGCAGTACCACAGCCTCTCTCACTGGAGGAAGCAGAGTGCTGATTCACATTCTGGCAAACCAGTGCTTGAAGAACCACTGGTTTAATGTCATGAATTAGAAGATTATAGAATAATGAAAATGATGTTTCAAGTAACAGAATACAAGTAATAGCCTCTCGCCAAAATTCCTTTGCCTCTACTGACTGACACAGGGAGTCAGGCTGTATAAAGTGTTTCCAAATCCCATAAACAGGTTAAGGACAGTGTCAGGGAAAAAATATCCTAGCTCAAGTTAGCTTGAGTGACCATGAATTAAGCAAACTCAAACAGATTTTTATCTTTCGTCTTAAAAACAAGAAACAAAAAGTGACACACACTTTCTCATATACATATATAGATGTATACATACAAAATAAAGCAGTTTAAAAGTGAGCTAGAACTAAGTATACTAATACGAAGTACAATGTTAAGCACAGAGAAGCAAACTGCAGAGGACATGTAAGATACTATACCATTTATATATAGCTCTATTGCACACTGCTTACAGATGGATGAATCCATTGTAAAATATAGATATTTGGGAAATATTATATCCCATTCTTAAGACTGTGGTACTTCTATAAAGAAGAAATAGGTTTCCTTTGTAAAACTTTTCAGAGCCTTAGGTTAATGAGCCCTCTAAATCTATTAGAAAGGGTTGCATTCAAAGTCTCTCAAACTTACTTGGCCATAAAGCAAATTCTGTTCTTTTGGTGCTTTATTAACATTGCCTGGTATAGTGGAGCACATGAAATGGTTTTATGCACTAAAAATCCCCAAAAAAGTATTCCAAGAAGACCTTCAACTTAAAGGTCTTCCTTTTCTTTTTTAAATTTTGAGGTACTGGGGATCAAACCCAGGACCTTCATACTGAGCTACATCCTCAGGTCTTTATTTTTTCTTTTTAAAACAGGGTCTGAATAAGACAGTGAGGCTGGGCTTGAACTTTCACTTCTCCTGCCTCAGCCTACCAGAGAACTTACAGCTACTATGCCAGCTTGAGATCTTAAAAACAGCAACCCCAGCTGGGCTGCTGTGGAAGACATCTGTAATCTCAGCTACTCAGGAGGATCATAAATTTGAGGCTTGTCTGGGTAACTTAGCAAGACCCTGTCTCAACTCCCCCCACCGAAGGAAAAAAAAAAAAGGCCAAGTGTGAAAGTACACACCTATGATGCCAGCACTCCAGCACCCCAGCACCGAGACAGGAAAATCACCAGGAGCCTGAGGCCAACATGGGCCACATCGTGAATTCAGGGACTCCCTGAACCACCCTGAGAACTTGTCTCAAAAAAACAAAATAAAGAGGCCGGAGATTTAGCTTAGTGGCATAAGCACTTGCCTGGCAAGCACAAGGTCATGAGTTCTATCCCTGGTACAAAAAAAAAAAAAAACCAAAAAAATCAATACAATACAAATGATAACAATAATAAATTAAAATAAAATGAAGTGAATAAGCACAGACAGACCTAAGGATATAGCTTAGCACTAGACTGCTTCCCTAGCATGTGCAGGCCCAGGTTCAATCCCCAGTACTGCAAAAACAAAACCAAACAAAAAAAACAACCCATATTCGGTAAAGTCTAGAATCTCTCGGAATCTTTTTTTTTTTTTGAAACAGAGTCTTACTATACAGTTCAAGCTGGCCTTGGACTCACTATGTAACTCAGGTTGGCCTCAAATTCATGGTGATCCTCCTGCCTCAGCCTCCTGAGTACTGGGATACACTACCACACCCAGCCCATCTCTGAATCTTAACTTTCCTAATACACAAAATACTAGATTCTTCCCCCATAATGAGAACTCTTTTTCCAAATTTTCTTTCTTTCTTCCCTATTTCCTTTCTTCCTTGTTGGGCACCACTGAAGCTGGAATTTGACCACATCTCATGGTGGGAGGGTATCTAGGAACAAAGACTGTCAGAGTTGAGTCACAAAAACAAGTCACTCCAGAGCTCGGGGTTTAGCTCAGTGGCATAAGCACCTGCCTGGCAAGCGTGAGGTTGTGAGTTGGATCCCTGGTACCAAAAAAAAAAAAAAAGTCACTCGAGGCCCCAAAACATCAAGGCCTTAGGTTGCCATGCATGAACAGGGTGTCATGTGACACTGTCTTGCTCAATGTATTAACAAGCACCCCAACAGCCAGGGGGTCAGCTCCTTTCCACCCATCAGGAGGGAGAGGGCTCCACCTAATCCCAGCTTTGTCTACTTTATTCTCCCGCCCCCCATGGCCTCTCCACCCTCTACCCCCAACATCAAGAGCTGCACTGCCTCTCCTTTTCTCTATGTCTGACTAAGCCAGTTAAGGAAAAGAAAAACTGGAGGGAAAAAGTTCACCAGGAAGGGCTGTGTGCAGACCGCTCTGTCCACGCACTCTTCTCACTGCCCTGGTTTGTTTGTTTGTTTGTTTTTTTAAACATAACACCTTTAGGGTCGGGTTCAATCCCCAGCACAAAAATAAATAAATAAATAAATAAATAACACTTCTATTGTTCAGAATGTTTATTTTTAAAATTAGCTGAGGGGGGCTCAGCAGCATAAGCCCCTGCCTTGCAAGCACACAGTTGTCAGTTCAATCCCTAACACCGATTAAAAAAAAAAATTAGCTAGGGGTGAAAATGATTTATCTTCCAATGAATTTCTTAACATCCAAAAGTGTTAAGTTCAATATTAAAATTTTATAACCAAAACGGATCTGTAGAGTATCACCTTATGTTTCTAACAATGTACATACTAAAATGACTTCTACTACTTTTATCAAAGCACAGCCTCCCAATCAGACGTGGGAATACACAATTAATGTTACTTTAACCTTTTCTGTGTTCTACATTTTACTTTCTACAATTCATAAACTCAGAATTATTCAGATATTTAAAAGTTTTTTTTTCTTGTTCATGTCTGATAAAGACCTTTTCTCTAAAAAATTTTACATAGTTTTTTGAAATGAAAAAGATATGGAATTTCCTAAGTTATATATGTAGCTTTTATATACTTTTACAAACTTATTTAAATATCACAAATTATATACCCATAATACATGCCCTTGCTATTCACACATTTAATAGTCAATACATTTGTTCTTTGTATATTTTTATTATCTTAGAAACTATTTTTAGCTTTCAACAAAACTATTCACAAAGATTTCTCGAATATTAGCAAAGAGGACTAAACAACCATTATGAAACTATAAACCGCTACCACAACTCTCTTACTTTTCTTTTATGCATTTCCTTTCAGCCATGTAACTTCCTGTTCTTTAGAAACACCGAGATGTTTATCTTTCTAATCTCAACAGTGGTTCTTTCTCAACCTGGCACAGCCGTCAGTGCACTGCAGGGATTCTGAATGCTGTTCACCCGGCCACAGCAGTCACAGCAGTGAAATCTGACGATTTCGGTATTCGTCATTTCCAGTTGCTTCAACTGCAGGACCACCTTATGAGCTGCTTCCAAGGAAGTTATGAGACTCTACAGCTCTTCCTTACTCATTTCAACAGAATATAGTTTTATTTCACCATTTTCTTTTACATCTAGATGAAGGCTTAAAGTGGCATTTGCAAAGTCACTAGAAAGTGAAAGCTTTAGCTGCCAGTAAAAATCTTGCAGCTGTGCAGAGGAAATACTAACTACTTCTTCTAACAGAATTTGCTGGATTTCATCTTTCCTACTTTTCAAATATTTTGTGATAGGTTCTTTTGTTTTGTTTTGTTTTGGTCTTTTCAAGACGGAGTCTCACTATGTAGGCTCCTGGTCAGCTGGACAAATGGCCTCTTGGATGAAGGCCAGGGTAGCCTCAAGCCACGCTTGCTCCTAAGGAAAGTGAATCTAGTTAAACATCTTCGGGCTGGGGATTTAGTTCAGTGGCATAAGCACTACGTGCCTGGCAAGTGCAAGTCTGCTGATGCAGCTCAGGCTGGCCTTGAGCTTGCTTTGTAGCCCAGACTGTCTTGAACTCGCAATGATCTTCCTGCCTCAGCCTCCCAAGTGCAGGAATTATGGGCATGCACCACCACACTCAGCTTCATGATAGGTTCTTGAGGAGACGAACTCAACTCATTCGACTGTTGAACTGTCTCTTCATCCAATAAATTTTTACCAACTATGGCTTTTAAAAACTTGGTAACATCTTCTAGAATGTGCACCCACTCTGTTGAATCCCAAACACTGTCATAACCCTGGTACAGAGGTTAAGCTTGACCACAAATGCCATCAATTATTTTGTGAAGAGGCTGGACACCCAGCTCCAAGGGCAGCTTCTGCAGCTGCCACAGTGGCAAGCCCTCTTCCAGCTCCCCACTTTCCTGTTTTCTAAGCATAGACTCCCTCCTCTTCAATCCCAAATTCAATCTCTCTGCCAACCTTTACCTTCCTTACCTGTAGTTGAGGGGCAGAGCAAAACCCTGGTTCCTCTCTTGGGAACACCATATCTTCTTCACACAGTCAATTACCAACTGAGTCAAGTGAACATTAGGCTCCTGGTCAGCTGGACAAATGACCTCTTGGATGAAGGCCCGGGTAGCCTCAAGCCAGGCTTTCTCCTAAGGAAAGTGAATCTAGTTAAAACATCTTTGGGTTGGGGATTTAGTTCAGTGGCATAAGTGCCTGCCTGCGAAGTGCAAGGTCATGAGTTTGATCCCTGGTACCAAAAAAAGAGAAAAACATCTTCAGGACTATCCTGCCCACCAAACTTTTGGGAATAAAGAAATAGGAGAAAAAAATCCAGAAAGCATATAAAATGAAGATCAAGAGCAAAATGTTTAGAATTTGAAGAAGCCTTCGAAGTCCTTAGTTTTGTTTTGTTTTAATGTTTTTGGTTTTTTGAGACAAGGTCTTGCTATGTAGCTTAGGCTGGCCTCAACCTCACAGTGATCTTCCTGTATCAGCCTCCCAAGTGAGTGACAGGATTACAGCCTATGCCACCAAATCCAGCAGAAATCTTTAGTTTTTTTTTTTTTAATTTTTTATTTTATTGGTACATCTTAGATACACATAGGGGTAACATCCATCACAGGGAATTTGTACCTAGACATGACGTATCTTGCTTCAGAAGTCCTTAGTTTGGAGCAAGGTGTAGCCTGTAACAGAGCACTTGCCTACATGCGTATTTCCTTGGGTACTATTCATAGCACAAGAAAAATCCAGCTTTGGTCTTTCTTCCTTTTCTAAGAAAACTATAGTAGCCCTTAAAATGCTCAACTTCAACATACAGTCCTCTCTGGACCGTACTCTGACCATCTCAGGCAGACTGCTGGGCGCTGCCTCAGCACCCTGCACACTCCACTGCTAGGCGTAGAGACTACAGCCAGGTCCAGCGTGACCCACCTGGAACCCCAGCCCTCAGAAGGCCAGACTGGACTACATGGGGAGACCTTTGTTCAGAACAAACAAACAAACAAACAAACAAGAACAATGACTACCACATTTAGTGCCATATCATCTTACATGAGGTCTGCTTCTAAAGACAGCAAGTTGAAAAGCAAGAATCAGCGAAATCACCCTTTCAAAAATACTGTACTTTGTCTTGCTCATAAAAAAATAGGTCATATTTAGGGATGACAATGCACAATGTATGTACCATTGTTTCCCGATTGAAGTGTTTTAAAATATCTATTATAGTTTTTTCTTTTTCTATCTATAAATAAAATGGATTTAAAAAAAATAGATCATAGTACTGTTCTATAACATGCTTATTTAGCCGGGCATGGTGGCTCACTCCTGTAATCCCAGCACTCGGGAGGCTGAGGCAGGAGGATTGTTGTGAGTTCAAGACCAGCCTAGGCTACAAAGTGAGCTCAAGACCAGCCTGAACTGCAGAGAGACCCTGTCTCAAAAAGACAAAAAAAAAAAAAAAAAAAAAGCTTATTTAAATAAGTGTGCCTAATAGGACATAAAAAGGACATGGGTATGTGATTTTTAATCATTTCTCTTTTTTTTCACATATATATATATTTGCATTTCCACAAACTAAATATATGCAAGATATAAATCCCAATGAGTTACATTCCTCTTTTTGAGACAGGTTCTTGCTAAATTGCCTGGGCCAGGCTCAAAACCTTGCAACCCTCCTGTCTCAGCCTCTGAACTAGCTGGAATTACAGGCTGACTACCTCATGCAGCTCAAGATGTGGGCTTTCTTTTTTTCTTTTTGAGGCAGTGTCTCGTTGTGTAGTCCAGACTGACCTCGAACTCATGGCAATCTTTGTGCCTCAGCCTGGGTGCTGGCATTACAGGCATTCGCCACCTAAGATATGTGCTTTCTGAGGAAGGCACGGACCACCTTTGCATGGCTGACACAGATTTTAGTTGCCATTATATATACCTTTAGGGACCATTTGGCCTCTTTCCAGGAGAGGTAGCTTTACTTTAAAATCTCCAAAGAGTTCAACAGTACATAGGAGTAGGACCTTTCCCTAACCAATGGTATTTCTAAACCATTACAGCTTCATCCCTGGTATTCCAAGGCTCGTCTCTTCTGGTCAGTCTTCCACCTTCAGCAAAGCTTTAGAAGCTTGAAAACTGCATGAAAAATCTGTCTTTGAAAAGCTGGGCAAGGTGGGGCTCATCTATAATCCCAGTATGACGGAGTCTGAGGCAGAAGGATGGCCCTAAGTAGCCTGGACTACACAGTGAGTTCAGTGTCAGCCTGAACTATATAGCAAGACCCTGTCTCAAAAAAAAAAAAAAAAAAAAAAATTGGCATGGTGGCGCATGCTGGTAATCCCAGCACTCAGGAGGCTGAGGCAGAAGGATCACAGCAAGTTTGAGACTAGCCTGGGCCACAAAGTGAGTTCAAGGCCACCATGAACTGCATAGTGAGACTCTGTGTCAAAAAGACCAAAAAAAGAAGTACCAGTGTTCAAATTCTAGATACCTTCAGGATCCTTGTGGAGTCTTATCACTGACATACAGCTTCACCCTACCTCTATCAAATATTCTCCTTTCATTCAGCTTTGGATCCCAGGACAGATCATTACTCCAAGCTGCCCCACCAATATACTGGAAGTGTAGGATTTCACTTTTTGTCTTTGCCTTTTTTTTTTTTTTTTTGGTACTGGGGTTTGAATGTGAGTCACTCTATACCCCTATCCCTTTTCATTCTTTATGTTGAGATAAACTCTTGCTAAATTCCCCAGTCTTGCCTTGAATTTATGATTCTCTAGCCTCAGCCTCAAAGTAGCCCACTGTTATTTTTCTTTTTCAGTAGTTCATATGCCTCTAATGGCTTGACTGTGGTTTAGTACACTAAATACCACTGCTTCTCAAATATCAGTTTCAAAATGAAGTCAAGTTTTTTAAAAAGACAAAATCCAAGCCAGGCATGGTGACACATGTATCCCTGTAATCACAGCACTCTGGGAGGCTGAGGCAGGAGGATGGCAAGTTCAAGCCCAGTTTGGACAGTTTAGAGACCTTGTCTTAAAATTAAATAAATTTTAAAAAGGACTATAGATATAGGCCCTGAGTTCAATTCCCAATACTCCCAAAAAACAAAAAAAAATCCAGGATACTAAAAGAAAACCAAAGCTAAACAAACAGGGTAAATTATGGATCTCATCTGTTGAATCAGAATGAAGCAGGTCTATATTTTAATAAGATCCCTAGATTGATAATAAACAATATAAGAAGTTTAAGAATATTACACACTGAGGCCCAGGGTATAGCTCTGCCTGGTAAATGTGGCGCCCTGAGTTTAATTCCTGATATCCATACACAAACAAAAAAAGAATACTACACACTAACCAAGCATGGTGACACATTCCTGTAATAATTCATCTAGTGGGTGACTTTTTTCTTTTTTACCATCTAATTTAACTCCTTGAGTTAAGTACTGGGAATTTAACCAGGGCCATAATGGGCAAGTGCTGTATCACTAAACCACATCCCTACCCCTTTTTATTTTGTTCTGAGACAGTGCTAAACTGTCCAGGTTGGCCTTGAACTTGTGGTCCTCCTGCTTTAGCCTTCCCAGTATTTTGGGATTACAGGTGAATGACAGCGCAGAAACAACCTGGCTTTAAACAGCCACTAACAGATGATTGTTCTTATAACTCTAAACTAAATGAGTCCTCCCTCCTGAGCTTTGGTTCTGGCCATCTGCCTACCGGAGTCTCCACCTGGTCAATCCATAGGCAACACATGCCTAAAAATGACCTTTCACATCATCTTTTCTTCTAGCTGTCTTTAATTTAGCAGACAGCACTCTCAAGTAGCTGTTTTACACTGAATCTGGTTATACTATTTAACTCCTTCCTTTCCTTACACAATATCTGGACCTCTAGAGTCTATGACATTGTCTTTTTTTTTTTTTTTTTTTTTTTGAGACACGGTTTCACTATGCAGTTCAGGCTGGTCTTGAACTCATTTTGTAGCCAAGGCTGGCCTCACAACGATTCTTCTGCCTTAGCCACTAGAATGCTGGCATTAGAGGTGTGCACCACCATGCCCAGCCTGACATTATCTTTTTATTTTGTTTTCATCCCTGGAATCTCAAAACTGCTTCCAAGGCTGGGACTACTATCCTCTCATTGCATTTTAATCATGGTTTCCCAATTCTTCCCACTGCTACTTGAATAAACTAAAACTCTTATTGTAGCCAATCACCAACTGTTTTAACACCTACCAACAACTCCTAACAAAGTTGCTGCTTAACAAAGCTTTTAGCTCTGGAGCATCCATCACTATCCAATTTACCTTCCTGAGTTTTCCCAGATACTTGCTGTTCTCTTCATTTTCAACCTGTATCTGCTTCCACCTCGCAATGTAAAAAACTTTTTTGCTTTGTTAATGCCTACACGCACTTCAAAACTGAAATTTTTCTTTTCCCCCTCTAGATGTGTCTCGAGTCTTCTTTGGGACCCACAGCCCCACAGTTGCCCCATTAACCTTTTCCTAGTTTCCCACGGGGTCTAAATCCTAGAGAATGGAAGGAGAGGTGTTTAAGACTCACTAACGGGCGCCACGCGAATAAAGTAACAAAATATTCACAGAACAACTAACAGAGGTAGGAGCAAACCGTCTCATATTCCCCTCACTTCCAGTCGTGCCCAACGAGGTCCAGAGGCCAGAGACGTGGTGAAAGAAACGTGAGAAGGAAGAAAATTCGGTGCAAAAGCAGTGACGAGGGACGTAGCTCAGCACTCACAGAGAACCGGGACCCAGGAATCCGTCATGATGCCCCAAAGCCCCGCCCCCGGAAACGGCGCGCAATGGCGCCGCGAGTGCTCACGGGAGGGACTCGGTGACGTCATCGGGGCGCGTCGCTGCTCTGTAGCTTTGCATCGAGAGGACGTACGTTCTGCACACAGGCGGATTTCCAAAGTATGTCTTTATTTTTAAGAACATTTATTTTTAGCAACTAATATAGTCAAGTCTATACTTTTCGACATAATTTGTGAATTTTCCAATGTGAAGCAAAATAAGAACTTTAATCAATTGCTTCTGTTCATGTTTTCTTGATCAGTTCATTTTTCTCTCTAAAACGTTGCAAATCACACCAGGCAATGAAGTATCTTTAAACACTACAGCCGAAGGACCTAAACAATCTTCTGAAGTGACCTGTATGCTTGTTTTATGGAATTGTGGTCATACCATTTTCTTCAGCCATCTTCTGACAAGAGTTTGTAAAACATCTGTTCAATGACCTTCACATGTCTTCAAATGCATACCAGCACTTGTACCTCAAAGAGGTGGTGCACACTTGTAATCCGAGCACCCTAGAGGCTGAGGCAGGAGGCTTACTATGAGTTGTAGGCCAGCCTGGGCTACATAATTCTGGGCCAGCCTGAGTTACATAGCAAGACCCTGTAAAAAACAAACAAACAAACAAACAAAAAAAAAAGTAAAACAAAAAGAAGGTAGATAAGAGGAATTTTTATTTTTGTTTTCGTCTTTTTTTGAGACAAGTTTCACTATGCATTTCAGGCTGCCTTCAAACTCTGTACCCCAGGCTGACCTCAAACTCACTGCATGCACTATTATGCCCAGTGGCAGGAGAATTGTTTATTAAGAAGAGAGAAAGAGTTCTCAATAGTTGGGAGGGGGCTGGGGGTTTAGCTCAGTGGCATAAGTGCCTGTCTGGCAAGCACCAGGTCTTGAGTTTGATCCCTGGTATCAAAAAAAATAGTTGGGAGGGGAACAGAAAGTGGATTACCACAGAAACTCTGCCTAGTTTTTATACCAAAAAACGATTAGGGTTCAGACCACTTCAAGTCAAACTAAGATGAATCAAGAGAACCCCCTTTAAAAAAAAAAAACATTATTTCTGGGCCAGAGTTGGAATTAGAGTGAGGTAAGTGAGCATCTGGACACAAAATTTAAGAATGCACTTTGCAGGCCACTGTGGTACACCCCTGTAATCCCAGTACTCAGGAGACTGAGACAGGAGGCAGGAGGATTGTGGGGAGTTCAAGACCAGCCTGGGCTACAAAGTGAGCTCAAGGCCAGCCTGAACTGCATAGCGAGACTGTCTCACAAAGACAAAAAACAAACAAAAAAAAGAAGGTGTTTAAATTTTGCTCCCTATGGGCTTTATTTGCCCTACTCTAGTAACTACTTACCCCTGTCCTGGGGAAGAAAATAAGGATAGAATGGGGGAGGAATGGGATAAAGCCTTTTTTGTACTGTAAAAATTTGTGATTTTTAAAAGACCGCTGGGAACAGGGTATATAAATCAGTGCTAGAACACTTAGCTGATGTGTTCATTCCCCAAAGTCACACACAAAAAGCACAGGTTTGTTGGCTTGGGTATTTGCGTTTGCTTTGTGCATTACTCTACGTTCCTTGCCTTCCACCTTTTGGCTACATTTGGTTAGTGGAAAACAAAAAGAGAGGGAGAAGGGACTGTACTGGGACGAGAGAGGAGGAGGGAAGAAGAACTCAATGATTATCCCCCATCCATCAGCACTGTACTGTGACAGTGGCTCCATTTGTCATGTTGGATGACCCTCCCTATTGCCCACATTTCTCAGCTATTAACACCATTTCCTCCTTTTGTCCCTCAAGCCAACAAGAAGTTATTCACACCTCTATACCTCCCACTGCACATTTCTCTGTTTTCTGATAGATCTCAATAGATGTGTTCATAGATTATTATTATAGACAGTCAAATTAGATAGAAATTAATGGGCAGGGAGGGATGGGGAGAGTCAGTGCAAAAGATAAGATCACATCAAAACTATACTTGGAGGTGCATCCAAAGAAGCCCAGTCCTCAAAATGGAAATGCAGCTGGGTATGGTAGCACACGCCTGAAATCTCAGCACTCAAGAGGCTGAGGCAGGAGGATTTCCATGAGCTTGAGGCTAGCCTGGGTTACATAGCATAATGAGACTCTGTCTTGAAAAACCAAAAAAAGAAAAAAAAAGATGAAGACGCAATGGCTAGGCCTACATGCCTCCCTAAGAGATATACTGTAGCTAACAATACCTGTCTAGTGGGTCCAATAAGCATCAGACTCCTACGTGGGTGACCAGAACATCTGGATCCATCCTACCTCTCCCTGTCCCTTTTTAAAAATGCTTTTGTTCTTTGTATGTTAGAAGTAATATAAAGGTAAAGTTTATGATGCCAGCAATATACCTTTGCTTCTCTACTGGACCCATATTAGCTTAGTTCTTCCTCAAATCTCCCCAGCTAGGGCATTCTTGGTCTGCTGAACTTTCTGGCAGACAGATATTACAGGGTCTCTAGGTCTGAGGCCCAACTTTGCAGCCTTGAGGTAAACTTTTCGGGCTTTATCATATCTTAGGGAATCTGAAGACTAGGGAAGAAAGAATTAAACTGATATTTTCTACACCTCAAGAACATAAAATAACTAAGATAATTCTTAGGAATTATGGGTTTTTGCTGCCTTTGGATAGCAGGATATGGTGAGATTACATGACTTTTTACCACCTTATGAAGGAAACCCAAAAAGCAGGTATTCAAATTTTAACCTGGGAACCTAGTTCCCAAACTGCATTCTACAAGCTTAGACAAGTGCTTCTAAAACCTCTGGCACAGAGCCTCCCAAAGGACATGGTTTCAGTCAATAAAGGCAGCTCATATACTTTCAGATATGAAGTGGTTATTATGGTTACTCCACTCCAGAACACCTCAGTAGAAAGCTCCCCCTTATGTTGGAGCAAAAAAATCACTCCTATATTCAAATTGGCCTGACTCTATTAAATACTCTCCCCCAAGCAAAATCTATGTATCATAATTTTACAAGTTGTAACAGACTGGTTTCTTTGGCTTTATTTCCTCCAGACTTAAAGCTATACATCTACCCAAGATGACAATGCCTGGCCTCTTCAAGGGCTTCCAGATAGACCTTCTGGGGAGTATCTCTGACGTCAGAGATTACATGATTACAACCCCTCTCAGCTGGAAGCAGCCAGAGCTGTCTTTACCCATTGCCTCTCATAGTAGTTTGGGATACTTCTCTAGAGGGGAATATTATAGCCAGCTAAGTTACATATAAATTAATAGGCAGGCAGATAAAGGTGAGCCCACAAGGTAATTAGTGCAGAAGATGGCTGGAGGCACATCCAAAGAAGGATAGCTTGGATATAGCTCAGACCTGCCTGGCAAGCATGAGGTCTTGAGTTCGATCACCAATACCAAAACCAAAACCAAAGAAGGCTAGGCCTCACAATGGAGATGCCATCAGGTATGGTGGCACACACATGTAACTCCAGCATTGGGAGGCTAAGGTAGGAGGATCACCATGATTTGAGGCCAGCCTGAACTATATAGCAAGACCCTGGCTCAAACAAAAACAGAAAAGGTGTCTATAATAGCAGCACTTGGGAGGCTGAGGCAGGAGGATCAGTCTGAACTACACAGTGAGAGTCTGTCTAAAAAAAAGAAAGAAAAGAAAACAAAAGATGGAGACATTATAACCAGGCCTGTATGCTGCCTTAAGAGAGAAACAGCATCTTGAGATTATATTATAATTAACAATACCCACCCAGGCCAGTAAGTCCAAATAGGCATCGGACACCCAGGTGGGTGATCAGAATACTTCAACCCATCCTCACATCCTTTTCTGTTCTTTCAAAAAAATGCCTTTGTTCTTCCTATGTTAGAAGTTGTAGATAAGCTAAAGTTTATGATGTAGCTTTATACACTTTCTATGTACCTTCCTTCTTTATTGGATCTATATTAAGTGATTATTCTTGTAATTCTATTGGTTGGTTGTAGTTTGATCTATGTTAAACCCACCTTGTAATTTTTTTTAATGTTTTGTTTTTTTAAGATAAGGTTCTTGCTATGTAGTTCAGGCTAGCCTTGAACTCATTATGTAGCCCAGGCTGGCCTCAAACACACAGTGATCCTTCTACCTTAGCCTCCCTATAGAGATCCCTTTCTTGTTCTCATTTCGGTCCAGGAAGTTTAAATTTGTAATCTTATGGAAATGTTATTGGAATTCTAGCAAGTTAATACCAACCTACACTTCCAGTGCAATCCAAGACAAGAATGAAGACACTAAGACCTATTTATCATTATGGGGAGTCAAGGGGTCTTGAGTTCAGCCTAGATGATAGTTTAACAGAACTATCAGTTCAACATCCCTGTAATTCCAACACTCAGGAGGATGAGGCAGGAGGATTGCTGTGAGTTCAAGGCCAGCCTGGGCTACATAGTGAGCCCTTGTCTCAAAAGAAAAAGAAAAAACAAAAGGAAAAGGAAAAAAAATGTACAAAAATATGTTAATAAGTAAAACGTACTAAGTGAATTACAAAACTAAGTAAGAAGCCATTGTAATGTTACCTGGTCTTTCCTGGTCTTGGTAACCCAAGAATTTGCCTGGACCACTTAATGACCACATAAGCCTTAAAGTGTTTTTAAAATGCAAGTGTTTACTGCAAAGGATATGGCCTACAGTCAAGCCAGGTTACCATAAGAGTGTGAACAACACTGAGTTCCTTTGTCTTGGTTTCTTTTATTTTTCTAAACTTCCTGATTTTGGATATTCATTGCTCTACTCTTACATATTCATGAATTACCCCTGCCCTGCTTTCAATTTTGGAGTGTGTGTGTATTTTCCCATTGTTGGTCACTAATTAATTTATGCAGTACCTATGTATGAGGCCATAAGCAGATGATAATGAGGAGAGGTCACCCCAAGGACGCTCGAGGCCATCAGGGTTCATGCTCCACTGAGTGGACTGTCCCTAGTCTCCTTTGTACTTGTAGTTTCGTCTCCACTTAGGGTCTTTTTCCAATTGGTTGAGGTAATTTCACATCCTAGTCCCACATCTCACTTCCTGTCCATGCAGAGAGCAGCTTGTAGTTCAACCACGTGCAGAAAAGAACTGTGTGACTCGGCGACCCCAGCCCTCTCCCACCGTTCATGTTGGACCAGCTGCCTATAGCAACGAGCCTCAGCTTCCAATTCCATAAAACAGGGTCTTCTGCCAAGGTCCGACATGGTATAAAATGCCTCACTCAATAAATTATCATGGTAATTGTAACTAGTGAGTGTATGGAAATTTAAAAATATATGTCTCCTGCTCTGCTAGGAATGAAATAAAATCACTCTAGGAATGAAATAAAATTGCTCCTTCAGAAAATAAAGGGAAAGCAAACCAAGAGAGAAGGGTGAGGGAAATTGAATAGTGGACATGGAAAAAAAAATCTCATTCTGCTTTCTGTGTTCAAAGACCTTTTCTCCGCCATACGGTGTTTGCGAGACACTGTCCGGTGTAACTCAAGGTCCAGGCAGGCATTCGCCTCGCCCACCGCAGGGGGCGTGGTCAGGGGCGTGGTCACCGTGGCGTGTCCCGCCTTTCCTGTGGCGGCGCAGGCATATGACGTAAAAGCGCGCCAAGATTCTTCTCCTGCTACGCCCGTGAGATACATTTCATGTGAGTAGATACGTTTCATGTGAGTAAAGTTTCTGCGTGTAGATGGAGGTACTCTTCCTGGAGCAGTCCTTCGTCACCCATCCTATGCCCGATTCAGGCCGCATCGGTGTCCCCACCAGGCCGAGCTGGGGCCAGCTGGGTCCTGCGTGCCTCTGTACTAAGCCTCTGCCTCGGCACGCGTTCAGACACCGCACGTGGGTGACTGAACTTAACTCCCTTCGTGTCATTTGTTCGACAGAAAACTTCACGATCACCTGCTTTTATTTTGTTTCATTTTCATGTTTTTGAGATCTGGTCTTGTTCTGGGATTACAGACGTGAGCTACCACTCCCAGCCGATCACCTGCTTTGTGTCAGGCCCATGGTTGTTCAGCGGGGACACAGCCCTGGTGTGGACTGATCTTTACCTCTGGAGCTTGTATTTCGCTAGGAGTGATAGATGAATATCTTAAAATCACTTCGGAAAGACTGGCCTGAAGGGGGAAAGGAGTAAGGGAGTTCATGCCTGGCGTGGTGGCCCACATCCTGTAATGCAGGCACTCCGGAAGCAGAGGCAAGAGAATCTTGAGTTCCCAGGCCGTGCCTGCGCTACATGGGATGTTCAAAGCCAACATCGACTATATAGTGAGGATCTGTTCCAACCTTCCCTCATTAAAAAAAAAAAAAAAATTCCGTACAAGTTTTAACTTTCTTGTTTTAAATACATAGGTTTCCTGTCATTTCAGGCTGAGACAGGAGGACTTTGAGTTCAAGGCCAGCCTAGGCTATATAGTGAAATCCTGTTTCAAATATATCTTAAACTGGGTTTGGTGACGTATGTCTATAATCCCAGTACATGGGAGGCTGAGGTAAGAGTACCTCTGCAAATTAGAGGCCATGCTGGACTATATAGTCAGTTCAAGGCCATCTTGAACTATACATAGCTAGACCCTATTTCAAAAACAAACCAGGGATGGTAGCGTATGCCCTTAATCCTATCATTGAAGAGACTGAGGCAGGAAGATCTCAAGTTCAAGACCATCCTGGGCAATTTAGCAAGATCCTGTCTCAAAATTGAAAATAAAATTCAAGGGCTGAGCATGTAGCTCATTGCACAGGCCCTGGGTTAATCCTCAATGCTGAGAGGGAAAACAAACCAAAAAAAGATTTTGTTCTAGTGTGGAATATAGAGTGAAACATAAGTCAGACAGTGATAAATACTACATAAGAAATTAAAATAGAATTTTTTTTTTTTTTGTCTTGAGACAGGGTCTCGCTGTGCGATTCAGGCTGGCCATGAACTCACTTTGTAGCCCAGGCTGGTCTCGAATTTTGCAACGATCCACCTCCTGTCTCAGCCTCCTGTGTGCTGTGATTACAAGAGTGCACCCCCCCCCACCCGGCTAAAATAGAATCATTTTATAGTGGCTTTTTAAACAAGTGGCTAGTTAAGTAAGATTTTTCCAAGGTGAATTTCCCCTGAAAGAGTGAGCTGTGCAAATATCAGGCTGGCAAAAAAGCCATCCAGGGCTGAGCTTGGCAAGTTAGAGAAACAGAAGGTAGTATAATTGATATGTTGGGGTTAAGAGTGGTAAGAGATAGGGGTGGGGAGGTATGGAGTGGCTAGACCAGATGAGCCAGAGCATTGAGTTGGAATTTGATACCGATATCATATGTGATGGGGAATCCATGATGTTTATGTTGACATGTGACAAATGTGTCGAAGTTGTGCAAAGGTGGGATCAGGGCTGAAAAGAAACCAACCCAAGCCAGGTGTGCAGTGCATGTCTTTTATCCCAGCACTCTGAAGGGCTAGGGCAGGAGGGTTAAAAGTTAAAACCCCCTCTGAGCAACTGAATGAGATTTTATCTCAGAATTAAAGCAGGAGACAGGGAGTATGGCCTGGTGCAAAGGCTCAGGAGTTCAGTTCCCAGTACCAAAAAATACATAAATAAATAAATAGTAAAAGAAGCAGCCAAAGCATTAGTCTGAGTGATGGTGGTGGCTTAGACTAGAGTAAGATAGTAGAGATAGAAAATGAGAGATTTGTAAGATACTTAGAACTAGATACATTGATGGAATAGGTATAGAAAGGTTGAGGCAAAGAAGAATTAAGATTGAGTCCTATGCTTTGGATTTTGTTTTGTTTTGCAGGCCAGGGTCTCAAACCCAAGGCCTCAACAATGCTAGGCAAATATTCTAACAATGAGTTACATCCCCAGCCTGACTCCCATGATTTGACTTGAGCCCCTGAACTCATGGTAGTAGTGTTTCTCCAGCTGGAGAGGTTTAGAGGAACAGGGTATGGGGAGAAAGAATAAATCAAAACTTCTGTTTTGGCCAAAATAGACTATCTGCTGTGTTTCTCAGACATTTTTGTAGTGATGTCATGTGAGCATTTGAATGTAATAACTGGAATTTTAGGGAGAGTGAGTACTGGTTAAAGTTACAGTATCCTTTGGAAAAGTGTTAGTTTGAACCATATGAAAATACCATTTTCCATCAAAAAAAATGGGTGAATGTTGATAATTCCATGGGTTCATTCTACTAGGTAATTTTTTTTTTTTGGTCTGGGGTGTTTTTGTTTTTGTTTTTTGGGGGTGGGTTTAAGATATGGTCTTGCCAAGGCTGGTCTTGAACTCACTATGTAGTCCAGGCTGGTCTCAAATTTGTGTTGATTCACACCTGCCTCAGCCTCCCAAGTGCCACAGTTACAGGTACATGCCTCCATGCCCCGCTCTGGTAGGTAGTATTTAAAGCCGTGGGACTACATGAGATCACTGGAAAACAGGTAGAGAGAAGAGAAATAAGGAAAGATTCCTGAACATATGTTTATAGGTTGAGAGCTCTAGGTGCCAGCACAGGACACTGAGAAAGAGCAACCACAAGGTGGGAGGAATACCAGGAAATGTCATTAAAGCCATCAGTGGGGCCAGGTATGGTGGTGCACACCTAGCAGAATTAGGGTTTTTTGTTTCATTTTGTTTCAGTACTGGTGATTGAACCCAGGGCTTTTGCACTGAACTACATCTCTAGAAGACCCTTTTCTTCCCCCTTTAAAAAAAACTGTAGCCTGGGCTCAAACTCCCAGTCCTTTTGCCTCAGCCTCCCAGAGCACTGGAATTACAAACATGTGCCACATCTGTATCCAAGAATTAAGTTGTTTTGTTTTGCTTTGCTTTTTAAGAATTAAATTCTTGCCAGGTGTGTGGCACAGGCCTGTAATCCCAGCAGTTGGGAGGCTGGAGCAGGAGGATCACTGAGTTTGAAGCCACAGAAAAAAAAAAAAAACCCTGAGGTCTCAAAAAAAAAAAAAAAAGAAAAAAGAAAAGAAAAAGAAAAAAAGAGAATTAACTTTTATGGCCTCAGTTCATTGGTGGCACCTGTGAGTTGTCCAGATAGAAATGTGAGGGAGTGAGCTTCCCTCCCTCTCACTTCCTTGAGTAGAACTTCCTTTGTGTCTGTGTGAGTGTGCCGAATAGATAGTGCATGTTAGTAGCCCTGAGGAGGGCATATGTCCCTGAGCACCGGGGCACCAAAGGGAACTAACTCTCAGAGTTGCTGAGACCTCTGCTCGTCCTGATGGAGAGGCTTTGGAGGGGACGTGTATTCTAGGAGGGAGGCAAAGAAACAGAGACCAGGAAAGTAAAGCCAGGGGCCTCCTGAGAAAAACAGTGGGATCCAAAGTTGGAAAGTAAGACAAGGTATGGTAGTACCTGTAATTCCAGCACTTGGGAGGCCGAGGCAGGATGATCATCATGAATTCAAGGCCAGACTGAACTATGCAAAATGAGATGACTCTCAAAAAGACCCCCCCACACCAAAAAAAAAAAATGAAGAAGAAGTCGGAAAGGTAGTTGGAAACAGATGCAGAAGGCCTTTGAATGTCAGTTTTACCTTGGGCAGGGACATGATACTTTGAAAGTGCTAAAGCAGAGGAACCATCATCTGTGTTTTCCAGTCACACTTATGCGAGCTCTTCTAGGGTTATGCTCAGCTGCTGTCTTAGTTCAGGCTGTTGCAACAAAGTGCCATACATGGAGTGGCTTACAGAATAGCCAGGTGTGATGGCACATCCCTGTAATTCCAGTGCTCGGGAGGCTGAGGCAGGAGTATTGCTGTGAGTTCAAGGCCAGGCTGGGCTACATAGTCCAAGACCAGGCTGAACTGCAAGGCAAAATCTTGTCTCAAAAAAAGAAAAAAAGAGAGAGAGAGAGAGAGAGAGAGAGAGAGAGAGAGAGAGAAAACCATCAGAATTTAGCTAGGTTGGACTGGGGATTTATCTCAGTGGCGTAAGTGCCTGCTTGGCAAGCATGAGGTCATGACTTCAATCGCTGGTTCAAAAAAAAAAAAAAAATTTAGCCAGGTGCAGCAATGCACACCTGTAATCCTAGCTAGTTGAGAGGCTAAGGCAGGAGAATTATAACTTCTCGCCCAACCCGGACAACTTAGTAAGACTGTCTTAAAATAAAACAATAAAAAGGGCAGGGGATAAAGCTCAGTGGTAGAGTACTTAGTATATGTGAACATGTGTGGTACCACATGCTGCAAAACAAAGAAAATAAACACTGAAACTCTCACAGAGACTGGGATTGGAGGGGCAGCATGGTTGGGTTCTGGGCTGTCTTTTTAGGAGGGCCCCTTCCTCACAGCCAAATTACTGCCCAGGACTCTATCTAGAGGGCTGTGGTGGGGTGGTAGAACTCTTGCACGCACAAGGCCCTGAGTGTAGTTTCCAGGTGAGAATGTGGCAGGGACAAAGACATTCAGCCGACAGTAGACACATTTCTCCCTTGAGTCCTTGACTCCTAACATGCTGAGATGGTATCCATGGTCCCTTGTCCTTAATCATACAGTTATAGAATGTAAGCTCTGTAAAATGTGAGCTCCGTGAGGGTGGAGGGTGCTAATGATTTCCGTATTGCTAAGGGTGGTCTCTCTTTTTTTTTTTTCCCCTCTTTTTGAGAAGATTTTGCTATGGAGTTGAGGCCAGCCTTGAACTTACTAGTAGCCCCAGCTGGCCTTAAACTCACAGTGCTCCTCTTGCCTCAGCTTGCCTCCCCTGTGCTGAGATTGTAGGTGTGCACCCATGCCTGGTGCCTGAACTCTGTTTTAATTTTGTATTTTGAGGCAGTGACTCACTAGGCTGCCCACTGTCCTCAAACTTATAATCCTCCTGCTTCAGCCTTTCAGAGTGTTGAGGTTACAAGCATATGCCTTTGTGCCCATCTCAGAGCCATTTTTAGGTCCTTGTCTGGAGCCCCAATAAAGTACTGATGTTTCAGAAATGGGTCAAGAGTGTGCTACCTGTGCACCCTTCTCCTGAATTACTAGTGCCTATGTTTTAAAAATTTAAGAGCCAGATGTGGTCTCACATGCATGTAATCCTAGCATTTGGGGGGCTGAGGCAGAGGATTGCCGTGAGTTTGAGGCCAGCCTAGGCTACCTAGTGAGACTGTCTCAAAACAGACAGACAGACTTATTTAGAGCTCAGCATCGTGGTGCATGCCTGTAATCCTAGCACTCAGGAGGTGGAAGCTGGGGAATTGTGAGTTTGAGGCTGTCCTGGGCTACATAGTGAAATGCTATCTTAAAAACATTGTATATATGTGTGTATAGATTGGTGATTAAACCTAGAACTTTACACATGCAAAGTGCATATTCCCCTACTGACCTACACCCTAAAGCCCACATTTTACAGGATTAGTTATAATCCCCTTGTTTCTCTGAATGCCCCATTTTTTCCCCCTACCCTATCCCCAATGTCTTGGTTGTCCTTGGAATTTGAAATCAGTTCAGCAAAACAGATGGCCTCTAGTTAATGCTATCTTTTTAGGAATTTATCTGATTTCTCCAGCAAGAGCACCTGCAGATGGCCCAAGTGCTTCGTTTTTATGTTCGCCCCTCTGACGACACGGGGGCAGGCTCTGAGCACAGTCTCCGGAAGCTGCAAGGGAAACTGCCGGAGCTGGAGAATGTTGAGACCGAGCTGTGCTACAACGTGGACTGGACAGGTTGGGCCTGGTGCTGGGTTCTTGAGGGAAGTACCCCAGTGCCAGGGCAGTGTCTCAAGTCATCGTTGCCCTGTCTTTCTGTAGCTGAGGCCCTCCCAAGCGCTCAGGAGATGCACAAGCTGAAGTGGCTGTTCGGCTGCCCCTTGTTCCTGGATGGTGTTGCTCAGGAGTCCTGGCTCCACCCTGGCTCCAATGACCTGCTGCTGGAGGTTGGGCCCAGGTTCGTTTCTCCTGGCAGCTTGTTCCTGTTCTGAGGCACATCCTCCATTTCTGCCTGCCCTTCTGCTTCCTTTCTCCTCCCTTCTCCTGTGCTCCTTGGAGATTTGCTTTGCCTTTGTCCCATCCTGCTTGCCACCTGGGAACTGGCAAGTGCTCTCCTTGTGTGGGCAGATGCCTTTGAAGACAGCCAGCTCCCAGGCATGCTCTGGGAGTAAAACCACTCGTAGAAATTGTGGCAATCTTGATTCTCAGGAGGTGGTTATGGTTTGAGTGACATTTGAAATCAGGGTTCTTGGTGCCCAATCTGAAGCCGGAGGCCAATGGTGAGAGGGCCAGTGAAGGGCAGGAGGCTAGTTGGGCAGCAACAGACAGGATCCATCTTCCCAGCTGAGGGCTGCCAGGGCTCTCAGCCTCTAACCATCTGGCCTGCTCCTCAGGCTGAACTTCTCCACCCCAACATCCACCAACATCGTTTCTGTGTGCCATGCAGCCGGGCTGGTAGCCGTAGACCGTGTGGAGCCGACCCGGCGCTATCGACTCTCGGTGAGGCAGCAGGTGACTGGGCTGGCAGATCAGGAGGCTGAGACAGACCAGACAGAAAAAATTTAGGTCCTAGACTCTAGGGAAATAATGGAAGAAGCCAGGAAGAGGTCTGGGCTTAGGACTACTCTTTAGGTTGTGCTGGTCGTACACCCTGCACGTCCCTGGTTGAGTGGTGAGTGGGACAGAAATCTAGCTCATGCTCCATGAGCTAATCTGTACGCTGTTGTGTGGACTCATGCCTGAAAGGGGAGTCATTTGTAGTCTGAACAAACGTGCTACAGGGGGCTGGGTATATAGCTCAGTGGTAGAACATTTGCTTAGCCTGTACAAGGCCCTGGGTTAAACCCTGGGCACCACCAATAAAGTTTCTCTAAGAGGCGACAGTGAGCTGGCTAGCACTAGATGACTTAGAGGGCCAAGGATGGGTCATTTCTCATCGCTGTTCACCTATCACTTCTCTTTCATTTGTGTCTCATCCTCAGTTTGCCCACTCTCCTTCCGCCGAGATGAAGGCTGTGGCCTTGGCTGCCCTGCATGACCGGATGATGGAGCAGCACTTCCCCCGTCCCATCCAGAGCTTCCTCCCTGAGAGTGTCCCAGCCCCACTCAGTGGCCCCATCGACGTCCTGGCAGAGGGTCGGTCTGCCCTGGAGAAGGCCAACCAGGAGCTAGGTCAGTGGGGTTCCTAGGAGGAGAGGAGAGGGTCCAGGAGAGGAGCAGAGTGCTGGGTCTGAGATGGGCTGAACCTGAGTCCTGAAGTCAGTTCTTCTGCGGTTTGTCACCCAGGTCTGGCTCTCGACTCCTGGGACCTAGATTTCTACACTAAGCATTTCCAGGAGCTGCAGCGGAACCCCAGCACTGTGGAAGCTTTTGACTTGGCCCAGTCCAATAGGTGAGGAGGAACAAGTCATCCCTTGTATCTTTGCCCATGGAATTCGGGAGAGAAGACCACAATGACTTGCCCTCCATGCTTTCCCTTGCTGTAGGCACCTCCCCAGGTCTGTTTGAGGTCCTGGATTCCTCCTTCCATCCAGGAGCCTGTCTTCAAATGTTGGTTTTACTGTCACTTTAGTTGTGTATAATCTGCGATGACAGAATGCTCTACAAAGATTGTTTTGGAATTTT
Organism: Hydrochoerus hydrochaeris; assembly: GCA_004027455.1. Taxonomy (NCBI): domain Eukaryota; kingdom Metazoa; phylum Chordata; class Mammalia; order Rodentia; family Hydrochaeridae; genus Hydrochoerus; species Hydrochoerus hydrochaeris. Next base: position 32,504 of record PVLA01000356.1, read on the forward strand.
TTTCTTTGTTCTTGTTTTTTCCTCATTTTATTTTTGGAGTGTATTTTGGTGCACTAAGTATAAATTGGCTGTAGTACTGTTGTTGAATGGTGTTGAGCAGAAACGGCACAGGGGTGACCTTTGCTCTGACTTGTCCTCGTCCCTTTGTGTCCCCTTAGTGAGCACAGCCGACACTGGTTCTTCAAGGGCCAGCTCCATGTGGATGGGAAGAAGCTGACACACTCCTTGTTTGAAGCCATCATGAGCACCCAAGCGTCCTCGAACCCCAACAATGTCCTCAAGTTTTGTGACAATAGCAGGTCAGCTCTGCCCTGAACTGGGGTAGGCTCAGGGCTGGGAGAGGGAAGGCCCCAGAGGCTGGCTGGGTTGGCATAGAGCCCAGGAAGGAATCAAGGTCCAGATGGATGTGTCCACAGTGCAATCCAGGGGAAGGAAGTCCGGTTCCTGCAGCCCGAGGATCCTACAAAGCCAAGCTGCTTCCGACAGCAGCGGAAGCTGAGACATGTCGTCTTCACAGCTGAGACGCACAACTTCCCCACGGGTAGGCTGGTTCCCCCAAGTGGTATGGCTGAGAGCAGAGTAGTGGGCTAAGGCAAAGGTTGAGCCTGGGGTAAACAGGCAAGCTGGTTGTCCTTATTTCCTTGAAGGCAGTCAGAGATGGGGTGCATTTCTGTGGTACCCATGCTCCTCTCTCTTTGCAGGGGTGTCCCCCTTCAGTGGTGCAACCACAGGCACAGGAGGCCGGATCCGAGATGTCCAGTGCACTGGCCGTGGGGCCCATGTCGTGGCTGGCACTGCTGGCTATTGCTTTGGAAACCTCTACATCCCAGGTGCCATCACTTTCCTGTTTCCCTCTTTCCTGCTGTTTGTGGGTGACCCTGGCAGGCACCAGCTTGGATCTCTTAGGTCATAGGATTGTCTGGGTGCCTTTTTCCTAGGAGAGGAGGCTTTTCACTGACGGTGATCGTAAGGAGTAGAGGCTAGGGGAGATAGAGGGTGCCAGACCAGCTTTGCAGAAACATGGTTTCCTTTAGCAAGTAGTGTCTACTCACCCAGAAAATATGACACTGAGTTGGCCACCACTTGCTCCCCAAATCCAGTTTCTTAGGAAGCCCGGGCATGGTAATGAACACCTGCCCTCTTGGAGCTCGAGACAAGGAAGATTACAAGTTCAAGCTCAGCCTGGATAAGTCAGTGATCTTGTGAGACCCTGTCTCAAAATAAAAAGGGCTGGAGAGGTAGCTCAGTGGCAAGGCCCTGGGTTCAGTCAGTCTCCCATACTGCCAAAAGAAAAAGGGGCCAGGGCCAGGCAAAGTGCCTGCCTGGCAAAGTGTGTGGTTGTGAGTTCAATTCCTGGTACCAAAAAAAAGACAAAGAAGAAAGAGCCTTAGGGCTGGTACAGTTCAGAGGTAGAACTCTTGTGTAGAACATATGCGAGGCTCCAGGTTTGATCCCCAGTGCTGGGAGAAAAAAGGCTCCAGCAGGAAGGCTGCCGTAGGTGTCTAATTGGCGAGCTCCACACCTCTGTAAAATGGAATGTGCTGAACCGAGCATGATGGTACACGTCTGTAATCCCAGCACTTGGAAAGCTGAGGCAGGAGGATCGCTAAGAGTTTAGGATCAGCCTGGACTGCATAGTGAGTTCAAGGTCAGCCTGAACTACATAATGAGACCGCGTCTCAAAACCAAAACAGCTGGGGGTATACTTCAGTGGCACAGCGCCTGCCTGGCAAGCATTAGGCTGTGAGTTCAGTTCCTGGTACCAAAAAGAAAAGTGCCAAACCAAAAAATAAAGTGGAACATTCCAACCATGTAGGTAGGAAGATGCTGGCTCTTTCATTTTCTGTATTTGTGGTCCATTTAACTCTTTCCTTCCCTGCCAGGTTACAATCTCCCCTGGGAGGATCCAAGCTTCCAGTACCCTGGGAACTTTGCCCAGCCCCTGGAGATTGCCATTGAGGCCAGTAACGGGGCATCTGACTATGGCAACAAGTTTGGGGAGCCAGTCCTGGCTGGTGAGGCTGGGGGTGTGGAGGGATAACAAATACCTAGTTCTAGCAGGCTATGATACTGGGCAAGTGCTTAGGAGACTGGATGACCGGTCTCTTTCCCTTGTCTTTCTGATATCCATACTCCAGGCTTTGCCCGCTCCTTGGGCCTCCAACTCCCAAATGGCCAGCGGCGTGAGTGGATCAAGCCCATCATGTTCAGTGGGGGCATCGGGTCCATGGAAGCTGAGCATGTGGGGAAGGAGCCCCCAGAGCCAGGTGAGAGCCTGTCACCCTTCCCTGTGTCTGTTGGCCTTCTCCCCAGCAAGGGCAGCTGTAGGGACGAGACAGAGCATTTCAGTGGTTAGCATTTAATCTCCTGGCTCATGTCTCTCCCCCAGTACAGCTGCTCAAGGTAGAACAAGGTTTTATGCCAGCAGAGTGGTCCCAATCTGTTGCCTCTTGTCTCCCGTGTTTACTTATGCCTGGCAGGGGCCCTCACACCACCCTTGCTGGTCCAGCTTCTGGGTCATACTTTGCTAGTCAGTGTTTACTCGGTACCTGCTGTGTGCTGGTGCCCTTATCTGCTGGGTTGGTTCAAACAAGCAAACGTTTACTGAGTGCCTGTTGTGCACTGGGCATCAAGCTAAGAGATGCAGAGGAACTGAGATAAGAGCCCCTCTCCTGTTTATTGACCAGGTGACCCAGTCACATGGCTCAGAATTCAAAAGGCCAAAGTTTTGTAGGGAAAACTCCTCTTGTTGCCCCCCAGTTAGGCCTATTTATTCCTTTTTTAAAACACACATACACATATTTTTCAAGTAATCACTTTAATTCATGTACCATAAAATTCATCTTTTCAAAGTGTACAAATCAGTGGGGTTTTTTTTGCGGGGGGTGGGGAGGTGAGACCGGGTCTCACTGTGTAGTTCAGGTTGGCCTTGAACTCACTATGTAGTTCAGGCTGGCCTCAAACTCACAGTGATCCTCCTGCCTCAGCCTCCCAAGTGCTGGGCTTCCAAGCTCGACAAGTCAGTGCTTTTTAGCATGTTCACAAAGTCATGCACCTATCACTCCTAATTCCAGAGCATTTTCATCATCCCAGGAAGAGATGCTGTATCTCTTAGCAGTCGCTCCTCACCTCACCCCCAGGCCCTGACCACTGATCTACTTTCTGTTTCTATGGGTTTGTTTGTTCTGGGCTTTCGTGTAAATGGAATACCTGGCTTCTTTCACTTAACATGTTCTTTTCAAAGTTCATTCACATTGTAGTATGAATGAGCATTTCATTCTTCTCTCCCCTCACCAATTTTTTTCTGGCAGTGGGGATTGTTCTTAACATGTTCTTTTCAAAGTTCATTCACATTGTAGTATGAATGAGCATTTCATTCTTCTCTCCCCTCACCAATTTTTTTCTGGCAGTGGGGATTGTTCAAGGCCTTTCCACTAGGCTACATCGCCGTCCCTTATCCCTGACCCCTTTTAAATTTTTTATTTTGAGACAAAGTCTCAGTAGGTTGCCAGGTTGCCCAGGCAGAGCTCAAATTTGTAATCTTTCTGTCTCAGCCTCCTGGGATATTGGAATTATAGAGGTGTGCCACCATGCCTGGCTTCCATTCTTTGGTTTTATTGTTATTTTTGTCATTCTTTTTTTTTTTTTTTTTTTTTTGAGGCAGGCTCTCACTATTTTAGATCAAGCTGGCCTTGAACTTGCAGTGATCCTCCTGCCTCAGCCACCTGAGGGCTAGGGTTACAGGCATGCTACCACTTGGCTCATTCCTTTTTAAGGCTGAGTAATAACTCATTAGATAGGTATGTCACTTTCTTTTTTTTTTTTAGACAGCGTCTCTCTATGCAGTTCAGGCTGGCCTTGAGCTCACTTTGTAGCCCAGGCTGGTATCGAACTCGCAATGATCCTCCTGCTTTAGCCTCCCGAGTGCTGGGATTACAGGTGTGAGTCACCACACCCAGTGTCACCTTCTATTTATTTATACTTCCCACAGTGAGTTGTTTTTCCCTTGAGTAAAGACTAATGCTACTGCAAACATATGTGTCCGCAACTTTGTATGAATGTATGTTCTCATTTCTTATGTGTAGAGAACTTAGAAATTGTGGATCACATAACTATGTTCAACTTCACAAGAAATTTCCAAATTGTTTTACAAAATCCCATATCCCAGGGGCTGGGGATATAGCTCAGCAGCATAAGCATCTGCCTGGCAAGTGCAGGGTCCTGAGTTCAATTCCCAGTATCAACAAAAACACCCCAAAAACAAAATTCCATATCCTCAAAAACATTTATTATCTGTCCTTGTGATTGTAGCCCTCATAGTGAGTGTGAAGCAGGATCCCATTGTGGTTTCAATTTGAATTGCTTTGCTGCCTTTTTTTTAAGAGCTAGCGTCTCAGCTGATGTTGGGCTCTTACTTGGAATCCCTGGAAGGCTGAGGCAAAAGGGTCACAAGTTTTAATCCAACATGGGCAATTTAGTAATTTAGAAAGGCCATGCCTTTGTTCATTTGTTTGCTGAGAGAAAGTCTCCTACGTTACTCAAGCTAGCCTTAAATTCTGTGTAGCCCAGGCTGGCCTCAAACTTGGAGCGAGCCTCCTGCCTCAGCCAATTGACTTTTGACAAGCCAGGAAGGTGCACCGCTAAAACAATTAAAGTACCAGATAGTCATTGTTGTAGTGCATACCTGTAATCCCAGCCCTCAGGAGGCTGAAGTAGAAGAATAGAGAGTTTGAGGCCAGACTGGACAATACAGAGTTTAAAGCCACCATGTACTATGTAATAGGACTCAGTGTCAAAACACTAATATTGTACAGCTCAGCAGTAGAGCATTTACTAGCATATTCGAGGCCCTGGGTTCAGTCTTTAGCACCACGCACACACACATGCACAGAGGCAGTCAGCTATAAGTGTAGAAGTTCCTCTTTGGATTCATTTCTGCTCCACTGATTTGTATTTCTGTCCTTAACATTAGTAAGGCAGTGTCTTGATCATGAGGCACTGTAGTAGTGGGACCTAGCTTAGTGGTGGCATGTGGCCAGCATGCATGAGGCTCTGGGTTTGATTCCTGGTACTACCAAACCACACAACTCCAAAATGTGAACGTGCTAAGGGCTCCAGTTTTGTTTGTTTATAGTACTGTTTTGAGTGCTCCAAGTCTCCCTTTTTCAGTATGAATTTGAAGATTAGCCTGTCAGTTTCTTCAGAAAGGTGGGTGGATTTGTTGAGGCTTTGTTTTGACCCTGCAGTTTTTGGATCAGTTTTTGGATAATATTAACAATACTAAGTGTTTCAGTCTATGAATGTGGGGTCTCTTTCCATTTGTTTAGGTCTTCTAAGATGTTTTACAGTGTCAGTCAATACTTCTGTTAAATTTGTTCCTAAGAATTTTATTCTTTCTACTGCTGCTGCAAGTGGGCATACATACCTATGTACCTTGTTCTTCTACTTAGCAATATGTCCGGGAAAGCATTATCATATTAATAAAATCATTCATTACATTTAATGATTTGTGGCAGCTTAGTGTTTCATTGGTGGACATACCGTAATTTATTTAATTGATTCTTAATATCTCTTGTTGCTAATACAAGTATGTATGCAGTATTAATCTACATAGTGATTTTATACCTGTGTGAATAAAACTGTAGAATAAATTCCTTGAAGTGTATTTTCTCAATCAAAGCAGAGATGTACTTGTGATTTTGGTTGGCAAGGCTACATTGTCCTCCATGGTGGCTGAACTAGGTCACCTTCCATCAGCCCAGTAGAGTGTGCAGGTCCTGTTCTCCTCTGTCAGCTGTCCAGGTCCTGTCAGCTTCCTCTGTTGTCACACTGCCTCACTCCAGGGGCCTCTCAAGGGGACTTCTCCCATATTCTGGTTCTGCTTTCCCTCCTGCCCTGCAGGGATGGAAGTTGTGAAGGTTGGAGGTCCTGTGTACAGGATTGGAGTTGGAGGTGGAGCTGCATCATCTGTGCAGGTGAGCAGGGAGCAGCTAAGGTTGCACACTGATGTCACTGGGCCCCATTGGTAGGTGACAAAATTTCTCTGAGCTGAACTATGCTTTGTGTTTCTCCCAGGTACAAGGAGACAACTCCAGTGACCTAGACTTTGGGGCCGTTCAGCGAGGAGACCCAGAGATGGAACAAAAGATGAACCGTGTGATCCGGGCTTGTGTGGAGGCCCCCAAGGGAAACCCCATCTGTAGCCTCCATGACCAGGGCGCGGGTGGCAATGGTGAGGGAAGCAGCTGTGACAACTGATGGCCGAGCTGGTCTCCTGCCGGGTTTGGTTTAGGAGGCGGCATCGAGGGTCCGTTGTCGGCACCAGAGGATCAGCTCTGGTCCTCTTCTCCACCCTTGTGCATTCTTGACAGTTCTGGTTAGAGAGGGGTGGGTAGTGTGGGTGTGTCAGCACCTCCTGCAGGGTCACAGAATTAAGTGGTGCTTCGGAGGCCAGGGGCTACTCTTTGTTCACCTCTCCCTGCAATCCTTTACCAGGCAACGTCTTGAAGGAGCTGAGTGACCCAGCAGGAGCCGTCATTTATACCAGCCGCTTCCAGGTAGGTCTCGTGCAGCAGCCTGGCTGTCCGTGTCGTGTTCCCCTGCCCGTGCCGGCCATCCTACCTGTCTTCCCCCATTCTTAGCAGCAGCGTGAAGCATGCAAGAGTGCACTGTTCATTTTCTTTCCCCTCTGCCATGGCTGTGAAGCTGGGTGACCCAACTTTGAATGCCCTGGAAATCTGGGGCGCTGAGTACCAGGAGTCAAATGCACTTCTGCTGAGGCCCCCTCACCGAGACTTCCTGAGTCGTGTCTGTGCCCGGGAACGCTGCCCAGTTTCCTTTGTGGGCACCATCACTGGAGACAAGAGAGTGAGTGGGTCCCAGGAGCAAACGCTGAGGGCAGGCTTGAACCGCCAGGGTACATGGGGTGGAGAGCTGTCAGGGGAGAGGAATGAGAGGAGCATTGGGGTGGGGGATGCAGGGGCTAGGGAGAAGGCAGGCCTCTGCAGAGGAAGGGCTGGAAGGGGCGTTTCTGCCCCTATTTGCCAGTGTTCAGTCTCATTCCCTGGTCCCTATTGTCCGCAGATTGTGCTGGTGGATGATCGTGAGAGTCCTGTAGGGATAAAGGGCCAAGGGGATTGCCCTGCAGCCCCTCCCCCAACCCCTGTCGACCTGGAGCTCGACTGGGTGCTGGGCAAGATGCCTCGGAAGGTATGTGGGGTGGGGGTGGCAGTGAGTCCCTCATGCGGCTCCTCCCAGACCTTCCTTTACCCTGCCTGTCCTTTGTCACTTGTGTGCCCAGCCCTCTCTGTACCCTGCTTACCCTGCTGTGCTGCCATCTCTCTTGCAGGAGTTCTTCCTCCAGAGGGACCCCCCTGTGCTGCAGCCCCTGGTCTTGCCCCCTGGGCTGACTGTGCGCCAGGCTTTGGAGCGGGTTCTGAGGCTTCCTGCCGTGGCCAGCAAGCGCTACCTCACCAACAAGGTCCTCCCTGCTTGGCCCCTTGGCCCTCTGTATTCTCCGAATTCATGTGCCCCTGGCCTCCTGCCCTAAGGGACTGCGGTGGGAGTGGAAGTAGGAGCAGGGACAAAACAGTCTCCCATCCTGTGTAGAGCTGCTCTCTGTATGGTGGGGGGAGCCAGGCCCCTCCCACTGCCCTGTGTCCCTTAAGGCAAGGGAGGAATACCTTCCTGTCTTTTACCTTTTTGCCAGCTCTATCTGGTTCTACAGGTGGACCGCTCGGTAGGTGGCCTTGTGGCCCAGCAGCAGTGTGTTGGGCCCCTGCAGACTCCACTGGCCGATGTAGCTGTCGTGGCACTGAGTCATCAGGAGCTTGTAGGGGCAGCCACAGCCCTGGGAGAGCAACCTGTTAAGAGCCTGCTGGACCCCAAGGTCGCTGCCCGGCTGGCAGTGGCCGAAGCCCTTACCAACTTGGTGTTTGCCCGGGTCACTGACCTCCGAGTGAGTTCCCCCACAGCTTCTGTGCTGCGCCCCAGGTGTTTGGGGTACTCCCACATCCACACCTGCCTCCTGCCCTTCATTCATTCTTATAACCTCGCAGTCCTTCTGCATCTCTTGTCCCTTCTAAAGCTGTGTCTCCTCTGTTCCCAGGATGTGAAATGCAGTGGGAACTGGATGTGGGCAGCCAAGCTTCCAGGCGAGGGTGCAGCTCTGGCAGATGCCTGTGAGGCTATGGTGGCAGTGATGGCAGCCCTGGGTGTGGCGGTGGATGGTGGCAAGGACTCCCTCAGCATGGCTGCCCGGGTTGGCTCCGAGACTGTGCGGGCTCCTGGTGAGGCTGGGGGTTCCTAGGAAAGGGAATGGGGAAGGCAGTGTGAGGCTGGGCTAGTGTCTCACTCTTCTTTGCTCCTTGTTCTGCAGGGGCGCTGGTCATCTCAGCCTACGCTGTCTGTCCAGACATCACGGCCACTGTGACCCCAGACCTCAAGCATCCTGGAGGAAGAGGTATCAGTTTGTTCCCTTCTTCCCTATATCATGTATGTTGAGCTTGGTCTTTGGTTTAGGGTCCACTGTGTGAGTATTGGGCTCCCCCTGCTTACGACTGCACTGTTGCTTTCTAGGATTGGTTGTCTGGGCATGTTTCTGCACTCTGGGAATGGCAGTGGTGTGAGCGCTTTGGGGAGGGGTCTTCCTGAGCTGTGCATTTCCTCTCCCCTCCTCATCTCTCAGGCCACCTCTTGTACGTGCCTCTGAGCCCTGGGCGGCACCGGCTGGGGGGCACAGCTCTGGCCCAGTGCTTCTCCCAGCTTGGGGAGCAGCCTCCTGACCTGGACCTTCCTGAGAACCTGGTACATGCCTTCAGCATCACACAGGGGCTGCTGAGAGGTGAGCAAGACTCTTGCGGAGACAGTAATGTGGTGTCAGGGACATGGCAGGTGCTCACCAGCTGAGCAGGTGGGGGCCGGGCAAGAGGGGCCCTCAGGCTCTTCTGGAGTTCTGTGTGCGCCAGCCTTGCACACACCCACTGGCTCTGCAGAAGCGGGTGGAGCTGTCAGGCTCAGGCTTTGAGGTAGATGAGCTTTTTTCTCCTTCCCTCCAGACCGCCTCCTCTGCTCAGGCCACGATGTCAGTGATGGAGGGCTTGTCACCTGCCTGCTCGAGATGGCTTTTGCTGGAAACTGTGGGCTAGACGTGGATGTGCCTACCCCCGGGGTCGACGGTGAGGAACTCGGGGTACAGAGTTGGACCTGGGCTGCCTCTCTCCCCCTCCAGACTCTACCTCTTTTGTGAAGAATGGAGTGTCCCTGACCCTTTCCTCTTTCTCCAGCTCTGTGCTACTCCCTGGCAGCTGAATCGGTTAGCACCCACCATGTTTTTGACTGCACCCTTCTGAGACCTCCATGATCCTTGGCACAACTTCCTCCATCCCACCCTCCTTGCCCTCAGCCACCTCTGACTCCTGCCTCTGCTTCCTCAGTCTTATCACCCCAATGCCATCTCCAGGTCCCTGGGGTAGCACCCTAGTCACCCTGCCTCACCTCCATTGCTTTCCTAGCATTGGCAGTGCTGTTTGCTGAGGAGCCAGGCCTGGTGCTGGAGGTGCAAGAGCCCGACGTGCCTGGAGTGCTGCAGCGCTACCGGAGTGCTGGCCTCTGCTGCCTGGACCTGGGCTGCACGCGCGAGGCTGGGCCCCACGCCATGGTAAGGGAACCAGGGAGAGAGCAGGGCTCAGTGGGCAGTCGAGTGAGGAAGCCCTGGGCCTCTGCTGCCATCGGGGGGCTGTCCTGTCTCCCAGCGCCTGCTCAGTTTGCCGTTTCCCCAGGTCCGGGTCTCAGTAAATGGGCTGGTGGCTGTGGAGGAGCCTGTCGGGCAGCTGCGAGCCCTCTGGGAGGAGACGAGTTTCCAGCTGGACCGGCTGCAGGCAGATCCACACTGCGTGGCAGAGGAGGAGCAAGGCCTGAAGGAGAGGACGGGGCCCGCCTACTGCTTGCCCCCGGCCTTCCCCAAGGCCTCTGTGGCCCGGGAGCCTGGTGAGGGGGTTCTGAGGCCTGGGTTACCCGGGCCTGCCCTGGGAGAGGTGTCTGGGAGCTGGGGTGGGAGGTAACCCTGTGGCCTAGAGACACTTCCTCTTTCAGGTGGTCCCAGCCCTCGAGTCGCCATCTTGAGAGAGGAGGGTAGTAATGGAGACCGGGAAATGGCTGATGCTTTCCACTTGGCTGGCTTTGAGGTTAGCAGGGTGCTGGTGGAGCTGGGGGGCCTTGATCCACCTCAGGCTGTGTCCTCTGATGCCTCTCCCCCCATCCTGCAGGTGTGGGATGTGACCATGCAAGACCTTTGTTCTGGGGCCATCGGGCTGGACACATTCCGTGGTGTGGCCTTTGTGGGTGGCTTTAGCTATGCAGACGTCCTAGGCTCTGCTAAAGGTCAGTAGTATACAGGCTTCTGTGTCCTGCTTCCACCATCTTCCCAGGATTGCAGGTTGGCCTCCCACCACCACAGAGCCAGGGCGCAGTTGGCATGCTGGCCCAGGCCTAGATGCCAGCAGGAGACCTGAGGGTGACTAGACGAGGCAGGGGCTGGATGGGGCTGTGCTAACCTGGAGGCCTTCCACCTAGCCAGTGGGGCCACTGCTATGCAGCGGGGCAGCTTGTTGCATTAGAAAGACGGCTTAACATGACCAGATCCTTAGGGTTTCAGGAGAAACCAAAAATCCAGAGTTTTTGTATGAAATCTCATTTTTAGATGTTAGGCAACTCAGCTGGGTGTGGTGGCTCATGTCTGTAATCCCAGCACTCGGGAGGCTGAGGCAGGAGGATCATTGCAAGTTCAAGACCAGCCTGGGCTACAAATTGAGCTCAAGGCCAGACTGGACTACATAGTGAGACCCTGTGTCAAAAAGACAAAAAAAAAAAAAAAAAAAAGGCAGCTGGGCATGGTGGTGCATGCGTGTGACCCAGCACTTAGGAGGTTGAAGCGGGAAGATTGCCAAGAGGTCAAAGCTAACCTGTGCTACATGGCAAGACCTTGTCTCAGAGAAACAAAAACAAAAAAAAGCAAAAAGCCAGGCTTGCCTGTAATCTCAGTACTCAGGAGGCTGAGGCAGGAGGATCGCTAGTTCTAAACCAACCTGAGCCACACAGTGAATTCAGGGGCAGTCTGAACTATGTAGCAAGACCTTGTCTCAAAACCCCCACAAAATAAAAAATAAATGGTAGACAACTAAGTACTATAAAATTTTTAAAAAATTGCTAACCAAGCAAACAGAAAATTATGGACCCAGGACTTGGCAGCATCGGACTGCGAGGCAGTTCCTCTTGCCTTTCACTTGCCCGGAGTTCCGCAGGAGTGCCTGCTGGCATAGAGGAGCCGCTGTGCCCCTTTTCCTGGCTTCCTCTTTTCTGAGGTCTTCCACATCTCAGCCTGACTTCTCTGTTCTCTCCTAGGGTGGGCAGCTTCTGTGACCTTTAATCCGAAGGCCAGGGCTGAGCTGAGTCGCTTCCGGAAGCGGCGGGACACCTTCAGCTTGGGCGTGTGTAATGGCTGTCAACTGCTGGCGCTTCTAGGCTGGGTGGGAGGTGACACCAGTGAAGAGGCGGGGGAAGTGGGCCATGACTCCTGGCCACCCCAGCCCAGCCTCCTGCTGTGCCACAACCTGTCCGGGCGCTACGAGTCTCGCTGGGCCAGTGTCCATGTGGGGCCTGGGCCGGCCCTGATGCTGCGAGGGATGGAGGGCGCCGTGCTGCCTGTGTGGAGTGCCCATGGAGAAGGTCAGGCCAGCACAAGGCGGGGGTGGGGCAGGGCACCGAGGGAGCTAGGCTTTCACTCCGTCTTCCTTTCCTCCTAGGTTACATGGCATTTGCTTCTCCAGAACTCCGGGCCCAGATGGAGGCCAGCGGCTTGGTTCCCTTGCATTGGGTAGATGATGATGGGAACCCCACAGAGCAGTACCCTCTGAATCCCAACGGGTCACCAGGGGGTGTGGCCGGCGTCTGCTCCCGTGACGGCCGCCACCTGGCTCTCATGCCGCATCCTGAGCGAGCTGTGAGGCCTTGGCAGTGGGCATGGCGACCTTCTCCATTTGACACACTCTCCACCTCCCCCTGGCTGCAGCTCTTCATCAATGCCTGGCACTGGACCCAGGGAGGCTGCTAAGCATGCTGGGAGGCACGAGCCTGCATCTCCATCCCTAAGCGTTGCTGCCCTCCCCCTGCGCCCTCCCTCGCCACCTTCAAGAGCACGGTACATGATTTCCAGGCGTCTCTTGGACAGACGAGGACCAAAAGGCCAGGGCCTCTGAGCCTGTTGCCTTTTCTAGCTGCCTGAGGCCGCACAGCTGAGCTGTTCCCAGGCTTCTCCGCCGTGGGCTCGACTCCTCAACCAGGGAGCAGCCCGTGGCTCTGAAGGGTTAGGGGTCACCAGGGCCTCCCTTGGCCTTGCTGCACTTTCCCAGCGGCCACCATGTGTCTCTCTCCCCTCATCTGGGCTCTGAGGGATGTTTCATGTCCCCCTCTGTCACTGGGGCTCAGTCTGGGGACCGCATGTAGATGAGCCCTTCTGACATCATCATGACCTCCTGCAAACAGCAGCAGCTTTCTCACCCCTTCTGAAGTGTGCGCTCCTCGCCGTCCAGAGCCGTGTTGCCTGAGCGAGCCTGGTCTCGTGAAGTGTGTGGTCCTTGTCATCCAGAGCCGTGTCGCCTGAGCGAGCCTGGTCTTGTCTGAAGTGTGCTGTCCTCATCCTCCAGAGCCATGTCGCCTGAGCGAGCCTGGTCTCGTCTGAAGTGTGCTGTCCTGGTGTAAAGAATTGCTGTTGTGTCTGATATGGTTTCTGGCCTCGTGTCGGGCTCTGAACTCAGTACTCTTGGTGTGTGATTCTCCTAACTTAGCAGCTCCCATTCTAATAGTAGTTGGCACCTTCATTCCAGAAAGGGTGCCTTAGTGTATTGGTCTTGCCTCATTGTTCTTGACATTTGTGTTCTTTCTGCCAAATAGTGGCATTGCTCTTAAGGAGCAGTGGTCTCATAGAATTTAAAATAACAAGCTGAGCATAGTGGGGCTGCCTCTAATTCCAGCACCCAGAGATCAAGGCAGGAAGCTTGCTGCAAGTTGAAAGCCAGTCTGGACTATACCGCGAGACCCTGTATCCGCCTATTTTTTTTTTTTTTAAATAGCTGGATATAGCACCACTGAGCCAAGAAGATACACACTTATTTCTTTCTCCTCTGTACCTGGGATCAAACCTAGGGCTTTCTCACTGAGCTACATCCTCTGCCTTTAAAAAAATTTTTTGCAGGTGTGCACACCTGTAATCCCAGCATTTGGGAGATTGAAGCCAAAAGATCAAGGCTAGCCTGGGCTACATAATGAGTTCAAAACCAGCCTGAACTACACAGCAAGACCCTTTCTCAAAAAAAAAATTTTTTTTTTTTTTTAAATTTTGAGACAAGGTCTTGCTAAATTACCCAGCCTGGACTTGAACTTGCAATCCTCCTGCCTCAGCCTCTCAGAGTGCTGGATTAAGGTGTATACCAACATGCCAAGCTTTTTCTTTCTTTTTTTCTTTAGGATTAAGGTTAAACTGCCTAGGGTTTGGTTTGGTTTTTTGAGACAGGGTCTGGTCATATAGTTCAGCCCTGCCTTGAACTCTGTGTTACCCAGGCTGGCCTTAAACTTACAGAAGTCTTCCTGCCTCAGCCTCCTAAGTGCTGAGATTTAAACTGCTTAGGGTTGGTCATACACTTTGAATGACTGCCAGGGATCCATGCTCGCCTGGCTCCCTGCTTCCTACCCTTCCCCTGCTTCTAGAGCAGCATCGGCAAGTTTTCTTGCTGACTACTGTCTTCATCCCCTCTTGCCTTTGCTCACATAAGTGTGTAGAGCTCACTTCCTCATGCTGGTTCTGTTGTATAACTGCAGTCAGTTGGCTCCCTAGAGATGGACTTCTTGATTAAAAGAATTTCCCTTAAAGGGGGACTAGCGTCTTAGATCTGTGGGAAGTAAGTGTCTGCAGGGGAAGGAAGGGTCAGCACCAGTGCTTCTGGTAGAGAGTAGTGAGAAGAGAATGGTAGTGAAACTGTGGAGTTGTGGTGGGTACGGCTGGGAGTGTGGCTCAGTGGTCGAGCACTGGCCTAGCATTTGCTAGGCCCTGGCTTCCATCACCAGCGCTGCAAAAGGAAAACAAAAAGAGTTTGTATGTGGGAAAAGTAACTGGTGTTTTTCTCACTTCTTTCCAAAGTGACCTGCCCTGCACAATGCGGTACTCCTCAGGATCATGTCTGACAGTTGAACAGTCCCTTGGGCTAGGGATTTAGCTAGTGGTGTAAGCGCCTGCCTTGTAGGTGTGTAGTCGTGAGTTCTGTCCCCGGTACAAAAAGAAAAAAAAAAGAACAGTCCCTCCTGATGCTGGGCAGGAAAATATTTTAAACTTACAAGCTCAAATGTGCAATTTGGGTGCTGATGCCAAGGCTTAGGTGTCAGATTTACTAAGCACTGATGCAAAAATAGAAGGCTAGCGTGAGCAGCCTGGTTGGCTAGGATAGGTGAACTTGCATGTTAGAGGTGGGTAGTTTCTGGTTTGGTTCCTTGGTCAAGCAGTACTGACCCTCAAGCACCGCCAGGAACAGGGCCTCTCAGCTTCTCATCTTTTGTTTGATTTGATTTTTAGAGGGTCTGGCTGCATAGTTCAGGCTGGCCTTGAATGCTTGGGGGTCCTGCCTGGACTCCCAGGTACTAGGAGATGACAGGCCTGGGCCACCACGCCCAGCAATCAGCTTCTTTGTTTCCATCCTGTGGCTCTACAAACCTGTCCTTCCTGCCCAGGATTTAGCTCAGTGGCATAAGCACCTGCCTGGCAAGCAGGGAGGTCATGAGTTCGATCCTCAGTACCAAAAAAAAAAAAAAAAAGAGGAAGGTAAAACAAGCCTGTCCTTTCTGGCCCCTGACCCAGCTTTTGTTTCTCCTGCACCCAAGAGGAAAATAGTATGGGAGTGAGAAATAGGTAAGAAATAACCCCAGGTAAGGGAGAGTGAGGAATGAGTGTGAGGGCCGGGATTTAGCTCAGTGCACAGGCCTGCCTGGCAAGTGTCAGGTTGTGAGTTTGATCCCTGGACCAAAAAAAAGAATATGAAGACCTCAGAGGTCCTGTACCTGGGATCTAAAGACAAAAGCCATTGACTGCAGTGTCAGACCTGTCCCTCAGGTGTCCTGTTCTTTGGCATCAGCCGAGTGAGTCTACAGCTCTGATCAAATTCTGTTAGGCTTAGGCCTGTCACAGTAGCGCCATGCGCGTGCATCCCTGAAAGGCCTTTTTTGATTTTTTTTCGTGTGTGTGTGATAGTGGTGGTGGTGGTGACTGAACCTCAGGAGCTTTGTACTGAGCTACATTCCAGATCCTTTTTTATTCTGAAAGTTGCCCTGGCGAATTTCCTTCTTTCTCAGCCTTCCAGAGTGCTGGGTTCCAAGCGAGTGGCCACACCTGGCCTCACCATTGCAGTCTTACCTCAAACAATGTTTCCACCAAAGATCTCTCCAATAGAATAGAAATTCTGCAGTACGAGCCCAGGAACTCGTTTCCACTCTGCATCGCCTGTAACTGCCTGGCACACAAGTGAGTAAGTACATGTTGGACAAATGTGTGTGGGTGTTTAACTTAGTAAAGGCCGGCAGCTTTCCCTTCAGTGGGAGTGAGCTTAGTGCATCGGGACTGGGTTTACAGGTGGTTTGGCCCCGTGTATCCCAGACATTTCCCTCTTCAGCCCATTCCTCCAGTCACTCAGATTTACAAGGCTTTTTTATGTGTATGTGGCAGTGGGGGGAGAGACTAGGGGTTGAACCCAAGGCTGCTACACTGAGCTATAACCTAATTCTTTTTAATTTTTATTTTGGGACAGGGTTGTCACTAAATTACCCAGTTTGGATTCAAAGTTGTAATCCTGTCTCAACCTCGCAGCGTGCTAGGTTACAGGTGTGTGCTATACCCAGTTTAATTTCATTTATTTTATTTAGTGGTACTGGGGACTGAACCCAGGGCCTTCACACTGAGCTATACCCCCAGCCCTTTTTTCACTTTTAATTTTGAGGCAGAAGCTCGGTGAGTTGCTAAATTGTCCAGGCTGGTTTTGAGCCGGTTATCTTTCCTTGGCCTCCCGGAGCGCTAGGATGACATGCATACCACACCATGTTCAGAGTTACAAGGGCCTGGTGTCAGGTCAAGTGAAAGACACGGGTGGTGCTGAGACACAGGAAAACCACTTATGTTTCTTAATGTGATGCTTGCCTGGCAGCCAGCAAGGCCCTTCCTTCTACAGAAAGATTACTGAACACACACTGCCCACCTTACTGCCACTTGCAGTCAGTGCCAGGTTGCTGCAAGGCTGGCAGGGGTGGGTGTGCAGATGATGGTCCCAAGGCGTGGTAAGGGTGGGCTGGAGGTTGTTGGGAGGCCCCCGCATTAGGGTGCTTCTGGCCCTGTAGGCCAGTCCCACAATGGTTTTCCTTCCACACTGGGCCTGGGCAAGGGGCAGGGACTGGAAAGAGATGGGTACAGACAGCTGGGGCCCATCTGGCTGGGGAGGGTGTCTCCCCCAGCAGCTGAGCCACCAGACTCGGATTGGTTCTGCTGGGTTCAAGATTGGCAGGAGCCCAGCAATCTTCATTCTGTCATTGGACAGTTGGGGGCAGTAAACACCAGACAGTGGAGACCAATTTCGGCGTCTTGTCCGGGGCTTTAGGAAACTGTTTCCTGTGAACATCCCACTGGGAATGCTGCACACGGCCACCTTGACCTCCAACTGCCCAGCTTCTCAGTTCTTGCCTAGTCAGGCTGGAGGAGCACACAGAACCGACAGCCATGTGTGACTGAACCCCACTCGGTCTGTCATTTAGGCAGTAATTGTCCAGAGCTCTGCCCAGAGGACGGACTTGGGACAAGTGACTTCAAACAAGTATGGTTAGGAGCAGCTCTGAGCACTTCAGGAACTCCCAGCAGGGGCTGAAGGAATCTGACCACTGCCATCCTGGTCTGAGCAGGGACCGCTTCACACCCCTCTTCCTGCTGCGCTTTTAACGTCTGCTGCAGACGTACCACCATGGGTCAGTAAGGCCTGGTGAGCACAGCTACACCGCTGATTCCCAGGCATTGTTCAGATCTGCTCTTGACAACACACAGCTCCTATGTCCTCAAGCCTTGTCCTGGCTGGATAGCCATAACTTTTACACCATACTCTCCCCTTGGAAGCCCCGTGTGACTTTTTTCTTCCACCTCCCACCCCAACTTTATGCTCCTGACCGTATAAAGACATAGCCTGTATAAAAGCCAATCTAGCCAGGTGTGGTGGTATACTCCTGTAATTACAGCACTTGGGAGGCTGAGACAGGAGGACCATGGTAAATTCGAGACCAGCCTGGGCTACAAAGTGAGCTCAAGGCCAGCCTGAACTGCATGGTAAGACCCTGTCTCAAAAAGGCCACCCCCCCCCCAAAAAAAAATCCTCAGGGGATGAAGGAATCTGACCACTGCCATCCTGGTCTGAGCAGAAACCACTTCAAATCCTCCTCCCTGCTGTGCTTTTACTTCTGGTCACTACTGCCATGAGGTCCCTCTTCCATTTGTTCTGAAATAAACCTGTCCTGTTGAGCTCACACCCCTGCTTTTCCTTTTTGTCCTAACAGGGGAAGCATATGTCCCACACTTGGGATTCGTGAAGGGTTCCCTGGGTAAGCTGAACCCAGAAGGATGGGAAGCAGAGCAGTTTATTATATGAAGGGGCAGAGATGGCACTCCGGAAAACAGTACTTGCAAAGCCTCAGAGGGAAGAGACAGTCACTTAAGGAAATGAACAAAACAGTCTGTCTGGGACATTAACAAATGGGAAACCGAACAGGCAAAATCAAAGGCCTAGCAGAACATGTTAAGGAACCTGGGAGTTAACCTAGAAATGGGAAATCATGTGAACTAGTCGATGTAAGGGATAGGCATGAGCAGATTTGTGATTTTGAAGATTACTGTTGCTGCAGAGGAAAGTTGGAGAAGATATGGGAAGTCCAGGTAGAAAGCTACACGGGCAGAAATAATGCAGGTCAAGACCAGGGCAATGGCGACAGAGACGGAGAGACCGAAGGATTGGGAACAGTAGGAGCGGAATCACTAGGAAGTAGGTGAGGGAGGAGAGAAGCCAAAGATGATCCCCAGGCTTCCAGCCTGCACCACTGGGCAAATGACTACCAGCAGTGGACATGTGGCATTGGAGGCATCTGTGGGACACACACAATGGGGGGTACCCAGGATATAGTCAGAGGGGCCCTGGAATGGAGACAAAGTTTTGAGGGGCACTGTGATGGGGAGGGGAGAGTTACTGAGGGGGCTACGCAGGAACTGGGAGCCACACCGAAGTGTTTGGCAGCCACAGAGGAGGCTGAGAAGGAATGAATGTAGTCCAACGAGTTGAGTGGCTTTCCCCTGCCTGTTCTGGAGTGCCCTGGGATGCCCCTGGAAAGGTATCCAGGGCAACAGAAGAGAGTGGGAGCTGCCTTGTTCTCCTTTCCTGCCAAGTCCTAGCTCGGCTGGCCCAAGCTTTACCTGGAGACAAACTCTCCTGTAGACCCTTTCCCAGCCCTCCTGGTTCCTGGATATCTCGCCTGAGGGAACTCACGAGGAAGTGGCCTGGGCCAGGAGAAGCAGATGAAAGATCAACTGTGGTGCTTTGGGGGCTGGACTCTGAGGACTTCCAAGAGAGATGGCCCCTTCTAAAAGACTCCAAGGGAAGGAATAAGGGGCGGCCCCACTGGGTTTAAGAACAAAACAAAACAAAACCCAAAAAACAGGTACCTTGTTGGCATAGTGGAGTGTGCCTGTCAACCTAGCTACTTGACAGGCTGAGGCGAGACGAAAACTCAAGACCAGCCTGAGCCACTTAGCAAGAGCCGATCTCAAATTAAAAAATAAAAAGGACTGAGGGTGTAGTTCAGTGCAGAGGCCTTAGACTCAGTGCCCAGTACCAAACACACAACAGTAGGGACAACAACAACAAACCAGGGAGCTTGGCTGCTGGCTTGACCGAGGAAATCTCTCCTCACCCTGCCCACAAGGCAGAGAGGCCTGCCCCTCCCCGAGGCAGTCCACAGGGCTCTGAAGGGCGGTGACAGGACCCTCTTCACCCTTCTTCAGGCTCAGAACAAGCCTGCCACCACACACTGTGTCTCCCTTTTGAGTGTCCAAATTGCCTGCTCCTCCCACCTCTGAAATGCGTGTTGAGAAATGGGTATGAGATACAGGAGGGTGTGTGTCTGTTGAGAAGTCACAGCTAAGGGTCCCAGATGGATGTGGAGGAACACATCCCTCACGTGGGGATGGAGAGAGGCATGCCGTTGGCCAGCACACACCCACTTGCTTTTCTGCTTTCTGCCGTGAGTTGAAACAGCATCACCAGAAGCCAAGCAGATGTGGCTGCCTTATCTCAGATTTCCCAGTCTCCAGAACTAAACGTTTTGTTTTGTTTTGTTTTGTTTTTCAGACAGGTCTCACAGTGTAGTTCAGATTGGCCTTGAATTCACTATGCAGCCTAGGTGAACCTCGAACTCTCCCAGAGATCCTCCTTCCTCAGCCTCCCCAATGCAGGTGTGCACCATTATGCCCAGTTTTATTTTTTTAAGTTCAGCTTTAGAACTAGACCAGCCCCTGCCCCGCCCCTCCACCCCAGCCGGTGCTGGGCATTAAATCCAGGGCTGCACATACACTTGAGTTGTTGTTCTTACAGTACTGGGGATAGAACGCAGGCCCTTCGAACTGAGCTACATCCCCAATGCTTTTTTAAGTTTTTAGTTTTCAGACCTCGGTTTTTAGTTTTCAGAGTCTCACCAAGTTGCCCAGATCGGGGTCAGACTTGTTATTCTTCTGTCTCATCCTCCTGAGAAGCTAGGGATACAGGCTTGTGCCACTGTACCCCCCACTTCATCCTCTAGAGTTACGAGTTGAATAAATCTCTTTTCCTCCTAAGTTGCTCACTGTTGCTTATGCTGTTACAACAACAGCAGAGGGACTAAGACAAGTTGAAAAGAGATGAATGGCAGCCTCAGGGGCTTCATGGTGGAAAGTGGAGGACGCAGGGTCCAGCGGCCAATCTTGTGGCTTAGGGGCAAGAACAGGGGCTACACTTTCCCTTTTCCTTCCTCAGAACCGAACCCTCTGGTTTCCCATGTCTGTTCCTGACCTTGACCAGGTCTCCACCTTTGACCCAGCTCCTCATTTTCCCTCCCTACCTGTGGCTCAGCCTTATTGCTTCTCTTGCTTACTGCTTATCTGGCTTCATCTCTTCCACCTCTGGCTGTGCCTGTCTGGCACAGAGCTTCCTCATTCCACAGGTCCTCCAGCACAACTTGTGTCCGTCAGCTGGACACACGTGCATCCCTTCTCAGCTCGTCACTACTGTGTGTCTACTGTTGCAATCCTTTTGTTTGTGTGTGGCGGTGGTGGTGACTGAATCTCACCACTTAGATGATCTCACAAGTTCAGGTCTGTCATCCTCAAGATGGCCCTCAAGTCAGACACCAGACACAAACCTCAGGGTCCCCAGGTCACTCTCACTGTGACAAAGCAGAGTTATGTTTAGGGCTTCCTTTGATCTCTATAGGCTTGATAATTCACTAGAATGACTCAGAACTCAGGGAAGCACTAACTCTGCTTGGGGTTGCAGTTTTATTTTAGAGGCTATACCTGGGCAAGGTTGGGATGAACTTCCCAGGACCTTAACTTCCGTGCTCTCTTCCCCAGAAGTCAGGAAGCATCATTGTTTGGCACATCAATATGTTCACCTACTGGGAACATATTGTTCCAAGGTTGTGTGAATTTCTGGGTTTTTGTTTTTTGGATGGTGTCTCATGTAGTTCAGGCTGGCCTTGAACTCACTGTGTAGCCCAGTCTGGCCTCAAATTTGCAGTGATCCTCCTACATCAGCCTCATGAGTACTGGGGTTACAAGTGTGTACCATCACACTAGCTCAGATGGGTTTTATTTTACTGACATCAAATGGGTCAAAGTTCCCACCCTCAATTACATACATACATACACACACACACACACACACACACACACACACACACCTCAAAATATTCCTGCTAGGGATCCATAAACTTTACCCAACTCCCAAAAGTGTCCATGGTAGAAAAATGGCCAAATTCTGAGCATGGTGGCATGTGCCTGTAATCTCAGTGCTTGGGAGGCTGAGGCAAGAGGATCACGATGAGTTCAAAGCCAGCCTGGGCTACATAATGAGACCCTGTGCTAAAAAAAAAAAAAAAAACTAAACTAAAAACTTTACTTAATAGAAATACATGTGCCCAAACACTTTCCAGAGGGATCTTTGGTGGTAGGTATTTGTCATCTCTGGTTCAGGTCCATCTCTTGGTGTCCTCAAAGGGAAAGCTCTGGGACATTTGCTCCCAAAGCACACAGCATCAATGGCATGCAAGGCAATAGGCAAGACAACGCCCTAGAGGCACAGTGTCAACCAGTTACAGATCTGCTACAGCCACTAGGCTTACAGCTGGACAGATAGACAATCTCCTGAGGAAAGTAGCTACAGCCCATCTTGTACTGAGATTTGTCCCCGGATATGCTATCCGGGCCAAGGGTTGCACTGGTGGCTTGGGAAGTGACGAGCAGCAGACTTTACCAAGTAGGTGCTGCCAGATTGAAGAGCAACTAATTGACTCAGCCAAGAGCCTGTCTCTTGAGAGAATTGAATCTGAATAACTGGAAATCCAGCAGGTTGAGGGGCCAGCAGAAGTGACAGAGAGGAAAGTGGTAATGAGAATGGAGATGCATGAGGTCAGATTAGCCTTTCACCTCACTCTCCCAGAGGAGATCTGGCCGATGGCCCATGCTTCCCACCACTTGGAAGAGCTCACCTAACCCTATGCCAAGAGCTCACAGAACTGAGGAGGGCCAGGAATCCCAGGAGGAGGGTCAGGGGGCAGGTAGGCAGAAAGGAGAGAGACAGAGCAGCTGGTCACTCACTCCCCATCTGACAGAAGGAGCTTGGGGAAAACCCCTCTAACCTGGCTGCCTTGGAGCCCACAGGGAGACTCCTCCCTTTCCTCTGGGACCTGTTGCACTCCCCTCCTCTCTCAAATTCTTCACAGAGCAAATCTAGTTCAGAATCTTGGCCCAGAAACAGATTTAGATTCAACTACAGCCATATCTCAGTCTTAACGTCTTAGATGAGAAAGAGAGGCTCAAGGAGAAGCTCGATGCCTGCAGTAAGAAATGAGGAGTCCAAGCTCCATAGAGGGTTCCACAAAAATCCTGCCCACCTGGCCTCCTCCAAACTGATAATTTGCCTTCCCCAGCTCTCTCCTCCTTCTTTGTCCCTTGTTCCCCTGATTAGAATACCTCAGGATGCCCTGGTGAATTCTCTCAATCAAGATTAATGTGGGCTCCTCGGCTCACTCTCAGTGAAGCAGATGTCCTGGTTGTCTTTGGATTGCACTTCTTCACCAATAAATATGTACTCTTGGTTTCATTTCATTAAATTATTAGGCTCCACGGAGTCTTAGGATGAGAATCCCTTGCCTAGATCTTGGTTGCCACCTTTGGTCATGGGTGACCTCCTGGGTTCCAGCCATATCCATGAATGGGTTTATTCAATCACTCTACAATATATGACTGGCCTATTGTGCTTTAAACACTTTGCAGGTGCTGGGGATTAGAGATGAGTGGAGAAATTAACCAGGGGGATAAAGTTGAATAAACATTCAAAGAACACTAACATCTGTAAAAGAAAAACAAGAGAGTTTAATCCGTGCTTCCGTCCAGGTGTCTAGGGGACCCGCCCCGGCCCCTTCCAAGCCTCCCCAAAGGAAGATTTAAAGATCTGAGAGGGATTAGCTCTTAATCCTCAGGCCGGGAGTCACTTTCAGTAAAATGTGACACCCACACCCAGTCCTATTGTTTTCCTAATTCCCAGGTGGGATTCTGAAATTAGTGGTCTGGCGGCTGCCCACTTGTCACCAAGAGGCCCCCAAAGCTCTCAAGCTATTCTCCCTGGACTCCGGACACCGCCTAAGGTTACCAATGTCCTTAAAGAGGTCTCAAACGACCCTGGAAGACGTGAGCCCTTTAAAAGGAGGCGAGGACTGAGGGAGTCACAAATCCTAAACAGAAGCCTGAGCTAGGCTGGACCTCGCGGTCCCAACCGGCGCCCGCCACCCAGCGCGGCCTCCGAGATCAGAGCCGCTGGCCCCGCCCCCAAGCCTCGGGCTCGATTGGTCTGCGCAGTAGCAGGGCGGGGCCAACTCTTAAAGGTCCAGGAACTCAGAGTACCCGGAGGAGGCGGTGCCACCTGCGAAACCTAGGGAGGTGATGCCTCGTAGTCACATAGGTTTCTTTTAAACTGTGTAAAGCCCATCCCCTAGTGGCCCATGGAGCCCACAACAGCCTATCCACTTTTCGGGGGCGCCTTCTCCGCTATCTTCCCCCGTGGGGCCATTGATGTAAGGTGAGAAAGCCCAGGCGCCAGTGGAGGCCGACTGGGTGGGTTGCGGGAAGAAGCTTGAAAACAACCAGGCTCTGCTTCGGCTCTTCCCAGCGACCTCCGACCGGTCCCGGACAACCAAGAAGTTTTCTGCCACCCCAGAACCGATCAGAGCCTAATCGTGGAACTTCTGGAGCTGCAGGCCCACGTGCAGGGAGAAGCCGCTGCGCGGTGAGGAAGGGGCTGGGGCTGGCCAATGGGAGGGTCGGAGCCGAGGAGGTAGGCGGGGCCTGTGGTTGGTTGGACGGTTATCGCGAAGGGAACGCCAAGGGCAATAAACGCTGTGCGAACGGAAGTGAACGCAAGATGCTGGGGTGGGGGTTGGAGGGCAGGCTCCGAGAGAGCCTCAGCTCTCATTCTGCTGTCCCAATCCAGGTATCATTTTGAGGACGTTGGGCGGGTGCAGGGGTCAAGGGTCCTGCAAGTGGAGTCTGTGCAGCCCCTGAATCTGGAGAGCCTGGCCTTGAGAGGCTGCTGTCAAGAAGCCTGGGTCCTCTCTGGCAGGCAGCAGGTAGCTAAGGAAAACCAGCAGGTGAGAGCCAGAGAGTGTGCGATGTCCTGCAGCGTGGAGAGGGAAGTGGAGGGTCCAGGCAAGCGTCCTGACTCTGATCTTTTAGGTAGCAAAGGACGTGATACTGCATCAAGCCTTACTGCGAGTGCCTCAGTACCAGACTGATCTTTTGGTCACCTTCAATCATCCCCCGTAAGGAGGAAAGAAAGGGCGGGTGTCTCCTGATTGGGTCTAGGCTGGACGGGCAGAGCAGGGAGACTGGCAGGTGTTGTCCTCCAAGGAGGCAGAAGAGAGCCAGATGCTTGAGGTCACAGATACCTGTGTCCTCTGGGGAATAGGAAGTGGGAACTTCCAAACCTCAAGCTTGGATGCTGTTCTTTCTCCCCTTATTCCTTCACCCCCAAGCCCTGACAACAGGTCATCTCTTGGCCCTGAAGGTCTATCACCTCCTTCCTGGAACCTGGGTGACTTTGAACAGCTGGTGACCAGCCTGACCCTTCATGATCCTAACATCTTTGGTCCCCAGTAAAGATGCTGAAGCACTGCATGATGCTGCTGAGGACTTAGGGATGCAGTTCTGGGAGGGAAAAAAAAAAGAGGCTGAACACCTGGGTTTCTTCTTCCCATGCATAAACACAAGACATCTCTGCAGAAATAAACTTACTTTATAACCAATGTAATTATTTCTATGCCTTTGAATAATAAGACACCTAGGTTCCCTCAATTCCCTTTGGCCTTGGACGGGGAAGTTTAAAGCTCTTCACATGGGAGGATTAGGGACCCCAAGGCTGGCAATAAAGGAGGATTAGGGACCCTAAGGCTGGCAATAAAGAGGGCGAAAATATGCTTTGGAGTGAGTGGTTCAGCCCTGAGAGAGGAGTGTACAAGGGTGCCAAGTGTACAAGGGTGGTGGAAATGAGAGAGCAACATCTTAAGGGAGGGAGGGAAACTACTGCTTGTAGTGAGGCAACCCTGAGAGAACAGATGGGGAGTGGGGTTGGCTGTCCCCTTCACATGATAAGTAACATGGTCAGTAGTCACCAAGATATAGTAGTGGAGGCAGAAGTGCTGGTGGAGTATGGGAAAGAGACTGTTATTTAGTGTATGTGTGGTAGAAGAAGCGAAGTTGGTCCCAAAAGAAGAGGGAGAGGATGGTATGGGGGCCGAGACGGAAGTAGGAGGCACCTATACCCTTGTACATGCCAAAAATGCCCTCTTTCCGAGCTGTCTGCAGCAGAGCGTCCAGGATCCCCCGGTACATGAGGCCCTGGATCATGTTGGAGAGGAAGGGAGAGCACGGAAAAGGAGGTCATCAGAGCCTTTACACTTGCAGGCTGCATTTGAGGCTGTCCCACGTACCCAGTTTGTGCTCTCATCCCCAGCTTTCCCTGTCTGCCCGCTCCTGAAGCATTCCTTTACCTTGCCTTGAACATCTGTGGGCTGGTTATAGAGCCTTGTGCTGGCTACATCAAAGGGTGTCATGGCCAGGACTACTGCGATGCCACTCACCATGGCAGCTGCCAGAGCCACCTTCCAGCTCTGGGGAGGAAAAATCTACAGCATAAAAGAGGAAGAACTTTGTCAGTCAGCCCATCATTTAACCCTTACAACTGGACAGGTCATGCCTGGGGGATGCTGAGAGGTGTAAGTTTGAGAGCTTTTACTCTAGCAGTTATAACACAGTGTGACAACTCTGTAAAGGAGGAAGCCAGTGTGTGCTGAGGTATCCCCTATGGGAAGAAATGACAAGAGGACTGTGGGGAGAGTCTCCAAGGCTTCCTCTTGCTCCCTCACCTCTGGATGTTGGCACTGTCCCCTCCAGGCCCACCTCCATTTGCCCTCCCCTCCCTCCTTCCCGGGCATGGCCTACCCCATTCCCAGGCAGTACCTCCCACTGGCTCAAGAGGTCCTTGGTGGAAGAGAAGGTGCAGAGCTGGGTGGAAGAACCGACGGCAACTCGGGGAAGGCTGCCCAGGGCCCCTCGCCACAACCCGACCAGTCCATGTTTCTGGCCAATCTCGGTTAACGCCTGAAACATGCCCTGGTAGGGGGAAGACCATGGAGGTGGGGTTTAGTTACCCCAATGTCAGGGTCTGCCACCTCCTAACCCTACCAAGGATTGGTCCTTAGCCCACTTCTTCTCCAGACAACCATTCCAATAGGGGCTCAAGACTAGCATGTGGACCCCTCAGGTGTCTCCAATCCCTTGCCACCCTGGAGTACAGACGCAGGGACATTGTTGGGGCAAGACAAATGGAGCAGGAGTAACAGATGCAGAAGATTTGAGGAACAAGCACACACAAAGTGCTGGGCAGGGGGTGGGGGGTGAGCTCCAGGGGCAGAGTGCACTTATGGGCCAGGCAAAGCTGTGGCCAGCATTAGAGCTACTGGATGCAGGCAGAAAGCTGGGAGGAAATGGGAAGGGGTGGCTGGCAGGTCTGGGCACCTCTCACCTGATGCCTATACTGGTGCCCTACGGCAATTTCAGATGCCGCTTGTGCCTGTAGGTGTGTCTTCACCTGGAAAAAAAAGAGTGTGTCACAGCCATGCCCCACTGGCCATCTTCCCACCTAAGAGACCCCCTCAGACTTCCTTTAGGATATTAAGCAATGCATATCCTTTTAATTGGATAATTATTTTTTTTAATTTTTTGTCTTTTTGAGACAGGGTCTCTCTATGCAGTTCAGACTGGCCTTGAGCTCACTTTGTAGCTCAGGCTGGTCTCAAACTCACAACAATCCTCCCGCCTCAGCCTCCCGAGTGCTGGGATTATAGGCATGAGCCACCATGCCCGGCCTAATTGGATAATTATTGTTTCCACTTAATAAATTGGTCACGAGATACTGTCCCTTGGCTCCAGTTCCAGGGAATAGATACTCTACACACATCCTCTTTCCTTCGGGTGCTGGGGGTGGGGAGGTCGGAGAATGGCAGTGTTTCCTAAGAAAGTATTTTATGTTAGGCAAGAGCCGGGTGCCAGGCCTATCATTTCTGCTCCCACTCCCAGATCAGAGCTGCTACCACCTTGACAGGCTTTATCAGACTGGCCAATGTGCTTGTAGGCCCCCAGGACACATAGGGGTACATGTTCCACTGACTTTGGAGTGTTTTTTTTTTTTTTTGAGATGGTCTCAAGTGATCCTCCCTCCTCAGCTGCTGTAGTTGGGAATACAGGCATGTGCCACCATCACAGCTGACTTAAGCTGACTTTGAAAAGGCCCTGAAGCTCACAATTTGGGAGCAGACCAGGTTGCCTCACCTATAGAACTCTGCTCTCTTATCTGCACTAAGCTGAGCCTAGTTCCAGCAATCAGCAGCTGTGTGACCTTCAGCTGTTTACTTCACCTCTCTGGGCTTTGGGCTCCCAATGCTTCACTAATATCTGATAATTCAAAGGAGCAGGCTATGCAGTTGTAATTATGTGATCCCAGGACCTTCCTCATCTCTACACTTGCTGTTGAATGTTACTCAAATTCCTCATCCTCACCTAATCAAACTCAGCCTCAAATCAGGTAATAACTACAATGCAATAGCAGCAATACTATCAAATGTGTACTACTTGCCAGAATTTATCCTAGTGCTTTTACATGTGTTATCTCCCTCAATCCTCTCAATAACCACACAGAAAGGGTATTCATTTGTCCCCATTTTACAGATGTGGCAATGGAAGCTTAACAATAAATCAATTTTCCTTTGTATTGTTTTTGCTTTTTGAGACAAGGTCTCACTAGGTGGTTTAGGCTCACAGTGCTCCTCCTGTCTTAACCTCCTGAGTGGGATTACAGGTGTGGGCTAGTATGCCTGGCCAAATGAGTTAATTTTTAAAGATAGAAGTCGAGTCCCAGAAAGGCTGATTCTAAAGGCCATAATCTTCATCAATACAACTGACTGAATCTGTTGGTTGGAGATATATATATGTCAGAAGGCCCTAAATCCTACCAACAGTTTCCTAAAGTCCTTCCCTGCTTGCTAGGGGACAGCACCCAGGTGCCTATGCCCTTGTGAAGGACCAGGTTCCCACTCCACATGAAGGGTCTGGCCCAAAGGCCCCAAGCAAGACCCTTCTTCTTACCATGTAGATGGGGCTTCCCAAATAGGCTCCCATGACCCCAGCCAGGGCCCCAGTTGCGGCACTGCGGACAGGACTGAGGGTGCCTTCTGTCGTACGCAGGTAGCCACTAGAATCGGCCAGCCCATAGGTGCCCAGTCGGATGCCATTCATCAGGAACTGGTAGAAAAGCGCTGGGACCAGCCCCTTCTGCAGGGCAGCCAGGCCATCCACTCGGCTGATGGTGAAGAAGGCATGGAAAACATTTCGGTAGTGCCGCTGGTAGGTGCCCGGGGCTTGCAGTTCTCCCTGCAATTGCATCCTGGTCTTCACAACCTCCAGGGGATTGGTGAACACACAAGCCCCGCAGGCTGCCACACCACTCATCAAGAAGTCCATGGTGAGACAGAGGTAGCCTCAGAATAGGGAGTTGGAAATCAGAGGAGGACCTCAGCTTTCACCGTCCAGGCTGCAAGAAGTAGGAATTTAGAGCTCTAGAATCAAGCGTCAGGGTCAAATGTCAAGAAGTTAAGGGTGAGCTGGAATAGGGAAGACGAGTGCAGGACAGTCTGTAAGAAGGTTCTGGCAGGGCTGTTGGCCAAAGGATTTGAGATCAAGGAGCAGCAGAAGTCAGGAGTTGACAGGTGGGATCCTGGGGCTGACAGGCTACGGGGCGGGGACTAGAGAGGGGAAAGGAGCTGGAAGAGAGAAGCCAGAGAGGCAGGAAAAAGAAAACCAGCAGGAGGTAAAGGATCCGGGAAAAGATCCGGTGGTGACCCTGCGACAGCAACGACAGCTGGATGGGGAAGGCAATCGGGATTCCAGCCTGTGATGAGTGTCCAGAGGTTGCTTCGCGAGCCCGGAGCCCCTCCAACCCCGGTGCTTGCGAAGATCAGGCCGCCACACTCCTGTTGCTGGAGCGCCGCGCCAATCAGGACCCTGGCAGAACTGCAGCCAATAACCTCGACCAATCAGCGTCGAGCCGGCTCGGCGGCCAATGGGCGGCGGCCAGGGCGACCGGCCCCCCAGCATCCACTGGAGCTGTTAAGGTAGAATTAACTCTCCCCGCCCTGGCGCAGGGGCCTGAGGCGCACTTGGGCTCCAGAAGGGCCCCCCGGGGCGCGGAGCTTCGGTCACTGGCTGGGAGGAGAGGTTGGATCCTCAGTCCGGGGGTGGACGCAGAGGTTGAGCGCGGAGATAGCAGCTGAGGGCGGTGGCCTCCCTTCTTTCGCCCTCTCTCCCGGGTCTTCTTGGCCTGGAGTCGCCCAACTTCATCTGCACCCTGTGCAGTCGGGGTGCTGGGGTGGGTGGGGGGGCGGAAGCTACGGCCGGCCCGGGGAGACGGCAAACCTGCCGGACCCGCCCTTTCTCCCGAGGTGGAACGAAACGGAGACGATTGTAGGTTCCAGCTCCTGGGTGTGGCCGGCGGAGGGCGCCAGAGGTGGGAACCTGAGAGCTTAGAGAATTGTGGGTTGGGGATGGGGGGCGGAAGGGAGCGGAGATGGTACCACTGGGCTCCCCCTACCTGCTGCCCATCTGCGTTCCTGTTCGGATCTTCCTGCTTCCTGTCTGAATGACTTGGACAAATTGCTTCACATCTCAGATTCCTCTTGTAAAATGAAAACGATACTGTCTGTTACACACCCCAGAGGAAGTGTCGGACTTACGTGCTCAATAATCAGTTTTCTGGAAAAGTCGGAACTCTGTGCCACTTCCTGAAATGCCCCTTTCCCACCTTCTTGTGATCTCTGAGTCACTCTCCACCTTGCGCACCACCTCCTGACTCGGGAAGCAACTCACCTTCTACTACCGGTTTTGGGGGTGGCGGAGTTTCCTTCTGGAGGTGCTTTCTAGGTTCTTCCTGTTCTGAGCAAAGAATTGGTCAAGGCAAGCACAAACAATAGCAAAGTTTTCTGAAAAGTAGTGTTACTGTTGAATGGGCCAATAATAGTCCAGGTTCTTGTATACCACAAAGAAAGCACTGCGGAGTTTACATACAACCAGTAGTATGCAGCTACGTTTATTTAAGATCACAGGGAAGGTAACAGCAAACACAAGGAAAAGGGAAAGGGTGGGGGAGAGAGGGCCAATAGCTCAGGCTTTTAGCATTTAAAGGCCAGGGCTTTAGGTTCCTCCCACTGTATCTCACTGTTGCATAAAGCATGCAATCTCCTAGACTTTTGCTATGTTATTTTAAAAAATCTCTCTCAAGATAATAGAAGCGTGAATAACACAGGGTGCTGTTTACAGTTAAATGGAGGGAATTCATCCAACTCCTTTGTTTTTAACTGTACTAGTGGGAGGTGAGGGGAGAAACAAGTTCTGCAGGGCAAGCTTGGGCCAAGTAAGAGTAGTAAAAGAAGTACACACTACCGCAGGAGGGCAGCCAGCAGGGAAGAGCAAAGCTAGTGGCCAAACCTCAGTGTGAACTGTCCTTTTTTGTATCACCTACTCCTTAGGCTGATCAAAGCCTGCTACACTTCTTGTGACAAGTCCATATGCAGGGCTTTGGAAATAGTTCCACACCTGTGTTCCGGGATCTTGTCATGCCTCCTTTCCCAGGCAATTTTAGCTATGTCCTACTTACCTATTTTAACCCTGTTCATTCATTTACTCACTTCTTTCATTTTAGCTGTTGATTTTCCAGATTCTCCCTAGGAGTTATTGGCTGCCCTGGGGACAAAGTCTCAGTCTCCATCTGCCAGGGTACAGCTAGATCATGGATGGAGCCATGACATGGTGAAGCAGGAGGGGGATCTTCAAGGTGCTGGAGGGTTAAGTAGAGCAGGTAATGGGGCTCCTTACATCCTAGGAAGATGCTCTCTAGAAAAATTTACAAGAATGCAACCCAGCCGGGGATTTAGCTCAGTGGCATAAATGCCTGCCTTTGCAAGTGTGAGGTTGTGAGTTTGATCCCCCGTACCAAAAAACCCCCCCAGAACCCCCAAAAAACCCAACAATAAAAAACAAGAATGCAACCCAAATGACCCACCCGACAGGGAAAAAGATGACTCATTATTTTTTCTCCAGAAGTTGGCACTGGAGATTGAACGCAGGGAGCAATGGGCTACATCCCAAACCTCCTACTCCTCTGTACTGATAAATATTCCCAGCTCCAAACTGTAGTGTATCTCATTTCTCTGAGCACAAGCTCTCCACTCTTGAGTGCCTCCTAAAATCTCTGTTTAACAAACCCTTCCTGAACCTTAACTGACGCATCTTAAAAATTTTTCTATTACAGGAGTTAGTGCAGCTGCAAAGGTACTCTATAAAAGTGTAAATGAGGCTCTTCATCTTATCTTTAGCAACCTCTCAGACCAAGCTGGGGTAACAGTACTGGTGGGTGGGATTACCCAAGATCCCTATTCATCCTTCCCCTGGGGAGGGTTGTATACCATGACACAGTATAAGGTCCAAGGGTGGACAGCAAGACACTGCTGTGCTGGAACTTGCAGCTCCTGGATGCCCTAAATCCAGCAACAGTAAAAGAGTGTAAGGCTCGACTTGGACATGACTCTCCCAGGACCCAACCTGTCTGCCAGCAGTGTATTGTTCTCAACTCAGCACCGGGGCTGCCTTCAGCAAACAAACACAGGATGTCATACAAGAGATAAGACGGAACAGGGAATCTTCCAAACACCCTCACATCTGAAGACACCCAGACATTTACACACTGAATGCCTCAGGGACTTTGCCCACTGAAGGGTGGGGGAGGAGAAAGAAAGCCTGCTTCTCTTTGCTCCTTACAGACGGCCTTTTTGCCCTCTGTCTGCCTGCATCCAGGCACAATAAATTCCACACCATGTTGCCTTTACACAGGCCTGGTAGTCTCAGTTGGTCTCTGCAGTGGGCTTTTCCTCATACCCTCACTCAGGAGGCTGAGGCAGGAGGACTACTGTGAATTCAAGGTCAGCCAAAGCTATGTAGTAAGTTCAAGGCCAGCCTGAACTACATAGTGAGACCCTGATTCAAAAACACCAAATAAATAAATAAAACAAGACAATTTACTTGAGGGTAGAGAAAGAAGAAAAGGAGGGAAGATATTAGACTGCTATTTTGGATGAGCAGGGCATATTCTTTTTTTGTGTGTGTGGTACCAGGGATTGAACTCATAACCTCACACTTGCCAGGCAGGTGCTTATGCCACTGAGCTAAATCCCCAGCCCAAGAAGGGCATATTCAAAAGTGAATGGATTTCCTGTGTGTAACTCCTTTTATTGAGATCCATGTAGGCTCCTGGAATCTGTTGGCTCCCTGGCTTGTCAACTTTGGCTTTCTTCTGGATAAGCAACCTTTCCCTATACTTTGGTGGAGAGTAAGATTATGGGTGAGCACCTCATGGACAGGTAGGTAGTTTAGGCTGAAGGATTAAGTGAGGCGAAGTTCGTGATTCTTATGTTAATCGTGCCACCTAAGAACTCCCCAGTTCTTATTTCTTCGCCTTTGTCTTCCTAATGGCTTGTGTCTAGTTGCCTTTGTTTTTTAAATTCCTCAGGAACTAGCTGCCTTTGCCCTTGCAATTGATGTAATCTGGCTGCAGAGGTCAGCACTTCTACTGATTTTTAACAAAGCTCAGTGAGGCCTTCCCCTTACCTTTTCCCTACATACAGTGACTCCTGTCCCTATATTTTCATTGGGGAATGGTTTTAGAAACCAAGACTTGGTCAGTAACTCACTGTTAGAGTGTCCTTGCAGGTAGACACATCTGGGAGAACAAGGAAGTAGATATACGCACACTAACCCCTTACTTGGCATACACAGATATAGTTCGGGCTGCGGGGTACTCCAGGAAAGAGTTGCCAGGTGTACACCCAGTAGCAAGTGGTAAGCAATTACATTTTTGTTTGTTTTGTTTTATTGAGACAGGGTCTTGGTATGTAATTCAGGCTGGTCCTGACCTATGTAGCCCAGGCCAGCCTCAAAATCCCAGCAGTCCTCCTGCCTCAGCTTCCTGAGTGCTGGTGGTATAGGGAAAACTCCCAACCCACTAGATGTCCCGTACGAGTTTGTATTCTCTAAAATTGAAGAGTGAATTTTAGGAACAATGGAGGTTAAGAACAGAATATCTGTTGAGAGAAAGAAAGCTTCTGTGAGAGAGAGAGAGAGAGAGAGAGAGACAGAGGGGTCCCAAGTGGGTTGCTAAGGCGCCTGCCTTTTCCAGGTATTTTTATAGAACAAAATCACAATGTGAGGGGAGACCAAGGTGGGAAAAAAATGGAAATTAGGAGGTGGGCATGAGATGGGACAGAATTATGGTCAACCAATAAGATTACAAGTATAATTCCACAGGTAAGATTGATTAAATAAGGATCCAATAGGGAAGGGAGTCATGTAGCAAGCATAAATAGGGCTTTTGCCTGTAGGGCTTGGGATTAGTGGCTTCTTCTGGCTTCCTCAAGGTGATCAAGGTACCAAGGTGATACCTATTTGAAATATCAGTATCTGAAATTTATGATTAGAGTGTGACTGCATTTGTTTTGTCTTTTGTCTTGAAATCTGGCCTGCAGTGGAGATTGTTAGGTTTTTGGCGCAATAAGAAAAAGATATAAAATAAGAAGTAGCCTTTATTCCGAGGATGTGGAGAGAACTCCATGACTATAGAAGCCTATGCCTGGAACATGGGGGTGGGATATATATAATCTCTGACTGGGGATGGCGCTTAGGGCAGGCATAGATGACGCTCAAGGAGCTCAAGGACCTTTCTCGCACCAGTAGAAAGGAAAAAGGAAGTTGTCACATGGGAAGGAGGGAGTGGCCTCTAGGTAAATGTCCTTGATCTCGCCTCCTCTGCCGTAATGCTGTGTAACTTATTTTTAGGCATAATCCTTTCATTCCCATCTTCTTATTGTTAGGAAAAGGGCGAAGTTTCTCTCTTACTACTTCCTTCTGGCAGGGGGCGCCTATTGGGGTTTAGGAAGGTTGACGGGATGATGGTTGATGCCCATGTAGAAGCTGGTACCAGGTGTTTCAGCCAGGACAACTTCATCATTGGTGAATGCCCGCATCTTGGACTAGAAAAACAAGGAGACAAGGTGCTATGAGGAGGCCACTATCATATTTAAGGACCCAGGGGAAGTAGAAGGAAAGGTGCCTTTGATTTAAATATGCCGTTTCATCAGGACCACAGTGAGGTAGAATTCTGAAAAACAAGTGTGGGGTTAGGAGGAGTGAAGTTATGAGAGGTGATTATTACCCTATTTGAAAGGGTAAAAATTAAAAGTATAAGTAGGCAGGGCTTTGGCTCTGGTCCAGGAGTTGAGCTGGAAGGAATAAGAATCATGAGAAATACAAAGCCTGATAACAAAACATGACTTAGCCTGAGAGCTGTGGCTGTGAGGCCTTGGTGAGACGGAGACGGGTGGGTGACAGAAGATGAGATGACCACGCAGGATGGTTAGATTCAGGGTTGGGAGGGCACCGCTTAGCTTGAGTGATGTGAAACCAGGATGGAAGTTCAGCACCTTTGACTGCTGTTGGGGTTGCCAAGAAGACCGGGTAGGGCTGCTTTCTCATGGTTGAAGTCCTTGGGATGATTTTCTGTAACAGGACTTTGGTAACTGCATCAGCAGTCAACCTGGTTGTGGGAAAGGCTTTTATCTATCCTGGAAAAGTACAAACAAAGGTGAGAAGATATTTGAGAGTTTTGTGGCAGGGCATGTGTGTACAATCTACCTACCAGTCCTGACCAGTAGTGTGTCCACGAAATTGATGAATAGGAAAGGAAGTGGGTGGTATGTATCCCTGAGGAAAGGTTTTACTATAGAGATGACAGGTGTAAGTTGTTGAGACCTCAGAGTGTCTGGGTCAGCCTACATAAACACAAAGGAATCCTGACAATTAGGGTGTAGGGGAGATGGTAAAAAAAAAAAGGCATTTTTAAGATTTGTAACTGTAAAGTGAGTGGTGGAGGGAGGGATATGAGAGAGCCTGGCATAAGGGTTTGGCACCAATGGGAGAATTGGGGTAAAAGTGTTATTGATTACCCTGGGGTCTTGCACTAGACAATAAGACCCATCAGGCTTGAGTACTGGAGAACAGGAGTATCATAGGGTGAATGAGTAGGTTTAAGAAAACCATGATCTAAAAGGCACTTGCGTATAGGTTTAAGCCCTGTAAATGTTTGGGAGCTATGGGATATTAGGGAACACAAGGAAAAACTGAAGGATCCCTAAGTTGAGTTAAAATAAGCATGGGTAGTGTGGGTGGGATTGGAGGTATCCCAAAGTATGGGATTGACCAGGGAAGAAGATCTCTACCTAAAAAGGGTGTGGGACATGTTGGAATTACTAGGAAACTGTGGGTAAAGAAGAGAGTCTGGAACCTGCATGGAATAGGCCCTGTCTGTGAAGGCTGCATAGGTTGGCCATCAATACCCACTATAGAGACTGAATACAAGGGCCTGAAAACCCAGGAAGAACACTATACATGGCCTCTATGTCCACAAGTACAGAGAATGTCTTACCTGAGACCTCCAGTGGGACTTGGGGCTCTAAGAAGGATACCTTAATGGGGGGCTGTGGACCCTGAGCCCCATCAGTCTTTAGCAACAAGTCTGAGTAGATCAGTCAGCGATGAATCTGGCGGTGATGAAATCTCCTGTGAGAGCCAGGCGTTAGAGGTTGGCTTTCCCGCTCTCTGGCAGCTGGGACATTTGCTCTTCCAATGGCCCTTGAGATTGCAGTCCGGCTGGGTCACTCTCTTGCCCAGTGTCCTTTTTCTGCACTTGAAGCATGGTCTGGGAGGGGCTCAGGCAGCTCTATCTTGTTTGGCTTTCCTGTCTTGGGAGCCCCAAGTGTCACTGCTAAGAGATCAGATGGTTATTTTTCTTTTAATTTTTATCTCTGTTGTTGAGAACATGAAAACCCACATTAAGAACATCTCCCTGTGGGGTTTGAGGGCCAAATTTAGCCTTTTGTCTTGGAATCTGGCCCACAGAGGAAGGTATCTGTCTCCTCCACAGTCACAAGACATCTGGTTTTTATCTTTGGTAGGTGTACAGCTTTCAGTCTAAAGGAGACAAAGGCAAACAATTAAGTATGCAGGAGTCAAATAATAGAATCAACAGGGTATTTATGACTATAATTTTAGTAATGGCTTCCCCTAAGGAGGATAAGAATAAGGTCTAGGGAATTTTAGAAATTGACATGTCATTGATTTGTCATACACACATTTAGGTTTTACAATTGAATAAGTATCTTCTGTGCTGTTAGAATGTCTAATGCCATCTGATTTTGAGGATGGCCTGTTTTATTAATTTTCCCTTTTTATTTAGGAGAGAGAGATCAGCTGCAGTGTCGTTTAAGTATAGTTAATTATGGCTCCAATATGTATCATATAACCTTTTTTTTTGCGGGGGGGGGAAGATGTGGTGGATTTCAGTAAAAGGAACCAAAAAGAAATTTATAATTATCTCTTAATTTTAGTTGTTGAACATCTAGAAGATTGATAAAACTACAATGCAGTAGAGGCAGTAAGCTTAACATTAAACATTAAATGGAACTATTATTTTACGTTAACCATGGGTGGTTTTAACATTTGAGTACTGAAGAAATTTGTGACATTGTTTGGACTGCTCAGTATTTAAATATCTCTAAGTATAACATATACATTGTATACATTACATAGATTTTTGTTTAAAAATTATTATTTGAGTGGTGACCTCATGTTGGTCTGACCTGAATCTCCTGGCTGGAGCACAAGGAAAAAGGCAGATGTCTGGATCTGAAAGAAAACACTTGTAAACAATCTTAATTTTACATTTGAGAGCATGACTATACCACCAGATCAGCAACAATGAATTGTCTCAGTCATATGAACTTTAGTTGGGGTGTCTCCCATAAGGCTATGGAGATTATTGGGGCCTCCTTTTAATGAACAAGAGCTGGTTTAAGTTACCAGGTGGCCACTTTCTTATTCATCAGTTAAAGTCCTGTCCAATGTCTCCTCACCCCAAGAGATTTTGTTTAACCAGTTTTAACATTTTAACCAGCTGGCAAACTAGGTGGAAGCATGCTTTTTAAATGTATAACCCCAATAAACCTTGATTAAATGATCTGAAAATGTGAAAGAGAAGGAAAAATTGTTGAGCTCAAATAAAAGGAACGCAGACAAACGATCTTTACAGTATAAACAGACAACATATATATAGCCAGACAAACATGTTATAAAATCAGAGTGCACTCAAATATATTTGGCCAATTTGAGCTATAAAAAATAGACTAGTATGAACCTTTTTTGTAGATTGAGATCTCTTGAAATAAGAATATCAGAAAAGGAACCTAATTTATGGCTAATCTGAGGTAGGTCAGAGAGGGAGAAAGGGACACGATTACTGAGTGTGGTAAGCCAGTGGGAAAACGGCAGGGACACAGAAGAAGGAGACAAAGAACCACCTGACTGAACAGACTGCTTGGGTGGGGGATTGAGGAGTTGGAGACTGGGGAGAGACTAAGGGAAGGTTAGAGCCTGCTGTGAGGGAGCGGGGGAAGATGTCACTGAGAAAGCTGCGGGGTTTGGTCTGGGACATACGTTCTTGGTGGAGCAGAGCGGGCCAGAGGTATTTGGGCCATTATGCAAGACAGAGTGAGAGAAAGACACGTCCTCAGATGATAGGTTTTTGTTAACTTGCCACCATTGTGAGAAATGCATAAATAAAGATCAGCTTTTTGGCTTTTTGGGTTTTTTTGGGGGGGGGACAGGAAATGGCCCCCAAGACCGAATTATAGTGAGCTGAGAGAACAGCTTCACCTCGGCATGTAAGAGCTTTAGCTCTCCCCCAAGGAACGTGGAAGCCATCTTGGGTCACATCTATCAAAAAAAGTCGTCACCAGTTTTGA
Source organism: Hydrochoerus hydrochaeris (assembly GCA_004027455.1). Classification (NCBI taxonomy): domain Eukaryota; kingdom Metazoa; phylum Chordata; class Mammalia; order Rodentia; family Hydrochaeridae; genus Hydrochoerus; species Hydrochoerus hydrochaeris. The sequence goes on from PVLA01000356.1 coordinate 70,382, forward strand.
GAGTGTGACACGGAAAGTCCGGACACCCATTGTCCAGCCGTCACTGGAAGAGTTCAGGGCTGGGCCCCAGGGAACAAAATGAACAGTTCTGCCTCGGGCTGTGCGGCCGGAGGACGGTGAAAGCTGGTATCTCTGTCCCAGGACGGTGAGGATGGGTGTTCTGACCCCAGCTTGGGATTTTAAGAAGGGAAACCGAGAACCCCGCGGCCGCTCCCCTTCTGTGAGTGTGGGTTAACGGCGGCAGGTAAACACTCCCACAGCAGAAAGCGGGGTTCCCAGGCAGGGCAGCTCCAGCTGGGAGCTCACTCACTCTGCCATCCGCGGCCCACGGCACCATTCTGTTAGGTTTTCGGCACAATAAGAGAAAAAATATAATATAAAAAGTAGTCTTTATTTTGAAGACGTGGAGAGAAACCCATGACTCTAAGCAGCCTGGCTTTCTTGTTTTGTTTTTTTTTAATCAGTACTGGGGATTGAACTCACTACCCTGGGCTTGCAAGGCAGGCACTTATGTCACTGAGCTAAATCCCCACCCTAACAGCCTGGCTTTCTCTGACGGGGTGGCACTTAGGGCGGGCCTGGGTGATGGGCGAGGAGCTGATTGGAACCCTCTGCACGCACAAACAAGAAGGGGAGTTGCAATTAGGGGTGAGGAAGAAGCAAGAAGTGTTAGGCGTTCCCGCTTTGGCCTTTTGCCACGTTAGACCACCGCCACGACTGTTAGACCACCGCCATAACCCTATAGTAATTTATTCTAGGGCAAAACTCTTTCAAAAGGAGATAAGGAAATAAAAATTTAAAAAATTGCACTTGAAAGAAAAACTGTAGCTTCAGAACACAAGCCTGGCTTTTTCCTTCTCCCAAATCAGCCAACCTGGGCAACTTGCTTTCTGCTGCAAACAGGTCTGCCTGTGCTCTTTTACATGAAATGGTCTTCTTCTGCTGATGAAGGGTGTCCCTTCTGGTATTTCCCAGGCCACTAAGGGTGGGCCATCCTCTCCCATCCTCTAAGACTAAGACGAGACTAAGACTATAGATGAATGAATTCCACAGATTTCTACCTCCCCAAACAGGAAAGAGCCTCAATTCCCAACCACATTGTGCCTCATTTCTCTGAGTGCTTGTACTCCATCCACTCTTGAGTGTATCTCCCTCTAATAAATCCTTCTCATGCCTCTTTTACTATCACATCCTGAAAATCCCCCTTCCCCCATTCCTAGGAGTCAGCGATCTGCATACTTAATTTAAAGGGATGGTTTAAATTCTTTCAGTCTTAGGGACCCTCAGAGGTAGCCCGAAGCCTGTGACAAGGTGACAGACAGCTACTCTGGAGGAGCAGAGAGCGTTTGAAAGCGAATAGAGCTGAATTTTTATCTGTAGCTCCTTTTATTGAAATCTTTCTCCCCATGTAGGATTGGCCATCCTCCTGCCTCAGCCTCTTGAATGCTGGATGACAGGTATACATCACCATGACAGGTGCAGTTCTTAAGTTAATTGCACTACTGAGGTCCTTCTTGGGCCTGGTTTCTTTCTCTTTCTTTGCGTTTGTCTTTCTAATTGCTCAAGTCTAGCTGCACTGATGGAAGGTGCCTTTGGTAGGGTTCTCTATTAATTTTTAATAGAGCACAATGAGGCCTTCATCCTATCTTGCCTGCCTAGGGGACCCCTGGATTAATTGCTGAATTGTATGATTGGGCTCCTGTTTGTTTGTTTTTAATTACAGAATCTTTGCTAAGATGGCAGTGGTGGCTACCAGCCTAAGCTTCATGGCTTTGGGAAACACCTAGGCCAAGGTTAGCCTCCCTCTCTAGATGGGGGGCTCAGCTACCCCCAGGCCACCCTGCTTCTTTTCTTCTGAGGAAGGTTGGGGCAGAGCAGCCCCGGGAGGGGAGGGCAGCACACCCGGTCACTGTGTTCCAGAGTAGCTGTAATATTGTGGTAAAAAGCAAGACACACTCACAGAGATCAAGTATGGAACAAACAAGCTTTATCCTGTGGCTGGGTGATGTGGTCAGCACTCCACCATGACACACATCCACCCCAGGTCTTTGTTCTTCCAAGTTTTATACCTCTCCAGTAACCATAGTAACCTTCTCACCTTAATTTACAGGTTCCTCAGTAACTATAACAACCCTGTCACCTGACTTGAAATCTCACAGGAGTGTTATAGGGTCTTCCTGAACAGCTGGGTTGTTAGTCCACTAGGATACAGGCCAGGGTCAGTGTGCCCATTACATGACATTTCCATTTGTTCCTCCCTTTGTGAAATTTACGATTAACTGGAAGGTTGTTTCGAAAGTGAGTTCATGTAGAGGTTAGCTACAAGCTAAAATGGAGTCTAAAAACAAAATGGAGCTCCCTTAGCCCTGTCATTTCTCCCCTCCAGGACCTATTTTCCTTTCTAGGACATACAGAGTCCTTTATAAGGAGGTGGCACCTAGTCAGTGGTTTCAGTTATGGTCACTGATTGTTGCTGGTTAATAGTACTCTGGAGTCTGTTTTTAATCCAATGAATAATTCAGGGCCCAAAGGTTAGTATCACAGTTATCATTATTGGTCCTGCAAATGAAGAGAGGTCAGCTAGTGATTTTGATTAAATAACTGTCCATATCGGCCTTGACCGTTTTTGTCGGTTTTGATTTATTTGCTCATCACATATATATGAGCTCAGCCATAACCGCAGCACGAGGAAGTCAGCTTTCTCATGGTGCAGGACGCGGCACTGCTGTGAAGGCCCATTCCTGGAGAAAGTTGTGCAGGGTGGAGACGGCAACCGCAGTCAGGACCCTGCGAGCTTCTACTGGGGTCTCTAAAAACCTTACGCGTGAGGGTCTCTGATGAGGCACTGGCATCTGCTCCGCTGGGAGTTTAGGTGTCACCTCTTGACCTGGAAGTGCTGAATCCGTAGAGCACAACCTGTAGCTTTTTTTTCTTCCACAACCTGTAGCTTTTTTTTTTTTTTTGTACCGAGCTGGAACTTTCAACCTTGGGCTTTCCAAGCAGGCGCTTATGAGCTAAATCCCCAGCCCCTACAACCTGTAACTGTTAAAGCAGTGGTTTGAATTGTTTATTTCTTTGAACCAGGAGAACGAATTTGTTGCAGTTTGCTGGAAATCCTATAATGTCCAGTGTAATGTTTTCATCTGCTAGTGTAGGTCAAAGGTTTCCAGCTTTTGTAATCCTTCCAGAACAGACAAGAGTGGGTGAGGCCTCCCAAACACAATTTCAAAAGAATTCAGTCTGTCCCAGTAGAGATACGCCCTTTGATGCCATTGGAGTAACAGTCCAGTTAACTCCGGGTTATTGACATAGCTTTGCCAAGGATTTTTTCAAGATCCTGTAGCAACTGGGTGACTCACTAGTCTGTGCTCCACCTACACCATCACCCTACTAGTAAAGGACACTGATAACTGACTCTGGACAAAGGTTAAATGTGTTGTTCCTCACACAGTAGAGACCCTGCTGAGAGTGATATAGGAGAATGAAACTCCCAACCTACTATGTCCGGTATGAGTTTGTGTTCTCTAAAATCAGAGAATGAATTTTAGGAACAGCAGAAGTTCAGAGTAGAATTTTATTTATTGAGAGAGAGAAAGCTTCTGTCTGAGAGAGACAGAAGGGGCCCCGAGCGGGTTGCCAAGGACTCTGCCTTTTCCAGGGACTTTTATAGAGCAAAATCATGAGGCGAGACGGGTTCAAGGTGGGAGAAGACTGGGAACTCACAAGGAAGATGGGCTTAAGGTGGGGCAGAACTATGGTTAGCCAACAAGATTAATAGTTCAGGTAAAATTGATTAAACTGGGGACAAATGGGGAAGCGAGCCACATAGAAAGTGAGCGTCCTTAGCCATGACTCTTTCCTAGGAGGATGGGATGGTGACTCCGGCTTCCTTGGGGTGATAGGGAATTATTTAGAATATCAGCCCTTAGGATGTGGGTGCATTTGGTTGATCCTTTGTCTTGAGGCCTGGCCCACAGCAGGAGGTGTCTGTCTCCCCCACAGTTGTGAGGTATCTGGGCTTCTGCTCTGGCTCCTTTGAGGACCCAGCCCTGTCTGACTGCCTATAATATTTCTAACTAACTCAGCTGCCTGCAACAAGAGGACTTGGTGACAGGTGGCTGTTGGGAACTAGACTGGCCCAATATTAAAGAGCTCTTAGTGGACTGATAGCCTGTATTGTTTTAATAATTAGTCTGGGGTCCTCTCCACTTGTCTCTCCACTTGACTCAAACTCTGGGGTCCATAGGCTGTAAGTAACTTTTAGTGCCAAGGCCTCTGAGAGATCTTGGACTACCCACAGGGAGGTCCATTGTCTGAATCTACCATTATGAGGAGCCCATACTGGGGTATAATCAACTTCATCAAAGCTTTTACTGCTTCTCTGGAGGTCTCAGTCCAAGTGGGGGTAACCTTCACCCAACCTGAAGAGAGGCAAATCAAGACCGGCAAATACTTCTTGTTTCTGCTAGTGGATTTGATCTCAGTAAAGTCTACTTCAACCTCTTCAAGTGGTAAAGACCCTTGTCTCTGGACCCCCAATGGTTGCTGGGGCCTGGAGACAGGATTGTTGTGGGCACAGGTTGTGCATCTTGCAGCCACTGAGGTCCACAAAGTCCAAAGTCTTGGAACAAAGAACTGGGAACCAAGCAATTGTATCATAGCCATTTTCCCCCGAATGGGTATGGATGTGAAGGTCCTAGATTACAAAATGTCCTAAGACCTCAGGGAGGAGTGCTCTCCCTGCTGCTACCTGAAAACTTGTCACCTGTTTTCATCTGTGGTACCTTCTGTTCTGGCCCATTTTAGGTCTGTTTCTGAATACTGAGGTGACTGAGAAGCAGAGCTACCAAGATATGAGCCACAGGTAGTGGCCTGTTTAGCTTCTAGGTCCACTACCCGGTTTCCCTGAGCTTCCATAGAGTTGCCCATCTGGTGCCTGGGGCAATGGGTCGCAGCTACCTTGCTGGGCAGCTGAATAACCTGCAGTAGGCTCAGTATTTCCTAGAAATTTTTGGTATCCTTCCCCTGCCATCAGGAGGCCTCTTTCTTTATAGATGGTACCATGCTGATGTAGAGTGACAAACACATAGTGGGAATCAGGGTAAATGTTCACCTGCTTGTCAGGTGAAGGCAATCAGCTCATTTCTCTAAGCAGGTGTCTCAGGAGGGAAAGCCTCAGTCAGACTGGACCATCCATTTAAGGGTGACAACAGTTGCTCTTGCTCTCTGAACCCCTATTGATTATCATGCTGGTGTCATCTGAAAACAGGGGCAGGTCCCGGTCCTGGTGTGGCATGTCCTGTAGGTCTGGTTGAGCTGAGTAGACCATTTCAATTGCTTCTGTGCAGTCATGTTCTGGTGGCTCCAGGAACTTAGGCAAAAGGGAGGCAGGACTGAGACCTGTATTGTTCTAATAATTAGTCTGGGGTCCTCTAAAAGAGCTCTTCCATACTGGGCCAGTCTAGTTCCCAACAGCCACCTGCCACTAAGTCCTCTCAGCAGGGTCTCTACTGAGTGAGGAGCAAACACATTTAACATTTCTCCAGAGTCAGCTATCAGCTTCCTTTACTAGTAGGGTGATGGTGGCGGTGGATCACAGGCTAGTGGGCCACCCAGTTGCTCCAGGATCTAACCTTTTGAAGAAATATGCTACTGGGTGCTTCCAGAGCCCCAACGTTTGATTCAAGACACCCTAACCATTGTCTTTCCTTTTATGGGTGAATTGCTGAAAAGGACAGGTGAGGTCAGGCAGAGCCAGGGCAGGAGAACTTCACAGATTTTCTTTTAGAGTCTCAAAGTCTGCCTGATGCTTAGTGCCCCACTCAAGTGAGGGACTGTTTCCTCCTTCAAAGCCTGAACAGGGGCTTTGCAAGAGCTGCAAAATTGGGGACCCAGAGGTAACAGAAGCCAGCTGTCGCTAGGAATCCCCTTATGACTTTTCTAGATAAGAGCTCTTTCAAACCCTTAATGGCCTGGTGATGTGAGGGTGACAATGTGTGTCCTATCCTTTAACACAAAGCCCCAAATTTTTACAATTTGGACACAGATTTGAACCTTTTTGTTTCCTCCTGGCATAACTTTTGCATCTCTGCAGCTAAAAGCAAGTCATCAACATATTGTAACAGGGAAATACCAGGATTTTTCTTGGCTAAAAGGCACTAAATCTTTGGACAAGGTATCCCCCAAAATTGCTGGGGAGTTCTTAAATCCCCGAGAAAGCCTTGTCCAGGTAAGTTGACATTTTTGTCATTCCTCAGCAAGTATTTCTCAAGACCCCACAGACAAAGGAATTCAAAAGAAAGAATCTTTTAAATCTAACACCATATACCAATTTCAAGAAGATGGGAGTAATAAACTAAGCAAAGCATAAGAGTTAGGGACCTAGGGTGGATGGTAACAACCAAAAAATTACAGTTCACAAGTCCTGGACTGGTCTAAACTTATTTGTCCCAGGTTTACAGACTGGCAGGAAGGGAGTATTTAATGAAGACTGACTCTCATATTCCTGCCTCTGTTGTGGCTTGGCATGACTGATGCCATCGTGAGCCCTGCATTTAACTAGCACCTGTATTTGACCCAGGAAAATGGAAAATTACTCAGGGTAAAAGTCCCATGAGAAAAGCAGAATGAGCTGTCCCTACAGGAGAAAAATTAACCTTCTCAACAAAAGAAGCAGGATACAGGTGTCAACCAAAACTTAATGTAAGATTCTAGCTAAATTGTTTCCTATAGGATGTCTTTTTGTGATTCTCTCTTTCAAAAGCTCTTTAACTTTCCAGTTTGGTGCCACTTGTATGGACTCTGAAACGGGGGTGGGTCTGTGTACGACTGGTCCTGAGCTCAGTTAATTCAATTCCAAATATATATATATATATATATATATATATATATATATATATAATTGTTCACGAACCCACCTCACCTCAAGTAGCCTCTGTACAAGGGGTTTAATTCTTCTATGAGTCTCCATGGTCATTAGACATTGCTTAGCATCCCTTTTGCTTTCTCAGTAAGACTCTGAATTTCCACTGGTGATGAATGAGATTTCTTGTTGCTCCATATCTTTATCAGTACTTGATCTAGTTTTTTTTGGGGGGTTTGTTTTTTGTTTTTGTCTTTTTATTTATTTCATTTTTTTGGCTTTTTGAGACAAGGTTCCACTATGTAGTTCAGGCTGCCCTTGAACTTACTATGCAGCCCAATTCTGGATTGATTTTTGCCTTTTTAATTTATTTTTTATTTTTTTGGTACCAGGGATTGAGCTCATGACCTTGGGCTTGCCAGGCAGGTGCTTATGCTGCTGAGCTAACTCCCTGGCGGTTTTTGCCTTTTTAATAGCTGTTTCTATGATTTGCTTGTGGCTTTTCTCTTCCAAAAACTCATATTGAAGTTTTAAACACCAATGATTTTTTTATTGACAAAGTTTATAGGAACAAATGAAATATTTAAAATCAAAGGCCAAATTTTAGGTCTCTATTGCTTGTATATTCATTGTACCTTTCCTTGACGTCCTAACTTTGTCAAGAAACAAGTCAAATCTATGAAAATACCTGTTAACTTTCAACCATACATCATTTTTAAAAACATATTTCTGTTCTATGTTACAAAGACTTGAAATACTCGATTGGCACTTCAAATACCTAATTTTGTCATAAGCATCATGTTTCATTTTAAAATTCAGAGAAAGATTATTTAGTAAACTAATTAAGACAGTCAGTTTAAAAGTCACAGCTCAGTCTTTTAAACTCAGGAGTGGTCCGTATATTGCTTATGAGGAATCCTGATTGGCCGACATGTAAAACCCAACAAACACATTAAATCTTATGTTGAAGTATAATACCCATTTGAGATGCTGTGGATAGAAAGGGAATACTAGGTGTCTGACAGCACTGAGTTTGTGTTCCCCCAAGTCAGATAATGAATTCTAAAGAACAACAGAGGTTAAGAGTAGGAGAATTTATTGGGAAAAGGAATGGGGAATAGAGATAGTTTCTGAGGTGGTCCTGAATGGGTTTCCAATGAGCTCACCTCTCAAAGGAAGTTTTATAGAGAAAATCATGAGGCAGGAACAATGTGGGTGAAAGTGATGACCATCCAGTAAGACTGCAAGGACAGTTGCTTAGGTAATATTGATCCAACAGTTGCAAGGATGTATGGGTGACATTAATAATCTTGGTTGATAATTATAGTCTTAGTCTTATATTAGGCCTTATTAGTTTTAGGCTTACTAGTTTTAGTCTTAGTGGGTGGGAGAAAAAGAACCCTTTCCTAATGAGATAATGGGAACTCTCTACAGGGTGATACAATTTCAAGTTTGCGTTTACTCCTTAGAGAATTTTGTAAATCTGGCCATTGTGACTTTAATTTTCTTATGTGCCTTTGGTGCAATCTCAGCTTTTACACTGACTCCCTTGAGGGCCTAGCCTTCCTTTCTTTCTTTCTTTCTTTCTTTCTTTCTTTCTTTCTTTCTTTCTTTCTTTCTAATTACTACCTAATTTAGATTTCTGTAATGTTATGCATGTGGGAACTATCTTAATGTGACAAGAGTGGGATTTTGAGGAGATTTTAGGGCTACAGGAGGTTGCTGGGAGTGGCAGAGCTACCTTGTAATCTCAGTATTCAAGAGGCTAAGGCAGGAGGAGCAGAGAGTTCAAGGCCAGCCTGAACCATATTGTGAAAGCCTGTCTCAAAAGCAAAGCAAAGCAAAACAAACCAGAGAGAGGACAGATAAGGTCATCTGAGAGAGTCCATGACTGAATCCTGGTGGTTTTATTAGAAGACAGAGAGAGACCAGAAGACATGTGTGTGCTACCTTGCATGTGATACCTTATGCCTTCTTGGGACTCCTGATCCCTGGATGCTTGAAGGACTCTGCCTGGAGAAAACTATCACCAGATGTGGGCCTAGACCTTGGACCTTATCCATGAGCCAAAGTAAACCTCTTTTTTTCATAAATTATACAGGCTGGCTGGGTCTGGTTGTGCACACCTGGAGTCCCACCACTCAGGAGGCTGAGGCAGGAGGATAGTTGGGAGTTTGAGGTCAGCCTTGGCTACATAGCAAGACCTTGTTGTAAAAATAAATAAAATAAGATAAAATTATACAGGGTACAGTATTGCATTCTAGCAATAGAAAGCAGGTGTCTCGTTGCGAGGCTTTTTGTTTATTTGTTTGTTTTTGAGACAGAGTTTCTCTATATAGTTCAGGCTGTCCTTCCATTTTATTTTACCTCTTAGTTTTAAGAGGGTTTTTTGTTTGTCTGTTTCTTTCATTATTTTCTTTTTTTTGGAGGGGGTACTAGGAATCAAACTCAGGACCTTGAGTTTACCAGGCAGGCGCTGCACTGCTAAGCTATATCCCAGCCCCATGTCTGCTTCTTTCTTGAGATAAAGTCTCACTATGTAGCTTAGGCTCACTTTAAACTCACCTTGTAACCCAGGTTTGTCTCCACCTCACAGTAATTCTCCCGCCTCAGCTTCCTAAGTGTTGAAATTATAGGGGTGCATCATCACACCTGGATTATTTAAGAGTTCCTTGACTATGTTAGATACAAATTCATTAACAGATGCTTAAAGAATCTACAACCCTGTTGTAGAGAGGCCACACTGACTCCATTCTGGTTGACAATTGTTCTGGGAAAAATGAAGACCTTGAAACATCACCCCCACCCCAAGGTAAAAACATGAGGTCATGTAAGGTCAAGAAGCAAATAAGTTCTATAATCTGAGCATGCGCAGTTTGAGTTTCTTCTTTATCTCAATAAAAGCTATGCATCTTGCTGACCCTTAATGTGGGCGACCCTTTATTTTCCCTTTGCTTGCAGAACACCAACATCTGGTGCCCGAACAGGGAACTCAACAGCGGAGGTATCTACTGTGGAGGGTGACTTGCCTTCGCTGTGTTCCTGGGGTGGGACACGGCCCCCCAGACACGTTGACTTCATTTTCTTTGGGAAATCCCTGGATAAGTCATGGGAAATTGCCTGTCTGAAGCGCAGCAGAAACATAAGGCAGAACTGCTTTTTCTCCTTAAGAAGGCGGGCCATGGACTCTCTGAGCATAATTTAGCACAACTTTTGTGAGAAACTCAGGATTATTGTCCTTGGTATCCTGAGGGAAGAATGCTCATTATGGAGGATTGGGAAAAGATAGGCCAACTGCTGCATATGGAGCCTCGAGCTCCTAGCTCTGTCTTGCACACTTGGCAGCTCTGTCAGGTTGCTATGGCAACCTTTGGCAGGTGAGCAGATGGAACGGCATGGCCAGCTTCCATGTCCTCCTGGGTGCGCAGCTTCTGCTGCTTTTACACCTCCCTCTTGTGCTTCTGACTCTCTGCTGCCACCGCCACAAGACACAAGCCCCACAAACCTTTGGGCGACTCCCCACCAGTTCTAACTAACTCCCATGCAGAAGCTAGCCCAGGAAGCTAAACAACACGGAGAACTGATTGCTTGTCCTGATTGCGTCAACAAGGACAAGAGCCCCACTTTGAAAACTTGCAATATTCTGTTCTTAAGGAATTTTAAAAAGGCTGTAAAAGAATATGGACTTAAAAGTACTTTTGTAATTGGCATTATTGAGAGCACTGGTCAAGGTTATGAAATGACCCCTTTCAATTGAAAGCCTTAGTGTGTACTATTGTCACTCCAACCCAGTATCAGTTATGGCTTCAAAAACGTAATGATGCTGCAGACACACAAACTATAGATCACAACATTCCTGGGGGCGTTGCTGAATTATGGGGTGAAGGAGTTTCTTCAGATGTCTGCAATCAAGTTCATTGCCACCCCCAAGCTTATCCTCAAATGGCTCAAATTGCTTTAAAAGCTTAGGAAAAAATCCCCCAAACAACTGATGCTCAAGGTTCCTTTAGTGCTATTAAACAGGGGGCTACTGAATCTTTCCTTGCCTTTATAGAGAGATTAAATAGAGCTATTGAATGCCAGGTGGACAATATGGCAGCAGCCTCTATTTTGTTAAAGTGACTGGCATACAAAAATGCAAACCAAGACTGCGAAAATGCTTTAAAAGATATTTATATAAAACCTGCTACTACTTTGGCTCCAATGATTTTGGCTTGTCAAAATATAGGGACACAAACACATAAAATGCAACTGTTGGCTGCTGTTTTACATTCCCCTGCTACTTGTTGTAATTGTGGAAAATCTAGACATGTAGGCAAAGATTGTAAGGCCAAACCTAAAAATAACAGACCAGGTACCCCATGTCTCATTTGCAAAAAGGGAAATCATTGGGCCAGTCAATGTAGTCAAAACTCCAAAATAAAAGTAAAAATAAAAATAATAATAAACAAGGTCAATCGTCGGGAAACCAAATGACAGGCGTGTTCCTGGCCCAGGAACAACAGGGAACTCTGCCCTCCACCTCCCTCCAACAATCCGTTCATGCCACCAGGGGAAGCCCTGGCATAGATTTGCTGTTAGCTGAACCTAGCAGTTTTGAAATGTTTATAAGGTAGTGTTTATAAGGTTCCTACTACTTTTCATGGTCCTTGACCTCCTGGGACACCTGGACTAGTTATTCCTCACTCACATGCATCAAAAAGAGGCATTTTTGTGATTCCTGCTGTCATTGATGCTGATTATACTGGAATATTGTCGCTTCAATTGTGATCTCTTTTCCCATTCAATGAAATGTTTCTGAATCTGTAGCTCAACTAATTGTCTTGTCTTGTGTCTCCTGTAAAGCTCAAGATGTTACTTGTGGAAGGGTTTGGCTCTACTGTGGTGGCTGCTGTTATTCCCCTGGGAGATGAATGCCCAAGCCTGTCTTTATTGACAACATTTCCTTTTCAGGTTTGCTAGACACTGGAGCTGATGTCTCTGTCTTTTCTCTCTCACGCTGGCCTTCTCATCTATCTTTTTCACCAGTTCATCCCTTGTGGGGCATCGGGGGCCCTTCCCACAATGTGTTCTGTAGTGATGCCCCTGTTACTTGTACTCACAATGGATAAAAGAAAGCCTTCTTTCACTCATATATTATGGACATTCCTTTGATGATGTGGGATGTGATATTCTTTCTCAACATGCTTATGTGAAAACAAATTTATCCTAAGGGCCTCCACTGCCCCTCACGCCCTACCTCTCAAATGGAAAACTGACAGTCCGGTCTGGGTTGGACAGTGACCCTTACCTAAACATAAACTGTCAGCAGTGGAGGCCTTCGTTCAAGAACAATTGGCTGCAGGTCATACTGAGCCCACTCCCAGCCCCTGGAATACACCTTCTTCACTATACAAAAGAAATCAGGTAAGTGGAGGTTATTACATGACCTCTGGGAGATTAATAAGTGTATAGTCCCTCTGGGCCCCTTACAATGTGGTCTTCCTAATCCTAACCTTATTCCTCAAGAATTTCAACTCTTTATTGTTGATTTAAAAGACTGTTTCTCCACTTTTCCTTTACATTCATAGGATCACCCTCATTTTGTGTTCACTGTTTCTGTCTATAAGAATCATAGGCCTACGTGCAGGTACCATTGGTGTACGTTACTTTAAGGTATGATAAATACTCCAACCCTCTGTCAATATTTTGCTGATACTGCCCTGCTTACTTTCTAGAAAACGTTTTCCTAATTTACAGGTCTATCATTACATGGATGACATCCTTGTGGCTAGTTTCTCTCTAAATCCCTCTATTCTCTATGATCCTTCTCCTCTTTAGCAGCATTTGGATTCCATGTCCCCCCAGAAAAAGTCCAATGCTCAGAACCCTCTTCCTATTTAGGACATCAACTTCTTTGTGCCTTTTTGATGCCTGCCTGCCTACCCTGCATTTCAGCTTTCCAGCTACACTTTCTAAACTGTAACAGTTTCTAGGCCACCTTAACTGGGCGAGGCCCTTGACCAATCCACAGTTAGCTCCTCTGTTCGGTTCTTTAACGGGGTCACACAGATGCTACTGACGTGACCCCTGACTCTCCTTCTTTACGGCAGGCCCTTCAGAGCACTGCTCACACACTCACCACAGTTATGGTGGATCGAGTCCCGAAGCGCTGCCCTCTCGCCTCACTCATCTTTCATTCAGCCCCTTTGCCCACCGGGGCTCTTGTTGCCATCCAGGACAGCAAGGTGTTTATTGTCCAGTGCTTACATTTACCCCACTCCCCTGGTAGTACTTTATTTCCCATTGTCAATGCTATTTCTTCTCTTATCTCTCGAGGACATACTCATGCACTTGCACTCCTTGGAACTGATCTCACTGATCCTGTTTTACCACTCACCGAGGCTGACTTCTTCTTTCTGCTGTCCTCTGCTGTTTCTCTTCAAGTTTCTCTGGCCGTCTATGTTGGTTCCATTTCTTTCCATATGCCCCATGACCCTCGTTTGTTCCTCTTTTCCCTACTTCCTTTCTCTCTTCAAACTTGTTTGGCTCCTACCTCTTTAAAGGGTGCCCTTACTATCTTCACTGATGGTCCCCCCGTTGTGGAGTTGTGACATATTTTGTTGATAATACTTGGAAACACTTATATTCTCTGCTACAAACCTCTGCTCAACATAGTGAACTGTTTGCTGTTACCTTGCTTTGCAAGGTTTTTCATCCCAAGCCCTTAACTTAGTTTCTGACCCTTTATATGTACATAATGTTGTCCTACTCTTATCTTCTGCTGTTATCTCCCCCACAACAATAGATGCAAACTTAATGTCTCTTTTTTTACATTTACAGGCTCTTCTTTGTGCTTGTCATGTTCCCTTCTTTCTTTTACATATTTGCTGCCATCAACGCTGGCCTGGCATTTTTTTTTTTTTTGTACCAGGGATCGAACTCATGACCTCGTGCTTGCCAGGCAGGCGCTTAAGCCACTGAGCTAAATCCCTGGCCCTGGCCTGGATTTTACAGAAAGGTAAAGCTACTGCTGATCAAGCACTATGCATTCTCTGCCCCCTCTGTGATAATGCCAAAGAAAGCCCTGCCTTCTTTCATCAATCCACTCCTTCCTTACACAAATTGTTTCATATTCCACTCTCGGAAGCTAAGGCCATTGATTCTGCCTCTTCCCATTGGGCTGCCACACCTCCCTCCTTTCCCTGTGATGCTGTCAACTCTTGTGGCCTTCACTTCACTCCTTCACTTTGGCCAACAGATGTCACACACTGTTGCTCCTTAAACCTTTTTCATTCCTTCAGGTTTCTGATGACACATTTTCTGGTTTCATTTGGGCTTCACCACTGCTTGGAGAATCCATCCGACATGTAATTCAGCATCTCCTGGCTGCGTTTGCGGTCCTGGGTGTACCTTCCTCTCTTCAAACTGATAGAGGTCCAGCCTACGCATCACAGGCTTTTGCTTCCTTTTGTTCCACATGGCAAATTGGTCATGTTACTGTGTTCCCTACAATCCTACTGGTCAGGCTATTGCTGAACAAGCTCGTCGTACACTCAAAACTCTTCTCTTTAAGCAATTAAAGGGGAAAAATGCATCCCGTGCACAGGTTTCTTTTACTCTGTCCGTGGTGCTTTTCACTTTAAATCATTTGTCTTTCCCAACTTTCTTCTTCCCCGGTTCAAATACATTTTTTTCCAGGAAAAACCTCTACCAAAGCCTTTTGCATTGTACCAGGTGCTCCCAGACCCAGGCTGGCAAGGGCCAGCACCCCTGCTGACCTGAGGAGGAGGAGATGCATCTGTGTTATCCCCAACAGACCCTGCGTGGATTCCTGCTAGTTACATTTGCCCTAAACAAATGACACCATGGACTACACAACCCAATTCCACAGTTTCACCTCTCCCTAAATCAGCTCGGTGGCCTCAGAAGCAACAGAAGACAATGACTGCTCAGCCAGTGACCTGGGATGATATAAAGGCGCTGATCCCGTCTGCACAAGACTTGCCTTGCACATCTAAAAACAACCCACTGCCGAAAAGCTTCTTGCAGTGGTATTTACCAAATTGACAGTGAACTCTTTAATGCTTGTTTGTATTCTGCTGCTGTGTTTTGCAACCCACCGTGGGGACCTCAGAGTCCCACAACCTCCAGGAAAGATTGGAATATAATATTTGGGTTCAATTGGCAAAATAGCCCATGTCTCTTATTTTTGTCTTGCTCAAGAGAGAGAAATAAAATACATTCTCGGGTCCTGTCTGATTCCAGTATGCAAGGACCCTGCCTCTCTAAGCAATTACACCATTATCTCCACTATTCCAAACAAAATTGTGACATATGCTGATTATCCCAATTGGGGCACTCCCACCCTTAAAAATCTGATAATGCCGTTAAAGTGTTCACTCCATATGTGGCAACTTCACATGCCTCACGTGCTCCTATTGAAAATTGTACTACTCAATGTCTTTGCCTTCCCAACAGTACCTGGAATTGTTCTAGTTATGAGCCAGTATTGTATGGACATGCATATGCTCCTCTCTCTGCTGGATAGTTTTTCTCATGTGAAGAGTAGATATGTCCCTGCAAACTTATAACACAAAATGCTGCCTTAGTCGCCTAATTCTATTGTTGCCTTCTCCTGAATTTACGCTCACACCAAACAGGCTACAACTTGTCTCACTGACCTATGTGGGGACTTTTCTATTAGTCTGTTAACCAAAACAGAAATTTATGCTTTAGGTATTTCTCTGGTTGGTGTGCCTGCTCTGGCAGCCAGGGCCAATCGCAATGTTAACACACTAGCTTGTCTCATGGCAAAACAAATTAATTATACGTCTACAGCTTTGACATTATTAAACAAAAGCAAAGTAAACACCAACAACTGATTTTAGATAATCGTGCTACAAATGAATACTTCTATTACATTATCATAGATATAATAAAATTGCCTAAATGTGCTGTTTTAATTTGTCTGATAAACATAAATCCATCAATAAAAAACTTCATGATTTACAAAAACTTACCAAACAGATACATGTGTTCTAAGGGCTCAATACTAGGTTATAAAATTTCCTTACAGGGTAGTTACTAGATATCAATTGGCTAAAACAAATGTTTCTTTATGGTGTTTGATCAGTATGAGATGCCTCGTTCAACGCATCCCATCCCTATGCAAAATGTTCATACCTACAATGCTGGCTTCTAACATGGTAAGAAAGCCTAAACTAAAAAAAAAGAAGGAGGAGATGTAGAGAGGCCACACTGACTTCATTTTGTCCTGGACACATCTGGTCAACAATGTTATGGGAAAAGTGCAGGCTTTGAAACATTGCCCCTGATTGAATGATTTGTCTCAATCTAGAGCATCACAGAATATTAGAGAGAGGAGGCAAGTAGATTAGAAAACAGTTTAAAAAGCGGGGAGGACATGGAGGGAGTCACCACAAGGAAGGCTGTGGTGTTCTCTACAGACAAAGGGCAGGTTCTGCCTGATATAGGCTCTGATGGGGGTAGGGCTCTAGGGGCTGGTGTGAGCCGATTTTATTTTTTGAGAGTGCAAGGGGTTGGGTAAAACTTTAAATTCCTGAGCTTTTGCAGACTTTTGGGAGGGAGAAGCCATAGAGGTTTCTGGGAGGAAGGAGGTGTGCATTATCATGGCACAGCTTTGAACCACTGCCATGATGTTGTGCTTTCTCTCAGCCAGGGGATCTAACATTCCCATCTCTTTGGTGTTAGGGTTAGGGAAGTGCTGTGGAGTCTCTCTGGCTGCTTCCTGCTGGGGGGGGCATCATTGGGGCCTACGGTAGAAGAGAATGGGATTGAGGGATCTGTTTTGTCTGAGCTTGTGAGGTAGTGATGTCACTCAGTAGTAGGACTTCTTTGGTAGTGAACGCCTGTATTCTGGCTTGGAAAAATCGCAAGAGGAGCCTAAAGGCACAGGGAGCAACAAGCAAAAAAATTACTATGGTAATTATGGGACCCTTAATGGGCATTAGAATGGGAGCCCAGGACCCTAGGAAATCCCAGCATGAAGACCAAGGGGTGGCTTCTGGAAAATATTGTCTCTCTCATATATCAGCTGCTAATTTTTGAGTTTTTGTACCTGCTCTTTTATTATACCTGATTGGTTGACAAAGTAGCAGCATTCTTCTCCCAACATGGTGTAGTATCCCCCTTTTCCTGCTGTGAAAATACTAAGTGTCCTTTCTTGTTGGAGAACTACTGTGGCCATTAAGTTTATATGATCTTGGAGTGAATTAACATTTTGGGAGCCTGATTTTATCACTGTTTTTAAGTCATGCGATATCTGATAGTAATATGTGAGGCCAGTTTTTAATCTCCCTGCTCCCAGACAATAGCAGAAAATATACTTATTCCAGTCACAATAGGTGCTATGGCCACTCTACATGTGACAGTGTGATGAGGTAGGCCTTGTACATATTGGTGTAGGATTTGTGAATTAGTGTGTAAAGTGACCTGTGGTATTATTATAGCCACTGTATATGATCCCTGCTATAGGGAAGGAAGATATGTGTTGGCCCTAGGTCCACAGACAAAAATTATTCTTTTGAGGGACAGGTAGGTTGGCCTTTTTGTGTGGGGTTAGGTGAAGGAATAGATTGAAGCAGAGGAGGAAGCCTATCATGTTGACTAAGGCAATTGAGGAATGTAAACAACAGGATTATTAATATGAAGAGTATGATAACTGTAAGCCTTTGGAGAGTGGTGTATATTTTGGAGTAGAGTGTTAGAGCACCTGTGAGGAAGAGGAGAAGTATAGAGCCATATACATGCCAAAACCAGGTAGAGTAGCAAAGCATTAGCGTTTGTGTTGTGTTAATCGGAGGTGGGTGGGAGCTGTTGGACGTGAGGTCCATAAAGTCCCTTCAGTGTGTTTGGGATCGAGATTACCAGGCAGCAGATGATACCTCTTTGTCTGGGTGATGTGAAACCAGCATGGGAGTCTCTACCTTTACTGCAGTTGGAGTCCCAAGGTATACCAGGTGAGGTCCATTTTACTTAGGTTGAAGAGTTGACGTTGAACCTGTGGGCTTAGGAATTTAATATAGAGTAAGTCTCCTGGATATAAAGGAGGATCTGGTGTGTGTTCCTTGGAGAGTTGAGGGAGGCAAAGATCTACATATTGTTGAAGAAGGTGTCAGAGGAACTAGAAAACCAGAATATAGTCAGCTAAGGGAGGAAGATTAGAAGGTGAGGGCAAGTTTTGTAAGACAAATGATCTACTGTGCATAAACTGAAAGGGCTTAGCTGAGTAGGTGACCTGGGGAGAGTTTGGAGTTTTGTAGGGGTTAGAGGTAGGAGTAGAGAGAGGAGAGTCATGTATGTGTGGGAAGGAAGTGTGAGTTAATTGGAGAACATCTGTGCAGTCATGTAGAGGACTTATCTCTGTATCTGTTATAGGAGTGGGCAACAGGGTGGCTGGATTGAGGGTGTTGCTGGTTGAGACTGTGACAATGGGGTCTTTATTACAGTTAGATGTACTTGTAGCTGTGATAGGGTCATTAGAGCTGGGAGTATCTTGTGAGAAATTAGATTGACTAGATGGTGTGGTGAGTAGACTGTGACTGTCTGTCCTACAGTGAACTTTTTGGCTTCTTGTGTCAGGATGGCTGTTGCTGCTGTCACCTGAAGGCAGGGAGGCCGTCCTCTAACTGTAGCTGTTTGGGGAGGTAGGCTAGGGCCTGGACTGAAGGCCTTTTACTGTGTCCTAACACTCTCTTCACATTATCTTTATCTGTTGTAGTGTATAGAATAAAACGTATGGTAGGATTAGGAAGTATAAATGCAGGGGCTCTAAGGAGGGCCTCCTTAAGCTTTGTGAAGTGAGTGTCAATGGCATAGTGGGCTCTAGGGGTTTTGAAAGAGGCCCTGTAGAGGTTTGGTATAGTGGCTGAGCTAAGGAAGCAAAGTTGAGGATCCAGAGGTGAAAAAAGTTTGATAGGTCTAAGAAGGACAATATTCATTGTTTTGTGATTGGTGTCTGTAAGTCACAGAGGAGTCTTGTGGTCAGAGGTTATGGACCGTGTGGTGAGTGTAAGCATGGGGCCTAAGAATTTGACCTTTGGTGAGGTGATTTGAGCTTTGGAGCAAGAGACCTTGTATCTTCTACTACAGAGAAAGTTGAGTAAGGCAGCTGTGTGTTGTGTTGTGGCACAGGAGGGGGAGCAGAGCATAAGGTCATCTATGTATTGAATGGGTGTATTAGGTTGTAGATTTATTTATTTATTTAATTTTTTGGTGCTGGGGATCAAACTCACGACATTGAGTTTGCCAAGCAGGTACTTACACCGCTGAGCTAAATCCCTGGCCCTAGGTTGCAGATTTGTAGTTACAAGATCACTGGCTGAGGCTTGGCTAAAGAAGTGCAAGCTGTTTCTGAATTCCTGGGGTAGCACTGTCTATATTCGTTGAGTGGACTGAAAAGTATTTGAATCCGTCCATGTAAATGTGAAAAGGTCTTGGCACTGTGGATGTGAGGGAATAGTGAAAAGTGTATTTTTAAGTCTAATACAGGAAAGTGAGAGGTACGTGGAGGAATATGAGACAGCGTAGTGTAAGGGTTTGATGGTAGTGAATTGGGTTATTGTACTGATGATAACTCTGGGATCTTGGGTTAGGTGATAGGAGCTGTTGGATTTGAGGACAAGGAGAATAGGGGTGACATAAGGTGAGTGAGTGACCTTTAGGAACCTATTAGTTAACAAGCAGCGGATAATAGGTTTGAGTCCCTGTTGATGTTTAGGGGCCATTGGGTATTGGGGAACAGAAGGGAAGACTGAGAGGTGCTTGAGGTGAATTAACAGCGGAGTAGTGTGGGTGGCACGGGTGGGATTGGAGGCATCTCAGACTGTAGGTCGATGAGGCAGGGGGGGAGGGGAGGGACCGAGTCAGTGGCTATGATGGTGGGATTGGAGTATGAGAGCCATGGGGAGACGGAGAGAGTATAAGAAAATTAAATTTTTGGAGTAGAATTTTTATCAAAAAGAGGTACAGGACAGGTTGGGATAATAAGACACCTTTGTGTAAGGAAAGGGTTTGGAATCTGCAGGGAGTAGGTTTTGTCTGCGGAGGTCATGTACGTTGGCTGTCAATTTCCACAACGGAGACTGCAGACTCGGCCTTAAAACTCAGGAAGAACATCATGGGTGGCTACATGTCAACAAGGAGAGAGAAGGTTTTACCTGAGATGTCAGCAAGACTCAGGGCTCTGAGAGATACTGGTGAGACTGTGGCCCCGAGCCCATCAATCCTCCTTAGCGGTGATGCCAAGCAGATCAGCCTGATGAGTCCAGGCAGCAGGGTCCTCTCCTGTGAGCGCAGGAGGGTGATGGGGACAGGGCAGTCACACCTCCAGTGGCCCTCTTGGTTGCAGATGGGACCGGGTCACAGTCATGGCCACAGGTCAGGGCAGGTTCGTGTCCAGTGTTGCTTTTCTGCCGCACTTGAAGCATGTGGGGGCCCTCAGCTTTTTAGATTTTTTTCTCCAGTCTGTGTTTTATCTTGAGCCCAGAGCGCTGCTCACTGCAGCTGTAGCTGCTGTGGCCATAGATTGGCCTTAGAGTTTCAGCCTGGAATGCAGCCTTTTTATGGCCATCCTGGAATGTAACCTTTTTAAGGTTCTTGTCTGTCACTGAGGACATGGAAAGCCATATGTAAGAGGTCTCACTGCAGGGATTGAGGACCAAGGTCTGACGTTTTGAATTTAGTCTAAAGGTTTGGTGCTGCTTGGGAAATGAGATGAGAGTTTAGGAGAACTGCAGGATCCAGTAAGATGGGCAGGGGAGAGAGAGGAGGGGGTGGAGTTGGGTAGACAGAGGAGGAGCTCACTGGGGTGTAGTCTCCGGAGAGTAACTGTGAGATGAGGAGGAAGAGGAAGAAGGAGGGGAGAGAGAGGAGGGGGCCTCCATGTGACTTGTGGCTATAGGGGGTGGAGGTATTTCATCTATCAGGTCTGAGAAACAAGAAAGCAGAGAGCCACAGGTGGCGAGCTGATAAAGGAGGAGGATCTGTGAAGCGGGAGGCCTCGTAGGATTGCAATAGGTCAGGGCGTGCCTGCAGCTGGACATAAGGTGTTCACCCCACTTGCCGTTTCAGTAGTAAAAGTTAGTAAATCTCTTAATTTTGGCCTGAGAGTTTGTTTAGAGTGTGTCTAAGCGCAGCCCAGAGGAGTGGTTTTGCCGGGTAATGATTGATTATTACCCATGTGTTCCAATTAGGAAGGTGAGCGGGGGTCGGGAGGGCTGTGAGTCAGCGGAGAATGGTCCCCTCCAGTGAGGCACAACCAGTAGTAACGCAGTCCCAACAATGACTTCTCTAGTGGTCACCAGAGAGGCATGTGGGGTCCTGAAGGACGCAGAGGTCCCAGAGGGACATAGGGTAGTGGGGGGACGTCTTGATGTAGCCATGATTTCGGACAGGCACCCCGAGTAGAGTAGAGTAGAGGGGAGGCTCGCCTTGGACCTGACGAGATGAAGGCCGGTGTTGGATGTTGGCTAGAGACAGCAAGGCTGAGGAGTCCCTAGTCCAAGAGAGAGAGAGAAGGAGGAGCAGAGAGGAAAGGTCCGTAGGCCAGAGGGGGGCTCCGACGGGGGGGGGGGAACAGACCCCCCAGGAGCCACACAGCTTCCAACCGCTGGAGTCAACAGCACCAACTGATTGAGTGATTTGTCTCAATCTAGAGCATCGCAGAATATGAAAGAGAGGAGGCAAATAGATAAGAAAAGAGTTTAATTAGCGGGGAGGGCACAGACGGAGTCACCACAGAGAAGGCTGTGGCGGCTCTCCCTGCAGACAGAGGGCAGGTTCTGCCTGATACAGCCTCTGGTGGGGGTAGGGCTCTGGGGTCTGATGTGAGCTGATTTATTTTGTGAGAATGCAGGGGACTGGGTAAACCTTTACATTCCTGAGCTCTGGCAGACTTTTGGGAGGGAGAACCCATAAGGGCTTCTGGGAAGAAGGAGGTGTGCATTATTACGCACAGCTTTGAACCAGTACCAAGATGATTGTGCCATCTCTCAGGCAGGGCATCTACAGCCTCTACCCCAAGGTTAAAACATGAGGTCCTGTAAGGACAAGAAGCAAACAAGTTATATAATCTAAGCATGCACAATTTGAGTTTCTTTTTTCTTTATCTCAATAAAATTTGCTTGCTTAGGCTGGCCGGGTGGCAGCCATTTCTCTAACCCTTGGTGTGTTCGACCCTTTGTTTTCCCTTTGCTTGCAGAACCCCAACACACGGTCTTGTTATATAGTTCAGGTTTGCTTTAAACTCACTAGGTAACATGAGTTGACCTCAAACTCATGGGGATCCTCTTGTCTCAGCTTCCCAAGTGCTGGCATTACAGACATGTGCCACCACAGCTAGGCAAATGCATATTTTAAAAATATATTCTACCAATCTTTGGCTTATCTTCTCATTCTCTTAACATGGTTTTAATTTATTTTGCAGTTATGGGGATCAAATTCAGAACCTCATACATACTGAGCTTTTTTTGCACCAATTTTATATTGTAAAATTTAACTTCTCTAATTTTTCTTTCTTGTATCATGCCTATGATATTGTATATAAAATCTTTTCTTCAGACCCACTGTTATCCACATTGTTGAATGTGACATATTGGTGCCTGAACATGGACTGGGGTAAGAAGAAATAGTGGGTGAGGGGATACTTTTCATTGTGTGCCCAAAAGGGGGAGAAGTATATTGATAGCATCAATATTAATCACAGAGGTGTATTGATATTGATATCATCAGGTATAAAAGTTAGGGCAAGAAGAAAACAGGCTCACAAGGGCTAAAGGAAAGAAAAATAGGCTCAAGAAAAACAAAAAGGAGAGAGGTGTGTTGATTTTATCAGGTGTTAGATACGGGGTAAACAGATTCTCAGGAGCTACAAATGTGTACAGAGCTGTTTGTTGTATTCTTGATTCTTGTATTTACTTTATTTTGTGGATTTACATTAGGGAGTATCTTAATGTTGGTACACTTGTTGAGAGGACCACAGAGGATTTGGCTCACAGCATTGTTTTTACATCAAGTACCAAGTGGAAAAAAGATGGTGGAACAACAGCCCACCAGACAGTGGGGATGCTAAGACATGGAGAGCTTCCCTAAGACAGTATGGCCTGGCCTAGCTCCTCATGGTGGGTCAAACTCAGTGCTGGGTGCTGTGGGTGGCTCATGGGGGCTGGCAATGTGGAGCTGGTGTCCGCACACCACTGTGGACTGTGGGGGGTGGGCAGAGGGAAAAGCCCAACAGTCCCTGCTCCTGGGTGCTGCAGCACGAACTCCCCTGGAGCCCCACCAAACCCATGCCACAGCACTCAGCGCAGGGCCTCAGGAGCTGCAGCAGCTTTCTGCTAAAAAAAAATGTCCATGACTGCAGAGGTGGTGACTGCCATGTCCCCTGGGAAGAGGGGGCACTGGAGATGGAGCCCATCCCTGGTAGCAAGGTAGGAGCTGCAGCTGGAGTTAGGAAATGATGAATGTGAGCCCCAGGCATCCGAATACAGAATACAGGTTTTGTTTTCCACACTTAGGACTGATAATGGCCCAGCCTACATGAGTGCTACCTTCCAAGTATTTTGTGAAGGAGCTGGGGATATATCTCAGTGGCATAAGTGCCTGCTTGGCAAGCACGAGGTCATGAGTTTGATCTCTGATATGAAAAGAAAAAGAAAAAAACAAATATTTTGTGAAACCTTTCATATTTTTCCTTACCATGGAAATTCCTTATAATCCTCAAGGTCAAGGATTTGTTGCATATGCTCACTGTATGCTCAAGTTTTAATTACAAAAACAAAAAGGGGACTTTTCCCTACAAAATAGACTTCACTTGACAGAATACACTATTAACTTTTTAAATCCTTCTAGGGATAGAAGTATAGCAGCAAAAAGATAATTCAACTCTGCTAACTGACTGACAAATAATTCTGACTAATCTCTTTATAATTACAAACTTCTAAAATTGTAAGAGAGATATTATAATTAAATTTAGTCAAAAATATATTTGAGTGCACTCTGATTTTGTAAGATGTTTGTTCTTTTGTTTATTAAGCTGTGTACTTGTTTATTTGTCTGGTTGTCCATTCTGTGAATAGCTGTTTTTTATTTTTGAGTTCAAGAATTTTTTTCTTTTCCCTTTTTCATTTGTGGTTTTGGATCATTGGTTTATAATTTAATTTGGTTTATAGATTTAAAAAGTATGCCTCCACCTGGGTTGTCAGCTGGTGAAACTTATATCAAATTTGGCATCCTCATAGGTCATCAAATATTGTTAAGATAATTAAACAAAAATTCCTTAGGGTGGAAAGACATTATTGGACAGAACTCCAACTGATGAATAAGAAAGCAGCAGCCTGGAAATATTATCCAGTTCTTGTTCATTGATAGGAAGCCCCAGTGATCTCCATAGCCTTACAGGAGATATCCTAATAATTTTTTTTTTCTTTTTGAGATAGGATCTCACTATATGGTTCAAGCTGGCCTTCGGTTTACGTTGTAGCCCAGGCTGGTCTCAAACTTGCAATGATCCTCCTACCTCAGCCTCCCAAGTGCTGGGATTACAGGAGTAATGCCACCATGCCTGGCTTTAATAAATATTGTTAAAATACATTATTGTAAGATGTTTACACTATTCATTAAAGGGTTAAGTTTTCTAGACAATAATGTTTTTGATTTAAAGATACTCTGGTACAAAGGTTTTCACATGGCTATGACAACTGATAGCGATTGTTATTGTTTTTGTAGTGCTTTGAATGTATTCATACATGCAGATGTGCAGGTCTTTCAAATATGGAATGAGGAACAGATTTTCTTTTAGAGTCAGACATATGCCTTTAACAAAACTTATGTGATGTACAGCCAATTAAAAGAAAGTGAATTAGGTAAAAAGCTTGTGTGTTAGATAGAGATTATTGATTAAAGAGGTTATACTATGTCAAAATGAAAAATTAAGTGTATTATAAAATGTCATCATGAGGGCTGGGGATTTAGCTCAGCAGCATAAGCACCTGCCTTGCAAGCATGTGATCGTGAGTTCAATCCCTGGTACTGATAAAAAAAAAAAGTCATGATTGTCATGCTACAATATTATGTATGGCTTTTGATATCTAATTTTCTGTGTAAAATATGGAACTGTTATCTGTAGGGAGTTAAATACTAGATGTGTGGATTAAAAGCTGGTGGTCAATTTAAACACCAGTTGAACTGAATCAGAGTGGTGCTGAGTGTAGACGGCTTACCTGAGGACTGCTGCCAGCATAAAAAGGAGATCTGGAGAGGAAGAATTAACACTGTAGGTTCTCTTGAGTGTTGTTATTTGAAGCTGTTGGTTCTCTTGCAGGAGCTTGTCATGTGTTGGGGTTCTGCAAGCAAAGGGAAAATAAAAGAACACACACACCAAGGGCCAGCAAAATGTCTGCCACCTGGCCAGCACAAGCAAGCAGCTTTTATTGAGATAAAGAATGAAGAAACTCATATTGCACATGCTTAGATTATATAACTTGTTTGCTTCTGGCCTTACAGGACCTTGTGCTTTTATCTTGAGGGAATGTTTTAAGGCCTGCACATTCTACCAAGACACTGTCAACCAGATGTGTCTGGAACAAAATGGAGTCAGTGCAGCCTCTCTACGGTCATACTAGCTTCCCTGATAAGAACTCGGCTGTTATCACTGGAGGAGCTCAGGGTCTTGTCACTGACAATGGCTGTGGTTCACTTTGGGGGAGCTCTGGTCCTCACTTTGAGCATTGTTTCCTGGCTCCAGAGGGGAAGATGGTGTGCTGTTCACTCTCCAGGAGAAGCTTGTCACATGGGCTTCCTGATATGAACTCAACTGTTCTCATCATTGGAGGGGCTCAGGACCTCATCACTGAGGATGGCTTTTCAGGGAAGCCCTGGTCCTTATTTTTGAGCATACCTTCTTAGCTCCAGTGCAGAAGCCCCAACCTACGGGCATAGATCTTTCACCATGCTGGCATAGACCTTTCAGCTTCCCCTGCTGACCTTTCAGCTTTTCCAGCATATATTCATGAAACAGACTTGCATAAGTCATTGCCATGGGCTCTAGGCCTCCAACTGGACTCATGGGAGGCATAGTCATGGGCTCTAGATTTTCAGCTGGATTCATGCTAGTTATTGTCACAACCAGGCCTTAACTGGATTTTCTAGGTCTTTAGTATTGTGGACATATTTCTTGCATTTTCTTTGTACTTGACTCCATGGGTGACCACTATAAGTAATACTATAAATCATGTGTTCTGTATGTAATTATTTTCCTTGCAACTCCTGACTATAACACTAAGACATTCATGGCTGGTAGAAAATAAGTTCTATTTTGTATAATATTAAGCTTATTACCTCATTTCATGTAATGCCATTAGCCTTCTCTTCTGGATGTTTAACAAATGAGGTTTGGAGACCAAAAATTACAAAGACAGATGGGCTAGGAGCACAGCCAATATTTTGGCTCCAACCCTTTGAGGTCAGTGAGGATCCAGGACACAAGAGAACATATGCTGTGACATCTCCTAACTTGATGAGTCCCTGATCTTCTGACCAGGAAGATAGTGAGACCACAGAGGAAAGAGATTTACAATATATAGTGTGCCTAAGGAGGATCAGCAGGAGAGAAAAATCTCCTAGGTTTTCACAGAAAGCAACTTGGTCAAGCAGTGGTTGTGACTCATCCAGACTGCTGACACTGACAGAAGAACTAACAGGTGCTGTACATGGTTCCAGGATTCCTGAGGTGTCTTAACTGACCTTGATAGAGAGCAAAAAACTGATTATTGTAGGTCACTTAACTTGATCTGGAGCACCCAGCAGAAAAGTAAAACAAGAAAGAAAACTGTCTGCAGAGTCCTCTAAACACAGCTCCTCCAGCCTCAACTGACCACTAATCGCTTACAACTACAAAACAGAAAAGGGGGAGATACGGGGAGTGGCTAAAGTTGGAGACTGGTCACATAGGTGATCCCCAAAGCAGGCTGCTGCAGTCCAAGGTTGCTAGGCAAAGGGGTGTCACGTGACACCAACCTGCAAAAATGTGTAAATAAACATGCTGAGATGGTTGAGCAGTTCCTTTTCCTCTCAGCCGGAGAGAGGCTTCACCTGACCTCAGCTTTCTGCATGTTGTCGTTTATCTTTATTTCTCCACCCTCTCATCATCTGTACCCCCAGGAACTTTGAGAGCTGTGCTGGACATGATGCCAGAGAACTTTGACCACAGATGTTTATTGAAAATCTTCCCTCCTAATGTCCCCTGCCTTCTTTCCAGTCCTATAGCAGAAACACATTTCTCTTTATTCCCTACAGAAGGTCTTTTCATTTTCTGTCTGCCTGCACCCAGGTGCAATAAATTCCATGCCATATTGCCTTTACCCAAACCTGGTGGTCTCAGCTGGTCTCCCCCTACTTTCATCCCATGAGTTACAATCCATATTTGCTCTTATGTTTTTTTCTACAAGTTGGATTCTTTTGTTTTTGAGACGGGTTTGCTATGCAGTCCAGGCTGGCCTTGAACTCGCAGTGATCCTCCTGCCTCAGCCTCCTAATGCTATGATTATAGGCATGTGCCACCACACCTGGCCTCTTTTGTAAATTTTACATTTATATTTTACATTTATATCTTTGAAGCATCTTGAGTTAAACTTTTTGGATGATGTGGAAGGTCTATGTCTACTTTTTTCCCCCTCTTTCATTTTTCCTTTTTTAAGATAGGGTCTCTATTTAATTCAGCTGGCCTCAAATTCACTTTGTAGCCCAGGATTCATCCTCCTGTCTCAGCCTCCTGAGTGCTGGGATTACAGGAGTGTGCCACCACACCAGACTTCCTTCTTTGTTTTTTACTATTCATAGTACATAATGATTACATTTACCATGGGGATTTGGTACCTATACGTGACATAGATTATTCTTTTTCACTCTCTTCCCCTTCCTTCCCTCTAGTTTCCTTTCTTTCTTTTTTTTTTTTTTTTGGTACTGGAGATCGAACTCATGACCATGTACTTGCAAGGCAGGTGCTTATGCCGCTGAGCTAAATCCCCAGCCCGTAGTTTCCTTTCTTTTATCTTTCTGTCTTTCTTTGCTTATGGTCATCTAATTATACAGCTTTATTTTTTTGTTTGTTTATTTATTCACTCATTCATTTGCAGTAGAGTGACAGTACTCCAGGGAGCACTAAAGTGTTTTCCCAGACTTTCTCTTCTTTTTTGGAGATAAGAGTCTCAGTTAGTGCTCAGTTTTACTGACTGCTGGGCTGGCCTGTAACTTGTGATTTTCCTGTCTCAGTCTCCTGTGATTGCAGGTGTGTACTCCCCACTCCCACCCCAGCACAATTTTTGGTTTGTTTGTTTTTTGAGACTGGTCTTGCTATGTAATTCAGCTTGCCTGGAATTCACTATGAAGCCAAAAGTGGCCTTGAACTCACTGTGATCCTCTTGCCTTATTCTCCCAAGTACTGGAATTACAATACTGAACACAATTTATTTAAAAATCATCCTTCTCCAGTAAAATGCCTTTGGTCTTTGTCAAAAATCAGTTGAGGAACCGGGCATGGTGGCTCACGCCTGTAATCCCAGCACTTGGGAGGCTGAGGTGGGAGGATCGTTGTGAGTTTGAGACCAGCCTGGGCTACAAAGTGAGCTCAAGGCCAGCCTGAACTGCATAGCGAGAACCTGTCTCAAAAAGACAAAAAAAAAATCAGTTGAGGGCCAGGAGTACCTATAATCCTAGGGATACTGAGGCAGGAGGATCTCTAGGAATTCAAGGCCTACCTGGGCTGTGTGGTAAGTTCAAGGTCATTCTGAACTACACAGCAAGACCCTGTCTCAAAAAACAAAAACAAAAACAAAACAAAAACACCCACCCTTGCAATATAGTGATACCCTGTTTTTCTTTTCTTCTTTTTTTTTTTTTGTTTGAGAGATAGGACTTCACTATGTAGCCTAGGATGGCCTCAAATTCCAGGTGATCCTTGTGCCTCAGCCTCCAGAGTACTAAGATTATAGATGTGCACCCCCATGCTCAGCCTTGATACCTGTTTCAAAGAGAAAAAAAATCAGTGGACTGTGTTTGTGTGGATCTTTTTCCAGCTTCTTCTGCTCCACTGATCTATGAGTCTATTTTTTGCACCAATAGCATGTTGACCTGATCATTGTAAGCTGTTATATTTTCCTGGGTGTGAATGTCCTCAGACAGATTGAAGGGGAGTTCGAGGGGAATGTAAAGGATCTCCGACCTCTGAGAGAAGTGATTACCATGGAGAGGCAGGGCACAGACTGTGTCTTTCACGCTGCTACCCGGGAGGCATGGATGTTGGTGGGTCCATGTGACTGCCGGAACCTGCACCTGTGGTTTTCAGATCCATCTGGTGGTCTTCTACAGAATCAGTCCTCTGTCTCTGTCCTCACGGGCATCAGAATCTGCAGTCCCAGAGCCGCCCGCTTTTCTTTGCTGTCTCTTCCTTAGCACTCTGGTGTTCTGTGATCCAGGAAGAACTCTATTGGACCTCAAGGTCCTGGCCTTACCAGAGGTCAGTTGGACTTGACATTTCCTTCATCATGAACCCCCCTTGTAGGAGAATTTTGTTGTTGTGACAGCAACTCAACTCAAACAAGCTTACAAAAAAGGGGGCCTTGAACTCTGTAACAAAGCTCTAGACCCAGAAATGACTTCGGGCTGACAGGATCCAGCACTCGAAGCTGTGTGTCTCTACTTTTCCCCTCTATTGGTTTTAGTCTCAGGCTGATGGCCAGCAGCAGCTCCAGGCCTGTGTTGTACCAGCTGGAATCCTCAGTGGAATCCCACTTTTGGGTTATTTATTGCTACATTAAAGGGCTAGGGCTGTAGCTCAGTGGTAAGAGTGCTGACCTAGCACAAGTGATGCCCTGGGTTTAATCCCCAGCACCCTTGTTGCCAAGCTGTTCAGGGTTCTTTTGCTCAATTCAGATGGAAATCACAAGTCAGCAAAGTGCAGCTCTGTTAGCAGCTATGGCTTTGAGCACCAGTGGCCCTTCGGCTCTCGGCAGCACCTAGTCACCCATATCAGCTGCTAGGGGATGAAATGTAATAGCGAGAATTCTTTCAGTAGTAACTGACAGATACTCGGCTCAAACCGGCTCAAGCACAGAAGGCAACGTAGTGGTCCAAGAATTCAGGAAGTCCAAGGGCCCCTCAATCCTTGGCTCTGATTCTTCCAGGTCCACAGCTCTTTTTTTGTTCCTATTAAGTAATATTTTTCTCCACTTATGGGAACAGGAAGCAAAGAACAAACAGCTTGAGATGTAAGAGTACATTTACTCACAGTGTTCCTGCCTGGTGAGCCTGGAAGAAAGTTTCTCTTTTCCTGAGGCCTAGAAACTTCTCTTTTCCCAGGATGCTGTCATGACTCACTTCTTTATGGTCAGTTTGTGGGGGTCATAGGAATACAGTACACTAAGTCCTTTGCTTATGAACATTTGAGTTGGGAGTTTTCACAGGTGTACTACATAAGACTCAATCTGTAGGCATATAAACAAATTTGAGTTATGAACAGTTCTCTTGGAACAGAGAATGTTCATAAGCTAGGGATTCACTGTACCATGATTTATCAGTTCCGAGGCAGTTGACCAGAGCCATATCCACTTGGGGATGGCAAGCATCTTAGAAGACCAGGCTATTTGACTTCTGGAAAGATGGCGGAGCAGTAAGCAGCAGAGAAAACAGCATCTTCTGAGAGTCACCATCCAGACACTGGAATGTAGCATCACGAGGAAGACAAGAAAGAAAGAAGTGGTTTCCCTGGACCCAGGAAGAATCTGCAGTGTGAACTGAAGCCCACAGAGAGAGTAAAAAGAAAAACTTCAATGAAGAAGAAGGTGGTAGCTGGCAGCACCTTTGCCTGGAGTTGGACTCATTGCATGAGAGAAGCTCTTGGAACCTGGGGATGCACGGTCATGGTGACAGTGGTGGCTAGTGACCCCAGAGGCCTCTGCAGAGAGGCCAGGCAATGGAGGGGAGCGGCAGAGGTGGAGGACTGTGCTGGCTGGAGTGAGTGCAGAGGACTCAGTCCTCCCATGGGAGAGAGAGATTGGCCAGGAGCCATTTTGGGGTTGGTCTGGATAAACCTGGGACCAGAACTGCTGCAGCTTCTTCCAGCAGCTCCTAGCTGGGTGCAGACCCGTGGAAACTGCTTGGACTATGGTGAGTACAGTGAGTCTGGTCTTGGGAGGCCTGCTAAGGTCATCTGCTACTCTGCCATAAATCAATGACTGGCATGACTTGGGACTCTCTCTCCACAGGCTGTCTACAGATGAACCTGAGAGAATCCTGGAAGTGGACCATTTTTTTCTTGTATATTTGTTTTGTTTTGTTGTTTGTTTTTTATTTCTCTTTGTCTTTCATTGTTTTTTTTATGAGGGTTACAGTGGTTTCTAACCTCCTCATGGGTGTGGTTCTGTTCTGTTCCACCTTTTATCTCTTCCACCTCTCTTTTCCTTCAGTCTTCTGTACCAGTTTCCCCAAGTTGGTGGGACCCACTTTTGTCCTCCAACCCTGCTTGTAATCTCTTTCTCTTTTCCCATTCCTCTGTTTTCTCCTTAATCCATTTTAAATTTTAACCTCTGAGGGCAAAATTGACACTTTACAGGCTTACATGTTGCATATAATCATCTGGTTTGTTTTACATTTTGTTATATAATCACAAATCTAGTTCATACAGTGAAAAGTTACAAATTAAGGGTTAGCTCAGTTTGTTGTTTTATAGGCTGCATTTGATGTTATTGGTATCATTACAGCCAGAATTGACGTAATTGTTCTAAACAACTGTTGGCCCTGATAATCCATGACTGGGATTAATTAAGGGTTAAATACTGTGCCACAGTGCTAAAGAACCAGGGAGTAGGCCAAAAGAGCAATGACTTCTCCAACAAACTGAAGAGGTCAGATCTTCCAACAGATTCAAAACCCCAAATCCAGCTACACCTGGAAAATCTTCAGAGAAGTAATCATCACCTAAGGGTCCTAAATATCACCAATAAAGCAATCCACCACAGGCAATTTACCAGTGTCACCCTAGGAATTAAACTAAAAAGAAATGAGAAGACACTTAAATAAGATGCAACCCCAGACATCCAGTTAACCAAAGGCAAACCCAGGGAGTAGTGAGGTGGGACAATCTGAAAGCACCCCCCCCACACACACACCAGGTCTCTCTGAAGTAGTAACAACAAAGCAATTGAATGAAGCTCTGGAAAAAATGAAATTAGAAATAATCTCTCAAATAACTATAGAGATTACCAAAATAACCACTGATAGGTTCTGTTAGCCTGGGGCTTAGCTATCTGTAATATGACATCTGCCCAACTTGGTACCAGACCTAGAGAAACAACTTATCTCTCCAAAAGTAACTTCTATGTTCTCCTTCTCATTTCAGAGATAAACCACCCACTCCCTTTTTGCATAGGTGCTGTGCCCTCTCCAATATCAAGACTCCACCACCACCCGAGCCTCCACTCCCAGCCCCCAGTAAGTCTTTCTGTCTCCTGTTTTACACAGGCAGATGCTCCTTCAGATCAGCTGTTAATATGTCATTTTGCCCACCTCACAAACTCCTCCCCCAGCCAAAACTGATAAAAGTAGTTGCACTTCTTTATTCTCACTCAGGGCTACCACACCCCTATAGAGCTCTCCCATGCCCTCATTAAAGGCTTCTTCCTGCTTTGTCTCATTCTTATCTCTCCTGTGCCACTTTAGATTGAGTGCCAAAAATAATCACTCACCATGCTTAACACATACAAAAAAAATAGAAGAGCTTAAGCAAATTATGGAAGCACATCATAGGAAAGAAATGGGATCCATAAAGCAAATTCAAGCAGATATCCAGGAGAACAAAAACTCTACTGAAAGTATTTGAAGCAGATTAGGCCAATGTGAGGACAGGATCTCAGGCATGCAGTTAGCAACTAGGAAATGAAAGATCTCTCAAAACTAGTGAAGGACCATGAGAGATCAATCCAGCAACTGCTAGATGAGACAAAGAAGAATAATTTAAGATTAATTGGAGTCAATTAACAAGCAGGAGATACCACAAATGACATTAAAAATGTTCACAGACATCATGACAGAAAACTTTCCTGGTAGAGAAAAAGAATTTGACATCAGAAAAGTGAGACATTTAGAACTCCAATTTAAAATGATTAAAAAACTACATCCAGGCATATCATAGTCAAGATTCCAGAAATTCAACACAAGAATAGAATCTTACAAGCTGTTTGGGAAAAGAAACAAATCACCTCTAAAGGAAAGCCCATCAGAATCACAGATGTCTTCTCAACACAAACTCTCAAGTCAAGGAGAGCTTGGAGTGAAGTGCTACAAGTTCTAAAGGAAAACAACTTTCAGCCCAGATTGATGTACCCCACAAAACTATCTTTCAAAATTGATGGAGAAATAATATACTTCCATGACAAAGAACATCTGAGGAAATTTATGACCACCAAGCCAGCACTCCAGAATATTTTGAAAGACATTCTAGAAAGAAATACTAAGGACTACAACTCTGTGAACTCCAACAGAAGGAATCCACCAGGAAAGGTAAATAATTAGTGGAAAGGAAAAAGTGGGGGAGTCAACAGCAGGAAAATAACATGACAAGGGTAAGTCACTATATATTGGTTTTAATCATCAATGTTAATGGTCTCAAATCACCAATCAAAAGTCACAGACTGGCAGAATGGATCAAGAAGCAAGATCCAACAATATGTTGTACACAAGAAACATATTTAATTCAAAAAGAAATTCATAGAGTGAAAGTCAAAGGATGGAAAACAGTACTCCATGTAATAGGAATCCAGAAAAAAGTAGGGGTAGATATTCTATTTGTAGACAAAGTGAATTTCAAGCCAAGACTGACTAAGAGAGATAAAGAAGTTCACTATATCCTCATAAAGAGAATGATTTAAGAGGAAGAAATAAGAATCATGCAACAAATGCCAGTGTACCTGTCTATATAAAGCAATTACTAATGGACAAGAAAAATCAAGTAAGCCCTAATAAAATTGTATTGTGAGACCTCAATACCCCACTGTCACAAAAAGACAGGTCAACTAGACAAAAAAATCAATAATGAAATATTAGAACTAAATCACACTTTTGAACAAATGGACTTAGTTGGTATCCATAGCCTGTTCCACCCCACGGTATCAGAATACACATTCTACTCAACTGCACACAGAATATTCTCCAAAATAGAATATATACTGGCTCATAGAACATACTTAAGTAAATGCAAAGGAATTGAAAATATCCCTTGCATTCTATCAGACCACAGTGCAATGAAATTGGAAATCCATGCCGAAGTAAACCACAAGAATTTCATAACACATGGAAATTAAATAGTACCCTACTGAACAACCAATGAGTCACATGAAATTAAAGAAGAAGTTAGACAGTTTTTACAGTTGAATGACAATGACAATAAAACATACTGGAACTTGTGGGACACAATGAAAGCAGTCTTAAGTAAATGCCCATATCAGGAAAACAGAGCAAGTGCATATAAACAACTTAATGTTAAACCTCAAACTTCTAGAAAAAGAAGAGCAAGCTAAACCAAAAGTTTGTACCACAGAGGAAATTACAAAGATCAGAGCAGAAATGAACACACTGGAGATTAAAAAACAATACAAAGAATCAATGAATTGAAGAGTTGGTTCTTTGAAAGATTAAATAAAATTGACAATTATCAAAAAAGGAAAGAAAAACTCAAATCCAGACAATTAGGAATGAAAAGGGTAAAATCACAGAAAGGTGAAATCTGCAAAAATCCAGAAAATCTTCTATAGCAATTTGAAAACTTGTATTCTAATAAGTTGAAAAATACAGAAGAAGTAGACAAATTCCTAAATACATATGAATTGCCAAAGGTAAATTAAGAAGATATAAAAATCCTAAATAACCCAATATCAATAAATGAAATCAAAGATGTAATTCAAAACCTATCAATGAAGAAAAGCCCAGTGACCTGATGGATTCACTGCTGAGTTCTACAAGAAATTTAGTGAAGACCTAACACCACTTCTTCTCAAACTCTTTAATAAAACTGGCAGGGAAGCAATACTCCCAAATTCATTTCTGGGAGCAAGGATTACTCTGATTCCAAAGGCAGAGAAGAACTCAACTAAGAAAGAGAATTATAGGCCAATCTCCCTGATGAACATTGATGCACAAATTCTCAATAAGATACTGGCAAAAATTGATATATGTGCACCCATGTTTATAGCAGCTCAGTTTATAATAGCCAGATCTTGGAAACAACCTAAATGCCCATTGGCTGAGGGATGGATAAAAAAAAGTGATATTTTTATATAATGGAGTACTACTCAACCATAAAGAATGATAAATTGGACACTTTTATAGGTAAATGGATGCACCTTGAGAACATATTCATTAGTGAAATAAATAAATTAGTGAAATGTTTACACATGTGTAAACATCGTATTGTTTCATTAGTGTGGCAAGCTGAAAGTAACAACATACACATATAAAAATAGTTAAGATAGTTATACTATTGATTTCTCTGAGTTTGCTGAAGAGAAAGATTTGTACTAGTATTGTTGGCAGTACATTGAATGAAGGCAGATGTCTTGGGGTATGGGCGAATGATTTGGAAATGACAACATACAATGTATGTACCATTGTTATCCCTGATTGATGTGTTTTGCAATTTTATTGTAGTTGTTTCTTCCTCTTCTTCTTCTTCTTCTTCTTCTTCTTCTTCTTCTTCTTCTTCTTCTTCTTCTTCTTCTTCTTTTTCTTCTCCTCCTCCTCCTCCTCCTTCTCCTTCTCCTCCTCTTCCTTCTCCTCTTCCTCCTCCTCCTCCTTCTTCCTCTTCCTCCTCCTCCTTCTTCTCTTCCTTTCTTTTTTCTCTTTGTTTCTTTCTTTCTGTTTGAATAAATTGAATTTGGAAAAAAAGACCATGCCATCAATTGCTAGGATGGAAAATCTGACCCATGTAATATTATCACATTCCAGGAAAAGGGACAGTTTTAGAGACCATGTAGCAACATGAAAAATGAATATAAAGCAATGCTGACAAAGTAGAATGGACTTGAAACTAAGATGGAATTTCCAACTTTGGAAGATGGAAAAATTAGAAATCTTATGCTTTGTAAAGTAGAAGGTAGAAGAATGGTTTACTACACC
Source organism: Hydrochoerus hydrochaeris (assembly GCA_004027455.1). NCBI lineage: Eukaryota > Metazoa > Chordata > Mammalia > Rodentia > Hydrochaeridae > Hydrochoerus > Hydrochoerus hydrochaeris. The sequence continues at coordinate 106,428 of PVLA01000356.1, forward strand.
AAAGACTTTCATTGTATTTGTAACAGATTATACAAGAAATAAAATATTCATGCAAAAAAACCTGGTGAACATCACATGCTATTTTCAGAGTTCAGTGTCTTTTTGGAATGTACAAATTGGTAGATGAATTTTTTTTTCTTTTTGAGACAGGGTCTCATTATGCAGTTCAAGCTGTCCTTGAACACACTTTGTAACATAGGCTGGCCTCACTGGGACTATTTGCGACCTACCCAGTGACCCTCAAGTGACCTGGAGCCACCTCTACTCTGCCTTGGGAGCCATGAGCCAAAAGTGCCCATAGCAACTTTCATTCCATAGGGAAGCCTTCCTGCCTCGATTGGAGACTGGTAGGGTCCCACCCAGCATTCCCCCATCACCAGAGGACCCACAAGAAGGTCCCTCTGGGCCTATTTGGGCCCCACCCAGCAATACTGAGTGGCTGGGAGCCACCTGTAAGGTCTGTCTAATGACCTCCACTCTACTGGAGAAACTTCTTTTTTTTTTTGGTGCCGGGAATTGAACTCACGACCTCACGTTTATCAAGCAGGCAGTTACACTGCTGAGCTAAACCCCTGGCCCTGGAGAAACTTCTTGCATAGACAAATATTCTTAACTCAAGAAACAACTGAGACCTTGCCTTCAGCTTCCCTAAGAGAATATAGAAAATGACAAAACAAAAGAGCAAAATGCAATCTCAAACTTCCAGCCCATCCCAAGCAGACCTACAAGGCATGGGCGTAGAAGAAATGTAAGCCATACACCTGAAACTCCTGAAATGATAGTGACTGAAGTAAAGAAACAACTCCAGGAAGCTATAAAAGAACTCAGATCAGAAATAATCTCCCCGGTGAAAGAAGAAATAATAAATGTAATAAAAGAAATACTGAATACATCTAAAGAAGATATAGTTAAAAAATTAGAGGAACAAGGAAAAAAGTGGAAACCTTGAATGAACAGTGTAAGAAACAAACAGAATGCATGAAACAGATTCAAAGAGATATACAGGAAACCAAAAATTCCATCAGAAGTTGGCAAACTACCTTAATGAAAGTGAAGATAGAGTTTCAGACCTTGAAGACAACATTACAGCTAGTGAACAGGGAAGGAAAGATCTTTTAAAAATAACAAGGAATCAGAAAATAACAATTCAGCTACAAGATGATGCAAAGAAAAACAACACAAGATTGACAGGTATAAACAAAAAAGAAGGAGACAACATAAATGATTTCAAGAGGTTATTTACAGAAATAATAGCTGAAAATGTCCCAAACATGAAAATGGAAACTGAGATACAGATAAATTAAGCATATTGAAATTGAAACAGCTATAACCAAAATAAAACTACACCCAGACATAATAATCAACATCCCAGAAATCCAATATAAGAACAGGCTATTAAAAGCTGCTAGAGAGAAGAGACAGATCATCTATAAAAGAAAGCTGTCAGAATCACAGAAGACTTCTCAATACAAAAAATGAAGTCAAGAAGAGCATGGAGTGAAGTTCTTCAGATCCTAAAGGAAAATGACTTCCAACCCAGGTTGATGTACCCTGAAAAACTGTCCTTCAAAATGGATGGAGAAATAAGATACTTCCACGACAAAGAACAGCTGAAGAACTTCATGACCACCAAACCAACCCTGCAAAGAATACTAAAAGACATTCTAGATAGACATAGGAAAAAACCACTAAGCAGGGCAAACAAAAGAGGGGAAAAGTAAAGAATCAACAGCAGAAAGATAATATGTCAAAAATAAACCAATATATATCAGTCAGTAAATGACCTCAATTCACCAATTAAAAGAAATAGATTGGCAGAATGGTCAAGAAATAACATCCAACCATATGCTGTATACAAGATACTCATCTAACTCAAAAGGAAACTCATAGCTGAAAGCCAAAGGATGGAAAACAATACTCCATGCAACAGGAACAAAAAAAAAGCAAGAGTAGCTATTCTGTTTGCAGACAATGTGAACATCAAACCAAGAATGATCAAAAGAGATAAAGAAGGTCACTACATAGTGGTTAGGGGAAAACTTCAAGAGGAAGAGATAACAATCTTTAATACATATGCACTAAATTCAGGAACATCCAGCTATACAAAACAAATATTAACAGAAATGAAAAATCAAATAAGCAATAACACAATTATAATGGGAGACCTTAACACCCCATTGACACAAAGAGACAGACCAACTAGACAAAATCAGCAAAGAAATAACAGAACTGAATCACAACTGTAAACAAATGGACTTAGTAGACATATACAGAGTGTTCACCCAACATCAGAATATACATTTTTTTCACCAGCACATGGGACATTCTCTAAAATAGACCATATACTAGCCCATAGAACATGATTAAGTAAATGCAAAATAATTGAAATTATCCCATGATGTTATTCGATCATAGCACCATGAAACTAGAAATTAATGACAAAAGAAACTGCAAAACCCCCAAAACACATGGAAATTGACTAATACACTCCTGAGCAATCAGTGGGTCACAGAGGAAATTAAAGAAGAAATTAAACAATATCTACAAGCAAATGAAAATGCAAATACAACTTACCAGAACCTGTAAGATGCAATGAAAGCAGTCCTCAGAGGAAAATTTATTGTGGTGAATTCCTACATCAGTAACACAGAATGAACACAAATAAACAACCTGATGCTACACTTCAAACATCTAGAAAAAGAAGAGCAAGTCAAACCCAAAGCCAAAAGAAGGGAGGAAATTATAAAGATCAGAGCAGAAATCAATGCAATAGAGAATAAGAAGACAATACAAATTAATCAAAGAGTTGGTTCTTTGAAAGAATAAATAAAATTGACAACCCCTTAGCCAATTTTATTTAAAAAGGAAAGAAAAAACTCAAATTCATGCAATAAGGAATGAGAAGGGTGAAATCACTAAAGAAGAATGTGGAAATACAGATCATCAATACCTACTTCAAAAACCTCTACTCTCATAGGTTTGATAACACAGAAGAAATGGACAGATTCCTAGAAACATATGAATTACCAAAGCTGGATCAAGAAGGTGTAAAACTGCTGAATAACCCAATTTCAATTAATGAGATTGAAAATGTAATTAAAACCTTACCAACAAAGAAAAGCCCAGATCCTGATGGATTCACTGTGGAATTCTATAAGAAATTCAAAGAAGACTTAATGCGACACTCCTCAAACTCTTCAATGAAATTGAAAGGGAAGTAATTCTCCCTAACTTATTCCTGGGATCAAGTATTACTCTAATACCAAAACCAGAGAAAGACCAAGTCAAAAAGGAGAACTAGAGAGCTCTGACCATGGAGGGAGTCAAGGCTCAGCACAGAAAGGCAGTTTTCCAGCCCTCCCAGTTTGGGCCCCTGGCCTGAGCTGGGAGGAGAATGAGCAGCCCAGAGCTCTGACCATGGAGGGACTCAAGGCACAGCACAGAAAGGTAATTTGCTCACCCTATTGCTAAGCACCCCTAGCATGAGGCAGGAGAAGAATCACTCAGCAGTTCCCAGGAGCCTACTGGTGAGCAGGCTAAAAATTAACCCACCACCACCAATCCCCGTCATTAGCAACTGAGCCAGAGATCAAGACATTTCTTGAGAGGTTGACCATATGCAATGTAGTAAATAGGGGGGATTTCCTTCTATCATCTCTTTGAAGGCAAATATTGTTGTCACTGTTTTGCTTTGTTCTGATTAATGATATTGCCCCATTCAATGTTCTGTTTTGATAAGTTCTAGAATGGCCTGTATTTCCTTCGATTTAGCTTTACCTTATTGAAAGAACAACTGTTGTGAAGGTAATGGGACATACTATGGTACCTATTACTGCTATGCCAGTAACCTGTTGAGGGTTTCTGTACCAATTTTACTGCACTCTCTCAGTTGGCTTTGTTCCATCTTGTTCTGTTGTATTTTGATAATAATAAAAAATTAAAATCAATAAAAAATAAAAAGTAAATAACAAAATGGATCAGTAAGGTATTGTTCAAGCTGAAACATGATATAACTAAACAGATAATGGATTTGAAAAGCAAAAGGAGGAAAAGAAAGTGCTCTAAAGGATATAACTGCATGTATGTTTAAGTGTGTAAGACTGATGACCATGTTGGTGGGTTTTTGTTGGATGGTTGAATGGAGCTGTTCACAGCCTCACTGTTTGAATGTCCACCTTGTAAGCTTTAATTTTGTAACTTGAACCACTATATCTAGAAGACAATATGTAATTTATCAACTAGTGATTTCTTACTGTTTATTTTTTTCTTTTCCTTTGAAATTCTGTATTGTTTCTTCCCTTTTTTTCTGTTTAACTTTTTTCTCTTTAAATAAAATTTAATTAAAAAAAAAAAGAGAATTGCATCTAAGAGGAAAGTATGTAATTATCAACTAGTGATTTCTTACTGGTTACTATATATATATATATATATATATATATATATATTTTTTTTTTTTTTTTAGATTTTGTATTGTTTCTACCCTCTTTCTGTTTCAAAATTTTTTCTTTAAATAAAAAAATTTAAAAAAAGAGCAAGAGGAGGAGAGGAGAGTGCTCTGGAGGATGTAGCTGTATTTGTATTTGAGCGTGTAGGATTGATAACCATGTTGCTGGGTTTTTGTTGGATTGGTGAGCAGAACTGTTTGCAGCCTACTGTTTGAATGTTCACTTTGTATGCTTTAATTTTGTAGCTTGAACGGCTATCCAGGAAGACAATATGTAGTGTATCAAATAGTGATTTCTTACTGTTTGTTTTTTTTTGAAATTCTGTATTGTTTCTACCATTTTTTCTGTTTTGCTTCCCCCCCTTTAAATAAAATTTTAAAAAAAGAGAGAACTACAGCCCAATCTACCTAATGAACACAGATGCAAAAATTCTCAATAAAATACTGGCAAACAGAATGCAGCAAATCATCAAGAAGATTTTACACTCATGACCAAATGGGATTAATCCCAGGAATTCAGGGATGGTTCAACATACGCAAATCAATAAATGTAATCCACCATATCAATAGAGCCAAAAGTAAGAATCACATGATCATTTCTATAGATGCAGAAAAAGCTTTTGATAAGGTCAATACTCATTCATGATGAGAACCTTACAGAAAATCAGAATAGATTGTCTTTACTTCAATTTGTTAAGAGCCATCCATGACAAATCAACAGCCAGCATCATATTAATTGGCCCAAAACTGAAAGCCTTTACTCTAAAATCAGGAACAAGACAAGGATGTCCATTATCACCACTCCTATTCAATATAGTGCTGGAAATACTAGCCAGAGCAATTAGACAAGAGAGAGAGAAAGAAAAAGAGTAAGGATAGGAAAAGAAGAAGTTAAATTATCATTTAACTTCATTATTTGCAGATGACATTATACTCTACATAGAAGACCCCAAAACTCCATTGAAAGACTCCTAGGTATAATCACTAAATTCAGTAATGTAGCTGGATACAAAGTCAACACTCAAAAATCAATAGCATTCTTATACGCAAACCACAAACTCACTGAGAGAGAAATAAGAGAACCCACACCCTTCATAATAGTATATAAAAAAATGAAATACTTAGGAATCAATCTAGCAAAAGAAGTAAAAGATCTATTTAGGGAAAATTATAATACCCTGAAAAAGAAATTGAAGAAGACCTCAGAAAATGGAAAGACATTCCTTGATCATGGATAAGAAAAACAAACATTGTTCTCCCAAAATTATTACATTGATTTAATGCAATTCCAATCAGAATACCACTAGCATACCTCACACATATCTTCACACACAATAAATTCCTAAAATTCATCTGGAACCAGAAGAGACCTGGAATAGCAAAGGCAATTCTGAAGAACAAAAGCAAGGCAGGAGGCATCACAATTCCTGACTTGAAGTTATACTACAAAGCTACTGTAATAAAATCAGCATGGTACTTGAACAAAAACAGACCTGAACATCAATGGAATAGATTAGAAGATACAACTACAACTACAAACACACTCAGCCACCTTATCTGTGATAAAGGGGCCAAACACATCCACTGGCAGAAAGATAGCCTAAGTGGTACTGAAAAAACTGGCTCTCCATATGCCAAAAACTAAAACTAGACCCATGCCTATCACCTTGTACTAAACCAAAGTCAAAATGAATCAAAGATCTAAAGCTGGGCGTGGTGGTACATGCCTGTAACACCAATACTTGGGAGGCCGAGGCAGGAGAATCCTTGCAAGTTTGAGACCAGCCTGGGCTACAATGTGAACCCAAGGCCAGCCTGAACTGCATAGCGAGACCCTGTCTCAAAAAAAAAAAAATCAAAGATCTAAATATTAAAACAGAAACAATAAATTTGCTAGAAGACAAAGTAGGTAGAAATCTTGAAGACACAGGGATAGGCAGAGAATTCATGAACAAAAATCCAACTGCACGGAAAATACTTCCCAGAATCAATAACTGGAATCTCATCTTATTAAAAAGTTTTTGCATGTAAAAAGCAATCTCCAGGGGCTGGGGATTTAGCTCAGCAGCATAAGAGCCTGCCTTGTAAGCACATAGTCGCAAGTTCGATCCCTGGTACCGATAAAAACTAAAAAAAAAAAAAGCAATCTCCAACAGAGTAAAAAAGCAACCCATGAATTTTGAAAAAAATCTTAGTCAACTGTCCCTCAGACAAAGGACTTCTGTCTAGAACATATAAAGAATTAAAAAATCAGACCCCCAAAAGTCAAAGACCCAATCCAAAAATGGGCATTTGAGATGAATACACAGTTCTTAAATAAAGAAATACAAATGGCAAATAAATACATGAAAAAATGTTCATCATCATTAGTCATTAGAGAAATGCAAATTAAAACCACACCGAGATTCCATCTCACTCCAGAAAGAATAGCCAGGATAAAGAAAACTACCAACAACAAATGCTAGAGAGGTTGCAGGGAAAAAGGAACTCTTCTGCACTGTTGGTAGGAGTGTAGACTGGTACAACCACTGTGGAGGTCAATCTGGAGATTCCTCAAAAAGCTGGGGTTGGAAGTCACATTTGATCCAGCTATTCTACTTCTGGGCATATTCCCAGAAGAACTGAAAACATCATACCACAGTGATATATGTTCACCCATGTTTATAGCAGCACAATTTGTAATAGCCAGATCTTGGAAACAACCTAAGTACCCATCAACTGAGGAATGGATAAAAAAGTTGTGGTATTTTTATACAATGGAGTACTGAGAGAGAAATAAGAGAACCCACACCCTTCATAATAGCATCCAAAAAAATGAAATACTTAGGAATCAATCTAGCAAAAGAAGTAAAAGATCTATTTAGGGAAAATTATAATACCCTGAAAAAGAAATTGAAGAACACCTCAGCTATAAAGAATGATCACATTAAGATATTTATAAATAAATGGATGCAACTTGAGACCATACTCATAAGTGAAAGAAATCAAACTCACATGTATAAATACCATATTGTCTTCCTGGTGTCAGAAATGGTAAGAGTACATATGAGATACAAAATCCTCAATAAATATGGTGAAAGGGTAAGAATTTGCTCAAAGGGGGAAAATAATATCTCAGGGAAAAGGAGGGAAAAAAAGGAAGGGAAAAGAAAAAATATCTAAATTTGTATAAACGCACTTTGGATAGCTAAGATGATTGTGCTACAAATTCTATAAGTTCGTGGAACAAAACAGTTAACATTGATAGGATTGGGACAATTTTGCACGTTTGTGTCTGGTGATAGGTGGAACTCTTTTGAAGATCACTATGTAAAAGAATAACCTTAGTTATGCTCCTACCACCTTGTTTTGAAGGCCTATGTCGTCATTGTTTGGGGCTCTTTGCTATTGTTATTTATTTGTCTCTTTTGTTTCTGGTTTTTCTAGTAATTGGTTTTGTTTTTCATTTTGTTTTGTTTTTCCCTCTAATGCAGAAAGGATAGATGTACATGTAGAGGCTTATACATGCCTAGAACTTCTCTTAAACAGTTTATGACAATTGATTATATTGTGTGTCATGGAATAAACAGGTACTTTGAAGAAAAAGAGACATTGTGGTATCCATTGCTGATTCCCTATTGACCTGCCGTGAAATCCAGTAATGCTCTTATTCTTTGTTTAGAGTAGTTTTAGTCTGTTTTGTATTATTTAATTTCAACGTACATGAAGGTATGGACAGCTTTTTTTTTTTTTTTTTTTTGGTACCAGGGATCAAACTCTGGGCTGCTTATGCCACTGAGCTAAATCCCAGGCCCTGAACAGCTATTTTGAAGAGAACAAGAGACCTTATGGTAGCCACTGTTGATTTTCCTATTGTCTGGTTTTGAAGGCCTGTACTGCCTTCATTACTCTGTTCTGATCAGCTTTACACTATTTTGCTTTGTATGAATTCATTGTGTGTGAAGATATAGACAACTATTTAGAAGAAAACAAGAGACATCATGGTAGCCACTACTGACCTCCTGTTGTCTTGCTTTGAAATCTGTGTTACTTACAGTGTTTTCTTCTGATCTGCTTTGTTCTTTTTTGTTTTACCCTCTTTAAAATAAAACAAAAACAAAAACAAAACCACAGGCTGGCCTCAAACTCGCAGTGACCCTCCTGCTTCAGTCCCCTGAGTGCGGGGTTACAGGTGTGCATCACCGTGCCCGGCCAGATGGCGATTTTTATGCACCTGAAATCTCATTATTTTCACCTTTCCAGTTGCCTTGAGCAACGGCCCAGTGGAACTGCTCTTTTAGGGACATTACAAGATTCTCAGTATGACTCCAGGGAATGTCAGTTACCCCAAAATGCTCTCCTGCCCCTTGAACTTGGGGAAAGTTTCAAATCAACAGACAAGTAGCTGAAAAGTCTCCAAGTGGGTCTACCTGGGGATGAGGTAGGGAGAGGGGAAAAAGATAAACTCAGACAGGACAGGGAGGACATGTGAAGATGCAGGGGCTGTCCGGCCCTTCTGTGTGTCCTCCTCACCCTTGATTTGTTTGTTTTTGCAGTTCTAGATTTATATGCTAAGCAAGTGTTGTACCGCTGAATTACATCCAGCCCGAATGTCTTTGTGACTAGCAAAATTGATAGAGGCGTTCAGTGGAAACAAGACAAAACAAGATTTGCTTGACTGTACACTTTCTTAACAGGGCCTCTGAGACCCTTGGGCTGAAGATTTTTTTTTCCTCTGTGGTCATCCCCCCAAAAATCTAGAGATGAGTATTTTGATTTTTTTTTTTTTTGACACAGGGTTTCACTGTGCAGTTCAGGCTGGCCTTGGGCTCACATCATAGCTCAGGCTGGTCTCAAACTCACAATGATCCTCCTGCCTCAGCTTCCCAAGTGCTGGGACTACAGGTGTGAGCCACCACGCCTGGCTGAGTGTTTTGATATTGAGGTTGAATCCTTGGTCATGGTGTGGTGTGGTGTGGTGTGGTGTGTGTGTGTGATGGGAAATGGATGAGTATATCATAATTATAGAGATAACCTATAGGAAGAGAGAATAAGAGTAGCCGTTGACCGTGGGAAGGATTCTATTTGGTTCAGTCCATCCCATAGTAAGCGCCTTTTTTGTTCCCCTCCCTGACCACTCTCCTCTTCCCTTGCTATTCATTTCTTTTCCTCTCTTATCCTGCTGGGGATTGACGCAAGACCCCAGCTATGCAAAGCACACACTCTACTCCTGAGCAACATCGATTCCTACTGGCACCTACTATGTGTCTAAGCTGTGCCAGAGCTTTGGGATATGACAGTGAACAGACAAAGCGCAGGTAAAGTTCTTCCTCCCCGGATGCTCGTGTTCTGACATGAAAAGATGATTGTTACGGCCTGTATCTAGGTATCCCTAAGGCTTCATTCGGTCGTAGCTGGGGCTCTTTCAAAGGTGGCCAGATCTAATTTGTGACGCCAGCGGCAAGGTGAGTGATTACCAAATCGGCCCACTGATTGGTTTTCTGTCACCCGAATCCCCATATCTCAGATAAAGTATTAAATGGGCAGAAAGAAGCTTTAAAGGCTCCTTGCTTTCTTTGCTGTCTTCCGTCCGTCATGAACGGTCTCTCCTCTGAGATGCCCTCTGCCATGCCACCCCACCTTGGAGCCAGCTGACTACGGACTGAAACCTCTACAAACTGTGACCCAAATAAACCCTTTATCCCTTAACTTTGGGCATCTGGTATTTTATCTCAGCAATGAGAAAAGTAACTCAGCCAATGAGTCACTCTTAACATAAATATGGATGTTAACCCTCTCCAAAAATGGGCATCTGAGATGAACACACACAGTTCTCAGAGAAAGATATACAAATGGCAAATAAATACATGAAAAAATGTTCGTCATCACTGGTCATTCAAGAAATGCAAATTAAAACAGCATTGAGATTCCACCTTACTCCGGAAAGAATAGCTTCCATCAAGAAATCAACTGATAACAAATATTGGCGAGGCTGTGGGGAAAAAGGAACACTGCTCCACTGTTGGTGGGAATGTAGACTGGTGCAACCATTATGGAAATCCATATGGAGAATTCTCAGAAGACTAGGATTGGAAGCCTCATTCAATCCAGCTATCCCCCTCCTGGGTATTTTCCCCAAAGAACTGAAAAGTTCATATCACAGTGATATATGTGCACCCATGTTCATAGCTGCACAATTTGTGATAGCTAAATCCTGGAAACAACCAAGATACCCATCAACTGCAGAGTGGATGAAAAAGATATGGCATTTTTATACAATGGAATATTACTCAGCTATAAAAAAGATGATCTTGAGGTCTTCATAGGCAAATGGAGACAACTTGAGACTATCCTCATTAGTGAAATAAATAAGAATCATATTTATAAATATCATATTGTGTCTCTAGTGTAAAAAGTAAATAAGAACTACAAGCGTAATAAAACCAAAATGTGTAATTGCTATTGTAAAAAAGAGACGAAAAGAAAGTGCTCTAAGGGATATAACTGCATGTATGTTTGAGTGTGTAAAATAGATGGCCATATTGCTGAATCTTTGTTGGATCTTTGAGCAAAACTGTTTGTAGTCTGACTGTTTGAATATTTACTATGTACCCTTTAACTTTGTAACTTGAACAAATACATCCAGGATGACAGTATGTAATTTATAAATTACTGATTTCTTAGTGGGGCTTTTTCTCATTCTCCTTTTTCTTTCTTTCTTTTAGAATTCTGCATTGTTGCTATCCTTTTTTCTGTTTTTTTCTTCTCTTTAAATAAAATTTTAAAAGTGTATAATTGCTATTGTAAAAAAAGAGGAAATAGGAAGCGCTATAAAAGATATAGCTGAATGTATGTTTAGGCGTGTGGGATCGATGACCATATTTCTAGGTTCTTGTTGGATTCTTGAACAGATCTGTTTGCACTCTCACTGCTTTAGTGTCCACTTTGGGTGCTTTAATCCTGTAACTTGAATAACTATTTCTAAAAGAACAATATGTAATGTATCAACTAGTGATTTCTTACTATTTATCTTCTTTTCTTGAAATTCTGTAATATTTCTACCTTTTTCCTGTTTTTTTTTCTCTTTAAATAAAAAATATGGATGTTATATGGTTTAATTCCTCTAGGAAACAAAAGGGAGGTCAGGCACGGGATATGAGGTGTTGACTGAATTCCGTGGTGCTATGGATTAAACACATGCCTTACATATGCTGGGCTGGTGCTCTCCCACTGAGCTATGTTCCCACATATTTTCTTTCTCCTTCACCCTCTCTCATTCTTTTTTCTTTTGGCAACAGCATTCCTTACACTGCTCAGGCAGGCTTTGAACTCCTCTGCTCAAGTGGTTTTCTTGGCTCAGACTGACTCCAGGCACACACACTGCCCCAGCTTTGGACTACAGCTTTAGTGTCTGAGGCCAGTCTCATTAGAAGAGTGAATCCCTCACCCACTCAAGGGGTTGTCTGTGAGGAGCTTTGCAAGCAGGAGTGCAAAGGCCTTGAGGAAGAGTGTGGCTAGGAGGAAAAGCTAGAGAGGAAGGTAGATCACATGGGCCCTTAGTGAGGAGCAAAAAAGCTTTATCCTTTTCCTTTGAGAAAAATAGAGTTAAATTATTTTCATGTGAACTTTCTAGATTTTCTTCCCAGTGTCTTGTTTCTGCTGAGTGGGGGGGGGGGAGAAAGAGAGAGACACAGAGAGAGAGAGAGAAAGAGAGACAGAGACAGAGAGAGACAGAAAGACAGAGGCAGACAGAGAGAGACAGAGAAAGAGACAGAGAGACAGAGACAGAGAGAGACAGAGGCAGACAGAGAGAGACAGAGAGAGAGAGAGAAAGAGAGAGACAGAGAAGAGAGAGACTGAGAGCAGGTGCTGGGGTATAGGTAAAGACTTCTGGAAGTCACCACTGGAACTTTTTTTTGAGAGAGAGAAGGTCTTAGTGTGTAGTTTGAGCTGGCCTTGAACTCACTGTGTAGACCATGCTGGTCTCAAACTCACAGTGATCCTCCTGCTTCAGCCTCCTGTGTGCTGGGGTTACAGGTGTGCACCACTGCACCTCAGCTCACCGGTGGCACTTGCATCTTTTTCCCACCTTGCTGTCCAGCCTGGGGTGTGGTTCATTCCACCCTCTTGGTTGTTCCTGTGACACATTTCCATCCCTGGGAACCCACTTTTCCAACCACAAGACAAAGATGAGAGGGGCCCTGCTCCCCTCAGCAGAGACGCTGACTCCTGTTGTGACTGGTAGTGAGGCACTGGGATCCTGACACATCAGGACCAAAGAATGGTGAGTGGTTGGGGTCCCAGCACACATCACACCCTCTGGAGGAGACAGGTCTCAGCTGCCCCTCCCACCTCCTGGCCCTCGTCCTCTCCTTTTTATACATACCAGAGCTTGCGCGCGCGCGCGCGCACACACACACATACACACACACACACTTGCACACGCACGCACATCCACCGACACAATGGCCGGGTGGGGCTGAGGAAAGGGCTTCCTCTGTGGAGACTGCAATCTTGGCCCTGGGTTCCCGCCCCAGGAACACAGGAACCGGTGACTGGAGGCTGTGGTCTGCATTTCTTGTTCCAGGGGGCAGGTAGAACAGGCTGAAAGCAGAACTGGCTTCCAAAAAAGACAAAGGTAAGTTCTTGGGGATTCACTGCAGAGTGAGGGAGGAGGTAGACTTTGGGGTCTTTCTTTCGGGGTGCAACGTGGGCTGGTGCACTCTCTCAGGAGACAGGTTGGAAGCTATAGAGACAGGCGGTAGTGCAGGTCAGGGAGAGATGGCTGGCAGAGCACAGAAGGATGCTCACACTGTCCCACAGCTGAGGCCGAGGGGTGGAGAGGCACCCGCACTGTCCTGCTGGCCCAGCCCAGCCCTGCACCATCACCACGCCCGCCCCAGATGGCCATGGACCCCCGGGGCCCAGAGATGCTGATGGAAGTGCACATAGGGGCGTAGGCTGCAGCCCTCTCTGGACGCACTTGCCTCAGACACCCTGGATACCGGGTCCCTCTCAGCTCCCAGGTTTCCCTTTCAGCTCCCAGGTTCCCGTGTGCGCATGTGGAGTGTGGTGTGGTTGGGGGGGGGTGTCCGGTTGGGAAGAGGATCCAATTCCTGTTTCCTGCCCCTACTCACTCAGCCCTGGGAGGAGACTGAGCATGGAGGGAACTCCAGGGTGAGTGCTGGGCCCCACTACCTGGGCCCTGCCAGAGGCCTGAGTAGGGGGGAGTAAACACAGGTACCTGAAGGGAGGGGGCGGTGGGGTCCCCATTGGGGTAGGGTCTGGGATGGAGCTGGCCAGCTGTTGAGGCCACGTGAGGGTCACCTCATCAAGCGGCTTGCTGGCAGAGCCAGCAGAGGCCACTGAGCTGAGTCTCACAGCTCCTCCCCCACTCGACATCACTTTTCAAGAACCTAATCTGGTGTCTGGAGGGCTGTGACTTTCCTGGCTCCCAAAGGGAGTTTGGAGTTTGAGCTTCATCCCAGTTCTGGCTCAGTCTTACCCAGACCGAGAACAAGAGCCGGGCCCCAGTCCTGACCCCCGGGTGCTGCCTGAGCCCTGGTCTCCGGCCACCTCCCTCAACATCCTGATGGGACTCAGCCCTCTGGGGTCCCTCTCTTTGTCCAGACCTGGGGCCCTGCAAAGATGAAAGGATGGGAGACAGAAGGCCCTGCGCTTGGCCTCCTAGTGTCTTAGGGTCAGAGGCTCCAGGAATCTCCACGGCAGGAAGAGGAGACTAAAAATAATCCGGAAAGGGAGAGTCCAGAGAGAGGAACTGGGAAATGGGGGGCGGGGGCTGGTGGGAGCCGGGAAAGAGTGATGCATCCCTCACAGCCCACACTTGGATGTGCGTACACACGTGTGTGTACACATCTCACCCATAGCCACCCAGACAGCACGGAGCACACACACTCCCGATACTCCTGTCCCTGCACTCACACCACATACTGTCCACACACTGCCCTGCCCAGTCAGCACACAGAGTGTACACGCGCCACACACCGTGAGATTCCTACGTGAACAGCATTAGCTACAGCGCACACTTAACCCACACCAAACCCCCACAATGCTCAGGGACTCACAGTTCCTAAGGTCTGACTGGTGCCGGTACTGAGAAGCTGCGTCTCTCTTCCCACATTTTACTGATTCTCAGATGCTTCTGCCTCCACTGACTCAGCCTCCCGGTCTTGTCGCCTCTGGCTTGACTGTAGCAGCAGAAGTCAAGCAACAGAGCGAAGCTGGGTGTGGTGTCACTCACCTGCAATCCCGGTTCCTTGGGTGGCTGAGGCAGGAGGATTTTGAGATTTTGAGTTTGGACTCAACCTGGGCAATTTAGGAAGAGCTGTCTCTACACACACACACACACACACATTAAAAGTGAAGGGTGGGAGGCCAAGAAGGTCCAGGGGCAGCATTAGAAGGAGAGGTGAGAGTTAGGGAGGAGAGGGGTAGTACAAGTGACACCAGCCTTCCCTCCTGATTCCGGAGTCATGGGTTCAGATGACCTCGGTCTGTCCACTGGGGACACTGAGGGGCTCTCCCTCCCTCCACTCTTCTCAGGGGATGACTCCAGCAGAACGCCCCAGCCCTTTGAAGAGCTTAGAGGAAGATGTCAGCCCAGTCCCTTCCTGCAGCAACACCCCCTGCCCAGAAACCCTCTCGGATCATCCGCCCTCGGCCGCCTTCCCGCCCACGGCCTCCCCACTCCCCAGGGCCTTCTGCACAGGAACCTGCCCGAACCCCCAGTGAGGCACTAGCTCCAGTGTGCACCCCCATTTTCTGGGAGCCCCCGGCCACATCCCTCAAGCCCCCTGCCTGTCTGCCTCCATCAGCTTCTAGAACCAGCCTCGACTCCCAGCCCTCCCCAGACTCACACTCCACTACCCCCAGTCCAGTGTCCAGGCGCTCTGGCTCCCCAGAACCTGCTATCTGTTCCCCAGTCCCCCCACCCAAGCCCTCTGGGTCACCTTGCACACCTCTACCCCTGCTCCCCGTGGATGGGGGCCCTGGCACTGTGCGGAGGCTGGCAGGCAGGTTTGAGTGGGGGGCTGAGGACAGGGCCCAGGCTGCAGGCTCTCTGGAGCGGGGCCCCTCAGTCGGGGCGGATGTGAATGGAGAGAGAAAGGGTGCTGCCGGCAACCTGCCCCAGGAGAACGGTGCTCTGGGTAAGTGCGCGGTGGGGCGGGTGGCCTCCCTCTGATCCTTTTCTCAGTGCTTGCAGACTGGGGACTTTCAGGACTAGTTTCTCAAACATAAATGTTGCTATTAGAAAACCCAAGTTCTGTATGTCTGGAGGTTTCAAGACAGCTAGGGTAGAGGGGGTCTGTAGAGGCCAGGAGGGGTCCCGCCAGGGTGGACCGGGCCAAGGCCTTTCTCCTTAGAGTACCCTATCTGCCACAGATGCTGTCCTGGCCTGCCCTCCTTGCTGCCCTTGTGTCTGCCACATTGGGCAGCCTGGCCTGGAGCTCCGATGGATGCCCGTGGGCAGCTCCGAGGATGGCCCCAGAGTGCCCTGCAGGGCCTCCCCATTGCGCACCTCCCGCTCCCGTCCTAACCCCTCAAGCATCAGTCACCCTGCAGTCGTCCTCACATCCTATCGCTCCACTGCTGAGCGCAAACTTCTGCCACCCCTCAAGCCCCCCAAGCCAACTAGGATCAGACAAGAAGCTACTGTCCCTGGGGACCCCCCACAGACAGATCTCGATTTGCCTTCTGAAGATGGAATCCAAACAGGTACAGGGCATGTGTGTGGCCGTGGGGTGGGGGTTTGTGTTGGGGAACCTTGGGCTTGGAAGGACCTGAAATCCAAAGAACTACAATCCCGATGGGCCCTGGGATATTGTTTCTCTCCTAACTGCCGCTCTGGGGCTGATGGGAGTTGTAGTTTTTACATTAACAGTTGCTACTGAGGCTGGGGTAGAGTCTTGGGCCGAGGGCCCTGGAAGTTTCTCTTCACTCTGGATTCTCTTTCCAGGGGACAGCCCTGATGGCGCTCCTCTGAATCAGAACCCTTTCCCTGCGGCCACGGAGGGAAGGTACTGGATACCCCACTCTTACCCCCCCTCCCCATCCCCCCATGCTCCCCACTGAGGGAAGGCTAACCTTCAGGTCCAAGTAACTCCTCCCTCCACAGAGGTGGATGAAAGAAAGGCTGGGGCTCCAGAGACCAGCAGCCGACATTTCCCATCCTACCCCTGCCCCTCATTAGTTATGTGACCTTGTACAAATAATCAGTCTTTCGGGGGTCTCAGCATCCTCATGTAGGAAACAGGGGTAAATACACCAATTGCTCCATGGGATGGGAGAGACCATACTGTTAAACACCTGGGCCTGGGGCAAGTGCTCCATTTTAATTTCCTTGCCTTGGCACCTCTATTGCAGTTACTGCCGGCAAATCCATTTAGTGACTGTAACCATCTTTTCTTTGATATCTGGGCTTGTTAATCATCTTAGATTCACCGTCACCACTGGAGAGAATCTGGCTCCATGCATTCATTCAGCAAACATTTACTAGCATGGTCTTTATTTTTAATATTTTTTTATGGTTCTGGGGACTGAACCTAGGGCTTATGTGTGCTGGGCAAATGTTCTACCACTGAGCTACAGCCACAGGCACTCCTAGCATGGTTGTGTGTTTGTTTTGCCTTGGATGTGTGGGAGTGCAGGTGACCAGAACGGTCTTGAGAGCCACAGATGGTGGTCGGAGCCTAGGTGTAGGAGCTCAGGTTTGACTGTGTGGAGTCTTATCGAGGCACAAATGGGGCCTTCAGACCAGGGTGGTGTGTGAGAGGGCTGGAGGCAGAGGTGTGGGGGTCTGTGCCACCCAGCAGCTGAGATAGTGGGAATGCACGGAGCCCAGTTAGCTCGCCTCCGAGGGACACACAGGAAAGTCTGGAGCTGGATCTGGGAGACATCGGTGTCCCTGCATATGATGGACATGTGGGTTGTGCGCCTCTTTCGCCATCGTGCAAGTAGCAGCTATGGTGTGGCTCACCGCCAAGGAAGGGCCTGCGAATGCCCAGCTCTTTCTCTCTCCACAGGGATGAGGAGGGGGTGGAGGGGCTGAAGGAGCAGAACTGGGAGCTGCCCCTGCAGGATGGTGAGGCTCTTTGGTCCTGGGATCACTGCTGGGACCTTCAAGCCCTGGGGAAGGGTTGGGGCTCTGGACTTCCCTGATGTGCTTTGCCTGCCTTCTAGAACCTCTCTACCAGACCTACCGAGCAGCCGTGCTGTCAGAGGAGCTGTGGGGAGTTAATGAGGATGGGGGTCCCTCTCCAGCAAATCCTGGGGAAGCTCCTGCCTTTATTCGACCCCCTGGGCCTCGCAACACCCTGTGGCAGGAGCTTCCAGCTGTGCGAGCCAGCGGCCTCCTGGAGACCCTCAGCCCCCAGGAGAGACGCATGCAGGAGGTGGGTCTGGGTGGGCCACGTGGCGGAGGCACATGACCCAGATCCTAGGCTGGCCATGAATGGGACTGTCCACCACTGCCCTGGACTTTTGCCTAGAGCCTGTTTGAGGTGGTGACGTCTGAGGCCTCCTACCTGCGCTCCCTGAGGCTGCTGACTGACACGTTCGTGCTGAGCCGGGCACTGAGAGACACGCTCACCCCGAGGGATCACCACACACTCTTCTCCAATGTGCAGCGAGTCCAGGGAGTCAGTGAGCGGTCAGTGGGGTCCTGCCTCCCAGGAATCCTGGCTTTGGGCTGCTCAGCACTCCCTTAGCTTTCTCCAGATGCTTTTTTTTTTTTCATGGGCTTTGTTAGTTCCCAGCTCTTCTCGCAAAAACCGGGAAGCCCTGGCCCTCTGTCCTCTCCACTGCTGCCTCCCCTCCTCCTTCAGGTTTCTAGGAACACTACTGTCCCGGGTGCGTTCTTCCCCCCACATCAGTGACCTGTGTGACGTGGTGCACACCCATGCGGTGGGGCCGTTCTCCGTGTATGTGGATTATGTGCGGAACCAGCAGTATCAGGAGGAGACCTACAGCCGCCTCATGTGAGTCCAGTTGTCCTCCCTTCCAGTGGGGCACACATCCCAAGCCATGCAGTAGATGCCTGCAGCCCTGGGTCTTATGGAGCCCTGTATGCTGTTTTTCATATACATCTATATGCTATAGTTTATTTATAAGGAAGGCATAATAGGAGATTAATGACAGTGATTAGTAAAATAGAAAAATTACTCTGATGAAATCTCAGTATCACTATTCTTTCACTCTGGGGCTGTTTCTAAGTAAAATAAGGGCTGCGTGGACACGAGCACTGTGGCGCTGCCCATCAGTCTGATAACCGGAACAGTTTACTGAGAGATGGGAGGTGGGAGATGCCAGACAAAGAGAGGATTCGGATCCCACACAGGACAGAGTGGAATGGTTTGAGAGTTCATTACACTATTCAGAAAAGTATGTGGTTTAAAAATAAACTGTTCTTGTCTGGCTTTCGCATTTAACATTTTTGGACTAAGTTTTCACGGAAAGCAAACCCATGCAAGAGGGGCGGTGCTCCTGTTTCCCAGGGTTGAAGCAGGGGGCTGGGTAGGGTAGAAGGCAGAGCTGGCTGAAGAACCAGGCCCTTGCTCCGTGAAGCCACAGCCGGCTGGGCCTGCTCTTGCAGGGACACGAACGTGCGCTTCTCCGCGGAGCTTCGGCGGCTGCAGAGCCTCCCCAAGTGTGAGCGGCTCCCGCTGCCCTCCTTCCTGCTGCTGCCCTTCCAGCGCATCACCCGGCTCCGCATGCTGCTGCAGGTACCTTCTGGGCTCGGGCCCCTCTGCCGCACCAGCCAGAATGGGTGCGGGGAGAGCGTGTCCAGCTGGAGACAGACAGTCTAGACTTTCCTCTGCTGGGCCTCTGACTAGTTCATATGACCTCAAAAGGGGAGGAAGGACACAGATTTACTGCTGGGCATGGTTGCACACACCTGTGATCCCAGCACTTGGGAGGCTGAGGCAGGAGGATCGCTGTGAGGTCGAGGCCAGCCTGGGCTATATCGTGAACTCAAGGCCAGCTTAACTACACAAAGAGACCCTGTCTCAAAAAAATAAAAAAAAATTATGGTAGGCAGAAGACTCAGGGAAATCATGTCTAAAAAGATTTATGAGCAGGGGGATACTTGGGGGGCAGAAGGATTGAGAACTATTTTTCTATTGCAAAGTAGACAGTCCTCCCTACCAGGTCATTCAGTGTAAGGATTTAAATGCGAGAAGCCCCCTGTAGATCAGATTTTTAACTTTTTTTTTTTTTTTTTTTTTTTTGTGGTCCTGGGAATTAAACCTGGGTCCCAAGCTTGCCAGGCAGATGTTCTGTCACTGAGCTTCAACCCCAGCCCAGCTTCTCTGTCTGGTTGGGCCTTGTCTTTCCCCAGGTGGATGACACAGTAACAATAATCACCACACCAATCACAACCACTCAGGGACTACGGTTTGAAGCGCAGATCTAAATGCTAGATGCTATTTAACCTCACTAACCCTGTGAGGGCGGAACTATCACTTACCCTACTTTATAGAAGAGGAAATTGAGATACAGGTTAAACAACCTCCAGCTCATACATTAGTAACTGATGGGAACACCACCGAAATCTAGGCATTATTAATTATTGTTCACACTCATAGCTGTAGTTCATACTTATTAAAATAATAGCAGCCCACTCTTCCAGCATACACTGTACCAAGGACAACGCCAGCCCCTTCCATATAGTACCTCCTTGATCCTCAGTACCGTGCTAATCACACACCAGGTATCACCCTCATCTTAAATACGGGGAAACTGAGGCCGAGAGAGATAACTTGACTTCCTCAGGGTTATGCAGCTAACAGGTGGTGAGGTCTCTTGGCCTCTCTCTCTCTTTCTCTCTATCCTTTTAACCATGGCAAAGTGGACGTTTGTTAAAGGCAGGAAAAAACCAGAAGGGTAAGAGAAAAACGGGCTCTGCAGGGTGGGTTTGGCCTGCGTAAAAAGGTCGAGGGGAAGAAAACGTAAGAAGCCTCTCTGCAGCCCTGCATCTCTCCAAGCCAGGCAGGATCCTCCCAGCCCTGGGCTCTTTGAACCCCAAGGTCCCAGAGCAGGAGGCTCAGTCGCTTTTCCTCCTTGTCCCCAGAATATCCTGCGCCAGACCGAGGAGGGATCCAGTCGCCAGGAAAACGCCCAGAAGGCTTTGGGTGCCGTCAGCAAGGTGGTTGGGAGGGACCCCGAGGCTGGGAGAAGCGCGGGGAGCGGGGCGGGAGCAGGAGGAGGGTGACGTGCGCCCCTCGCCCAGATCATCGAGCGCTGCAGTGCCGAGGTGGGGCGCATGAAGCAGACCGAGGAGCTGATCCGCCTCACCCAGAGGCTGCGCTTCCACAAAGTCAAGGTTGGTCTCGCCCAGCCCACCCCCCCCGCCCCCCTCCAGCACCCTGAAGCTGGAACCTGGCGCTCTCCCCTAGGCTCTGCCGCTGGTCTCCTGGTCCAGGCGCCTGGAGCTGCAGGGGGAGCTGACGGAGCTGGGGTGCCGACGGGGGGGCGTGCTCTTCACCTCCCGCCCCCGCTTCACGCCCCTCTGCCTGCTGCTCTTCAGTGACCTGCTGCTCATCACTCAGCCCAAGAGGTGGTTCTGACGCAGAGATTCAGCCCTAGCTGGGTGGGGCGGAGGCACCCAGAGGGATCCCCGCTCTCCTCTGATCGCCCTCTTCCTTGGGCAGTGGGCAGCGGCTGCAGGTTCTGGACTATGCCCATCGCTCCCTGGTGCAGGCCCAGCAGGTTCCAGACCCATCTGGACCCCCTACGTTCCGCCTTTCCCTTCTCAGCAACCACCAGGGGCGCCCCACCCACCGGCTGCTCCAAGCTTCCTCCCTGTGAGTCTTGTCTCGGGAAAACACCTTTGGGGGCTGGGGGTGTGAGTCGGTGGTAGAGCCTGGCATGGGTGTGGGCCTGGGTTCATGGCCAGCAGAACTGTGCGTGCGCGCGCGCGCACACACACGCGCACACACACACACACACACACACACACACACACGTGCGCACCTTTTTGCCTTGGGACCGTCCCCTCACCTCTCAGATCCCCACGCCCCCTGATCCTTCTCCTCCTGGACCCTGCCTCCCCCCAGGAGTACCTGGGGCCAACTGTGAGCTCTCTCTGTCCCCACCAGATCAGACATGCAGCGCTGGCTCGGGGCCTTCCCTACTCCGGGTCCCCTTCCCTGCTCCCCAGATACCATCTATGAGGACTGTGGTGAGTATAACCCTCAGGGCAGGAGGGAAGAAAAAGTGGGTCTTATGGGGAACACGGAGAAGAAGCTCTAAAGAACCTGGATCCCACTCTGATGTCACCTGTCCACTACCAGAGTGTTCCCAGGAACTGTGTTCAGAGCCATCTACACCTGCCAAGACTGAGGGACCTGGTGTGGAGTCCAGAGCTCCTGCCAAGCATCTGCACAAGAGTCCTGAAGGTGAGAGGTGCTTTCATGCGCTCACTCGCTGATACTAATTCATTTTGTTCCTACCGTTGATGTATATTAAACACTGTGAACAAGCACAAAGCTTGCTGTCCTGTGGGAGCATGCACTTTGTTCTGCTGGTGTTGCTGAGGCTCGAACCCAGGCCACTGCTGCATTCCCAGACCTGCAGCGTGCGTCCTAGTAGAGGGGCAAACAATGGAGATTAAACATGATTCATAAACAGAAGCACGTTGGGAGATGGTGAGCGCAGCAGGAAAGATAAAAGTGGACCAGGATAAGGAGGATGGGAATTTTTTGGGTCAGCGAGTTACAGTTGCAAATGCAAGGCTGATGTGAACCTTATATAAAAGGCTGGGTGGAGGTCAGTTAAGTGGAGGTGAGCAGTTTGGGCACATGGTGTCCAGAGGAAGAGTGTCCCCATTGAAGAGACAAGCAACGCAAAGCCCCTCCAGTCCGGTGTGTGGTGAAGGAAGTGTAGGGAGGACAGGATGGCTGGAGGGAGCCAGACAAGGGGAAAAGAGGAGAAATTAGGTCCAGGGGTATCGGGATGAGATTCTGTAGGTCCCTGCAAGTCTTTATAAGAACTCCACTTCAGCCAGATCCGGAAAGCCCTAAAACAGTGCCTCGGCCAGGCGCTTATAACTCTAGGACTCTGGGAGGCTGAGTCGGGAGGATTGCAAGTTTGAGCCCAGCTTGGCTAATTTGGTGACTTACTGTGAGCGCCTAACTCAAAATAAAAAAGAGACTGGAGGTGTAGCTCAGTGTGAAGGGTCAGGTTCAGCCTCCAGTTTGTTACAAACAAACAAACAAACAAACAAACAAACTCTGTCTCGTACTTGAGTGAAATGAACAGCCACTGCTGGGCTCCATAGCAGTGACAAGACCCAGAGCCTCTCAGTGTTGCTGTTACCCATAGCAGCGGCAGCAGCAGCAGCAGTTGGGGTGTCTACCAATACCCCAAGCGTCTCAGCTACTTATGGACTCACAGTGACCCCCAAGGCTTGCAATCCCTTTTCCTCCTCACCTGACCTCTTTCCTCACCCTGCTGCCTTTCCCCACTGTCTTTCCTAGGCTGGCTAAAGGGGCTTCCTGGGGCCTTTCCTGCTCAGTTGGTGTGTGAAGTCACAGGGGAACACGAACGGAGGAAGCACCTTCGTCGGCACCAGAGGCTTCTTGAGGCTATGGAGCCCTCTCCTGGCACCCCCCAGTGACCCTTCACCCTATTGCAGGCTGGGGAGGAGGCTCAGGTTGGGACACTTGGCAGCATGACACTGAAGAAACCATCCATCCATCCATCCATCCATCCATCCATTGGATTCTCTGTCAGTGGAAACACTACCTCTAGTGGCAACCAATAGGGACTGAGCTTCCAGATGGAGCGGCCAATGAAATTAGGCCTCTGAGCCCACAGCAGTAAGCATGAGGATGGCTTCAGTGGTTGCCAGTGGAAACAGAGGCAAAGTAGAGAGCAGCTGATGGGCGCTGAGCTGGCTGAGTCCCTGGCAAGTGGGTGTCCTTGCTATGTTCACAGCCAAAGGAGACACTGATGGCCCAATTCAGTTCAAACCAAACCACTGCAGTAGACATAAAGTCCTACAGCCAACAAAGATGACCGGAGACCTAGCCAGCCAAAGAAATGATGATCTGGGCTCGAGAGACCAGCAGTCACTCTGCTTGTTTCTGCAGCCACCACCAGTTCTGCATTGGAGTCTGAGAAGTATTAGGTTTCATTCCTAGGATATTTCCTGTGCCCTCTCTTCAAAAGTCTTTTCCTCTCTTCAAAAGAATCCCGGGTGTGTGTCTCAAAGAACCTGTGTCTGTCTATGTGCACCTGTAATGTATCAGGGAAGGCTATTCTGCTGATCAGGGGATGTGCGGTGGTATCTTCCATCGCCAAGAACGAATGCTTCTTTTCTTCTCTCGCCTACATTTCTCCTGCTGTTCTCTCCAAGAAAGGCGTTAGGTCCGAGTTCAGGCAGAGTGTATGCTGGGAGTAGTTTGGCAAGGAGGCCAATCTGATGGTGAAAGTCCTGGACTGGGTCTCTTGAGGCACAGGGTTCCATGACAGCTGGAGGGTGATGCTATGGAGCAGTCAAGCAACCTGGCAAAGAAGCCCAGGGGGCAGAAGATGGCCAGAAGCTGGGGCTCAAGGCCCCTTAAACCTACACATCATTCTCTGCCCCAAACCCTGGTATCCACAATCCCAGTCTGCAAGTCCCCCACTTGAACTGTTAGCATTTAGCAACCTCAGTTTTGGGCTGAAGAACATTCTAGATCCCAGGTTGGGTTGAAGACCTGGAAGTTGTGAATCACAGGCTGGCTTCTTGCCTCTACCCTGATCCTCTTACAGAATCAGGGGGCTGAACAGTGGAGAGCTGGAGGTGCTGCCCAGTCCCAAGCAGAACATCTGTTTCCAGAGGAGAAGGCTGGACACAGCCGACCAGACAGGTGCTGGCAGGTGGGGAGCCACATCTGGGACATGAGCTTCCCTATTCCGGGTCATCACCCCCCTTCTTTTCACCTCATGCTTGGCAACTTTCCCAGGACAGAAACTGCCATGCAGACCACAGGACATACAAGGAATTTGGAGATTTGAAGGGAAGAGGGCACCGGCATTTGGCATGTCCACAACTTTGGAGTCACCTAGTGCAGTGTCTGGCATGTGGAAACACTCAATAAATGCTGGTGGAGTGGTAGTGAGTCCTTTAGGACAGTGTGTGCTTCCAGGAGCAGTGGTCCACAAATTGGGCTGGAAAGGTGCCAAGAGCGGGGATCAGTTTCCCTGGAAACGGATGTAGAGGCCACGTGTAAGTCCTGAGCTCACAGCTCTTAAGATAACTGAGGTGGCCGTGGGTTTGTGGCCTCTGTGGTAGTGAGGGGTTCTTACAGCCTGGGGAAGAAGGCAGGGCAGGGCTCTTGCAGGGGACAAAGATGCCATGAGAGGGACACACGGAGCAGTGAGTTAGCCGTAAGAGCCTTTTTCTGACAGAGCAAGCATCTCTGTTCTTAATTAATTCAATCCACACCTATTTGAGAATCTTTAAGCAGGCACTGTTATAAGATCCAGGAATACAGATATGAAAAAACAAGGCTCTTGTGCCCAGAGAGCCAGTACTGAGGGGAGGGCGACAGTGACAGCTACCCAGCAAAGTAATAAGATAAAACCAGACAGCAGTGAAGTGCTGTGAAGAAACACAGAGCCCAATGTGGTGGTTCACGCCTATAATCATGGTACTCTGGAGGCTGAGGCAGGAAGATCACAAGTAAAATCCTATCGCAAAAGTTAAAAATACATTTAAAAAGGGTCCAGGGATGTGGCTC
This sequence comes from Hydrochoerus hydrochaeris, assembly GCA_004027455.1. NCBI lineage: Eukaryota > Metazoa > Chordata > Mammalia > Rodentia > Hydrochaeridae > Hydrochoerus > Hydrochoerus hydrochaeris. The sequence goes on from PVLA01000356.1 coordinate 131,598, forward strand.
AGTGCAAAGGTCCTGAATTCAATTTCCAGTACGAAAACAAAAAGAAAATACAGCAAAGGCTGTGGCATAGAATGTTGTGTGTGTGTGTGTGAGAGAGAGAGAGGGGAGCTTTAGGGAAGACCCTGGGAGAGACAGCATTTGAGCTGAGGCTCAGATAACAAGAAGGAAACAGCTGTGGGAAGAGGGGATCATGAGGGGATTATAGGGGATTGTAGGGGATTATAGGTGAAGCACAGGCGGCAGAGGTGTGCGGGTGGAACCGGTTCACATGCTCCTTCGAAGTTCTAGGTGGGAACGCCCGCTCCTTTTCCCTACCCCATTTGGCATAAGACAGACAGACATCCGGGGGCAAAGCTGCACAGGTGTCCCACATAATTTCCCTTCTAGCCCTTACTCCTTAATGCTCCAATTAGAGGTTCTGCTAGTGAGATAATGAGGAGATGGGGGCCAGATAGGAGTTATTTTGGAGACATAAAGCAAAGGAAGGGGACTGCTATTTTCAGGTCTCCCTGGTGTTGGTTTCTGTTAGTATCTTAGAGCTCCCTTTTCCATTTCGGGGTGACCTGACTGTGCAATCTGGCTGAAGGCCATGGAGCACACAGCTCCATAAGAAAGGGACAGCTAGGGGGAAGGGAGACCCTAGGCAAAAGAAAGTGGGTAGAAATGAGGGAAAAGGAGGATGACATAAGGAAGACAGAAGAGTAGGAATGATTTACAGGTGGCCTGAGGTAAGTTGGCTCATCCTGGATTCTCTGCCGGGGTCATGTACTATGACCACCACCCTCTCCCTCCAGCCCACTTCCTGCATCCCTGCCAGAGCCCTGCAGCGGGGTCCTCTCCTTCCTCCTTCCTCGCACGGATCGTCTGCCTCTTCAACTCCAGAGGTCAGCTGGCCCTGGGTGCCAGGACACCAGCCAGACACTCTGCCCAGGGGCAGGGATACAGACATGAGGACGACAAGGCTCTTGTGCCCAGGGAGCCAATATTGGGGGGAGGGGGCAGTGATCTACTCAGCAAATTATCTACGCACAGATCAGATGAGAGTTTGGCATTTACCCCGGTCCCTGCAGAAGCTCTGCCTTAGGCATGGAGCCAGGCCTGGGTTCTTGGGCTCAACTGCTCTGTATCCCACCCGCTGGCTTCTGCAATTCAGTCTCACTCCTCCTTGCCCCAGATTTTTCTTTTTCTTTCTTTCTTCTTTTTTTTTTTTTTTGGTACTGGGGATCGAACTCATGACCTTGAGTTGCCAGGCAGGCACTTAAGCTACTGAGCTAAATCCCCCATTTTAAGAAAAAGAATGTAAAAATTAGATACTAAAGTATTATTTAGAACAGTAAGGGGAAAAAAGCATTAGCTTAAAATTTAAGCCCAGAAATACAACAATGTTAAAAACCAGGGGAAATATATAGATGTACTTTTTTTGGAGACCAGTTCTCACTGTATAGTTCAGGCTAGCCTGGAACTCCCAGCAATCCTCCAGCTTCAGCCTCCTGAGAGTGCTGGGATCAGAGGCCTGTGCCAACACACCCGGCTACATTCGATTTTTAAATGCTCTTTGGACAGGTTTTCCACTGATGTATTCCTTATGGTGATATATTATGAGTTTTGACCCTAATGGGGTCAAAATTTTCTAATGAGCTTGCTTAAGTAATCCAGTCTTCATTTCTTTGGTTATGAAATAATCCAAGAGTGTTATTTTTTATTTTTAATTTCTATCACTACATATTTGTAGTACATAACAATTACATTCATCATAGGGGTTGGTACATGTGTATAATACATCTTAATTTTTTTTTTTTACATTCTCTTCTCCATTTCCTTCCTCAGGAATTTAATTTTTTTTTATTTTAAAGATAATAAAACAAAATAGAAAAAAGCAAATCAAAGCAGAACAATACAAGCAACTCAGGACTTCAAAATAAGACAACAGGATATCAAAAGTGGCTACTGAAAGGTTCTTGCCCTAATATAAATTACTGTACAATATGGTGGCGGTCTAACGAGGTGGAAGGCCAAAGGGGAACGCCTACCACTTCCTGCTTCTTCTTCAGGCCTAATTGCAAGTCCCCTTCCTGTTTGCACACACAGAGAATTCCAATCAGTTCCTCAGACATCATCAATGTCCACCCCATGCGCCATTTCAATCAGAGGTCATAGAACCCTCTGCTTCTCTGTATGTGGTTGAAGGAGACGGCCCAGCTGCCGTGGGCTGTGTGCTCCTTTCCATGTCCTCAACCCAATAAACCTGTTCATCTATACTTTTTGCTTCTCTATTGCACCAGAATATTCTAACAGCTACCACAATGTCTCTTGTTTTCTTTGAAATAGTTGAAAATACCTTCACACACAATAATATCAAGCATAACAAAACAGTGTAAAACCAATCAAAAGAATGAAAGCATTACAGATAACAGAAAATGAACAGTGATTACTATCATATCTCATTTTCTTCAAAAATGTTGTCTATACTAGCACACATAATAAAACCAAATAAAACACAACAGAATAGAACCAATCAAGACAGAAGAATAAAAGCATGATAGGACTTCAAAACAAGATGATAGTAAATCAGCAGTGGCTACCATTATGTCTCATTTTCTTCAAAATAGCAGTTCATACCATCACACATAATAAAATCAAACAAAACAAAACAATAAGATCAATTAAACAAACGAATGAAAAGCATTATAAGACTTAAAAACAATATAATAGGAAATCAACCATGATTACCATACATCCCGTTATGTCAAAATAGCTGCCCCTACCATCAGACACAGTAAAATCTAACAAAACAAGAAGAACAAAGCCAAACCTAACAAAGTTGTGAAAACAATACAAGAGTTCAAGATAAGACATAAGAAATGAACAGTAGTTACCACCTTTCCCTCCCAGGTGTTTCCTCCCCATCACTTTTACAACAAATATTTTGCTTTTTGGATCTCATTATCTCCTTCTGTTTTTTATACTAGGATTCACCTGTATGAGTTCAAACTGTTTTGCCCATGAACATGATCCCCAGTTGCATTCATTTACCTACAAAAGCCTTGAAATTATTTTACTTTACAGCTAGGTAGCATTCCATTGTATGAAAATACCATCTCATTCTTACCCTTTCTGCAGTTGATGGGCAAGTTACTCTTGCTTTTTTTTTTTTTTCTGGTCTCCTGTAGCATGGAACAATTGTTTTCTCTCCTTTGATTTTCAGTCTATGAATTTCCTTTCCAGTTAAATGTATTTCTTGTGTACAGTGTATTGATGGATCTTGTTTCTTGATCCACTCTCCCGGTGTTTCTTTTTATTGCTGACCTGAGGCCATCTACATTAATGGTTACAACCAGCATACATTGGTTCACCTCTGCCCTGCTGTCCTCCTGCTGTTGGCCCTCCACTTTTCCCCTTCATTCAATTGCCTGTCTTATTTGGCAGTCCTCTCTGCTACTATTCCTGGAACCATGGTCATCTTTATCTCTCTCTAGAAAGTCCTTCAGTATTCTTTGCAGGGTTGGTTTGATGGTCGTGAATTCTTTCAGTTGTTCTTTATCATGGAAGTATCTTATTTTTCCATCAGTTTTGAAATACAGTTTTGCAGAGTACATCAATCTGGGTTGGAAGTTGTTTTCTTTTAGGATTTGAAACACTTCAAATTCTTCTTGACTTGATGGTTTGTGTTGACAAGTCTGCTCTGATTCTGACTGGTTTTCCTTTATAGGTGATCTGTTTCTTTTCTCTAATAGCTTTTAATATTCTGTTCTTGTGCCGAATTTCTGAGATCTCTCTCTCTTTCTCTCTCTTTTTTTTTTTTTGTCTTTTTGAGACAGGGTCTCACTATGCAGTTCAGGCTGGCCTTGGGCTCACTTTGTAGCCCAGGCTGGTCTCAAACTTGCAATGATCCTTCTGCCTCAGCCTCCCGAGTGCTGGGATTACAGGAGTGCACCACCACGCCTGGCTTGGAATCTCGATTATTATATGTCTGGGTGTAGATTTACTTTGGTTATGACTTGTTGGAGTTCTATATGCCTCACTTATCTGTAGGCCAGATCCTTCTCCCATGTTTGGGAAGTTTTCTCCTATTACTTCTGTAAATAGCTTTTAAATTTCATTTGTGTTGACCCCTGCTTTTTCACTGATACCTATCACTCTTAAATTATGCTTCTTTGCATCATCTTGCAGCTGTTGATTTGTTATTTCCTGATTCCTTGTGATTTTTAAGAGATCTTTCCTTTCACAATCACTAGCTGCAATCCTATCTTCAGGATTTGAAAGTCTATCTTCAGTCTCTTTCAAGCAGTTTTCCCAGCTTTAGATTAACTTCTTAATGTCCTAGACATCTTTTTAATCTGTCTCATGCATTGTAATTCCTTTCTATATTGTTCATTCAGGTTTCCATCATTTTTCTATGCTCCTCTTTTTTTTTAATCTATGTCTTCTTTAGACATGCTGAGCAATTCTTTCAGTATGTTTGTGATTTCTTCTTTTACCTGAGACATTATTCTGAGTTGACTGCTTTTACAATCTCATGAAGTTGTTTCCTCACCTCAGATTCTATCCTCGCAGAGATTTCAGGTGTGTGATTTCCATTTTCTTCCATGGCTGTATCTCCCAGACTTGTTCTGTGTGGGCTGGAGGTCTGAGATTGCCTTTTGCTCCTTCATCTTGACATTCTTATGAGTTCCTCCCAAAAAGCTGGTTGTGGGGCCCCTGGCACTTCCCACGTTGGCTGCCTCTCTGCAAGTGGGGTGTATGAGGCTTCTTACCTGGCTGCATGTCTCTGCTCCTTCTGGATGCTTGCAGGAAGCAGCCTTCTGGTAGCAGAGGCCAGCAGGAGGCAGGTCTGCTGGTTCTCTCTGCCTGTGCTGGCCAGCCCTTGGAAGGAACCTCCTGGTGGTAGCAGCTAGTAGGCAGAGGCGGATCTGTCTTCTTCCTCAGGAATTTAAAAATTATTCTGTACATCAGTTTGTTGACTAGTGTGTATAAGAATTATTATTATTATTATTATTATTTTCTACTACATTGTGCCTTTTTTTCAGACTGACTTACTGAATTGTAGTCCAATGCATGTCCATCTCTTTTGGAGTTGCTAGATTTTAGCAGAAAAAAATATAACAGATGGGTTCAAAAAGCATCCTTTTTTTGAGACAGGGTTTCACTAAGTAGTTCAGGCTGGTTTTGAACTCACTATGTACCCCAGGCTGACCTCCAACTGGTGATGATTCTCATGCCTCAGCCTCCTGAGTGCTGGGATTACAAGCATGCCCCACCACACCCAGACCTCAAAAGTAACGTTTTATGTGAGAATTTATAAAACTTTCAGCTTCCACACAGCTATACCTTCCACACAGACATGCCATTTATAGTCCTGCTACAGTTTTGTACCCCACTAACATAGGAATTCTGATTCTTGCTCATTTATATTTCTGATTCTTGCTCATTTATATTATTATTATAAAAAGAACCCATGTACAGTATATTTTTAGTATAGATAATGAATTGTAGAGAATGCTGGGAGGACAGAATATTAGTTCTGAAGTCAACTGGAGCCTCTGGCTCTGGTTTCCAGTTTCTCACATCCAATGTTTCTCTGTCTCTGTCTCTGTCTCTCTGTACTGAAGATTGAAGCCAGGACCTTCACACTGACTTACATCCCCAGTTCTTTTTACTGCCTCTGGGATGGAACTCACAACCTCACGTTTACAGAATGGGGCCTTAGCCAACTGAGCTAAAGCAGGGAGCACCCCCCAGTTCTTTTTAAATTTTGGTTTTTAGACAAGACATTGCTAAATTTTTAAGTTGCTCTTTCTAGGTTTTAACTTGCGATTGTCCTACCTCAGCCTGCCTGAGTGCCAATGTCCCCCTGCCAGGCTCCCACATCCCACAGTTGAGAGAACTTTCCACGTGCTGGGGCTCTGAATAGCTTAATTTTGCTTCTTCTCTATTACCTGTACACTTCTTGGGCTGGGCACCATAGGATTCATACTGCAGTGTTACCTTTCATCCTATACTGTTCTTTGACAATAGTGGGTGGTCAGCAGAACAGACGGTAGGTGTGTTCCTATAAGCCCTTCCTACACTGGAACTGCTATCAATAATTATATGTAGAAATTACTGAAAACACATACTGTTGCATTTTATTAATTACTATTGTAGGCTATCAAATTTCCTTCAAATTTAGTAGCTTATACAAGGCCCTGTATTTAATCCCCAGTGGTGAAAAGAAAATAAGCAGTTTAAAACAACACACACATTTACTATCTTACAGTTTCTGTGGGTCAGGAACTCAGGGATGGCTTGGCTGAGCCTGCAGCTCCATGGCCTCTGGTGTGGATACAATAAAGGTCCTGGCTGATGTTCTGGAACAGCCCAACCCCAGTGAATAAGGACTGGCTCTAAGGTGCTGTGAGACCAAAGAAAGACAGGCAAATGGATCTAGGTGTGGGCAAAGTGAAATTTACAGGGGTCTCTCACTTTCAGAAGCATAGTCTGATCCTAGGGGCTGCAAGACCAAGTAGATGCTGCAATTTGTATCAGAAGGAGGGGTGCATATTTTGGCAAGCATAAAAGTGACTTCATCCAAGATGGAATGCACCTGATTTATTTTAAGCTAACAGCAAAGAGTCAGGCACATTCCTGGTGCCAGGGTCCAGTTGTTTTAGCTATTTTTAGTTTGCTGGGAAACTATGAAAAAAAAAAAAACCTGGTGCCAGTTATGATGGCATGTAATTCCAGTGCTCAGGAGGCTGAGGAAGGAGGGTCACCTTGAGTTTGAGGCCAGCCTGGGGTACATAGTGAGAGCTTGTTCCAAAAAACAGAAGCAACCAACCTGGTTTACTTTAGGCCATCATGGTGGTCACAAGTTGTGTTAGTTTTCTATGCCTGTGGAAAAATGCCTGAAGAAATCAACTTATAAGGAAGAAAGGTTTGTTTCGGTTCACAGTTTCACAGGGTTTAGTTTATGGTTACTTGGGCCTGCTGCCTTGGGGCTATGGTGAGGCAGCACATCCTGGTGAAGGGTACATGGTGGAGGGAAACTGCTCACCTTATGGCAGACAAGAAAGGCAAAACAAACAGGAAAGGGACCACAGTTCCAGTGTCCTCTTCAAGATCACACCTCACCCCTAACTTCCCCTGACTAGGTGTCTCGGTTACTTTTCTTTGTTGCTGAGACAAAATATCTGATGCTCAAAATTAGGGAATTCAGTCCATACTCAGCTGGGTCCAAGCCTGAGTTTTAACCATTCTGGGCAACCACAAGCCACAAGAGTGAAAAGGTAAAAAAGGGGAGCACACTTCCTTCCCTCCCTTATATTGGATGCCGGTGCCCCTGGGCAGGTGAAGCACTCATACCACCAATCCCAGCACTAGACAATGAACCAAGCACAACCACGAGACTCAGCAGTCTCCATGACAGCATGAGGCTTTGGGGGAGCACCCAGATACAAATCATAACACTAGGGTACATTTCTTAAAGGTTCTACCACCTCCAAATAGCTCCACAGCTTGGTAGCCACAGCTTCAACACATGGGACTTTTAGGTCTGTCTTGGTTACTTTTAGGTCTGTCTCCTTGGCTGAGACAAAACACCCAAAACCCAAAATGAAGGAAGGAAAGATTTATTTAGCTCACAGCTCATGTAGGTTTCAGTCCATAATCAGCTGACTCCAGGTCAGGGTGTTGTGGCACAAGGCAACACTTCAAGGCAGCAGAAGACAGCAAAGCAACAAGAGCAAAAAAGGAGGAAAGCAAGCTTCTTTTTTCTCCCTTATATTCTACACAGGCCACTCCCTCTTCCAGGTGGTGTAGCACTCACAAAATCTCTGTGCCCTCCTCTTGCACAGGATGAGGATGTTTACAAAGTAAGGACCCTGGTTCCCTGCTGAGTCTCTTAGTTAAACTTCTAAACTTTTCAGGTTGATAAAATGTATCAACCACAATAAGGTCCAAATCATAACACTGTTTAAAATGACTGCAGTCAAGTCAAGCTGAATCCATGGAGCCCAAGATTTGTCCTCTCAGCTGAAAGATGGACAGGGAAAGAACCTACTTACACATTCACTCCCCAGATGTTAGTGCCATTCAGTCCTCAGTAACCTAATTACAGAAGTGCTTTCCCATCAATTTAGGCAAGAATTAAACTCAATCACATAATCCAGTCTATTCAAAAAGTGACAGGAGGAGCTAGGGATTTAGCTCAGTGGCACAAACGCCTGCCTGGCAAGTGCTAGGTCATGAGTTCAATCCACAGTACCAAACAAACAAAGCAACAGAGTTGTACAATTGCATGAATACCAGGAGTTGGGAACAACCCGGGACCATCTTAGAGCTCTACCTACCATATTCACTTGTGGTAAACTAAATATTTCCTCAAATGTTTTTTTGCTGAATCCTCAAAGTGCCAGAGGTCACTCCAGTGCCACAGAACATGGTGGATAAGTGCAAAAAGTGAGTGGAAAATTTGGCCAATTGTGGTTAAGATTTTTGCAGATCTTATAAAAACATACACCCATGTGAACACATGTTAAGAGCCCTCCAAGGGACCTTGATGGAGTCAATGCAAGTTATAGATCCTGAAGCTTAAACTTTATTAGCTTTATGGAAAAACTAGTTTCTGCCATTCCCAAAGCCGAAGCTTTGTTGCTTCTGTGGATAAGAAGCTGATCCCTAAAGTAGGGTCAGCCCTTTCTCCCAATATCTATGTTTGTCTCTATCTCTCTCCTTTTTTTGTTCTCTTTTCTTCTTTTCTCTCTCTCTTTTTTTTATTTTTATTTTGAGAGAGGATCTCATGATATAGTGCAGGCTGGCCTTGAATTTGCTTACATAGCCCAGGCAGGCCTTGCACTAATGTGATACTCCTGCCTCAGCCTCTCAAGTGCTGGGATTACTAGCATTGCCACCACGCCCAGCTCTCTCTCTCTCTTCTTAATCTCCCTTTTTTGTTCTCCACATTTTGATATGGGCACTTGATAGAAATTCAGTAAATGTTGGATTAATTACCATTTTCCCTATTTCTATGGGCACTCTCCCCTCTCTCTCATCTCTTATCCTGAGTTTAGTTTATTTCTTCTCTCACCAATTATTAGTAGAAAGTCCAGAAAGGAATCCATTTCTTCTACAAGGGAAAATGTTTCTGAGCACCCCGGCCCAGGGAATAGGGTAATTCTACAGTCTGGACAGAGCACTGAAGGATGCAGACAGGTTGGCTCTAGGAAGAATAAAAAATAGTCATCCTCTCCTGGGACTGCGAACCTCAATGGGTAGCACAAAGATGAGGAAGTGTCAAGAATTAGTTATCTTAGTAACTGCATCGTGGTAGAACTCTGTCACTTAGTGATCTCTGCCTCCAATTTCTTACCCTCACTGCTTCTCAAATTCTTTGGTCTTGGCAAAACACTTACTTAGTGTGTGTGAGGCCAGGAGTCTGATCCCCTCCACCCAAATCCTTTAGTTCTGCTTTTCTTCCAACATGGTGCTATGATTCTGTGACACTCATTGCAGCTCCAGTACCCTTCTAATAAATTACGGCCTACTAGACTGGGTGTGGAGTACACACCTGTAATCCCAGCATTTGGGAGGCTGAGGCAGAAGGATAGCCACACATTTAAATCCAAGCTGGGCTCCATTGTGGGTTCAAAGCCAGCTGAACGGAGACCCTGTCTCAAAAACAAACAAAAACAACAACAACAAAAAACAAAAGCAAAGCAAAACAAAACAAGTTATTTTTTGCTTAAATTAGGAATACAAGGATATTCTGAGCAGTTTGGTACATACTAAACCCTCTGTAGGGTAGAGTTTTGCCCAGGAAATTCCGAACTATAGACAACATAATGCCAAATATAGGATTTAGGATAGATGGCTTGGGAACCAGCCGTCCTGTTTTCAGGTACCGCCCCTGAAGCTCCTTAGCCATGTGATCTTGAGCACTGTTCTTACCCTCTCAGTGCCTCTGCTTCCTCACCACACAATGAGGACAACAGCAATTACACCTGCCTCCTGGGACTGTGTAGGGTACTAAGTGAATTAACATGTGTAAAGCGCTCAGAACAATGCCCGCGCGCGTAGCTGACGCTCAGTAAATAGCTAAAATCAACTTGGGTTGCAACAAACAACGTCAGTGCTTTTGGCCAGCAAAGTGCCTATGAACCATTAAAGAGAGAAAAGATAGACTAAAGAATAGAATACAGCTATGTTTGAACAGGGTAACCAGTTAGTTTCCTTTCTTTTTCCCCTCTGAGAGCTGGGGATGAAACGCAGGGCCTGATGCATGTTAAGCAATTGCTCTGCCACTGCCTTCCCCTCCACTGTGTGCTCAGCTTCTTTGTGAACAGTTCAATGTCATCGGGCTGCAGAGGTAGGAGAGGCTGGCAGGGAAAGGACAGTCACAGACAGAGCAGAGCAACCTCACAGAGAAGACTTCTGCCATCTCCTTCAGCTCTCTGTTCACTCTGAGAGTGGGATTTTCCCATGCTTTGGATCACCCTTTAAACCTGATTCTCAGGTGCCTTTCCTATCCTTGGGTTCTGTTAACTATGGACTTTGCACATGTGGGTTCAATCAACTGCAGGATGGAAATTTTTTTTTTTTTTTTTTTTTGGTACAGGGGATCGAACTCATGACTTCGCGCTTGCCAGGCAGGTGCTTATGCTGCTGAGCTGGCCCTGGGATGGAAATATTTGAAAAAACTGAATATGTACAGACTTTCTTGTCATTGTTTCCTATGCAACATAATATAGCAACTATTTACAGAGCATTTATTGTAAGTCAACTAGTGATGATTTAAAGTATATAAGAGAGCTGGGCATGGTGGCACATGTGTAATTCCAGCATTTGGGAGGTGAGACAGGAGGATTGCCATGAGTTTGAGGCCAGCCTGGGCTACATAGTAAGTTCAAGCTCAGTCTGAATGGCACAGCAAGACCCTGTCAAAAAAAGAAAGAGAAAGAAAAGAAAGAAAGAAAGAAAGAAAGAAAGAAAGAAAGAAAGAAAGAAATTATATAAGGGAATGTATGTAGATAATAAGCAAATACTAGGAAATTTTATGTAAGTGACTTACTATTTTGGGATTTTGGTAACTGAAGAGTTTGGTTCAAATCTCCTGTAGATACTGAGGAATAGCTGTACTAAAACCCACAGCTCCACTGGAGAAATCTGACAGTGCTGGGGGCCTCTCCCGGAATGATAGATCACACATGGGATGGGCTAATGTGGGCAGCTCCCAGGAAGGCCACTGTATGGACCCTGACAGAGGTGAGCCTCACAGCAGGTGGAAGGGAGAGACGGAAGGAAGCAGGTTCTTATTGTTACCCCTTGAGTTAAGGGTCAAGTCTCATTTGAAAATCATGCATTGCCTTTTCATCTCTATAGACCATTGAATTTCTTCTATTTGTAAGTCTGTGTGAATCACCACATCTGATGTTAGTCATGCAGACTCCTAACTGATTCCTCTAACTCACAGTAAAATTGTGCTCTTGTCACATATTCTAGAGATGCCATTTGTCTGGCTGGCAGTTTTCTTCCCACTACCTTCCTGTTTAGATTCTGTGAATTACTCAATGAATTTCTAAGTTATAGGATGCAAATCTGAGGTGGTGAAATCCACTTCAACATCTGCCTGACTGTTACAGTATATAACTTTGCCAACACTGCTTACCTAAAATGTTTAAGACTAGACCGACACTTAGACTCCCAGAGTGAAAATTCATTGATTGTATGCTGCTTTGGTTCTCTTAGTCCTGGAGCTATAGACACAGAGCAACAGCCTCACCACCTGCCTTGCACTTGGCTTCGATGGAAAAAGTCCAGGAGGAGCTGAGAAGGGATCGAGTTTGGGAGAGGCATTTCAAGCCTGGGTCAGGCATTCACCTTTTCCCACTCCCTCAAACCCCCAAACACAGTGATGAGTTTTCAGCAGATAGAGATGAACACAACACCATTGTTACTGATGGAGATGTAGTTTAGTTCTTCTGGTCCAACAGACTTTTTAATAACTCATTCCTCACTTGCCTAGTCGTGGGTTCTTTTGCTCAATGTGGATAGAAATTATGACAAGCCAAAGTGCAGCTCCCTTACTGTGAGCCGCTCTGAGCCGATGCGGTTCTTAGTGTTTGGTGTCAGCAGCCCTCCTCATGGCTCATCTGACTATCAGGGCAAGCAGCTGGTGACAGCTCTCTGGAACTCTTCCAGCAGCAGCAGCAGCAGCAGCAGCAGCAGCAGCAGCAGCAGCACACAAATCCTGCCAGTGGCCACCCCCATCTTTCCCAGGGCCACCCACAGCCCTGGCTGCTGGCTTTAACTTTACTAGCTTTTTGGGTATCTGGCACATCCTATTCTCCCTGAGGCAGGAATCATGTTTAGGCAAAATAAAACCATTCAAAAGATGCTTGATTAGATCTTGCAATGCAGCACAAGGGAAAGCAGTACGTGTGTGAGTCTCACACAGACAACAGAAGGCAGGCTCACAGGGTCCTGCCAGGCAGCTGCAGACTCCTGCTCAGTCACGGGGAGGGCAGGGGCTCCCCATGGACCAGAGCGAGGCTATCAGAAGTGGCTGCAGACGGGTGCAGTCATCCAGAGAGGCTGCAGGGCAGAGTCATCTGGGATTAACCATGACGGAAGTTCATTGCAGGCAAAGCAAAAGTCTCTAGTGAGGGGCAGGGTAGGTATCTGATGCAAACATGGTCTTCAGGAAGAGTTTGGTTGGCTATAGCTGCCAAAAGTGAAAGAAGGGGAAAAATATGGACCTCCGGGGAGCATCGGGCCCTTCTCTTCTGCCTCAGTCACGGGAGCTTGTACTGTATGTGGCAGAGGGCAGACCGGAGCGCAGGTCCTCCATAGGTGAGCAGATGGCTAAAACAGACCCATGAGACCGAAATGCAACAGATCTACCGTGTCAACTATTGGTGTGGTTAAACAAATCGCTGCAGTCCTTCTTGCTCTTGGGGACAGGGGCAGACCTGCCGCTTGCTTTGGTCAGTTACATGTGAGGAGAACTGATGTGTTTCCTTTCCAGGCGAGAGCTTGAAGAGCCAGTGCTTGATCTGCCGTGCACTCTTTCCTGTTCTCTTATCTTACCTTTCCTATTACCCTACATTCTGGAATGAGGACCGTGTGGAGAAGAGGCACAAGACAGCCGGTTGTGGTGGTGTGGGTGTAGTCCCAGAGACTTGGATGGTGGAGGCAGGACTGCAGGTTTAAGGCCAGCCTGGGCAATTTAGAAAGACCTAGTGCAAAAATTTTAAAAGGCTGGGGATGTATCTTATTGGTATAATCCTTAGCGCGCTGGCTGGGTTCAATCCCTAGTACTAGAAAAAAAGAAAAAAAAACAAAACCCAGGCATGATGGCAGCATTTTGGGAGGTTGAGACAGGTGGATCATAAGTTTGAACCCAGCCTGGACAACTTAGTAATTTAGTGAGACCCTGTCTCAAAATAAAAAATAAAAATAAGAGCTGGGAGTGTAGCTGTTGTGAAAATCCTGGGTTCAGTCTCCAGAAAAAAAAAAAAAACAAATGGACCCACGGATGACCAATAATGCACAGCCTGAGCAGCAAAAGGAATCTTTGCTGTTATAAACTACTGAGATTCTGAAGTGATTTCTGTTCATTTTTGTTACCACAGCACCTCTTAGATAATCCTGACTGCTGCTTTCTCTGGTCGGATGAAGAACTCGATCTTCTTCATTTAGGGAGAGAGGTTAGGGGTTTTCTTCCACTGACATGTGAATGTGAACGGGAGTTAAGAGCTCCTTCCCAACACGTGACAATGAAGAAGGAGAAGCATTTTGCCCCAAAAGGTCAGATCAGAGCTACAGGTTGGATCTTGGATGTCCCTCAGAAGTTAACACAGTAGCTGGCATGGTGGCTCACACCTGTAATTCCAGCACTTGGGAGGCTGAGGTAGGAGGATCCTTGCAAGTTTGAGGTCAGTCTGGGCTACAAAGTGAGTTCGAGGGCAGCCTGAACTGCATGGTGAAACCCTGTCTCAAAAAACAAGAGTTTCAGAGGTAAAGGCTCATCTCCCCAGGGTGGCACTGCTGGGGGGTAGTAGAACTTTCAGAGGCAGGGTTGCGGTTGGGTGTAGCAGCACCCCCTGTGACCCCAACGCTTTTAGGAGCTGAAGCAAGAGGAACACAAGCAAACCCAAACTGGGTAACTTAGTAAAACCCTGTCAAAAAATAAACAAGGCTTGAGGATATTGCTTAATGTGAAGGACCTGGGTTCAATCCCTACTACTGAAGAAAAGAGAGAGAGAGAAAAAGAGGTGGGGCCTATTGGAAGATCTAGGTTATTGAGGAGCCCTGTCTAAAGGGGCTGCAGGGCCCCGTCTCTTCCTTTCTTTTTCTCCTCCGGGCCATAACATGAACAGTTTCGTTCTGCCAGGTGCTCCCGATATGATGGTCACTACAGCCCAAAGCAGCAGGGCCAGTGGTCCTATAACCTCTACAACTTTGAGCCCAAATAAAGCTTTTCTCTTCTACATTGATTATCTCGGGTACTTGTTAGGTAACAGCAAGCTGATGAACACTATCACTCAGGATTGCAACAGGATATAATTCTGGTGATTTAAGAAGAGTATTGCGGTGGACTGACAACTGGTGGTCAACTGGTGGCACCCAGATGAACTGAATCAGCGTGGTGCTGGGAGTGGAGGGCCCTCCTGGTGATTGCTGCCAACAGCATAAGAGAGAGAGCTGGCAAGGAAGAATTTGGGTGCTGTTGGTTCTCCAGTTGCTGTTGGTTCTCCTGGAGGAGCTCGTCGAGCTGTTTTCCTGATGCGAGCTTGGCTGTTATCACCAGAGGAGCTCGGGACCTCGTTGTTGCTGAGGATGGCTGTGGTAATTTTCAGGGGAGCTCTAGTCCTTACCTTGAGCATCACTTCCAGGCTCCAGTGCAGCTCCCTCAGCCCGCTGGCACAGATCCTTCATCCCACTGGTGCAGACTTTCCAGTTTCCACTGCTGACCTTTGGGCCTTCCCCGCACAGATCTGTCGAACAGTCTTGCACGAGTCATTGTTGCGGGCTCTAGGTCTCCAGCTGGACTCATGCAGGACGTGGCCATGGGAGCCAGGCCCTCAGCTGGATTTTTTGGGGTTTTAGTATGTGGACAGATTTCTTGTACTTTTTGTGTTTGACTCTTGGGGTGACCATTATAAAGTAATTTTATAAATTATGTGTCCTGTATTAAATTGTTTCTCTTGCAAACCTAGACTGCAAATATTTATGAGGAAGATACTGGGCAGTCACTGCATCACCAGGAAAGCTGGAAAATGTGAAATATAAAAATAAGCAGAAGCAAGCCACCCCTGAAACACCTGCAGACCTGGTCTAGAATCACTGTCACTGCAGCCCCACATGGGAGCCACGGTGGTGCCAAAGCTGCAGACACTGCCAGCAAGGTTGGACCAGTGGCACTGCCATCCCTGGCCCTGTTACCATTGCTGCTATTTCTTCACTTTGGGTCACCAGCCTCTGAGGTGAAATCCAGGGCCATTAATCCGTTTGTTTAATCCTCGGTCAGGGGCTCGCTGTCTTTTGGAGGTTGGCAAAGTAGACATTTCTTTAATGCCTGTCATTGGAAGTCCCATGTCCGAACTAGGACCTATAAAGTGAGACGTCTCTCCACAGCCTAGGTTGTTCCCAGGTGAAGGAACCAAACTGAAATCCAGGTATTCATTGCACAGAGCAGAGCTCTTCCCAAGAGGAGGAGGAAGAGCTGATCGAATGAAACAACTCAATGTTCATGGTCCGGGGCACAGGGTGCGGTACAACCACATGGGTTAAGAGCGATCAGAATGTGCTCGGGAACTGCAGGGTTCCAGGAGTGTGCAGCAGTTCCATGCAGGGTCACCAGTGTCCTCTGGGCATATGGCATTGAAACTAAGACAGGTCTGTCGTAGTCTTGGCTCTTGAAGAAAACAATCATGAAAATGTAGGAGGAGGAGAGAAGAATAAAACAGACACAGACGAAATGGAGTCAGGTGCGGTAGCACACACCTATAATTCCAGCACTCTGGGAGGATGAGGCAGGAGGATTGTAAAGCTGAGCCCAGCCTGGGCGATTTAGTGACTTAGAACATATCAGAAAATTTTAAAATATATATTTTAATTAAAAATGTTATTGGAATGTTCATAATATACAGTGAAAACTTTCACTGTGGGGAGCTGGTACATATTCATATGGCCTCTTGGTCCTTTATTCTGCTTCCTCTTTCCATTCTTCTCCTTTTCCTCCACCCCTAGAGCCCTTTCTCAGCTGCAAAACATCTACCTCCCTGTTTCCTACTCTTGATTTTTTACCAAACTAAAAAAATTTTTTTTTCAAAAACAAATTGGGGATATAACTTAATGTGAGCCAGGCATGGTGATGCACATCTGTAATCAGAGCACTCAGCAGGCTGAGGCAGGAAAACTGCCATGAGTTCAGGCCCAGTCTGAACTACGTAGAGAGACCCTGTCTTAAATCAAAATGAAAACAAAAACAAAACTTTAATGTAAAGGCTCCGGGTTCAATCCCTAGTGCTAGGGGAAAAAAGAAAATAGAAAGAAAAAGAAAAATCCAGTACAGTGGTGAATGCCAATAGCCTCTGTGCTTTGGGAGGCCGAGGCAGGAGGATCCCAAGTTTGAGGCCAGCCTGGACAACGTAGAGAGACACTGTCTCAAAATCAAAAACAAACAAAGCAGAGCTGGGGGATGTAGCTCAGGGGCAGAGCACTTGCCAAGCACATGTGAAGCCCTGAGCCCAATGCTCAGAAGCTGTGATAGTAGGTGCCTGCAGTCCTAGACACTCAGGAGTCTGAAGCAGGAGGATCTCTTGAGCCCTGGAGTTGGAGAACAGCTTGGGCAACACAGCGAGGCTAGGTGAGAGGGAGGGAGAAGTGAGAAGGGAGAGGGGGAAAGGGTGGAGGGAGGGAAGAAGGGAGGGAGGGAGGGAGAGATTGTTGTGTTGGGCTGGCTGCATCCCCCTGCGCGTTCTGTATAAAGCTCGGCCAACGATCTCATCTCACACCACAGATTTAGCTGGGCAAGACGTTCCCCAACCCTTGCCTTTACTCACCCTCCTCATTCCGCCATTATTATGGTAGGAAACACAGCACAGCTTGCTCCTGGCTCCCACTCCCCAGAGTCTGGGCACCATGTGTCACTGTGTCTCCAGGCCCTGGTCAGCTCTCTTTCCACATTAGATGAACATGTCCATCGCCCGTGTCCCTGAGTCCCTCTGGGTCTGTGGTCCTTTGCTGCTCCCTTGTTATATCCAGGTTATGAGGCTGCTCTGGGAAGCCGCCCGAGCGTCCCTCTGCCCAGGGGCACCACAGCCATTCTTCCTGGGCATGTCCTGCCTCGCGGGCTGTGCCATCAAGGCTTGTCACTCTTTATCTCTCCTCTACTCCAGGAAATCTCTTTCATTCCTGGGTGGGCCTCTCCGGCCCTCTGACCCCTGACTCTCTGTTCTCTCTCCCCTCCCTCCCTCCCTCACCCTTGCCCTAGCTCGTGTCTTCTGCAGCCATGAACTGTTGCCCTCTGCCACGTGCCACCCTGCCTTGGAGCCATCCAGTTATGGACTAAAACCTTTAAACTGAACTGAATAAAATTTTCCTCCTTTAACTTTGGGTGTCAGATATTTTGTCCTAGCAGTGAGAAAAGTAACTAAGACAGATATGCTCGAAGTTGTCCCATATTAGGAGCAGGAAGCTAGGGAATTTATCTGCCACCTCCCCACCTGCCATTAGTTGAAGGCTTCTACTTTTCTTCCTCAGCTCTCTCCTCCTTCCACTTTCTAGCTTACTCCTCTAGGGCTTTGTTTGGGCAACGTCAAGGCTGCTGTTTACTTGTACAGCTATGATTTAGCCTTCCGTGCTTTGTTATCTGCTGATGCTGAGCTGAAATCCAGTGGGCACTGTTTACCTTATATATTGTGACTGTATAAATACTTTATATGGATGAGCTCGTAATCACTAAGATTCCATTTCCTTTCCTGAATTATTAGAGATTGCATCTTGAAAAACAATGCTTGATGTATTTTGGGGATTATATAACATCTATGTTATGTGTAAATGACTATAATATCCAAATTACACCGGATGATACTGGATATGATACTATATTGGATATTGTAATAGTCACATCCAAGAACAAGACTGTAATCAGTAACACGCATGCGTCAGTGTGACCCTCCTTGTCCCACTCCTTTGGCTCCCTTGAGAAGTGGCCACCATGTGATAGTTTGTGTTTATCACTTCATTGTTATTTTAAAAAGCATCATGTAATCATAGATGAATGTGTGCTTCGCCTTGTTTTGTTTCTTTTGTTTACGAACTCCATAAAAAGTGGCATCACTTTTAGAGTATAATCTTCTGGGAGTTACAGCCTTCAGGAAACGTCGTATTTCCAGGATTCTTCCGCCTTGCTGCAAGAACTGCTTGCTATTATTAGAAATCCTTAGAAGCTCCAGGAAAAACCAGGAAGGAAACGCAATCCTGACTCCTGACCATCTCTGGCTCTATGTGAATGTCTTTGCTAATGGGCCTACCACTCCCCTTCTGAACTGTCCCTTCACTGACACCTTCAGGGTTTGGCCTCTTGGCCTGGGACCCTGACCATGGATGACCCAAGTGTCCAGGGTTGACACTTGTCTCTGGCAAGGCTAGAGAAGCCTCCCCATGGTGACCATAGGTGTAGGATGTACAGCTCTGGGTGTGAGGGCCCATGTCCCACCGCGTGCTCGAGAGCAGAGAAGTGGGCTGCTCCAGTCAGAGGAAAGCCTGCCCACCCTCTGAATCTCTGATTCCCAGAGTTCCTGAGGCCCAGAAGTGCTGTGATTGGCCTGGCATGGGTGACTCACTTATTTTTTTATAACTTAGAGGGGAGAATAGGAGAATCATTTCAGCCTATGTGACACACTTCAACCTATGTCCTTCTTCTGATGCTCAAAAAAAATAAACAAAATAAAAGAGTGGGGGAGAAGAAAGGTAAAGAGAAGAGAGGGAAGCTGGGCATGGTGGTGTGCTCCTATAATCCTAGCTCTTGGAAGGCTGAGGCAGGAGGATTGCTGTGAGTTCAAGGCCAGCCTGAACTACATAGAGAGATGTTGTCTCAGAAAATCAAGATGTGGAAGGAAGAGGGAATGAGTTGGTGACTGCTGTCTAGAGGTGAGTAGAGATGAAAGAGAGACAAGTTGAAAAAGGTAGTGGAGAGATTGATGACGTCTTTGGAAGACATGTCCAAAGGACAATGAAGAGGAGCATCCTGGGGACACAATTTCTCCCCCTTTCCTGTTCCATCAGTGAGCATTTGGGACTGGGGTTAGGGCAGAGGAAATAGGGAGAGAAAAAGGAACCCTCAGAGAGCATCGCCTTAGGGAGGCAGAAGGCGGAGCACGGCCCTGGACCCACAGTTCTGGGCTGGGGCTGGAAAGCAATGTTTGGAGGCATTGGACTCAAAGCCCCTCCTCCACCTAGGGTCCCTCAGGAACTTTCCATGGTGGTTGGGCCCTGTCCTGCTGAATGGGTTGGGGCCTAGTTTTTGCTTAGCTCCAGAGCTCAGCAGCCTGTGAAGACACCCCCCATTCTTTCCCAGACCTCAGGCCCATGGTGGAAACTTCTCTGTCTGATGAAAGTATTCAGGAGAAGAAAAACAAGTGAGCTCTGCCAGGGAAGGAAGAAAAAGGCGTGCTGCTGATGAAGGCGGGGTTCGTACTCGGGGATCCGAAGGAGAAGGGGACTGACACCTGAGGCCTGGGAAGGAAGCCAAGGGCTGAGAGGGGGATGGGGGTGGTGAGGCTGGCCCAAAAGGAGAAGGTGCAGCCCTCTGTCCCTTCTCTGGAGCGCTGTATTGCCCTTGCAGTGGAGAACTACACAAACACACCGCTGGATAGTGCAGGTGCTGGTCTCAGAGCTCAGCCTTGTGGCCTTTGTCCTGATGCTGGTCATGGTCTTCTCCAAGAAATGGCTGCATGTCCCCAGGAGCCGCTTCCATCAGCGCTACCCGGTGAACTTCAGCAACGGGATCCACACCTTTAGCCACACCATGTCCCTGGGGCTCCTGCACCTCTGCATATCTGGTGTCCCGAGTCAGCTGGAAAGGTGAGCTCCTCCCCCTGCCCTGGGCCCCCAGCCCACCTCAACCTCTGTGGCTGCTGCTGCTGGTTATTCTTGTCCCTATCTCTGGTCATCTTCATTTTTTGACCTGCAGAATGTTTCCCTTGGCACCGAGACTTCCAAGGGTCATTCTCCTCCACTCTGGCCAAAATATCTTAAGGCTCTTAATAAAAGTTTTCATATTGCTTGCAGAAACTATTATGGGAGCTGGGGATTTAGCTCAGTAGCTTAAGCACTTGCCTGGTAAACATGAGGTTGTGAGTTTGATCCCCAGTACCAAACCAAAACCAAAACCAAAACCAAAACATCCTATTACAGATTTTGTAGACTTTATTCAAAATGCTGACACCAAAAATGTTTCTGATTTTTGGAATTTTTTGGATTTTGGAATATTTACATATGCATGCAATAGCAAGCAGAAATACAGATATGACACCCAGGATTTGGAAGCAGGTTTATTTACCTCAACAGGCACTAATCAGGATCATTGCCAGAATATCATGCCCTGATCTCTGGTGCTCTAGGGCAGACATGGGATAAGCAAGCAGGAAGTATGGAGGCAGAACGCCTTGTTAATTGGAGTTCATACAGTGTGAATCACCATGACCAGCTGCTTCTAAGAGGCAAAAGCAACTGAAACTAGAACAGGAACTGTTACCTGAGCAACTAAGAAACTGAAGTATATTGGCTGGGGGTGGGGGCATTTTTTGTGTCTTGCTGAGACAAAATATCTGATGCCCAAATACAGGAAGGAAAAGTTTATTTAGCTTATAATTTTTGGAGGTTTCAGTCCCTACTCAGCTGATTCCAAGGCAAAGTGGTGTCCCTGAGGAGCAGCATGGTGGCTGTGGCAGATACCAAAAGTGACAAGAGCTAAAGAGTGAAAGGGCAAAGCACACCTCCTGTCCTCCCTTATGTTGTATGCCCCTGGGCAGAGGTGGCATTCACACCACCAACCCCAGTGCTAGACAGCAAACCAATCACAAATGCTAGACTCAGCTGCCTCAGTGACTGCATGAGGCTTTGGGGGACAACCAGACACAAACCATAACATTCTGTTACATACATAATGAGGTAATTTGTGGATTGGGCCCAAGTCTTAGTGTAAAATTCATTTATGTTACATATACACTTATATAATATAGTCTGATGGTAATTTTATTTTTTTCTTAATGGTAATTATACATAACATTTAAGATGCGCTTACATTTTGACTTGACTCATCCCATGCAATCAGACTCACAATCTTGTGTTTGCTAGGCAGGTGCTTATGCTGCTGAGCTATATCCTGGCTCATGTTAGGATTTTTAATGAACATCCAAAGATCCAATGCATGGACATGCTAGATTTTATTTTACAAATGTCTTGTAAATTTATGTTTGTTGGACATTTTAGTACTTTGGCAAAGAAGGTCCCTGTACCTAGATTTTGGTGCAAATCTCTGATTATTTCCTTAACATAAATTCCCAGAAGCTACATGGATGGATCAAAGGTCCTTAATAATTTAGATTTTTGTGTTTTGTTTTATTTTACTTTGTTTGAGATGGGACTTGCCATGTAGCCAGGCTGCCCTTGAGCTCTTGGTGATCTTTTTGCCTCAGCCTCCATAGTGCTGGGATTATGAATGTGCATAGATTTTGTTGATATTTTGTGCTGGATCACTCACCAGAAATGTTGCCCACTAGCAGTATATGAAAGTGCCTCTTTTCTCCAAATAATCTCCTTTATTAGATACTGTCGATTTTATTTTGATTTTGATTTTCAATAATTCAGTAGTTTTAACATCTACCTGTTTAAAAAAATAAAATTTATCAGCAATTTACAATCTTTTGTATTGAACTTCATACATTTATAGATGAGGGGGTGTACCTGGGAATAAACTCAGGGCCTCTCCACTGAGCTATATCCCCAGCCCTTTCAAAATTTTGAGACAGGGTATTACTAACTCCCTATGTTGCCTAGGCTGGCACAAACTTGTGATCCTCCAGCCTCAGTTTCCCAGAGTAGACCAACATGCTGAGGTCTTATTTCTTTGAGGCAGGATTTGTCTGTGTAGTTGGGGCTGGCCTCAACTTGTGAGCCTCCTGCCTCAGCTTTCTGCACCATCACGCCTGAAGAAAGTGACATCCAACTGTTTATTGCTATTTTATTTATTTATTTGGTGGTACTGGGGATCCAAATCCAGGCCTTGAGCTTTGAGCATGCTAGGCAAGTACTCTACCACTGAGCTACATATATCTCCAGCCCCAAATTTTAGCTTTAACTTTCAACCAGAGTCTTGAATTACAATCCAAACACCAGCTGCTTGTGCGGTTGTAAACAGAGCTGTGATGCCTAAAAGGTATGTAAGTACACGTAAGTGTGGGTCTGAGCCCAGATGGGCATGTTTGTGAGTGTGATTTTGGCCAGTGCTTTATATAATTGTTATGATCATTGCTATTAAAATGGCCCCAAAAAACCTAGAAAAAAAGCTAAGGAAGAAAGGAAAAGTAAAGAAAGCAATCATAATAGCAGTGTTAAAGACAGAAACAGACAACCTTAGACCAGTTTTTTTTAGTTTTGAAAAAGTTGTGACCCAGTGACCCAGAAGCAGGTCCTAGTGGGCTACAAACTCTCCCAAGGGGCGAAAGGACCCCAGAGGCCAGATTCCTCATGTCCTGTGGAAGAGGACTCTCCTTCCACACAGTACCCACCTTCCATCCCATCCTCCCTTTCTGCAAGCCAGAACTGTCAGCTTGAATGGCAGAACAGAATGAAATTGTTGCTTCTGATAAACCAGGCACATTTTAAAACTTTGGTGACTATACTAGGAAAGTTATTAGTGTTTCTGGTAAGTTATGTACATTTTACAACCCTTTTTATTATAAAAAGGTTAGTTAAGGGGTGCTTTGGGAGGTTGGGAATGCATTATGGGTTTTTTCATTATTTCTTATGGGAAAATAGTCCTATTTCCAACCGACTGGAGTTACAACTAGCCCTTATAAACAAACTGAGTTCATAAGGCAAGGGTCCAATGAATTTGTATTTCTTCTTTTGGTAATTGTAGTTCAAGTCTTCTGTCCATGTTTTCCTTTATGTTTTGCTTCTGTTTTTGTTTGTGAGGCAGGGTCTCATGATTTAGGCTGGTCTTGAACTCACGTCTGTAGCCTAGGTTATAAGTGAGCCTGAACATTTTCTCACATTTGCTCATTTGATTACATCCGGCCTTTTGTGGATCTTGAACTCATACTATCTTGTCATTTTCTCCAGATAGTTCTAAGATGTGGACAAATCAGCTCACATTTCAGGTGGCCAAGGTGGGCTTTTGCCTGGCCCTGGAATTGGGCCTTGTCCTCACCATCTGGTCACACCTGTGTTATCTGCCCTGATAGAAGAAACTGGGTTCTTTCCACTTGATTGGGATCATCTTGAGTTGTGAGGTAACCCCTACCCTGGCTCCGAAAAATCCTTAGTTTTACCATGTGTTCCCCCTTTTCTTTAGGGGTGGTAAAAGGGTTTTGAGATTTTAGGAGAAGAGAATTGGGAGTTGAATAGCATCATTTCCTGGTCACTGGAAAAGTAGAGGTGGAGAGGTTGATTGCCGTGAGACTGAGGGCACTGACTGTGTGGTCATGGGAGTTGGGGTTGGTGGTTTTAGCTCAGCAGACAAAGTAGAGTCCTCTATGGGATTCCTGGATAAGCAAAAGACTTCCCCACTTCCGGTCGCCCAGCCACCTTCATTTTCTTCACTCTCTTATTGTTTGCTATTAACCTCTGGACCTTTGAGTTGAAGAAGAACAAATCCATTCCTGTTGGCTGGAGCTATTTAATTGGTTGGTTGGTATTTCTCCTGTATGTCACTCGTGGTGAGTAGTCAGGAGAGCCTGGGTGGAGGCGGGAATGTGGGTGAATCAGGGCAGAGAAGGTGTGGAGAGAAGGGTCAGGTTCTTGAGGATCTGTATTCTCTTTGGCCTCATCCTGCCTGTCGTGCTCCATCATGCTCTACAGTTTTCCCTCTTCCACCCCTTATCTTTTCCCAGCGGTCCTTTGCTACTCCGACTACATCTGCAATCCACTGCACAGTGGCTTTGGCAGTATGTCCTGTGCATCATTTCCAGCTCCATGAAAGAACCTCTGAGTCAGCGTTCTACCTCAGGCCTTTATCCACCTGGATCCTAAGCAGAAGGATCTTTACCATCAAGTGCTGTCCATTCATCTAAATCTCTCTCCCCATCCTCACCAAAACCTTTGAACAGGCTGGAGCCTCCCATCATGAGAGATGAGAAAAGGAGAATTTGGGGCCATTTTTGCATGCCTCTTCCTTGTTTCTACCTTATACTTTGGGTGATGTGAAATAAATTGCCCATCTCTTCTTTATCATTCTGGTAGTTGTTGGGCCAAACTGGAGGAAGAGGAGGGGAAAAGCAAGTTTATTTCTAGCTAGGAACATTTTGGTACCCTTTGGTCCCTAAGCCTGCCCAGTTTTTACCGTAGCTAACCATACACAGCTAAACACTTCTTGAGAGCTGAACTTCTGCACTGTGTTACCCCTACCCCAACATTTTCGAGGGCAGGAGGAAGTATAGTTGATTAGGAGAAAGATATCACTTTGGAACTTGTTGGCTTATTCACCGTGAAGAAATCAAAGCAAAATGGCCCTAGGTGAGAGGTAGGTAAGACAATGGTAACACAGTAGGAAGTAGGGCTGTACTTCAGAGGCAGTCAGCCCAGGTGTGCGCTTTGTGTCCAGCTCAGGTGAGTGAGAGCTCACAGAGCCCTGGGCCCTGGAGACCATGCCATTACCACGGCCACCAACGTCCACAGTCTGCTTCCCTGTTGCCACTGTAGCCCTCCACTCAAGGATCCCACATTCGCCACTCTACAAGAGCAGTAATGAAACATGACAAGAAAGGACAGTATCAGGGTAAAGTCTTACAACCAACAGACAAGTTGTACATTTAGGTTATAAACTCAGTTTCATTAAGGCAGACAATACCCAGTTTGGGTGGTGTAATCAGGATTTGGACATTTTGCTGGGCGTGGTGGTATACACCTATAATCCCAGCACTCAGGAGGCTAAAGAAAGAAGATTGCTGTGAGTTTGAGGGTAACCTGGGCTACAAAGTCAGTTCAAGGCCAGTGAAATAAAAAAAAAATGGATTTGGACATCTTGCCTAGAAAGGCTGGCCTACCAGGAGGGCACCCATGATTGATATTTGTCATATGTATTCCTCTAGATAGAGACATGGTATCAGCAAACTATGATTCTGTACAGATGAATTGTGGGTAGTTAAAAATACCCACAATCGAAAATGTTGGGGTAGGGGTAACACAGTGCAGAAGTTCAGCTCTCAAGAAGTGTTTAGCTGTGTATGGTTAGCTATGGTAAAAACTGGGCAGGCTTAGGGACCAAAGGGTACCAAAATGTTCCTAGCTATATATATTAAATGGAACTATATAATATTAATGGGTAAAGAACAGAATCTTAAAATTTTAGTTAATTATTGCAGTACTAGTGATTGAACCCAGAGCCTTTGTCTGAGCTATGTACCCAACTTTTTTGAAAAATACATATATACATTTTGACCAGGTGGGGGATTTAGCTCAGCAGCCTAAGTGCCTGCCTTGCAGATGCATGGTTGTGAGTTCGATCCTCGGTACCAAAACAAACAAATAAATAAATATTTTTCCTCTCTCTCTCTCTCTCTCTCTCTCTCTCTATATATATATATATATATATATATATGAGAGAGAAATATATATATATGAGAGAAATATATATATATATATATTTCCAGGCTGTTCTAGAAATTGTGGACTTTCTGTGAGGTGAGCAGCTTTCTGGCTTGGAGCCAGCAAACTATGAACTGAAGCCAACTATAGACTGAAACCTTTATCTTGAAAAATCAAAATAAAACCTCACCTCCTTTAAATTGCAAGTGTTGGGTATAGCATCTCAGCAACAAGATTTTGGTACCAAGTTATTTCGGGCTATGTGGTTCAGAAGCCTTTGGAACTGGTTCAAAGGAGGCATTTGGAAAAGTTTGGAGATGCTGGCTAGAGAAACTCTAGAATGCTGTAAGCTAAACTTGAAGGGAGATTCTGTTAGCATTTAGAAGATCAGAATGTTGATAAGAAGGCAGATGGAAGGGCCAGGCTCTGGAGGTTTCAGTTGGAAACAAGAAATCCATTGGAAATTGGATTCCTCTTTCCAAGTCATGTGTGTTATAGTCTGGCAGAAAATTTGTCTATATTTGGCTCATGTCCTAAGACTTTTTGGGAGACTGAGGTTAAGGATAGGAGACTAATTAATAGGCAGAGAAAATTTCAAGGCAGTCCAATGTTCAGCCTGTGGCATGGGTACCACTTGCTGCTTTTAGCTAGATGTACTGTGAGAAACAGGAGTGAAAGCCCTTTTTAAAAGTTTTCAGTTTTACCAGAAAAAAAGTACCTGCAAAGATGGAGACAAAGAGTGCTTTGTTGCTGAAAAGGTTAGCATTTTGAAAAAGGTAAGGGGCCTGGCATATAGCTCAGTGGCACAAGTGCCTGCCTGGCAAGCACAAGGTCCTGAGTTCAATTCCTGGTACAAAAAAAGAAAAGAAAAGAGTAAGTACTTTGGATCAGGCTAATAGGAAAAATGGCTTGAGGGCATGTGTGGAATTTGAAAGACTCTACCCACCACAGACAGGCTCAAGGGTGTAAAGTTTTAAAGCTTTCATTTGAGAAGAAAGCCTTGGGGTACTATGCTCCAGAAGGGTTCCCTGGGATTCAATTCACAATACTTACCCATCAAGGCATGCTAAGGCCTCTCCAGCCCTGATGCAAAAAGGCCTGGCTACTACTGGAGATGGTGACAGACCTTAGCATCCTCTATGTTGTGCTGACCTGA
Source organism: Hydrochoerus hydrochaeris (assembly GCA_004027455.1). Taxonomy (NCBI): domain Eukaryota; kingdom Metazoa; phylum Chordata; class Mammalia; order Rodentia; family Hydrochaeridae; genus Hydrochoerus; species Hydrochoerus hydrochaeris. The sequence continues at coordinate 158,548 of PVLA01000356.1, forward strand.
TGGGCATACAGCATGCAAGAGTTATGGCTTGACAGAGTCTGTCTGTTAGGTTTCGGAAGGCCTGGAAGGCCAAGCACTGTGTCTCAGAGTGTGAAGCTAGGACAGTGCAACCAGAACTGCAGTGAGACCCCAAGAAATTAGAACTCATAGTGATCCTCCTGCCTCAGCCTCTGGAGCGCAGGGATGACGGCTGTGTACCACCTTGCCTATCTTCCTCTTTCTTTTTAACCCCTGAGGGAGGTTAGTTGAAGTCTACATTATCTGGCTAAAATTAGTTGTCCAGTGCAGAGACGGAGAATATAAAGATAACTAAAAACCAAGTGCCTCAAGGAATGTGAAGACCAGATACCCACTGGGAGAAAATACTTGCAAAACATCCATCTGATAGGGGAATGTTACCCAAAATGCAAAAATCTCTTAAAGCGTAGCAATAAGAAAATGAATGACACAATTTAAAAATGCTCAGAGGAGAGCTAGAGATGTAACTCAGAGGTAGAATACTTGCCTAATCCATGTGAGGCCCTTGGTTTTATCCTCAGTACTGAGGAAGAAACAAAAAACAAAAAACAAAAAAACCTCAGAAGACCTGAGTAGATATCTCATCAAAGATGATATAGAGGTGGGAAACAGTCATGTGAAAAGATGTTCAAATGTCCTGAGAGAGTTGTAAGTTAAAACAATGAGATACCACTACACCTATTAGAATAGTCAAAATCCAAAACACTGATAACCCCACAGGTCAGGAAGGGTGTGGGATAACAGGGGCTGTCACTCATTGTTGGTGGCAATGCAAAATGGTACCACCTCTGTAGAACACAGTGTGACAAATTTGTACAAAACTAAACATACTCTTACTGCAGGATCCAAACTCATGCTCTTAGATACTTACCCAAATGAATTGAAATCTTACGCCCAGTCACGAGTCATCATTTTGGATCTGCGACATGGAAGGTGCCAGGGTTTAAATATAGACTTACTCATACACGAATCCTGTGTTTCTGTAAGTCAGAGCGCAGCCTGCAAGCTACTGTGTATTCCCATGTGCAGGACATCCTTTCGTGTTTTGTCAGACCCTACTGTTTGCTTTTTAACTTTATTTGGGACATAATGGCAGACTGACAGATAAGGAATTCGTGTGTGCTTTTCACCCAGATTCCTAAAGGGTTAACATTTCACCATTCTTGCTTTATTTCTCCTTCTCACTCTCTCCACACATAATTTTTCTCAGTACCATTTGAGAATGACTTTCAGACACAATGCTTTTTTACCCTAAAACATTTCAACATGTATTTCCTAAAAACATGATCCTGTAACTCCAGTAAAATTCTCAAGTTTGGGAAATTAATGTCAATACAAGACTGTAATCTTCGATACAATACTGTAGTCATCAGACAATATTCAGTCCCAGTGATGCTCATTACAACAAAAGAAGATCTCTCATTGTGCAACGCAATCACTTGCTGCGTTTCTTTATTCTGCTTCAGTTGGAACCACTTCTCTGCCTTTTTTTTTTTTTTTTTTTTTTTAGTTTTTTTGAGACAGGGCCTTACTATGTAGCCCAGGCTGGTCTTGAACTCATGGCAATCCTCTTGCCTCAGCCTCCTGAGTGCTGGAATTGCAGGCATGGGCTACTACACCTGTCTCAGCTTCTCCATCTTCGCCTTTCATAAAATGACTTTCCAAAAACTAGAGACCGGCTATTTTGGAGGGGCCCCTCCATCTGGATTTACTTCTTATTTTTTCATAATAAGATGCAGTGACATGTGTTTGGGCAGAAACATCACAGAAATGTTGCTATTTTCTTCTCAATACATCAGATCCTTTTTGGGGACTGACCAGGCCCCTAACCTCCTAAAATGAGTTACGGTGAAGGCTTAAATCAAAGAGACAGTGTAATATGGTTTGAGGAGTCCAGGAAGATCAAAATCTCTGGGAGCTAAGACCCTGAGTTCTCTGGAGCTTCCGTATTTATTGGGTTTCTAACAAAGGAAAGGCATATTGAGGTAAAGGTGGGAACCTGAACAGGAGCTCAGGGATGTTTAGACCAAAGACTTCTCCAAGCGGTAAATTTGGTCAGTTAAGAGCACTGTCTTGGGTTGGGGGTGCAGCTCAGTGGCAGAGCTCTTGCATGCATAAGGCCCTGGGTTTGATCCCCAGCACTTTTCCTTCCCACCCAGCCAAACCCAGAAATTGCTACACGGTGGTACAAGAAAAAAAAAAAATTAAAAAACGAAAGAGAACTGTCTTATTGCTAAGGCTGACATTTGAAGCAGGAGCCAAACTGACGCAGGTGTCCTCAACTGTGGCTTTATCTTGTCCTCCAAGGTATCACAGACCAACACAGCCCCTAACTGTGACTGTTGGTATGGGGACCTGCACTTCCTGCACACCAGTCGCTGCTCTTTGAACAGAGTAGTCTTGGCCTGGGACAGACTCATAAGTGAATATAGAAACCCAACTGATTAATTTTTTTTAGATAACAGGACACGAACTCAGGACCTTGTGCTTGCCAGGCAGGCACTGTGCTGCTGAGCTGTATTCCCGGGCCCAATCGATTAATTTTAAGTCCAGCTCAGAGTCGTTCCACAGTGGTCTCCATCATATATTAGGGGCATCGGTAGCCAACCTTGTACTTGGGCCTTCAGCACTGACAACTGTCAGGCTTCTCCGCTGGTGAGCCTGTCCTTGTTCTCTTCCCTGCAAGATGCCCACTACTCTGAGAAGGGAGAACAGAGTCCAGAATGCCGAGAAGAATGTTCATCGGAGAACTGCAAACCATCCTTCCAAATTCAGCCTTGGTGGCCTTTGTGAGACTCACCAAGGTCAGAGCTTTACAGATTTAGAAGTCTTAGTTTTGTGTTCACATTTCTGCACTTAGCATCTCTTTATCTGTTGGCACCTACAAAGATCAGACGAGCCTGGCACATGGTTGACCCTTATAGATGTTGAACAGATAAATTAAGGGCAAGAGAAGGGAACAGGTAAGAAGGAGCTGGAGGAGGAAAAGTCCAGGTTGAAGATGGGTTTCAGGGGTTCCTTCTTCAAACAGATTGTACCTGCTTCCGGAAAGAGGGAAAGGTAGCACCTTGCAGGTATCTGGGTTGGTTCTCCAAGCCCCATACAGAACAAAGAGATGGTGTCAAGACTTGGGGCAACTGTGTTAGTATCAATGGCCTGGGTTACATGTGGAGCAAGATCCTAGTGGCCCCTGCATTTCAGGTGACCCTTTCCCAGAACTCCTGCCACTGGATGAGGAGAAGGAGAGCTAGAGAGAGGTGATGTCCTTCAAAGGACAGCGCTGTCAGTGCTGGAGCAGACTGGAGAGGAGAGAGGTGAAGGTGGTCGTTGGATGATTCACCCAAATTAGGAGTAATTCATTGGCACAAAAGCCAGAGGGAAAAGGTGCATAGTGTACCAAGTACTCACCTTGTGATGCAGGGGAAGTAAGTGCCCGAGGGTGAGAGGAAACCTGAGGCCAACGGCCTGGGTGTGGAGAAGCCGTTCTGAGAAAGCGTCTGGTCTACAGAGAGCATGTAGCCATTCAAAGGCAAATAGATTTTACAAAAAGAAGCAAAACAAAACAACAACAACAAAAGCAAATTTTAAAGGGAAAATCTAGTTTGATCCAACCTCGTAACTATCATAAACCAATCGTAATGAAGAAAAGTAGGTATAAGAGAAACTTCTAAAGGCAAAGCCTCATATTAAAAGAGAAAAGAGACAGGAAGCTCACATTTCCTGTCCACTTTGTTTGCTTGGAAAACATAGAAGAGCTGACCATCTGGAGTAATGAATTCTAGGGTAAAAGATGTCAGAACCTGGGCAAACAAAGATTAGCATCTAGATAACAAAAATAAAAAGGGACAAGGAACTAAAAAAGAAAATGAAACAAACTCAAAGAGAGAGAATTCTGAACCAAATTCAGAAGGTTCCAGGGAAAAATTTAATTCTGCTGTCAGGTAACTTTTTTTTTTTTCTTCTTTGTCTTTTTGAGGCAGGTCTCACTTTGCAGTTCAGACTCACTGTGTAGCTCAGGCTGACCTTGGACTCAGAGCCATGCTCCTCTCTCAGCCTCCCAAATCCTGGGATTGCAGGTGTGCACCGCCACACCTGGCTGTCAGATAACTTTTTGCGTGAGAGTCCTGGGAGACCTCTTACTCTTTCTTATTTGTTTATTTGTTTTGTTTTTTTGGTGCTGAGAATTGAACTCATGACCTTGCACTTGCCAGATTCTTTCTTATTTGAAACTACCTAAGGTTTCAAATCAATTTTGCCAAAACTTTCACGAAACCAACAGAAAGAACTTTATATATATATATATATTTTTTTTTTTTTTTTGAGACAGTGTCTTGTTGGTCTTGAGCTAACTTTGTAGCACAGGCTGGTCTTGAACTCGTAATGATCCTCCTGCCTCAGCCTCCTAAATGCTGGCATGATAAAAATATGGGTTTTTTTTTTGTACTGGAGATCGAACTCACAATCTCACACTTAACCAGGCAAGTGCTTGAGCCACTGAGCTAAATCCCCGGCCCATGTATTTTTTAAATTTTATGATTTTAATTTTTTTTTGGTACCAGGGATTGAACTCACGACCACCGCTTGCAAGACAGGTGCTTATGCTGCCGAGCTAAATCCAAGGAGCATCTGACACTACTGAGTAAAATTTTTCATCGTTAAAATTTTACAAACTCCTGGGCAAAGTGGCACACACCTGTAATCCCAGCAACTCAGGAAACTGAGGCAGGGGGCTATCAAGTTTGCGGCCAGCAAGGCAACTCAGCAAGACCCTGCCACGAGAATAAATAAATAAACAGGGCTGGAGGTGTGGCTTAGCGTTAGAGCACTTGCCTAGCATTTGTGAAGTCCTAGCTATAAATCCCAGCACTGCAAAAACAAACAAATCAACAAGAAAAACCACAACCCAAAGCCACAAGATCTAAAATGATCAAGGTAACTGTACGTAGGTAACGGACTCATTCAACACTTGAACCTGACTTTGGCATACCATGCTTTTGTTACACCAAAAACCATGCAAAATAATTTGGAAGGAAGAGTGTAAATCTGAGCTTCTCAGGTGTCTCCCTTGCCCTTTCTTTTTCAGTACTAACTAAAAATGCAAATCTTCATAATTAAGTCCCAGACAAATAGGGCAACATTCCCCTACATTTGGAGGGAGAGACACCACTGCATTATAAAACCAAGTTAAATAATCAGGTTGGACAGGTATTAAATGAAGAGCTTTCTCAAGAATATCAGTTTAAGCTGGGTGTGGTAGCTCATGCCTATAATCCCAGCACTCGGGAGGCTGAGGCAGGAGGATCGTTGCAAGTTCGAGGCCAGCCTGGGCTACAAAGTGAGCTCAAGGCCAGCCTGAACAGCATAGTGAGACTCTGCCTCAAAAAGACAAAAGAAAAAAGAATATTAGTTTATGTCTCTTGTGCAAAATGGAGATTTGTATGTTTGTAACTGATACCAATTCATCCTGTTTTCTGTTAGAAATTTTTACAAGTATCATTTGAACAGAGGTTTTTAAAATCTCTTACCATTTACAGATTGTTGTCATGCCTTATAAAAAGTATCAAAGCACTCTTTCTGATTGGTTGCTGTTGTCAGGTGAATTGAGGTCCTTCAAAAGATGCTGACGTCCTAACCCCTCAGTGCTGTGACAGAGGCCTTATCTGGAAGCAGGGTCTTTGTAGATGATCAAGTTATGATGAGGTCATTAAGGCAGACATTAAGGTGGGTCATTAATGGATATCCCTATGAAAACAAGGCTTGGTCAGGTGTGGTCACCTGGAATGCCAGCACTCCAGAGGCTGAGGTAGGACGATCACCATGAGTTCCAGGCCAGCTTGGGCTACATAGTGAGTTCAAGCTGAATTGCATAGGGACTCTCTCTCTCTCTCTCTCTCTCTCTCTCACACACACACACACACACACACACACACACACACACACACACGGAAAGAAAACAAGGTATTTAGACAGAGACAACCTAAGGAAGATGATGTAAAGACACAGGGAGAATTCCATTTACAATCCAAGGAGCATCTGACACTACCAAAAGCAAGACAATAAGCCAGGAACTCTGTCCCTCAGAGCCCTCAGAAGGAAAATTGTATTTACCCCTTGATCGTAGATTTCCGGTCTCTAGAGCTGCAAGACGAGAACTTTCTATTTGTTAAACCACCTAATGTGAGGGTCTATGCCAGCCTTAGAAAATTAACACAGCTAGAGATGGTGTCACAGCTGTCATCCCAGCGCTCCGGGAGGCTGAGGTAAGAGGACTGAAAGCTTCAGCCCAGCATGGGCAAGACTTTGTTTCAAAAAATAAATAAGTCAAATTGGCTGGGGACGTAGTTTAATGTGAAGGTCCTGGGTTCAATCTCAGTGCCAGAAACAAAACAAAACACGAAAATACCAGCTGTGAAAATAATAGGACAGGACTACTGGCATTTTCTTTTCCTCCTACATCCATGAGAGCAATTTTTGATAGCAATTTTTTTAGCCTCAAATACCCAGATCTGTTTTATCAGACAGTCATGATCTATTTATAAGTCCAGCGCTCTTCTTTAATGTGCATGTGGGCACATCAGTGTAATTGGCACTTATTTTTCTTCTGTGCTTCATCTTGTTTTGTTTGGTTTTTTGCACAGACTTGTTCTGTAGATCAGGCAGGTCTTCAACTCACTATGTAGCCCAGGCTGGTGTTGAATTTGTGGTGACCCTCTTGCCTCAGCCTCTCAAGTGCTGGGATTATAGGAATGGGCCAGCCTGCCCAGATGCCCGTTTTCGTTATTAATTTATAGGTGCTCCTTTTAAAATTAAGCATCTTGTGGCTAGGGGTCTACCTCAGTGGTAGAGTGCTTCCTAGAATGTGCAAGGCTCTGGATTTGACCACCAGTAAATCAGTATCTTACATTTGCTTTGGCTATTGCAAAGATTTTCTCTCACTCTGTCATTTTATCTTTAAAAATGGTATTATTTTAAAAGTAAAATAAATAAAAATAGTATTTTTCCATGGATTATTTTTATGTAGCCAAGTGTATCAATCTTGTATGGTTTCTACATTTTATGTATTGTTTAGGAAGGTTTTTTCTATTCCAAGATCACAAAGATCTACTTTTCCCAAAATTTTTACATTTTTTTCTTTTAAAAAAACTGTTTAGCAGTGTGGTGTGGTGCACGCTTGTAATCCCAGCACTCAGGAGGCTGAGGCAGGAGGATTACTGAGAGTTCGAGGCCAGCCTGGTCTACATAGTGAGTCCAGGCTAGCCTGAACTACATAGTGAGACCCCGTCTCAGAAAAAAAAGAAAGAACAAAATGTTGAGACCAAAGTTCATGCTGTTCAAGGTGGACGGACAATCAATTGATAAGCATCATTAATTGGATATATCTCTTCCTGTTGATGTGGAGTGTCATGTTATTATAAGTTCCTGGAGACACACGGGTCTGTTCCTAGTCTTTCTGAAGCAGGGGGCCACAGGAACACAGGCGCAGATGGCAGCCAGATGGAGAATGCTCGCATGGACTGTCCCCTGTCATTTTCTGCCCTGCACAAATGTGGGACCCTTTTTCCAAGTTTCCAGACATTTAGTTGGGTTTCTTCGTTGTTGTTTTGTTTTTTTGTTGTTTTGGTTTTTTGAGACAGGGTCTTTCTATGCAGTTCAGGCTGCTCTTGAATTTCCTATGTAGCCCAGGCTGGCCTTGAATTCACAGTGACTCTCTTGCCTCAGCCTCTCGAGTGCTGGGATCACAGGGGTGTGACACCATGCTCAGCTGACAACCAGATTTTTACATGAAATCTTCAACTTTTAAAGTGCTGGAAATTAACTTTTTAAATAAAAAAAAACTATGTGGACAAAATATTTGCAACCTGAGAGCAGCCTTGGTGTAGCAATTGGTGACCTGTAGTCCAGACGCTGAAATATGGCATTGCAGTGTGAGGCCACTGGGAACCCTCCCCAACTCTTTCCTCTGCAAATACGAAGAAACCAGCTAGAAAGAGTACGGCAGCAGGGCCTGAAAACCTCCCAGGAAAGAAACATGGCACAAGGACTCACCCAGAGTTGCTGAGGTGGCGTCAGGTTGCCACACCGGGAGGTAGGCCAGCAGAAAGCAGGAGACACTGACATCTTTTTTCAAACTGTCCCCCACTCCAGGTCCTGCTAGGCTAAGTGCAAAAAAGGACAATAGGTTTGAAAGAATAGTGAGTTGCTAGACCAAGAATACAGCAAGATTTTGCCCCCCCCCAAACAAGTTGGGGAGTGACGTCATCTCCTCTCTAAAAAGGGTGCAGTTTCCCTGGACACTTTCCAGCACTTTAAAAAAGAAACTAGACCTAGTGGCACGGGCTTATAATCCCAGGAGGCTGAGGTAAAAGGACCACAAATTCAAACCCTGTCTGAGTAATTTCTTGAGGCTCTGCCTCTAAGTAACCAATAAAAAAGACTGGGCATGGTGGTGCACACCTGTAATCCCAGCACTGAGGAGGCTGAGGCAGGAAGATCATAGCAAGTTCAAGGCCAGCCTGAGCCACACAGTGAACTCAAAACCAGCCTGGAATACACAGCAGTAGCTGTCTCAAAAAAAATAATATAAAATACAAAGGACCAGGGGTATAACTCAATGTGAACTCAATGTGAAGGCCTTGGGTTCAATTCCTAGTGGTGCAAGCAAAAACAAAACAAAACAAGGAATAGCAACAAACAGAGGTCTCCAACTCTTACACAGAAGACAGGATTTTCTAGAACTGGACAGTCACACTGTAGAACTTTGTGTTTATGGAGAAAGCCCCTTCGTAAGCATTGCATATGCAACTCTATTGGATTATCCCCTACAGAAGAAATCGGCATTAGAGACAACCTAGTATGGTTTCTAGATGGTTCTGAAATATTCAGAAAGGAAGCCTGGGTGAAGAATAAAAGATTGCAGGCCCTTTCTCCTTCCCTGTGAACACCTATGCACAATCACTTACTCATTCTGCTCACCGAACACCTCCTACAGCCTTGGCACCTCTTTTGGAGGAACATAGCAGTAGCAAACTCCTGGCCTTTTTCTTTCCCTTGGCGGGATCAGTCATTCTTAGTCTGAACTGTGACCTAGACTGAACTTGCCCTATTCCTCTCTGGCTGAAGCAGTCACTTCAGGCAAGTGTTTTGCTCCAGAGATCTTGGTAGTTTCCCAGTAGTCACTTCCTGGAATACGCTGTCCTGTGCCAGGAACATGATACGCTTGTATACGCTTGAGGCATAGACAGGCAGCAGACTCAGGCCCCAATTCCAGCCCTGCCTTATTCTGACCTACTTTTCAGTGTTTCAGGTGACACACAATTTCCTACGCACACACCCTCCAGAGCAGCGATGGCACACATGGCTTCTCTTTGTTTTTGTTATTTTTTGAGATAGGGAATTGCTATGTAGCTTGGGCTGGCCTTGAATCCATTGTGTATTCCAGGCTGGCCTCAAACTTGTGGGGATCCTCCTACCTCAGCTTCCTGAGTGCTGGGATCACAGGTGTGCGCCACCACATCAAGCCTGTATGGCTTCCCTTGAAGCATGAAATAGAGCCCAGCTGGTCAGGGGGCACTTCCTCTGACGGTTCCATCTTGTCGGGGATGTGTCTGAGGGGGAGGGATATATGTTAAATACAGGTAGGGCAGTCCCACCAGCTCTCCCAGCGGAAGCCTCTGTCAGGTTTTGTTTTCAGTCGAACATAATCTGCTATTGACGATACAACTGTGTCTCCCCAAAAAGATATGCCCTGTGAACGTGAACTTACTTCAAGTCCTTTGCAGAGGTAGTTAAGAAACAAACTTCAGCTGAGGTCATCTTTGGTGGAGACGGGCCCTAGAGCCAATGACGTGAATTTGATATCGAATGATATTCTTAGAAGAGGCTGAAGAGGAGAATGGACATATCGACACTAGGCAGAAGGCCACATGAGGACAGAGACTGGATTTATGCCTTTACAGGCCAAAAAACACTAATGGATGGCAAGCAGCCACCAGAGAAAAAAAGAAGGGATGGAACAGAGTTCCTGTCAGACCCCCAGGAGGAAACAACCCCACAGATACCTTGTTCCAGATTTTGGCCTCAGAACTGGGAGAGAATATGGTATGTTGGTTATTTTAAGCCACCAAGTTTGCGTTCATTTGTTTCAACAGCCCTAGGAAGGAACATAAAGACCGATTTGCCTTTCTTTTCTCAGCAGGGATTTCCGCGTCTGGCTTGGCCTGAGAGTACAGCCTTCATTCCACTGCCCGGGGGTCTTTAACAACAGGGGAGAATGATGCCCAGAAAGGCGCCTGTGTGTGCCCACCAAGAGGACATCTGTTTACCAGCAGAGGAGACGGGGCCCCTTGGGAGGTACTAGACTCTGGAGCCTCAGGAGAGGTGCTTCCTTTGTGGTCTGAAAGTTCCTTTCTTTGGAAAATATCTTTCTGTTGTAATCTTTGCTTTCTGCTGACTTTGTTCTATTCGTAAGATGTTTTTCTCTCATGTTATTCATCTCCATTTCCATTTCATTTGTGTGTGACACACCCAGGAGATCATTCTCAGATCTCTGTAGCATGGTGGAGAACTGAAAGAAGGACCCTGAAAGGGACAAAGAAAACAGAATCAAGTTAAATTTCCTGATGATCCATTGATTTTCCCCCAAAATTCCTCATTAGCTCTTTCATCTTGTTTTGAAAAATATTATATGCAAGAAAGAGAATAGACTTTTATGAAGCAACCAGAAGGCCAACTAAGCCCACTCGAGACCAGAGCACGTCAGCAGAATGTGAAAATGGCAAGACCACAAATATATGGTAATTTTAGACTTTCAGGAAACACAGTAATGAGTTATGAGCTTTTATCATGAGAAATCATAAGTTTCTAAATGAACCTAATGAACTGGTCTGGTTAATTAAGTAGGGTAGAGGATAAATGGCAAGCCATAAAGTGCCAGGCTAGTCCTTACCTTTACAATCTCCTAAAGTAATAGAAATGGGAGACTGTTGCCAGAGGGCATCGTGTAATAGCAGTAAACTTTTAGATGGAAGTTAGCACCAAGGAATGTATTTCTAGCTTCCCACAACCAACACAGACCAATTACCCCTTGCTGAAGAGTGTCTTCATTTGAAGAATCAAGATGATATCAATAGAGATACTTTAATTTGCTTTTGTATTTTTGTAATGCTGAATATTGAACTTGAGCTTTGTGTATACTAGACTAGGTTGCTACCACTAGGCTACCCCAATATTTTTAAGTGATGACTTTTTCCTGACAATTGTACATAGAATTAATAAATAAAGATTTTGAATCTTAGCTCTGAGGACCCATGTTCTCACAACTGTCTAGCATATACATGGTAGCAGTCTTGAGAGGCTTCCAAATATGTTGGTCTGACCTTCAAATGTTGCTGGAATAATACCGGCTGCTGTATTATTCCAACTGTGTCTCAGAGGTGGGCTAAGAAGCAGCTGTGTAGGACCAGGCAGCGATGAGGAAGGGTGCCAAGAATAAGGCATCAATAATGTTGAATGTAGAGTGTGTGACTTACATGGAAGAATTAAGGAGAAAGTATTATACCCAACAAAAGGGATTTTTGCCTCCCTGCAAGGTCTATCCCCTTGCTTGTTTCGATAGTGCTTAAATGGGAGCCCATGCTTGCAGAGTGAAGCGGACAATCCATGTGAACCTCAGGGGTCCAAGGCAGGGAGATACTTTTAGAAATAGGCTTGTTGGTCAAAGTACAGGCTTGTTGGTTCCCTCACAACCCAGAACATGAGGGAAACTTTGGTGAATCCCCCTGAGCAGGGAGATTTCTGGAGCACAGAGGACAGGAATCTATAAATGTACAGTGTGCCAAAAGAGGGCCACCAAAGAGGGAAATGTCTTCTAAACTTTTGTAGAAAGCAATGTGGCCAACCAAGACTGTGACCCATTGCAGAAGTTGACCCTGACAGACAAGCAAAGAAGCTCTGTACCTGGTTCCAAAAGTAATGCTTGAGGAGACTTAACTGACTTGGATAGACAGCAAGAGATTAATTTTGATTAACACAGGTCTCACTTTACCTTGGTCTTAAATACCTAGCAGAGAAGTATAACCACAGTGATAAAATACCACAGTAATAAAACTAGATATAGGACCGGGGATTTAGCTCAGTGGCTTAAGTGCCTGCCTGGCAAGCGTGAGGTCATGAGTTCAATCCCAGGTACAAAATAAATAAATACATAAAACTAGATATAAAAAGGGGCTCCAATTACTGACCCCTTCTGGCAGTTTCCAGCTACACACCAGTAGCTGAGCACTGTTACAGTTTATTAAGGCAGGAAATACTACAGTGGTTTATGTAAAAGCCCAACAGGAGTCTTGAAAGTCCTTCTCTCTACCCTCTAGCTAAAACTAGACAGACTTATGACAAGAAACATCTGGTTATAGATAACCTCCATCAGTAAGGGTCCAAGAGCCAATGGGGCAAATCGCTCTTCCAGTCCTTTAAGAGCAGTTTCTAAAGGTAGCTTTTCCCCAAACTGTCTTTCCATTCCTGGGCTCATGCTTTGATTATGCATGCTTTAATTTTTTAGAAAATTTGTTTTCGGTCTGAAGGGGGCCAGAAACATGACAAGACAGAGAAACAGCAAAAGGTCTCCAACTGCAGAACCAGGGAAAGTGAGTCCAGCAGAGGTAAATGCAGAGGAGGTTGAGAGCAGCAAACCTGTAATGTCAGAGACAGCCTCATCAGAAATAAAGAAATACCTCCATGACCTCATGGATGAATTTAAAATCTGAAATTCTAACTCAGGTGAAGCAAGATATAAGAAGATTAATAAAAGAAGTCCTGGGTAATCCTCAAGTAGACACAAATGAAAGAATAGAGGAACCCAGAGAAAGGAGAAAAACCTTTGATGAAGAATATAAACAAAACCTAGAATATATGAAACAGATCCAAAGAGAATATCAGGAAATTTAAAGCTCCATTGAAAGCTGGCAAAACCTTTTAACAAAAACTAAAGACAAACTTTCAAAACTTGAAGATAGATTTGCAACATATGATTACAAAGAGGAAGGATCTCTTAAAAATAACAAGGAACCAGGAAGCAACGATACAAAGGCTAGAAGACGACAAGAGGATTTTTAACCTAAGAATAAAATATATGGATGAAGATGCAGCAACAAATACAAATGAAATAAAAAGTCGATTCACAGAAATAATTAAGGAAAACTTCCCAAACATAGGAAACAGAAGTGATGTTCAGATAAATGAGGCATACAGAACTCTAGCCAGCTACAACCAAAACAGATCTACACCCAGACATATAATAATTAGGATCCCAGAAATCCATCACAAGAACAGAATATTAAAAGCAGTCAGAGAAAAGAAACAGATTACCTGTAAAGGAAAACTCATCAAAATCACAGCAGACTTCTCAATGCAAACCATCAAATCAAGAAGAGCTTGGAGTGAAATATTCCAAGCCCTGAAAGAAAATAGACTCCAACCCAGAATGATGTACCCTGCAAAACTGTCTCTCAAAATTAATGGAAAGACAAGATATTTCCATGACAAAGAGGAACTGGGGGAGTTTGTGACCACCAATCCAACCCTGCAAAGAATACTGAAGGACATTCTAAAGAGAGAGAAGAAAATCACCAGGGTTCCAGGAATAATGGCAGAAAGGCCTCAAAGAAAGGGGCAGACAGTGGAATGAAGGAGAGAAGTAAACAAACAACAATGACAGAAAAATAGCACAGCAGAGACAAGACGAGAAGATTGGTTATATCACTGTTTTATCTTGACTGATTTTATTTGAATCTGGTACGTTTGAGAGTGTCGAGTCTGAGAGTAGGGGCAGCTACTCTGAAGATGACAAGATTCAATAGGATACCCATTCTGGTTTGATTGTTAACTGCCTTTGAAGTCCTATAATGTCTCCAATGTTTAGATTTTATTAATAGTGTAATGCTAAGTTTAACTATACTATGTTTGATGATATGGACAATTTTATTGAAAACATCAAGAGACATCATAGTAACTACTGTAGATCACCTAGTATTGTGGTTTTATATGTCCTTTTCATTTCATGTTTCTCTAGGAATTTGTACTGTTGACTTGTTTTGATTTGTTTCTCCCTCTAATACAGAAAGGCTAGGTATACATGTAGAGACTTATACATGTGTAGAACTTCTAAGTAGTTTCCGAGAATGGGTTATAGTTATTATAAAGAAAAAAAAAGAGGAAAAGAAAGTATTCTAAAGGATATAACTGCATGTATATTTGAGTGTGTGGGATTAATAACCATGTTGCTAAAAGTTTTAGTTGGATGGATGAACAAAACTGATTGCAGTCTCTGTTTGGATGTCCACTTTGTAGGTTTTACTTTTGTAACTTGAACAACTACTTCTAAGAAGAAAATATGTAATTATCAACTAGTGACTTCTTACTGGTTACTACTTTTGTTTTTTTGTTTTGTTTTTGAGATTTTGTATTATTTCTACCCTCTTTTTGTTTCAAAATTTTTTTCTTTAAATAAGAAAAAAGAAACAAAAAAAAAATGAAAGACTTGACATAGCTAATGTCTATGCTATAGGAAAAAAAAAAAGAAAATTTGTTTTCTCTCATGCCTTTTTTTTCTTCTCTTGAGACAGTGTCTCACTATGTAGTTGAGACTGGTCTTGAGTTCACTTACATAGCCCAGGCCTTACACTCACAGCAATCCTCCTGCTCAGCTTTCTGAATGCTGGGATTAGGGGCGTGTATTATCATGCCTGGCTATGCTTCCTTTGAGAAGTGGGCTTATTGGCAACCCCTATGAGACCCCTCTTATCTCTCAGGAGCTATTCCTATTCCCCATTTCTTTTCTCCAATAGATTTTCCTACTCTTTAAAAAGAACTCAAATTAACGTGTTTATAAAACATAGCTATACCCAAAAATGGGAAAAATATGCATTTCAGAATTGAAGAAACTCATGGTGGCTCATGTCTATAATCCCAGTCCTCCGGAGGCTGAGGCAGGAGGATTGCTATGAGTTCAAGGCCACCCTGGGCTACACAGTGAGCTCAAGGCCAGTCTGAATTGCATAGTGAGACCCTGTCTCAATAAGACAGAACTGGAGAAATTGAACTGCTAAATGCTGTTTATACTAAGCCTGGGTCCAAGCTCTTTACTGAAAACTGGTTTTTTTTGAGACAGGGCCTCCCCCAACTGTAGTTCAGGCTGGTCTTGGACTCATTATGTAGCCCAGGCTGGCCTTGAACTTGCAGCAGTCCTCTTGCCTCAGCCTCCTGAATGCTGGGATTATTGGTATGTGTTACCATGCCCTGATTTGTAAACTGACATTTTAAAGAGTCTGAAGTCTTGTAGTAAAAGAACTGCTTTAAAGCTGGATATGGTCATGTGTACCTATAAATCCAGCACTCAGGAGGCTGAGGCAGGAGGATCACAAGTTTGCGGCCAGCCTGGGCTACACAGTGAATTGAGGGACAACCTGAACTACACAACAAGATCCTGCCTCCAAACAAAACCCACTAGTTTTAAATTTGTCTCATCCCTAGTGCCACGGAATCACCGACATGGGACTTTGTTTTCTAGGGACTGTCCACTTACCATTCCACAGGTGCAGTCTCCGCTGCACCCTGCACAGCTCCTGAAACTTCAGAGGGAGGATGAGCTGGTGAAGAGAGACAGGAATCAAAACACAAAAGCCACTGTCAGGGGAGCCCTCTCCTAGTGGGAGAAAGGAACAGTCCAGTGCCACAGCGCATTTATTTATAAATCAGCATATGAATAAATTCATGGAGAGTTTAAGGGGAGGGTAGGATCGGAGACAGGAAGAACATCTAATCTGTAACACTATGCCTCGGTGGCTGGCTTCACAGGGACAAGAGAAAGCTGTGTTATCTCAAGCAAAGTTCAGGTCACTATGGGCATCAGCTCTCTGCCAAACTCATGAGAAACAGTGGCCTTATCCTAGATACCTGAGGTGCAGACAGTTTCTCTCTCAACAGTAGTCCTCTGAAGAGGCTTAAAACTAGGCACAGGGTGACATGCCTATAATTCCAGCTACTCAGAGGCTGAAGCAGGAGGATCTCCAGTTCAAGGTCAGCCCTAGCAACTTAGTAAAGCTGTTAAGAAAAAGAAAGAAAGGAAAGGAAGAGGAAGGAAGGAAGGAAAGAAAAAGAAAGAAGAAAGAAAAAAGAAGAGAAAAGAAAAAAAATAGTGAAGATACTTAAACCTGTGCAGTATTCAATAGGATCCAGGAAGGAAAGTCAGACTCCTCGCTGAAACGGGCACCACTCATCAGATGCTAAGTTAGACAGAAATTAATAGGTAAACAAAGACTGCAAGTGAGACACATCAAAGTTGTGGCTGGAGCAAATGTGAAGAGGGCCAGGCCCGCAGGCCTCCTTAGAGATACATGGCAGCTTAGGACTGTACTGTGATCAGCACTACCTGGTCCACTGAACCTAACTAATGTACCAAATGCAGGGGTGACTAGGACACTCTGACCCGTCCTTGTCCAGAAATGTTCTCTCTATATCAGAAGTTATGGGTAAGCTAAAGATGCTAGCCATTCACCCTTGCTATGTGCTCACTTCTCTATTGGATCAATACGAGCTATGTGATTATACTTGTAAACCTATGGGTTGATTGTAGTTTGACCTGTAGCTCTCTAAGCTGTGATTTTGCTGTATGAAATACCCTTGACATAAAAACAAAAACATAAATTTTAAGGGCTGGGGATTTAGCTCAGCGGCAAAAGCGCCTGCCTGCCAAGTGTGAGGTGGTGAGTTCGATCCCCAGTACCAAAACAAACAAACAAAAACCATAAATACCCTTGACATGAAGAGAAAGATTTGTGCTGGTGGTGTTGGGACAATGGAATGCAGATGTCTCGTGCTCTGGGTGAATAATTTGGGGATAATGCAGTGTACCCTTATTGCCTCGATTGACATATTTTTACTTTTAGTTTTTTGTCCTTGAAATAAAAGTGGATTTGAAAAAAATAAAATACCCTTAAAAGCTGCAGCGGTGACCTACTTTCAAAGCCCTCTCTCAGGAGCTTTGTTTCAATAACCCACTCTTAACTCTTGTCCTTAAATCCATTTTTCCATATTGGGAGACACAAACTCTGGCACCTCCGACATCTAGGAGTCATTTCCCTGTGGTAACTCCACAAGAGAGAAAGGTCTTATTTCCAGCCTATAAAAGAATGCGAACCAGGAGTGATGGCATATGCTATTTAGGAGGCTGAGGCAGGAGGACTGTAAATTTGAAGTCAATATGGGCAATTTATCATGTTTTAAGATAATTTGAAAAAGAAGTTGAAGATGTACCTTAGTACTTCTTGGGTATAATTCCTTGTTCAGCACACGAACATCAAAAAAGAAAAATAAAACAAGCAAACAAGAATGAAGACAGGCTGGAAATAGCTTATTCAAAAGGACCTAAAATCTTGTCTTTAACTGGCTGGAGGTCATGACTGATCCAAGAGACAAAAACTATTTTTTGCCTATTTTTAAGGAGTAACACCTAAGTTGTTGGTCCACTCTGTGATTTTCTCTTTTCCGTTGCATTTTATTTATACTTACAGATGGAAAAATTTCATATAGAAATCTGGATTTGTGGCTGGGTGTGGTGGCACACTCCCATAATCCCAGCACTCAGAGGAGGCTGAGGCAGGCAGATCTTTGTGAGTTTGAGACCAGCCTGGGCTACAAAGTGAGCTCAAGGCCAGCTTGAACTGCAGAGTGAAAAAGACAAAAAAAAAAAAAAAAAAAAGAAGTAAAAATAAATCTGGATTTCTTGAAAAAATGGGGGGTCCAGGGTTATAGCTCGGCAGCACAACACCTGCCTAGCAAGAACAAGGTCCTGAGTTGGATGCCTGATACCAAATAAATAAAATGTTAAGATTTGGCCACATAGAGGATATCGCTGCTAGGGTCACTGCTAAACGAGGTTAGAAAGTTAGTTCTGGAAGCCATGTTTACCCTCTTCATTACCCACTTAAGTTTGCTTAGGTTTTTTCTGACTTGAAAATTCCTTCCACCTATCCTCCAAATCTTAGCTCAAATGGGCCTCCTTCCTGATGTATTCAAGCAATTCCAGCTGATTAACATCTCTCTGCTTCTAAATACCCTGTACTGGAATCCTCTGCCTCTTGCATTTTTATTGCTGGCTGTGTACAACCTAGAAGGCAAGGGCTGAGACTTGTCTCCATGCAAATGATAGAGCTAAGCACAAGTGTTGACATCTGTCAAACCCATGGCTTACAGATATGTTTGTGGTTGTGTAATAGCATGGCTGTCTACCACCCACTGCATGACTAACACCATCATTGGGGGGGGGGGTCACTATTCTCTACAGACCAGGGGTGGGGGGGCAGGAATGCTGGTGTCCATTGATTGCTGATTCTATCACACTGGACATGTGTCCCGCACCTTGCACACATCGCAGAAACTCGCTTATTGTGGAGGGCCCAGGTACCATCACCCTGGCTAGGTGACCTCCTAGCCAGTCTTCCAGTGACTGGTTGCCATCAAATGGCTCTGCATGCACCCAGCTGGCTCAACACTCCATACAGGTGTAGGGAAGGGCAGAGCACAAGGACTCCAGGTGGCTTTGCAGGTCAGAGGTGAAGGAATGGGCAACAGCCTAACAGTGTACGGGAAGCCCGTCTCCACCTGCCCATAAACTACACCTCGCCCCCAATGTAAAGTTTAGTAGGGAGCTCAGAAACCGGAAACTCGGTACTCCAGGACAAGGCGGTGGTCTAGATAGTACTGGCAGTCACAGCAGTGTTTTCTGGAGGGGGTGGGGAGTACCAGGAGTTGAATGGAAGACCTAGCGCTCAGCAGGCAGGTGCTGTGCCACTGAACTAGATCCCAGGCACCACTTTTATGAGACAGTCTCACCATGTGGTTCAGGCTGGCCTTGAACTAACCAAGTCAGGAAGAACCCACGAGCTCTGATTTCAGGAAACTGTTGGGTGGGTGGGGAGGAATCTCCTAAGTTACAGAAGAAGAGATCCACAGATGTGAAAGAGCCATTCTACTTCAACAGTATTTTTTAGTAGTGGAAGCCGGCCACAGGAATGGCCACCTCCAAACTGCAAGTGCCGCCAAGTTTCCTTTCCCAGATTTGGAAGGTGACAAATGGGGGAGCGACTGAAAAGAAGCCAGTGTTCCAAAGCACAGCAAAACAGAGGCTTCATTTTAGCAGGTTTTAATTAAAGTTACACAAAAGACTTTATTCCTGCATCTTCTCAATCGTTTCTTCCTTGTACTTGCCCTTTTCCTTTCCTACTTGGCGAGACTTGGCCTTCCGTTCCAGGATCTTTTTGCGATCTTTGTCCAGTTTTAGCCTGGTGATAACCACCTGTGGGGAAAAAAGACAAGACTCCCAAGCGTTAAATAATTGCTAACACAAATGGCCCAACGACCAATTCTTCTCCCAAACCTGAGGTAGTGGACACCTAAACATGAAAGCGTTACTGTACTTAACATTCAAAGTTCTAGAAACTACAGTTGAGCCCTTCAAGACAAACCCGACTCAGTGTCCAGCAGTGCTCTACCAACAACTGGGAAAGACAAGGCAGTGGAAATCTCTTCAGCACTTTATATAAAACCTAACCTCTTCCTTTTTGCTGTCAAATTTACCCCATGTCTCATCACAGTTTTACAAACTAACCAAGACATATAAAACACGTTTTTGTTTTCTGCAGTTTGGAATTCTGAAGCTGGAAATTATTCAACCCAGCTATTTTTATTCCAGGAAGCTTCCTGTTAAAGAACTATTACACCTGCTTACTCAAGTTTATAGCAGCACAATTCCTAACAGCCAAGTCCTGGAAGCAGTCTGTCTGTATACCCACCAACAGATGAATGGATAAAGAAACACAATATAATATATACACGCTGGAGTCCTAGTCTACCATAAAGGGTAGGAAAATGGATACACCCGGAGACAATAATGGGAAGCGACACACATGCTTAAACATGGCACGGTTTTTCTGATGAGAAACTGAATTATAATCACTTAATAATGGGTAATAGGCCACAGGAAAATAGCTCTTTTAAAAAAGAGAAGGGGACCAAGATAGAGAGGAAGGAGAAAGTGAGATGTGTTATGCACCAATTCCCCATGATGACATAATCATTAGGTATTGCAAACACTAAGAAAATTTTTAAAAATGACCGGATGTCTGGGTGCCTGTAATCCCTGCCCTGCAGCTGAGGCAGGCTGCCTCAAGTTTTGAGTCCAGCCTGGGATGCAAAATGAGTTCCAGACCAGCCTGAACTGCAAAATGAGACCCTGTCTCAAAAAGATTCAAACAAACAAACAAACAGAAACCCAAACCTCCAATCTAATCTTCAAGTACACACTAGGGTATCTTATCTTAGGAGGAAAGTAAAGGGGGAAAAGGGAGCGAAATACAGCCACGCTGGCCAAACACAGGCTCACAAGGCTTCTATTCTGGTACAGTGAAACAGAAAACACGTAAAGGAACTTCAGTTTGATATAGGGAAATAAGCGAATCGGAGAAGGGTAAGAAACGGGGTATTTTCTACAAAGCAATTAGGCAAAGCCTAATCTACGCTAAAGCTACAAGGAGAACAGCAAGTTAAATGTCCAAAGACAGAACCAGAGAAAGCACCTGCCTAGCATGAACAAGCCTCTAGGCTTCATTCCCAGTATCATAAAAAAACAAAAAGCACACAACATACTACCTAGGTCACAACCACCAACTTTACCCCAAAAGCTTGTGAACCTAGTTTATAATTCAATCAAGTTATCAGGTAACGGTACCAGCCAGCAGATATACTTACTGGCGTGGTTTAGGAATACCAAGGAAGCCCAGGGAGCTGTGAAAGAGGTACTGGGTAAAGTCTTACAAGTGACCCTGACTGTAACAAGCAGACAGGATTCCAGGTAACGTGACAGTAATAAGACTCTATTGACTGATATGAAGTATATAAATAAAAAGTTATTCTGAGACTGAGCAATGGAAAGACAGGTGTCATACACGCAGAGGGAAGGTCTCAAAGGCAAAATGAGGAGTCTGAACAGGTTCAGATCTGAGATACTGATTTGATATCCACTTTGAAATGCAAAGTTAGAACTAAGTAATGAGTATAAAGCTGGGGGCGGGGAACTAGGCTGGAACCATTTGGCTCCTGGGTGCCTGAATTTCTAAGAACAGAATAACGGTATTAAGGAGGCACTCAGATCGGCCGTGTCACATGCTGCACCAAGAAGCACTACAAAAGACCAAGGACACTCACTGGACCGACAAGTGTAACACGAGCTGCTCTAGTGGCAAGAGGAAAGATGACTTAAGATAAGAGTGGCAGTCCTGCTCTTCAGAAATGCACACCAATGTTATTAAAGGTAAAGTACAGTGCCACGCTTCACTGGGGTGTCAAGAATGAAAATGTGTCAAAATTTGAAGAGAATTCTAGGCAAAGACACACAGGTGTTCTATTGTTCTAATCTCTGACCTTCCTGTAGGCTGAACATCAGATACAGCACCAACACAGGAGCCAATCCCTTCCTTTCCCTAGTAGCATCTTATACTGAATATACATTGTTAAACACTGAAGAAAGTAACAGCATGGAAACAAAGGCCCTAGCTTTGTGAACTGTAATTACAATTTTGGGTTAACTCACAAATGCGGTGGCAGGGGTATGTGTGTTTTTCCCCACTAGAAATTTTATCTACAACCTCATGTGTACCAGGCAGGCACTGTGCCATTGGGCCATTCCCTCAGCCCTTTACATAAAAATTTATAGCAGATGTCTATGATAATCAGATCAGATTTTCTGGCTTAGATCTAATTGCTACCCATGGGATCTTACCTCTCAGCTCCAACTTTTTCCCACTGAAAATGGTTTAAAGTCTACTTCATAAGACTGTGATGTTCCTTTACTGCTCACTCCACTGAACCCACAAAAGTAAACAGGGCTGGAGCTGGATTTTTTTCTTTTTTTTTTTGAGACAGTGTCTCACTGTGTAGTTGGGGCTACCCTTGAATTCGTGAGGGTTCTCCTGCTCTGCCTCCTGAGTGATGTTTACTGTTGTATACCACATCTGGCTATTTTATAATTACTCCAGTTCCCAGATTTTAAAATCTGTCAATGATCAGATCGTTAAGTCTACTGGCTCCAAATGTTGAAGACAATGATTTCGGGAACATTTTGAATATTACAATTTTCAATACAAGTATCATGCTGCTTTATGACATGCTTTACAACACAACTAAGTAGGGACTATTTCTCAGGGTGGAAATCACATCCGCCAAGAGTAACTGTCGTGATTTCCTAACACCCACCTTGCTGGGGTGAATGCCCACGTGGACCGTCGTGCCGTTGGCCTTCTCCCGCTGCACCCGTTCAATGTAGATGACGTACTTCTTCCTGTAAACCTGGACCACTTTGCCAATCTGCTGACCTTTATAGTGTCCCCGCACAACCTGAATGTAAGTTCAAAATTAATAGCAACACGGTTCAACGAACAAGATTAACTTTGTAAACCAGAAACTATACTTACATACCATTCACCCCACAAGGTGTACAGGCCCTTCCAATTCTAAGACTTAATTCTATCCTTGGCTTTCAAAAACTTTTAAATAATCCATGCCCTCATCAACCCAAGTGATGGACAGGACTGTTGATGGCCACCAACAGTGACAGGCTTTTCAAAAGGTTAAATGGGAGCCAACTCTTGGGGACTCTTTTTGGAGAAAGCTGACAAGGAATTTTCTACAAGACAAGAACAGGCCACAAGTTTTTTATTTTTTTTTTTAGCTTGCATTAAGACAGGGTCCCATTATATAGTTCAAACTGGTCTTTAACTCACAATGATCCTCCGGCCTCAGGCATGTGCCACCTTGTCTGGCTAGGCCACCAGTATTTAATCGAAAACCCATTTAAACTGTTCAAGCCAGTACTAGAGTGGAAACAAGTAGTGAAAGGAATACATCAGTTCTCTCCCAAAGGGTTCCAGGCCAAGAGTTGTAGTGGTCCTCAGCCTGCCAGAAAAGCAACTCAGAGTGCTTTGGAACACACTGTATTTCAGTAACTATCTTGTGTATCTTGAAAAATAAGACAATAAAAATGCTTCTAAGATCTACTGGCAATTTTAACACTAGTGCATCGTTAACAGTGATGGTGCAGGTAACAGCTGCTTAGAAACTAGCTCAATTAATCGCTAGATGCAGCACAGTCCTAAGTGTTCACAGAATTTTTACTAACGTACACTTGGCAAATTATTTACCAGTGAATTCAACCATAGCACAACTATTCTCTTTTTGAAACCTCATGACTCTTCCATGATCAAATAAACTGACAACATAATTTCTGCCTGTCTTGCTGTCTCATTTAATCATGGATACATGTGAGGCTTTACGAAATGGACTTGTATGAAGTAAAAGAACTGCAAAGCGGCACACTGTGGTCTTTGCACCTTGCAAATCCTCTTCTAACCTAAGCATGTTAAGTTTCATCAAGACAATCTGAACAAACAGGGACACATACCTGAACCTCATCGTCCTTTCGGATGGGCATAGATCGAACATTATACTTCTGTCTCAGCTCTTTGGAAAGAGGGGACGACATAATCTTCCTACGAATGTGCGAAGGTGCATTGAAATGCCTTTTACGGTTCTTGCTTCGGTCCGAAGTCACAAAAGGGTTGAACTTCATTTTGGCTTAAAAGTAAATAAATAAATAATTTAAACGACCCAAGTCTTATCTTGAAAGTTTAAAAGCGCTCACAGAAGGTGTCATGTTCTGTAATGGCATCATGTTAGACTAAATGGTCTATCAATTGGAACTTCAAATCTAAAGACCTCATTAACACGTTTCAGTTATAAAACTTTGACTACTCTCTCCAAACTCCTTAAATACCGTGCAAGGGAGCCAGAACTGGATTTATAATGGTCTATGACAATTCAGTGCTTCAATAGTAACAACATCAAGTTTTACAAACGTCAACCAACGTCCACCTTCTACGGACTTTCAGCCTCTCCAAAATTAGTCACACTACCATGTTACACTGTGTTTTCCACTCCGAACCGGGAAATTCCTGCACACATCTCGAGCCCCAAAAGCCTTTCAATGGGCGAAAATGGTCTAGAAATTCTGTAAAAGTTTTAAAAAGCAGAGTCATTTGGAAAACATTCTTTTGTGAACCACACTTCTTAGTTTTTGACTCCACCTCCACACACTGCCTCTCCTTTTGACCCTGTCTCCCAGATCCCAAATCTGTTCCTTCTCCCCGCTCAGAAGCGGTCCCTGGAGCTGGAAAAACAGGTTGAAACCATTCCAGCCCCCACTCCCTGGCTGCTGTCCGGGCAGCAGGTGAATCTGGAGACCCCCTGGGTAGACAGCCACCATGCTCAGGGACGGATGGCTGCGGATTACACGCGCTTCTACACCACCAAATCCTCACCCGCTGCAACTCCAGCGATGGCCGCAAAAGGGAAAGGTCTACGCTTTGCTTCCGGTTCGGTAAGTTTCGGCAAACCTCGCGAGACCAATGTTTCTTAGAAAAAGAGGGGCACGGGATTTCAGCGAGAAGCGGAAACAGAAAGCAATTGTTGACTAGCGTCACCTGGTGACTCGGAGGCGAACTGCAAAATCTCTCCTACAAATGTGTGCCTGTTGAGAATGGGCGCCCTGCTGAATCCTCTCGGAAGGGGCGTCCTCGGGAGAGTGGCTTGGGATCCTCAGGGTTTGTGACTACCTAGTGGGCGATGAAGGAAGTAGCCCCAAGGGTTTCCACCCCTTCACTCTCCGGTGCCAGGCGGCCGGCGTCCTTTTAGCCTGGAAAGAGCAGATCCTATTTTTGGCCTTTGGGTGGTTGCAGCCCCCACAGGCAGGTCACCCGGGGTTACCGAGCGCTCGCGCCCCCCCCCGCGTGGGCGTGGCCAGCGTGCGGGTCCTTAAAGAGCCCGGGCCCAGCGCGTCCTGGGTGGGTGCAAACTGCACCCTCCCCTCCACCACCCCCCAGCTTTGTCTCCTTTGAGGGAATCCTGTTCTCTTCTGACACCCTCCTGTGCCCTCAATAAAGGCCTCTTCATCTTTCTCAACTGCGCAGAAAAAACCCAACAACATCAATTCATTTTTCACCCTCTTCCTCTCCCAGCGCCACACCCAGCTCTTGGTCTTCTTCCCATGTACAAAAGGTCTAGATTTCACTGCTTCCTATGATCTGTCTTTTATTTTGCTCTTTGAATTATTCATGCTTTGGGTTTGTCATATCAAAGAAACCACGCCGCGTTTAAACCGTGCACCTGATTTATTTCACTTCACACTGTTGTTGAGGGTGCATCCATTTTTCCACGATAACTCAAATTTACCCCTTGTGGTAGAGTAGTAATGTATTGTGTATAAACACCGTATTTTCTTTACAAGACCACTAATATAGAACCCACATCAGTGCAAGAGATGCGCTACCTTGCTTTCCAAAGTTTCTGCGGTCCTGTTCAGGATCTGGGGGAAGTAAGCTATGGGGATTCCGAGATATCGATATCTGCTGAATGATTAATACTGATATCATACAGACAGGTGACACATTTCGCAATAGTACATAAAGTGTAGGTACTTGCTGCGTGCTAGGAACATATCTACACTTCTGTGCCCTTTTCATTAATTTCTTTTTTTTTGAGACAGGGTCTCACTATGAAGTTCCAGTTAGCCTTGAGCTTTCTATGTAGCCCAGGCTGGCCTCCAACTCACGGCAATCCTCCTGCCTCAGCTTCCTAAGTGCTGGAATTACAAGCATGTGCCACCACAGTCAGCTATATTATTGACTTCTTTAATCCACAAAATAGTCCTGTTGGTGCTGGTATTATTATTGTCTGTATTTTACAGAGCAGAGAACTGATCCACAGAGAATTGGAAAAGCCCATAGTTTATAGCTGAACCCAGGCGGGCAGGCTCCACAGCCCGTCTGATAATGCTGTATGTGGCCCAAATGTGTTGGAACCTGCAGGGTCAAATAAAAGAATGAGAAACTCCACAGTGGAGTCAGTAAAGAACATGTGCTTTCAACCAACAGGGTGAGGAAAAAGCCTACAGAATGGGAAAAAAATCTGCCAGTTATTCCTCAGAGGAGGATTAATATCTTGAATATATAAAGAACTAAAAAAAATTAGATTTCCCAAAATAAAAGACCCAATCAAAAAATGGGCAACTGAAATGAATAAACCCTTCTCAGAAGAAATCCAAATGGCCAATAAAAACATGAAAAAATGTTCAACATCTCCAGCCATTAGAGAAACAAAAATTAGAACAATACAGAGATTCTATATAATTGAAGAAAAATGGCTATCATCAAGAAATTAAACAATAACAAATGCTGGCAAGGCTGCAGGGGAAAAGGTTCCTTTCTCCACTGTTACTGAGAATGGAAAGTGACTAGTAGAGCCAGTATGGAAATCAGTATGGAGATTCCTCAAAATAAAAAAAAAAAGTAAAAATAGAAAAAAATTTTAATAGTTCAGATACTTTATTTTATTAGCTATAATTATAGTGCTTGTCTAACTGAAAACAAGTATACAAAATGGTTGAGTACTAATTGTGCACTGAAAGCAGTAAGAAGCCAGGCATGGTGGCTCATGCCTGTAATCTCAGCACTCGGGGGGTTGAGGCAGGAGGATCATTGTAAATTTGAGACAAGCCTGGGCTACGAAGTGAGCTCAAGGCCAGCCTGAACTGCAGAGTGAGACTGTCTTAAAAAGACAAAGCAAACAAAAAGAAAGCAGTAAGAGGCTCCACAACACCAAATAAATCAGTTCCAAAAGTTCCCCAAGATAAATTTAACAGCCCCAGCTTCTTCAGGGTTGATCAAAATACAAAAGAAAAAAAGCAGAGGTCTTTTTCTGATGGCAAATTGGATGCTTGCAGGCCGAGGAAGGCAGGGCCGCCTCACACATGGAGGACGGGGTGCCCCGGCACAGGACCTGTGTACACTGAATGAAAGGCCAGCTGCAGGCTGCACCTGCCCACATACTGCACGGTGGTGCGCGCTGTGGTCACCGTGTGGAGACAGCACTTGGCACTCCGAACCCTAAAATCCCATGTTCGCCACAAGAGAGGAAAGGGAGGGGTGGGGGGCAGAGGGTCCGGTTCACTTCTGGCCCGGGAGCTGGTTGAATATCCAACCCAGTCCTTCGCAGAGTCGCTCTGCCCTGGTGGCACACATGGCCTGGGTGCACCAGTTCCCGTGGCTTGATTGGGTTTCAGCTGCGTTCCTCTCGGGGAGGCCTTGCTCAGCAAGCTCCAGCAGGGCTGCCTCCTCAGCGCCCTGCAGGCCCGTGCAAAGGTGGCTGTCATCGCCGTCCGCCACAAAGGTCAAGCCTGGGGTGTGCAGAAATAGCACAGCCGCGGTGGCCAGGTCTTGTCCTGGCCACCCATGTCCTACACGGTGAAGGTAACGCTCGTGAATCCCAGGTTCCACATTGAAACCTATGGCAGGAACGCTGGTCACAACTTCACAAGCTTTAGCTTCTACAGAATCATCACCTCAGCAGCATCCAGGCCCACCATGAGTATGAGAGCATGAATTCCTTTCCTGGCAAAAAGGCCCTTGAAGAGGTCCAGGAAGATGTTTCCTATGCTTGCAGATGTGTGGAAGTGACACTTCCCAGAGACCTCAGCTGAAGCTGCTCTAAACCAGGCGCTGGTTTCATTCCCACAAAAGAGAGATGCTGGCCAGGTGTGGTGGTGTGCCTGTAATCCTAACACTCGGAAGGCTGAGGCAGGAGAATTGCCACTAGTTTGAGACTGGCCTGGGCTACATAGCTCAATAGCAGCCTGAACCACACGGTAAGACCCTATTTAAAAAAAAAAAAAATTCTATCTGACCCAGCTATTCTCCTTCTGGGCATCTTCCCAAAAGAATTAAAGGTATCAGATTCCAGTGACACATACATAGCCATATAAACATTAGCAGCACACTGATAGCTAAATCTCAGAAGTGGTTTACATGTCCCTCAACATGTGAGTGAATAAAATGTAGTGATTGCTAGCACTCGGGAGGCTGAGGCGGGAAGACTGTTGTAAGTTCGAGACCAGCCTGGGCTGCAAAGTGAGCTCAAAGCCAGCCTGAACTGCATAGCGAGACCCTGTCTCAAAAAAACAAAAACAAAAACAGAACAAAATAAAACAACAACAACAAAAAAAGTACAAACTCTTCATGAGGAATGTAATCATTGTGTACTGCAAACATAGAGTAGAAAGAAATAAAAAATTTCAGAATGTGTTTTCATAGCTTAAAAATAGTGGTGTCGCCAAGAATGGAGTTACACACCCTTAGAGAATCCCACCTATTGGGAGGCTGAGGTAGGAGGGTTGTCAGTTCAAGGCCAGCCTGAGCAATTTAGTGAGATTTTATCTCTAAATCAAAATCAAAATCAAATAAATTGGGCGTGGTGGTGTGATCCCAGCACCTAGAGGGCTGAGGCAGGAGGATCTCTGGGATTTCATAGTGACCTTGTCTCAAAAACAACCAAATAAATAAAAGGGCTGAGGATGTAGCTCAGTGGTAGAGCGCCACTCAGAGTTCAATCCCCAGTACCACACACACAGGCATGCACATACAAACAAGAAAAATTGTGTTCTTAAATCCACTGTGAAGAGCCGGGCGTCGTGGCTCCTGCCTGTCATCCCAGCACGTAGCATCCTTCACGGGCCAGCCCTGAACTAAACACGAGCCACGCGCTGAGTCCTCGCAGGCGTGTGCTCCCAGGAAGTCCGGTCCAGGAGGCAGGCCGACCTCAGAGCACAAGGGTGGGCCCACAGGAAAAATGCTTGCTGAGCCAGCTGCCTTTGATGCTTTGGTTTCTTCCGGGCTGAAGCAAGAGGAAATACTTCTGCAGTGAGGTCACCCTTGGCTGAGTTGAGGCTAAGATTAGCTCTGCTAGGCAGTGAGAACAGCTTGAGGGAAGGGGAGTGGCCGGGAAAAGCAGGGTACCTGGTGGCCAAAAGAGAGACATTCAGAGGGGTGGCCTGGGCCCCAGTTTGAGCTGAATTTTTTTGTTTTTGTTTTTTCTTTTTTGAGCTGAGTTTTATTAAACTGTTGACAGCCGGGGAGAGACTTCCCTGGCATCAGCGAAATACTTCTGTCTTTGATTTTGAGACAACGTCTCGATTGTACAGTTCAAACTGACCTTGAACTCACTGGGTAATCCTGGGTAGCCTTTAATTGGGGGGTGGGGTCAAATTAGGATCCTCTGATCCCCTTGTCTCCACCCTCCAAGGGCTGAGATTTTGGGGTCCTGAAGCATCACTCAGGCCAAAATTACAATCTTCCCACACCGGGAGTCGAACCCGGGCCGCCTGGGTGAAAACCAGGAATCCTAACCGCTAGACCATGTGGGATAACTGCGACGCTTTGGCTCCTTCTTTAGGCTTCTTTCAACACCTTCCCCTCCCGCCACAGGCTCCGGTTACTCCCCGGGTTTCCCTCCTTCGCCGACTTGCTGCTTTTCCTGGGTCTCGGTTTCCCCTTCCCTCCCCACAGCACCGAGGCATCCGGATCAGCCTTTCAGCTCACCGTCTGGCCGCCAGCCGGGGTGCAGCACCCTCGGCTTCGCCGCTTCATTTCCACCAGGGTCCTCTGGTGTCTCTCGGCTCCACCCTGCTGCTCCGCTGTAATCGCCTGACTGCCCCCTGGCCTCACAGACCTGGTACCTGGCTTGAAAAAGGTCCCTTCAACCGCCTCTTTAGGGTCATTTTATGGAGCCCTTGGATACCCTAAAGCAGGGATTATATCCGGATTTCATGCCTAAGGTGAACTAAACTTTTTTCTAGACACCAAACTACTATACTCATTCAGTCATTCATAGATGCAGATACACATTATATAAAGTCTATCTCCTTGGGTGTGGCAGTGCCGTGCCTGTCATTCCAGCGCCCAGGAGGCTGAGGCAGAAGGATCTCTGCAAATTTAAGGCCAGTTTGGGTTACATAGTGAGTTCAAGGCCAGCCTGGACTACCTTGTCTGCAAACAAAAACAAAAACAAAAATACCAAAAAAAAAAAAGTTTAACTTATATCCAGCTCTTACTATTTAGTAAATTCTGTGTTAGGCTGAAGATACCAAGATCTGTAGGATTCAGCTTTCCCTGTAGGAACACTGCCTGGAAGGAGACAGTTATATCAACAAAGAAACTTAGTAACCTGACCCCAACAGGATGGGGGTGCATTCTGCACGTGCATGTGCGTGCGTGCCCGTGTGCGTGCGTGCGTGCCTGTGTGTGTGTGTGTGTGTGTGGTGTGTACAATGCCTGGTGCCTCTGGACAAAGGGAGAAAGAGAACAGCAACAGTTTAGAGTTAGCCTCAAGGGTTCTTCCCTTTGTCTAGGTAGCCAGTATCTGTCCACCCAGCCAGCTGCCTGTCTGTCATCCTCCACCTGATGCTATTGTTCTGCAGTGCCCTGACCTAAGGGGTTGGTTTTAAGCAAAACATTGTACTTAAGAAGACAAAACAGGGCTGGGAATACAGCTCAGCAGGCATAAGCCTGCCTGGCAAGTGCGAGGTCCTGAGTTCAACCCCTGTACCAAAAAGAAGGAGGAGGAGGAATAAGAAGAGAGGGAGGAGGAGGAGGAGGAGGAAGAAAAGTAAAAATAGAGACAGGGGAGTCAAAATAAACATAGGGACCAAAGAAAGGCACAGAAACAGGATCATCAAGATTAAACATTTTGCCTTCTTGGGTTGTTACTAAGTGTAAGATGTCATACTTCTAACCAGATAAACCAGCCCAGAGCCAGTACCTTGACACTTCTGAAGCATAGGACCTGCGGTTTGGCAGTTCTCGAATGATCTTGGGGCAGTCTTCCTACCAGGCAACAGGCGTGAACACTGAGGATATCTTTAGCTTCTTATATTTCTGTTTGATTTGTCATGCATGTGTGTGTACACGCACTGGGAACTGAACTCAAGGTCTTATATATTAGGGGTGTTCTATGTCACCCCTAGAATCCTTTCTTTTTCCTGTTTTGGGGATTGAACTCAGGGCCTGTGCACTGAATTACATCCCCAACCCTTTGTGTTAATTTTTTAATTTTTGAGACAGAGTCTCGCTAATTTGAAAAGTTCCCCAGGCTGGGCTCAAACTTGTGATTTTCCTGCCTCAGCCTCCCAGAGTGCTGGGATTACAGTTATGCAGCATCATGTCCAGCTACTAGTTGTCTATTGATTAACATTTAGGGTTTTTCCAATCCTTTGCTACAACAAATAATGCTGAAATTATATAACATTGTGTATGTCACTGCTGGACGTGCAAGTGTTGGAACTTCTGGGTTAAAGTGGGAATTTTGATAGGTAATGTCAAATTGCCCTTGAGAAGGTTTTACTAGTATATATTCACATCAGCCTCAGCAGGTTTCACAAGCTAACCGGTAACAATAGAATGCCAGCAGAAATTTTAATTGATATTTCTTTCATAAGAGTGGTTGGGATGTAGATATAGCTCAGTGGCAGAGCATCTGCTTGGCAAGCACCAGTTTCTGAGTTCGATTCCCAGTACCAAAAAATAAAAAAAACAAACAAGGGTGGTTGAATTATTGTTTAAGGACCATTTACATTTCTGATTTTAAACTGTCTTTTTCATGCAACATGAATTATCCCACAAATCCAAGCCCAGGGCTCCCCACATACGTTACAAAGTCTCTGGAATCTTTGAGAAAATACATAGCTTTATTTAAAAAATAGCTTTTGACATTCTTCGAAAATAAAAGAAGTGTCATCTACAAGTCAAGGTAAAGGATATGAAAACACTGTGGGTCTTTTGAAAGAAACTCTCAGCAAACACAATAGTAGTTGAAAAGACTCAAATCAGGTCCCTAGAAATTTGTGGCGCTGTTTAAAGCAGCCTGGCCGAGGTGAAGACAGGCTCAGGAGAGTCTTGTGAAGTTAACATTATTTTTGTTCCTATAATAAATATTGCCCCCGAATCCAGCCAGCCCCCCACCCCCATGTGCTCTTCTCTAGTCCTGGAAGTCGGAGCTGTAAGACAGCACCCTCCACGTGGTAAATATCCCCTGTGGTATAGACTCCACTCCTTAAGGACTCCCAAATGACATAGCAAACCTTGACAAGGGGTGATACAGACTGTGGGGGCTCAGCTGCTACACCCCTGGGGTGCTGACACCCCCCCATTTATGAGGATAGCTGGGAGATCTGTTGTTGTTCTAGTGTCATGAGGC
The DNA here is from genome assembly GCA_004027455.1 of Hydrochoerus hydrochaeris. Taxonomy (NCBI): domain Eukaryota; kingdom Metazoa; phylum Chordata; class Mammalia; order Rodentia; family Hydrochaeridae; genus Hydrochoerus; species Hydrochoerus hydrochaeris. The sequence goes on from PVLA01000356.1 coordinate 190,750, forward strand.
CTTGATTGACTGTAACAGCCAATAACTGTTCCCAAATACTTGTTTCTCAGACAAGACCCAGTTCAACCCAGCCCAAAGCTTTTCTGGGGTGTCTTATCAAGGGTCCCCAGCACAGTCCAGTTGTGGTGCCCAGATAAATAGGCCCTAGTGGCGAGAAGCTGACAGCAACTGACTCTCAGCATTTGTTGAGACAGCAGAGTCCCTGACGAGCTCAGCTGCTTTCCTCCCCACCCTTCCTCACCCAGCTCAGCCTGTGAATCCACCTGGGGAACTGGCCTGGCTAGTGTGGCCTCTACTGAGTGGCTGGGTCATGAGGAGGAGGACTTGGGCAGGGAGGAAGAGGGGAGCCCCCAGGGGTTAATTTGCCCACATAATTCACAGGTGACTCAGGTTTCACTTGTCAAGCATCCCCCTCCACCCCGTCTTCTGCTCCAACCTGGAGCATCCCAAGACTCAACATCTGGTCCATTCCTTGGGCCTGGAGGGTTCTGGAAAGGCGCTGGCTCTATTTATGGCCATTCTGCTGACCTGGGCCTCTGGTCACCAGCCCTGCTTCCTGATGTGTGTTCTGCTCTTTCCTGCTGGGTTGCTTCCTCCAGAAGCCCTGTGCCACTGCCCCTGAGATCAGCTTCTCACTCAGAGAAGACATTGCAGGGCAGGTAGTGGGTCGGAGGCAGGGAGGACTTGGGGGAGGGACACTGCAAGGCTCACGTGTAGGGCTAACATTCCAGGAAACCGCGGTGTGACCTTCCACACTGACCTCCCGTTTGTTCCAGAGGTCAAACAACAGAATCCTAGGTGGGACTTCTGGCTTGTACGAGGTCTGCCATTGGGCCCCCAGCTAGCAGGACATAGGCCAGCTGAGCCTCCCTGTCCCCAGGGGGTCACACTGGGCTTCAGCTAGGTCATCTAGCAGGTAAGGTGCCCATCAGAGGGCGGGGACCAGCTATCTTCCAGCTCAGAGGAGGGCTATTTGCCAGGAATATATGTGGAAGCCACACGTAGGTATCCCTGCCCAGTCCTAGGCTCAGGGATCTCCAGCCCGGCCTCCCTGAAAAGCTTAAGCCCCTACTGGGTCCGGGTGTGTGTGTGTGTGTGTGTGTGTGAGGGGACAGCCAGCATACATGCTTCCAGTGGAGCCCCAGCCCGGGCCCATGCTTCCCCAGCCCTCTCAGAGCTTTGGTGCCCCCAGTCTGCTCCTGCCCAGGCCATGGCCAGCGCAGCGCCCAGGCCGGGCCTCCTTCCACCGTCTCCTCCGGTGCCACCACTCATGCCTGCTTCCTCACCAGCAGTACCCAGGGCAGGATGGCAGCTACCACAGCCACCACGGCGATGAGGGTGATGAGCAGGAGAGCCCGTGACCGGCAGCAGAAGGAGCGGGGGTTGCTGGGGGCTGGGGACAGCTCCGAGACCTCTGCCAGGCCACGCTGCGGCAGCACGCTGTCCTGCTCGCCCAGGGGCATCCCGTGGCGGCTGATGATCAAGATCTGCGACTCGCGGGGTAGGCTGGGCAGTAGGTCCAGGGGCAGCTGGGCACCCTGGCTCGAGGATGACCTCCAGACCGGCTGGGAGATGGCCAGGGGGTTGGTGTGGCCCGCGCGGTCCAGGGAGGGCAGGGGCGCGGGCAGGCCCATGGGCACAGTCAGGGTCTGTGAGCTCTTGTCCAGCATGGAGGGCCAGCGGGAGCTCTTCTTGCTGAGGAAGGTGACGTAACGGCAAATGGGGCAGACGATGGTCCTCTGCACCTGCCCATCCACCCGGGTGGACAGCAAGTACTTGACCAAGCAGTCATGGCAGAACACGTGGCCGCAGCTCAGCGTCCGGCTGGCGCCCTCCAGGTCCCGGAATTTCTCGTAGCACACTGGGCACTCGCTGCCCGAGCTGTCCTTGCTCTCCCCTTCAGACATGGCCCCTCGGACGAGGCAGGGCTTAGCTGGGAGGGGCAGAGGGAAGGGACGTGAACACCAGCCGCCCTCTCTTTCCCCCCCTCAACTTGCGCTCCCCCACCCTGCCCAGCCTCCCTGGCCAGCTTATGCCTTCTCTTGTCTTCCTTTTCTCTCTTCCTCCCACTGCTCCTCCTCACTGGTCTGCCTGAACTGAACCACGAGCTAAGAACTAGAGCCTAAGACTCTCGGGAGGGGGTGCGCAGCCACTTCCGGACAGGGACGCTGGGAGACAGAGGAGACATCCCAGCACCTGAACTCTGGAAGGAAGTATACAGAGTCCTGAAACACCCGATGTCTCACCTCCAGGGTGACACGGCTCATGGTGAGGTCACCACCTCACCCCTTCCGGGTCTGTTCTCAAGGGAAGGCAGGAAGACCCAGGACAAAGAGGGAGCTAAGAAGACACACAACCAGCCCCAGCCTGGTCTGCAGGCTGGGCCTGCCCTCCAAGAGGCCGTTTCTCAGAAAGGGTTTGCTACCATCCCTCAGCCTCACTCCTCAACCCTGGAGGGCTGATTCACGCCATGTCCTCCAGTCACTGGGTGCATTCCTCTGTGCCAAGTGTGGCTATAAAACAGTGACTGTCCTAGAAATAAAGCTCAGCGCTTACACACGCAAATACCCGCTGGCCTTCTGAGTAGTCACACACCCACCATGCCACGGTCATTCACCATGTTCTTTTTATGGGGCTGCCGGGGACAGAGAACCTTCTGATTGACCTCGACTAAAGAGGATTTTCAGATCCTTGGAGGGTCTGTCTTAGGGTTTGGAAATGGCCACAAAAGTCGGCGGGAGCTGAGTGTGGTGAGAAAGTAAATGAGTGATCTAGGGGCATGTTCTTGCTTGTGACAGCAGAAGAGAGACCTTCAAGGGTGCTCTCAGCGGGAAAGCCAAGGACTTCGAAGGGGAGAACCTGCTCAGATGAGTGGTCAGGCCCGGGTGCAGTCTGTGTTATCTACGGCGGTCTCCTTGGAAGGAGCCACGATTGCTTATTATTGATACATTTTTCATCAGTGACGAATGAAAGACCTTAAGACATACTGACAAAATAGGGTTGTGTGGCAGCCACCAGGCCCGACGGATGGCATGATGGGCACAAAATGAGCTCCTAGGAAGGACAAGCTATAAGGGTCACAAATCGTTTGGAACCTCTCCTCTTTCTCGGCTCAGTCCCAAGTCTGTTTTGTCAAGTTGAAAATGTCTTCTAAGAGGGAAAACATGTGGAGGTGAGACGGGAATCTTGGGACCAGAAGAAAGCCCCAAGACCTCTGCCGCAGCCTGCAGCTCTGATCTCTGACATGGTCAGAACGGCCCCCCGTGGGTGGGGGGCAGTTAAGGACTCGGGTGGCAGAGCTCCGGTCCAACCCCCTTCCCGTCTGTATAATGTTGGTCAAGTTGTTGGACCCTGAACCTCAATTTCCCATCTGCAAAGTGAGGCTGAAAATAACACTGCCGTCTTCCTCCTGGACGCGGTGGAGAGTTGAGTGAGGTAAAACTCTTTCTGAGGGGTGTGACACACAGTGCCTGCTCAGTAAATGGGAGGTGTCACCGGGAAGGCAGGCCAAGCCCTGTCCCCTCTACTCCCGAATGGGAATTCAGAGACCCCTGTCACGTGTCCTGTCTAAAACCTGATGTCCCCTTGATAGCAGCTCATCTCAGAACAAGATGACAATAGATTAGGTAAATGACGGATAACGGATAAAAATTAACATGATGATTCTGGGGTTTCTCTGCTCTCATTTCATGACACACTTATAGACATCTAAACATGGTTATTACCAGAGTAACCATGATTTCTTTCTTTCTTTCTTTCTTTCTTTCTTTCTTTCTTTCTTTCTTTCTTTCTTTCTACAGAAAACAGGCCAGATGGATCCCTCTCTCCTGATGGAGAGGAAGGAAGGAAGGAAGGGAGGAAGGAAGGAAGAAGAGACAGGAACAGAAGGAGGAAGACCATGATTTTCTTAAGCCAATCAACTACTAACATTCTCTTTATTTTATAATTCCCCACAAGTATATGGTAGCAGTTCTATTCATCCTTCCATCCATCTGCCTATCCAATTAGTCAACAGATTTTAAAAAAAAATTTTTTTTATTGGTACTGGGGATCGAACTCACAACTGCATGCTTGCAAGGCAGGCACTTATGCCGCTGAGCTAAATCCCCAGCCCCCAGATTATTATTATTATTTTTTTTTTTGAGACAGGGTCTCCTTATGTAGTCTAGGTTGGTCTTGAACTCACAATGTAGCTCAGGCTGGCCTTGAACTCACAGCAATCCTCTTGCTTCGGCCTCCTAAATGCTGGGATTATTCAACAAATATTTACTGACCACTGCTGTTTACTAAGTGCTGAGTTTACAACACTGGAGATAAGCAGTGATAGGAAAGCCTTTCATGAAATTTGATAGCCTACAAGGCATTTATAAATTTTCTTGAAAAAGGTTTTTAAAAGGAAGATTGGCAATCAATAGCTTACATTTTTGGGTCACTGCAAAGTGAAGATAAAGGAAAGCAAGAGAATGGAAGCAAGTAAGATGTTGGAGGGGGAACCTCTGTGATCGTTAAGTTGAATCTCTCGTTTATTTTTTTATTTAAAGAGATTAAAAGAAAACAATAAAAACAAAACAAACAATATAGGACTTCAAAACAAACTGATAGGAAATTAACAATGGTTACTATATTAGCTATTGTTATCTTCAGAATAGTTGCGCAGGTCTCTTAGTTTTACAGGAGACTAGTTTAGGTCTAGAGAGGGGGAATGGTTTGCCCAAGGTCACTGGGGAAAATGATGGAAGGGAGGAAGGGGAAGAGAGGAGGAGGAAGACAGAGAGAGAGGGAGGGGGGGATTCTAGCTGATGGAGAGAACGTCGTTAGGGTCGGTTTGTAGGTGGGGCCTAGGCAGGAACCACTGTCCTTAGGGTGAGCCAGGCAAGACGAGCAGAGGTTTGACTTTTTTTTGAGACAGGGTCTGGCTTTGCCCTTTAGGCTGGCTTTGAACTCAGTGTGTAGCCCAGGCTGGCTTTAAACTGGTTTCAATCCTGTCTCAGAGAGGTTTGATTTTCCATTTGAGTTCTAGGAAAACAGGGGTTCAAGGAATCCGAAGGACGCCTCAGCCCTGCACCGACGCCCCGTCTGCTACAGCCCTTCCAGCTTTGTGTGCTTCCGGGGCAGGTGCGGGGGAGCCGCGCCATTCATACCTACACAGAGCGCTGCTCCCTCCTGGCTTTCTTCTCCTCCCTTTCTGTCTTCCCCGACCCTTCTTTCCTTCCTTGCATCTTTCCCTTTCTCTTTGTTCTATGCTTTCCCCACCTTTGAGATCCTCCCATGGGCCTGACTCTGTGCTGAGCGCTGGCATTTGTGAGAAAGCAGCAGAGGAAATACAAGAACATGTTTTAGTTTGAGCACCGACCGTTTAAGTTAGGAGAGCAGGCGTTATATGCTAAAGGCAGATAATTGGTACCTCACTGGTACCTTAGGAAATTGGGGGGAAAGAAGAAGTAGGAAACCTTCCCAGGCAGGACCACTGTTGAGCTAATAATAAATAATTATAACAGCAACCATTTATTGAACACTAATTATGTGCTTGGCATTTTGCATCCTCACTGAGTCCTGACAGCAGCTTTGAGAGGTAGGTATTATCTGTATTTCACAGTCAGAAGAACTGAGGCTCAGGGCTGAAGTGACTTGTTCAATCCACACTGCCAGCACAGGGAACACTCGGAATTTAAGCCCAAGACCGTCTGGGTACACAGCTGAGGCTGTGCCCCACTACCTCTACGGAGGCGCCTCCATAGAGGGTGCTCCAGACTCTGGTCAAAGAAGTAAACGAAGAAGCATAGATAAAAGAGTGACTACCCAAACATCCCTCTCCAGAGTGGCCAGAAACAGGCCTGGCCCTCTGGTCACGTCTAAGGCAGGAAGAAGATCATGGCCAGCTCAAGAGAGGGGACTTTGTGAAATCCCCATGTCCAACTTCCTCAGAAGCAGCCCATTTTAAGGATGGGAAAGGGGACAGAGTTGTCACCAGCCCAGGGAAACCATTCTTATCCACAGATGGAGACATTTCTAGGAACATAGGGTTTCCTCAGGAGCTCTGCAGTTTCAGCTAGAACTACTTCCCCTGTTGCAAACACCTCTCCCTCCTGTCTGTCTGTCCATCTCTCTTTACACACACACACACACACACAGACACACAGACACACACACACACACACACACACACACACACCCCTCTACCTCATTCCAGCTTTAGCCTCCAACACTGCCAACTCCTTCCCCGCCTTCCAACCAGGTCCCCCGACTCACTTCAGCTGGGACCCGAGGCAGTAGCATCCGTCTGTCTACCTGGGGCCTCCTCTGAGCAGATGGGAGCCGCCCAGAGGTGCAGCGCGGTCTCCGGTCTCCTCCTGCTGCTGTCACCGTGCCGGCCAGGGAGGCATTGCCTAATGACTGAGCAGGCCGGGAGGACAGCACCCGCCCGCCCGCCTGTCGGGAAGTGAATGCTGCCCAACCCGTTTGAGGCCAGGAGGCTCTGGCGGCATTGCCCAGGGGTTGGGCAGTGCTAGCATCAGCTGACCCAATGAGGATGCTAAGAGTTGAGCCCCAGCTTGAGTCAGAGGGTCTCTCAATGGAGCCAGGGACCCAGGTGCCTTTGACCAAGACTCCTGGGCATGGGTCTCCCCATGCCAATAACAGGAACATCCCGTGCAAGTCTTTCCCATCCTCTGGGGCCCATTTCAGTGACCCTCTGACTCCCACTCCATGCACAAGGTCCCATAAAGGGTTGGACAGGTCAGCCTCGGGAAGGTGGGTCACCCCAAGCCACGCACTGATGTGCGGGGTGTCTACCTGCATTTCGGCACTCCTCACTCAGAGGGGTATGGGGTGTCCAAAGCTGGTCCCCAGAAGTACACGGGGCAGAAGTTGACTTCCATGGCACAGTAGGACAACTGTGGTTGACAACAGTTAATTGTATATTTAAAAATAACTGGTAGATTTTTAAATGTTCCCAATGCAAGAGATTACACGTGTCTGAGGTGATGGATATACAAGTTACCATGATCTGACCTGTACTGAAACACCACACAAATGTGTACAAGTTACTGTGTATTGGCTAAAATTTCGAAAATATTAAAAAATGAGGCAAAGCAACAGGAAGGAAGAACATACACATAAAGAGGTTCCTGATACCAGGCAACACAGAAGCAGGTTTTACAACAGCCTATAAACACAGTGCTATTATTTATGGAAGTGACAGATACCAAACCATGATGAAATTTATAGACAAAGTCAGGAGGAAGACACATCAAATTGGTTTTTTGTTCATTTGTTTGTTTTTTGAGACAGGGTCTCACCATGTAGTCCAGGCTGACCTCAAACTCACAATAATCTTCCTGCCTCAGCCTCCCAAGTACTGGGATTGGGCTGGGGATATAGCTCAGCAGCATAAGTGCCCAGCTGGCAAGTGCAAGGGCTTGAGTTGGATTCCTAATACGAAAAAAAAGTCCAACTGGGATTACAGGCATGCACCACGCGTGTTAATAGCAGTTACCTCTGAAGGGATTTTGTGTGATGCTTGAATTTCCACCATTTCTTCTGGGATCAGGAAAAATCAATAGGAGTAAGGAGCTCAGGGTGAGGGTGCACATTTGTAACCCTATTACTTGGGGGGCTGCAGCAGGAGGATTGCTGCCAGTTTGAGGCCAGCCTAGGCTACATAGTGAGTGTAAGGCCAGCCTGAACTATATAGGGAAACTGCTTTAAAAAATAAAGGAAAATGGAAGTTAGGGAAGTTAGAAACCATTTGGGGATACTGCTTTCCTGTCCTCTCGGGAGACCCCCAACAAATCAGTTTTCTTCCAAAAAAAGTAGGTTCTTACATTCAAGGCTCAGTCAAACATGGGTGTGAGACACACACACACACACACACACACACACGCACGCACACCCGACAATCATTCCTCTGCCGTGGCTCTGCTCTGTGGGTGCTTTGAACTACGGGGAGCATACACTGCTCAGGGTGAGTGCAGCAGGCCCCCTCATCCAGGAATGCAGATAAGGGCAGGTAGGAAGGAGCTCCAGGCAGCCTTATAAAAACAAAACACAGTATGCCCAGGTAGATCTGAACGTCAGACAGACGGTGAATGCTTTCTTAGTAAGAATGCATCCATTTGGGACAAACTCAACTGTAACTGAGTGTTCTGTGTTTAACCAGTGATCTTAGATCTCACAGAGATCCCCAAATATCTCTCCTCCCATCAGCACCTGCAGGGCCCATTGCGAAGTTCTCAGCTGCTCAGCAGTGTGGCTCATGACTCAAGCCTAGGGCTTTCTGGGGGTTCCTGTAAAGAAGCCCCAAATATCTTAGTATCGACCCCCACTATATACCCCAAGCAGGGGCCTAAGCCAGGCCAGGCCAGGCTTAGACTAAGACTTATGTGATGTGATCAGTGGAGTGCGATGAGGTTCTGAAGTCTCACGAAGCTTGGCTTCGAGGATCGTTTCAAATTTTTCAAACTTTTTGTCTTTGTGAGACAGGGTTTTGCTACGCAGCCCAGGCTGGCTTGGAACTCACATTGCTCCTCCGATCTCAGCCTCCTGAGTGCTGGGATTACGGGTGGGCACCACCATGCCAGTGAAGGGTATCTTTAATACACAGGTGTTTCTGACTACCACATAGCTTGTCACTGTTTCTGCTCTAAAATAAGAACTTTACTTTAAAAACAGCATATAGATAAATATGTATACCCAGACAGCTTCCCTGGAATGTATTTATCAGGTGTATTTATCCAGTCATTCTGCGAGTTCCTGAGGGAGTGGGCTGCAGGGATGCTGGGTCAGGCAGGCAGCGGGGAGCAGTCATCAGGAGAGGCTGAGGGCCCGGGGGTGCGAGCCAGGAGGCTCCGCGGAGAGGGTTTGACAGCAGAGCGCTCCAGGACGTTGGAGCAGCGCATAAGCATCCCTGAGAGGCCCGCGTGTGTTCACAGGTGGCGGCGACTGAAAAGAAACACCACGTCTTTTGGGGTGAGTTACTTAATCCCTCTGTGCCTCAACCGCTGCGTCTGTAAATAAGGGGGGTGATAGGACCGACTCTTTAGGACTGTTGTGGCAATAAAATGAAAGGATGCACAACAACGTGCCTGGAATAGCACCGTGCACAGCGGCCCCTCACGGTGTTACCCGCTGTCACCTGCTGTCACGTCCTCACCCTCTTCTCTCGCTACTCCTCACACCTCCTAATCCCAGGTAAGGATTCCGGCCAGTCTGGCCAGTCTGGTCCTGTCCTGCTGAGGCACCAAAGTGTGTCCAGCTGAGGAGGTCGGTCTGAGTGGGGATGGGTCTGGAGTCCGTTTTGGCCCCAGTGTGATGAGAAGTTCCTTAGAGAGATTTTTTTCTGTGGCAGCAGGGAGCTCTCAGATGAGGGAAGGATCTCAGTGGATGCTGGCTGACTTCTGACTGAACGAGGTACCGTTTCTGCAGGGTATAAAGTCGCAGGACCAGGAGAGGAGTTTCCAAACACCAGAATCATTTGGAGAATGGGTTAAAAAATAAATAGACTTCCACACCTCCATGGGGGATTTGGTAGGTGTTCAGAGGGGCTAAGGAAGCTGTATTCTATATTTATTTGAAAAAATTGGGGACATAGCTCAGTGATAGAATAGTTCAATTCTGAGACAGAGGGAGACAGGGAGCGGGGAGCAGGGAGCCGGAGAGGAAGAGGGGGAGTGGGAGGAGGAGGGGCAGAATCAGCCAATCAGATGGGGGGCCAGGGGAGGGCCAGGGATGCAGCTTAGTGGGGCAGCACCTGCCTGGCAGGCGCAAGACCCGGAGTTTGATTCCTGGCACCAAAAAAGAAAATAGGAAAACAAAAAACCAACCAAATCACACGGTTTAAATATGGCTTAATGGAAGCTAGGGGTTTAGCTCAGCGGTATAAGCACCCGCCTGGCAAGTGTGAGGTGGAGAATTCAATCCCTGGTACAAAAAAACCCCCCCCAAAACCCCAAAAAACAAAAACAAAAAACACAGCTGGATTAAGGGATGACCGATGGATGTGATAATGCTACCTGCTGTCTAATGGTGAAATCTAGGGTGTAGATGTTTAGATTTTCATTGTGAAAGTCTTTCAATGTTGCAGTATCTTTGGAAATTTTGGATAAATGATTTCTTCTTTTCTTCCTTTTTTTTTTTTTCTCACAGTATAGGGAACCAGACTGAATCTTCTTCATGCTAAAGAAGGGTGCTGCCACTGAGTTACATCCCTGGTCCTGATTTTTTTAAACAAGTAATACATTTGGTTGACTTAAAAATGGGAACGTGCAGGTGTCTCCTCACCCTGCCCCTTATCTACCCATGTCCTATGTGTCCTTTATTTGTTGATGGTACCGGGGATCAAACTCTCAAACCTGCACCTGCCAGGCAGGCGCTTATGCCACTGAGCACCTGACCCTTACTGTGTTCTTTAAAGGGTGGGCATCCTGGGGGTTAGGGTGTAGCTCAGAGCTAGCACAGGCCCTTAGCTGTGTAAAGTCCCAGATCCAACTCTCAGCACCAAAATGCTAAAAGAAAAAGACGGGAAAAATAGCTATCCTTTCATAACATTCATTTTTAAATTAAGAGCAAATTTTGGCAGAGGATGTGGAGAAAATGGACCCTGCGTGCCCTGCTGGTGGGAACATGAAACGATAAGGCTTCTGTGAAAAGCTGTTAGTGGTTCTTCAAGAAAGGAAGCATAGGATTGCCATCGGGACCAGCGCTTCCATTCCTTCGTATGTACTCAGAAAATCTGAGTGCAAGGATTTAAAGATTTGTGCCCTGTCTTCCTAGTAGCATTATTCACAGTAACTAACAGGTGGGAGCAACGCAAGTATCGGTGGATGGATGAAGCAAGAAACAAGATGCAATGGGCGTAGTGGCACATGCCTATAATCCAAGCACTCGGGAAGCTGAGGCAGGAGGAGCATCATGAGTTCAAGGCCAGCCTGGGCTACACAGTGAGCTCAAGGCCAGGCTAAACTACATAGGAAGACCCTGTCTCAAACAAAGCAAAACAAAACACAAAAACCAAACAACAAACCAGGATGCAATACATACATACAGTGGAATATTATTCAACTTTAAAAAGAAAATCTAGAGGCTGAGGCAGGAGGAACACCATGAGTTCGAGGCCAGCCTAGACTCCGTAGTGAGTTCAAGCCCAACATAGATCCACATAGTGAGACCTTGTCTCAAAAAACAAAAGAAACCGACCAACCAACCAACCCTCCAAAACAAAACAAAACCAGAACAAATTCTGACACATGCTATCAGTGCGTGAATAAACCCTGTGAACATCATGCTAGGTGAAATAAACCAGCCACTGAGGCAGACTCTCTAGGAACCTCTGGCTTCAGAGACTGCTGGGGTCCCGGGGTCACTGGGAGATGGGCTGGGTGGAGGAGGACCAGAGGCTAATGTGTCACCTTCTCTGGGAAGAGGGGTCCGTGACGCGCCTGGCTCTTCTGCCCTCACAGAGGAACTCAGTGCCCAGCGACTGCACCATCTTCCTGTCCTGCAGGGAGAGGTGGGACCAGCAGGCAGGGGCAACCCTGTTAGGACGGGGCCATTCATGCCGTTTGGGATCCTATACCAGGGCCGGCGGTTTCATAAAAATGAAAGCGAGACACTTCAAATACTGAGGCAGAAGGAGACAAAGGTTGGGGAACAAACACTGGACTAAAATTGGGAAACGCAGTTCAGAGCAGCAGCAAGTGGGAAAGCGGGAAGGGAAGGGAGAGGGTGTGGGCTCACGGGGAGAGGCTCATCTTTGCTGGGATAAAGGTTGTCTTTTTTTGTTTTGTTTCCTGAGACAGGGTCTCTCTATGGAGTTCAGACTGGCCTTGAATTCACTGTGGGGCCCAGGCTGGCCTGGAATTCGCAGAGATCCTCCTGCCTCAGCCTCCCTAGGACTGGGATTACAGGCAGGGCCACCATGCCCAGCAGGCTCTCTTTTAACTGCCTTCCATGCTAAAATGCCTGACCATGATCTTCATCAGCTAAACACTCTCCCGTGGGCATGCCTAGATTGCTGACCAGTACCAGGATACGTGAAGCCTGCTGTCCTGAATGCCTGGCCAGAGGAAGCTGGCTCCAGCCCTGGCTTTGATGAGGACCGAGTGACGCCAAGGAGGGAGGGCCACGGGGAAGCTGGTGGTCTGCACTGGAGCAATGCCCAAGAAGCAGGAGCTGGCAGGACCTCCCAGCCACAGATGTGTGTGTGTGTGTGACCCTTGATCTTCTGCCTGTCCCAGAGGCTCTTCTCAGGGTCCCAAGTGACCTGGTGCACACGGGCAGATGTGAAGGCAGAAGTGTGAGATGGGAGGAGGTGGCCTGGTATCCAGGGAAACCTGCAGAGGCCAGGAGGGGAGAATGGCTGCCTCAGTGGTCCAAAGGTGCCCTGCTCACTTCCCTGCTGACACCCAGCCCTGGTCAGCAGCTGAGGCCTCCTGGGTGAGGCCACTGTCCTCACAGTGAGACCCGGGGAGGGGCCTGCCCTGGGACACAGTCCTTACTGTCTCCCCACCCATGTGCAGGTGCTGGCCCTGGCTTGACTTATTCTGGCCAGTGCAGGGGCCGTTTTGGTTTTCATTTCTGTCACAGCCCCATGAATCCTGTAGGCTTATCACCCCAAGATTGCCCGCACTGCCGAAATTTCCCTCCATATCTTGCCCTCTCTGTTCCACCCTCGTGAGCAGCCCCCCTGTATTGTATATCCCTGGGCTGTGGCTGGCACAGGAGACTCTGGGGTTTCAACCAGAAAACAGAGAGGCCCCACCCTCCAGGAGAAAAGTTGCAGAAAGGCACATGGATTGGTAGGCAGAGAAAGGGCAGGTTCAAACCCCCAGCTGACCCTCTTTGGCCCCTGGGCCACCTTAGCCCGACTCCCAGGACCCTTTCCCTCTTCTCACTCTGAAGCCTTCTGCGGCTGCCCACTGCCCACAGGACAAAGCCCGCGCGCGCGCACACACACACACACACACACACACACACACACACGGACACATGGAACCCTTTCTTCCTCCCTCCCCGGGGAGAGCTCCGTGCATTGCTGCAGAGCTGGCTTGAAGGTTTGGGGTGTTAGGACCTCTGTGATTTTTCTTTTCATGTTGCTGGTGGCTGGTTTGTTTCCTAGTATTTCATCAGCTCCTTCCCGGCATCTCTTCTCCATCTTTTAAGACCTTGAGGGAGGGGATTTTACTTCTCTTTGCAGACCAGTGCAGGTGTGTGAGGTTATTGGCGCTCAAGGAGGAAACGTGCACACTGGATGTCCAGCCCGGCTCTGGTGTGCTGCGCCAGACCAATGTAGGGAACCGGGGCAGCAGGGCCTTTGGAATCCACCCAGATTCCATCCTTGAGGTCATAATGTCCCACGGAGCTTCAAGCCCACAGTGTCAGAGGCTTTTCTTGGCCACTGTACCAAGATGTTCATTTCAAAGGCTGGCTCTGGGCACCTGCTCCGGGATACGAGCAGGGGCTCAGACAGGCTTCAGAGGGAGAAAAGGCACACTAGGGAGGGAAGAACCCAGTCTGGCAGTGGGTCGCCCTAGTCGCTGTGCTAAGTACCACGTGTACAATTGTTCGACTTTTCACAAACTGGGCTGCATTTTGGTTTTAAAGCTCTACTGCAGCCTCAGCCTAAGCATCCATACTTAAAAATATCTATACCCTAAACACAACTTAGATAGAAGCCAGCACGGGGATGCACGCCTGTAACCCCAGCTCCTTGGGCAACTGAAGTGGGAGAAGCATTAGTATAAAGCTACCCTAGGCAGCCTTGCCTCAGCAACCCAAAGGGGTAAGAGAGAGCAACAGAGAGAAATACCTTAAATATGTATCACGTTTAATATGTGAATATATAGATATGTAAATGTAGACTTCAGCTCCTGGGCTCAAGGGATCCTCCCGCCTCAGCCTTCCCAGCGCTGGGGCTGCAGACATGTACCACCACACCCAGTTTCTAACTATAGTTTTAATACACAGCAAAGCAAATACATAATTTTAAGTGAAAACATGTTCACCATGTGCCACCTAAAGCCGTGGTACGACAGACCTTGGCATGCACAGCCTTTGATATGTGTCTGAAGGCTGGCCCGGCTTGGGGGTCCCAGAACTGGAAAGATGTGACTCCAGGATTTCCTTTCCGTGGCTAAATTCAAGACCCAGTGCACATACTTGACCTAAGAGGTCCCTTCAGATGGGAAAGAGAAGAGAATCTGGGTCTGGGGCGGAAAGCAGCCCGGAGGCCAGAGCCCAGGGCAGGGCGGCAGGAGGGGCTGAGGCCCAGACTCGGTTCCCTCTCGCTGTCTGTAAAGTGACCGACTGCTGGACGGCAGGGGCGGGATGCCCAGGAGAAGGCCCCGGGAGGCTGGGTCTCAGGAGTGACCTGGTGCCCCAGGTCAGTGGGGCACTGTGTGTGGGGTTTAGGGGGCTGAGGCTTCGCCCTAGAGCTTGAATTCTCCCTGGCAGCTGAGAGGCTTTGATTCTGAAGACAGCTAAGGCCGGGGCCTAGGACAGTGTTCAACCTGAAAAAAAAGTGTATTTTTTCCTAATAAGCTAGCACAGCTATTGAAAAGACATGCAAAATTCACAGAAGTACATGAACAAGTTAAAACAGATAGGCACATTGATATTTTGGTGTTTATTTTCCAGGTTATATAACAGGACATAACTACCTGTAATGTATAGTTTGAAATAATTATATGATATATGTGTAAGTACAGTATATAATTACCTTTTATCACGAGTGGGATCACACTGTATACATTCTTTAAGGACCTGGTTTTTTTCAGCTGTTATCTCGTGATCCTCATTTTAATTTTTATTATTTACTTATTTTTATAGTGATGCTGTACTACCGAGCTATACTCTAGCCCTCTTTTTCTTTGCCCTCATTTTGAATGGATGTAGTAATTTACTTAATTAATCTCATGCTGATTAATAATTGTTTCCAATTTTTCCCTGTCATAAACCATTTCTGTAATAACATTTTTAAAAAAAATCTTGGTGTTATTTCCTTAAAATAAATGATTCGGGATGGAATCAGTAGGTCAAAGGTTAATGCTTTTTTTTTTTTTTTTTGACAGGGTCTCATTGTGTAGTTCAGAGTGGCCATGAACTCACCATATAGGCCAGGCTGGCCTCAAACTTATGATGAGATCTTACTGCCTCAGCCTCCTGAGCAGTAAGAATTACAGGTGTGCATCACCACCATGCCCAACTGTTAATATCATTTTAATGACTTGTGATAAATATTGTCAATTTTCCTTTCAGAAGGAACCACTTTAAACTCCTTCCGGCACTTACTAAGGTTGACAAGCTGGGGATTTAGCTCGGTGGCATAAGTGCCTGCCTCACAAATGTGAGGTCATGAGTTCAATCCCTGGTATCAGAAAATAAAAACCTTTCGTCATCTCTACCCCCACCCCTTCAACTTGTCTGGACATTGCCACAAGATTTCCTTTTCCAAAAAACAAACAACAGCAACAAAAAAAATCCAAAAGTCTTTCAAAAATTTTCTTGGGCATCATGGTCACTACCCTCTCTCTAGACCCCGTCAACACCTTGTCTGGAATTCTGCAGCCGCTGCCCATTCAATTCTCTTCCTGTTGTACCTTCTTCCCTGCTCCCTCCCCACGGTGGGTTTTCCACGAAAGGGTCAGAGCTATCTTTTGACAAATGTGCACATGCACCTAAAGGTGTTAGGAAACCATTAACATTTGTAGAACTTCAGTAATCCAAGAAAACGCTTTGAAGTGAGGTGGGTTGTCTTCATTTTAACACATTTGCTGCTTAATTTGAGAGCCATTGAGGTTGAGCGGAAAGTGTTGGCCTAAGGCCTTGGTGATATCACAGGACTCAAAAAGTAGAATCAAAGGCAAACAGACTTTAAAGAACCAAGGTCCTGGGGAAGCCTAGAATGGTGGCGCTCTCCTGTGATCCCAGCACTTGGGAGGCAGAGGCAGGAGGATTCTGGAAAGTTCAAGGCCAGCCTGCGCTGCATACTGAGTTCAAGGCCAGGCTGAATTGCATAGTGAGACCCTGTCTCAAACAAACAAGCCAACAAAACAGCGACAACAACAACAAGATCCCAAGAACAGGGCACAGGACAAGTAAGCCCCACGTTGCCTGTAGTGTTTCCCTCACAGAAGCTGCTGACTCACATTCCGTGTGTGGAGCTTTGTGAGGAGCACAGGGCACACCCAGAACAGAAAGCTACTGCGAAGCACAGCTTTTGACCTTCCCTGGAAACTGGGGATCCAGAATTCCAAGTGTGTGTTCTGATGGAAACGCTGGGATTTTGGTGAGATTAGGGAGGGTTATGATGTAGAAATGAGGTAGCTCCACAGATAGACTAGGCCACACAAGCCTGCAGTCTCAGTTCCTGCTTGGAATGAGCGATCCGAGCCTTCTGTGTTTGGGAAATACAGGAAAAGAAATTCAGGCATTTTCCAGATTGATTTGGGAAAAAGAAAGAAGCAGCAGCTAATGGGAAGACAGTAATGGTAAAGTCCAATTATAAGCGAATGTAAGAAAGGTATAAAACAGGTACATTTGTTAAAAATGTCTGTGTTTCCTTTGTTGTGACCCCACCAGTATCTTCTGCTCAGTTTCCTGCTGGACCCTTGCGGATACTAGATGGGCATAAATACAGGTCACTGGGAATCTGTCCATGTGATGTAAATGCTTTTTGGTAGTGATCAGTTTTAAGTCTTCACCCTTTTTAATATTAGTTAAGTTGATCAATACATTTTAGGTATATATAATGATCACACACTCACCATAGGGAATTTGTACCTGTACATGATATAAGTTGATTTTTCCACCATTTCCCTACCTTCCAAACCCTCTTCCACTCCTTATTTTATTTACTTATTTATTTTTGTCTTTCTGAGACAGGGTCTCACTATGCAGTTCAGGCTGGCCTTGAGTTCACTTTATAGCCCAGGTTTATCTTGAACTCACAAAGATCCTCCTGCCTCAGCCTCCTGAGTGCTGGGATTACAGTTGTGCCTCACCACGCCTGGCTTCCCCTCCTTATTTACAAAAACTTTATCGCCATTTTTTCCTTCTTTTCTCATTTTTTCTTCCCCACCCCAGTTCTCCTTCCCATTTGAACATTCTTTTCCTACTTCACAACATCTATTATACATTTCAGCCCTTATTTACATTTTCATTTTCTCATACAGGAGAAACAATGCAGTATTTACACATATATGTCTGATTTATTTCACTTAAGATTATGGTCTCAAAGTGCAACCATTTAGCTAGAAATGCCTCATGCTTATCCTTCTTTATGGCTAAGTAATACTCCACTGTATAAAAAAAGTATCTTGGGGACGGATTTAGCTCAGTGGCTCTAGCACTTGCCTGGTAAGCCTGAGGTCGTGAGTTTGATCCCTGGTACCAACAAACAAACAAAAAGTATCTTTTTCATTCATTCATCAGTTGATGGGCATTTGGACTGTTTCCAAGATCTAACTGTTACAAACTGTTCTGCTATAAACATGAGAGTACATTTACACTGTAGTAGGGTGCCTTTAATTCAGGAAGATACCAAGAATGGGAACGGCTGGGGTTGAAAGGAACCTCTAATGCTAGTTTTTTGAGGAGTCTCCACACTGGTTTCCCCCGTGGTTGCACCAGTCTGCACTCCTGCCAGCAGGGGAGAAGGGTTCCTCTTACCCCACAGCCCCTTTGGCATTTGTCATTGGTTGATTTCCTGATGATGGCCGTTCTTTCTGGAGTGAGATGGAATCTCAGCGTTGTTTTAATTTGCATTTCTCAAATGACCAGTGATGTTGAACATTTTTTCATATATGTATTTCATGCTTTTACCCTCAATCCAGACACTAGGGACCTGGTGGATCTCTTGCTTGGGGCTAGTCTGAAGGATGTGGAAGTTTTGATGTTTGTGCAGTAGGAACTCAACTTGTGCCTGATGAATTAAACTTCATTGAAGCCAGGGGCCTAAGCAAACATGGTGTTGTTCATTATGGTGATATAGAGAGTAAGGAGTCAGATGAACCAGTGACAAGAAAAACGAATGGTGAATGCCAAAGGGACAGAAACAAATCGTTTTAGAAAGAACCAAGAAATTCTCTAGAGACGCTGCAGTTCTACGAGCAGATTCCTGGGGCCCAGACGAGTGAGGAATATCCATTAGGTTCCAGCAGGTGGCGCTCTAGAGACGTCCCATATCTACCCAGGCGCTAGGGCCAAGCCTTTGCAGCAGTACTCAGTGGAAATTGAACAGGGAGGGTGTGGAGGAACCTCTGAGCCCTAATTTTTGGTTCTGTGCGCTCTCTGGAGGTGCAGTCCTCCAGATCAAGAGGGCTGTGGAGTTGTCTCAGCCTCCTGGGTGCTGGGATCATATGTATGCACCACCATGCCCCACCTTACCTGGTTCTCTTATGAAAATGCAAGTTCTGATTCTGTAGGACTGGGGTGATGCCTTAGGTTGCCTGCATTTGTAACAACCTCCCTCATACTCACATGAGGTTCTGAAGCTGAGGACAGTGTTCGGCTTGTTAGTCTCTGTGCAACACGAGAAGTGAGAGAGACACAAACCCAAGCTCCTCCCTCCAAGAGTTTACAGCATTCTGGTGCAAACACGATTTTTATAGAAATGTGCCATCACAAATTAGGATGAGTCTACTTCTGTGTGACCTCGGGCGATTGCGTGGCCTCCTCTGGGTCCTGGTTCCCTCATCTGTAAAATGGTAACAGCTTCTCCCTTACACAGATGCTTGAGGTTAAAGCAGCATATTATAGGTAAAATAATTAGCAAAATGCATAGCACATAGAGAACCCCCACAAAGCTGGGGGTGCACTCATAGGCTGGTAAATGGGAGAAAATGAAAAAGAAGCAACCTTTGGGAGGGACCCCCACAGCCATCAGTGCACTTCTTTTCCTTTTCTTTCTTTTTTTCTTTTTTGGTGTTTTGAGACAGGGTCTCTCCAAGTCTTGTTTGTTTGTGTCAGTATTGGAGATTGGGGCCTTCATTTATTTTTTATGCTTTATTTTAAAGATAGTAAAATCCAACAACATCATCAATAACAACAACAACAACAACAAAAAAAAAACAGAACAAAACCAATCATAACAATGCAGCAAAATTGGTGCAGAACTCTAAAGCAAGATACTAGGAAACAGCTAACATATCCTGTTGCTTCACAAGATTGTGCATTCCATCAGATATAGCAAAATCAAGCCAAAACCAAAACAGAATAAAATCAATCAAAACAGACTAGTGAGTAAAGCAAAACAATTAACCAGAACAAAGCAAAATAGAATATTGGACTTCAAAGAGAAGATAGAAGGAAACCCCCCCCATATTTGCTATATTGCATACTGTTATCCTTCCAAGAGATGCTCAGACCGCTGGCCCCAGGCCTACAAAATCAACCAAACAATACAAGCATTTAGTTGCTTTATGTCCTTAGTGGCTATCAACCCAGCCTGTCCTCCAAACCAGCTGGTTGCTTGGGGGATGGGGGGGCGACCCAGTGTTTGATCCTCAGCCTGCGCCCGGTAGGCTCATGGGAGGGAAGTGCTATCTTACTTTTCTCTGCCTGGAACCCTGAGCTTGCACGGTTTACCAGAAGGGCTGGCTAGTTAATTTCTTGGTGGGTCCTCCCAGTCCAGCATGGCTGATTCTCAGGAGGCACTGGCTTTTCTCCAATCCAGGGCCTTCAAGCTGAGCTATATCCCCACATCTATCTATTTATTTATTTAGAGACAGGGTCTTGCTAAATCACTAAGTTGCCTGAACTGAGTTTGAACATGTGACCCTTCTGCCTCAGCACCCCGGAACTGCTGTGATTACAAGCCTCAGCTGTCATGCCCAGCATTCCCCTGATTTAAAGCAGCCTCACATGTCTGGGCTGAGGAACCCACAGCAGTGGAGCTGAAGGACTGAAGGCTCCAGCAAAACCTTGCTCAAGGGCAGGGCCACAGTAGCCCTGAGTTCCTCATCTCCCTTCTCATAATCCCCTAAAGCCTTGGAGGGTGTGAAAAGGTAGAGCATGCTGAAAACCCAGGAGCTGCCTGAAAGTCCTCCACCCGACTGCACCCATCTCCTGAAGGAAGAAGCCACTTAGCCCGCAGCACGCCTATATCCCATCAAAGCAGCCCTCAGGCCTACCGTTGCTGACCCAGAGGCCTGCCTCCGGCTCTCTGGCCTCATCACCCAGCACCCTTCTACTCAGATAAACAATGTACTGATAAGCCAAGGGTGGTAGCACTCACCTGTAATCTCCACACTGGGAGGCTGAGGCAGGAGGATTGCTGCAAGTTTGAGACCAGCCTGGGCTACAGAGTGAATTTAAAGCCAGCCTGCACTACATAGTGAGACCTTGGGGAAAGGAATTCTCAAGGAAGGCCTGCACTGGTAGTTCTGGACAGGGCATTGCTTTTTAAATTTTGTTGTATTTTGCAGCACCTAGAAAGTAGAAATTGAGGAGGATGTATTTTGTGGTATTTGAGATTGAACTCAGAGAGGGTTGAGCTACATCCCCAGCCCCTTTTTATTTTTGAGAAAGGGTCTTGTTAAGTTGCTCAGATTGGCCTCAAACTTGGTGATTTCCCTGCTTCGGTGGCTTGAGTAGCTGGGATTCCAAGCCACCACACCTGGCTGTTTTATGGTTCCACTCACTTCATTTACAAAGTAAACATACCCAATTACTTATGCATTTGTTACCAGTAGCTGTTCTTACCAATGTTTCCTCATCTGTTGGGTAAGGTTAAATGATGCACGAGAGAGGCAAGAGTCTCTCTCCGTTCATTCCCTGTGGGAGCAGAACCCAGGGCCTGCACGCTAGGCAGGTGCCTAGCACTGAGCAACCCGCCCAGCCCCAGTTTGCCCTCGTAGGTATCATGTTATGTGCTGTGCCAGGTTCTGTGTTGGGTCTCCCAGAGATAAAACCAACACTGACCTCCACTTATCACCTCTCCTTAACCAGTGACAGCTCTTTGCCTCTCTGTGTCCTGCAAGAGGCAGCAGAGTGGGGAGAGAAAGAACCGCTGCTGAAACTGCTGAAACGCCAGCAGCTTGCTCACGTGCAGTGGCGACAGAGACTCAGCTCCAGCTCAGACCTGGGACTGGCGTTCCTTCTGCCCTTGCCCAAGCTCTAGGTCTTGCTCAACTCCTTCAGCAGAAGCTCAGCAGAGCGTCGTGGCTGCCAAGGTTGCCTCATTTCTAGACGGCAGGACCCCGCCTTTCTGGTTCTCACCACTTCCTGTCCTGCATGTCTTGTGTCAGACAGTGATTGTCACGCTTCCTGTTGATTTCTGCTTCCTTCCACAGCGTGGGCTGGTGTGCGGCTGCAGATCGGATCGGCGGAGGACCCGCGACCAGGTGCCTTGGGGAGGTGGGGCGTCGAGGGCAGGAGTGGAGAACTCCCTGGAGAAGGCTTGGGCCAGGGGATGGATGACCGAGAGACACCGCAGTAGGGGCTCCTGGCTGGCATCGGGGCACTCTCTGCCTAGATGGTGGCAGATTGTCAAAGGCTGAGGTCACTGTGTGAAGCTGGCTGTGTCCCGATGGTGGATGACACTAACCCAGAAATTCTGATCACCTAGACTTGGTTTTCTGATTCTCGGGGTGCCCAGACAGTATCCCTCTAGAGGGAAGCTCTTGAATACAGGTTTTTCTGGAACTGGCAAAGACACCCTCCGTGTAATACAGTAAAGTCATGCTGAACTAACTATTGGCTTCTTGACTCAGCTACTGAATTGCTGTGGGCCAGTTGCTTCCTTCAACCTGTTTTCTTGTCTACAAATGGCAAAACATCTGTGTATTATTAGATCTTTGTGATACTTCAGCAGGGCAATAATTGGGAGGGTGTTCTGTAAACTGTAGGAGTGCGTGCTTCAGGATTTGGGTCTACTTTTAGTTTCTAAATGGAGCTAGACATATGGGATATGAACAAAAAATACGGTGAAAGCTTATTTTTTAAAAATTTGTTACAGTAAAAGACACATTGCCCTTAACTGCACCCCTGCCAATACCGTGCCTCACTTCAAACATACTGAGCTGCCACTTTTGAAGCAGTTCTGGGGTCCTCTTTTGTGAGTGTCTTTTGTTGCGCTGTCTTAGCAGCCCTGTTGCCTGAGTCAATACAAAGGTAAATACCGCTCTGGGGAAGAGCCAGCTCTGGTGACTAAGGTGGATGAGGACATGCTGGAACACTTTGATGATTGCACCTTTTTGTTGGATGACAGTCGGCAATAGCATTCACAGTATTTTTTAAATAACACCTTGTAAAGACATGAAAGAGGACTTCGAGAACTGCTGCAGAAAGTGGCAGAATGAGCCAGGTGTCATGGTGCATGTCTGTAATCCCAACACTCAGGAAGCCGAGGCAGGAAGGTGGATGCAAGTTCCAGGTTAGTCTGTGAAACCTAGTGGGTTCAAAGGAAGACTGAATTACATAGCAAGACCCTGTCTAAAAACAAAACAAAACAAAACAAAACAAAACAAAACAAAACAGGGCTAGGGCAGTGGGCTAAGTACATTTTAAGCAAGAGGGTTTAATGGCAATGTGTCTTTTGTTGTAATACAATTTTAACATTCACTGGATATTTTGATCACACTTTGTATTTTTTCCTGATGATTTGATAGCTAATAAAATTCAAACTATATAGAATAGAGAAACTGAAAATCTTTCCATAATTCTACCCTTGAAGATGAACATTTTGGGGATATAGATATCTAAGCAAAGTTTTTAAAAATGTCAAATTCTACTCACTGTCGCATAACCTTTTCCACTTAAAGTCCTTTCAATGGTCTTATTATAACTCATAATAACTCACAAATATCCACCCTGTTCTTTTTCCCCCTCCAGGGCTGAGGATAGAACTCAGGGCTTTGCATGCAGCTAGACAGCACTGTACCACTAAGCCCTTGTTGCTCTGGTTTGGACTGGTTGCCCCTTAGGCCTACTATGTAGTGTTGTTGTGGGACTCCTTTCAGCATTTTAGAATTTCCCTTTCCATTCTTTTTTTTTTGTACTGGGGATCGAACTCACAACCTTGTGCTTGCCAGGCAGACACTTAAGCCACTGAGCTAAATCCCCGGCCCCCCTTTCCATTCTTTTATGTACATCCTCTCTCTTCTGGATCCTACTTTTTATTTTAATTTTACCTTTTTACATTTTTTACCATGGTAAAATATGTGTAGCATCAAGTACCATCTTAGCCCTTCCGCGCATACAGTGGAGCGGTTTTCCATGGTCCACCGCCTGGACGCTGTCACACAGTGTACCTCCAGGACCCGTGAAACCCTAATTCCTCACGTCGCCTCTTCCCAATTCCTGGACAACTTCGATTTTCCGTTTCTCTGACTTTGACTATTCTAAGTATGTCACAGGAGAGGCTCACACAGTGTTGTCCTTTTGTGTGGACCACATATTTTCTTCTTCTTTAACTTTGCTGTTTTGGTGGCATACAACTTGCAATACACAGGTGGTATTGCTTTTCTTTTTTTAAAAATTCTATTCTTGTTGAAGCTCTGGCTTGAGTAAAAATACTTCAGGCTTCTAATTTATTGTTTAGAAATCTTGGGCTACTCTGATTCTTGATCTGTTGTACGGGACCTGGTACTGTAGTGTGGAAGTTTCTAGGGGTCTCTTTCCATCTTTGGGATTCTGACATTTCATTTTTTTTAAATTAATTTTCCTCCATATTCAGCAGACCTTTTCAATGTGGATTTTTATATTATTCAGCTCTGGGTATTTACTTATTTGTTTAGTACTGAGAGTTGAACCTAGGGCCTTCTTGGCAGTGAGATACATACTCAGCCTTTTTTATTTCAAGACAGGGTCTTGCTAAGTCATGAAGTTGGCGGAGATGGACTTCAGCTTTTGATCCTCTTGCCTCAGCCTTCCAGAGCGCTAGGATTAAAGGTCTGTGGCACTGTGCCCAGTGGAAAATTTCTTGAGCTATTATCTGAAAGATGATTTTTTCCTCTGCATTTTTGTTTGTTTGTTTCTTTCTTTCTTTCTCTGGAATTCCTAGCATTTGATGTTGGAATTTTGGGTTTATTTCTCATATTCTTGTTTTTAATCTTTACTTAGGAGAGCTGTTGTTTGTCTTCTTCTCTGAGATATTTTCTCAATTTTATGGTCATAGCTTTCATTGCCTTTTATGTTTTTGTTTGTTTTTTGGTGCTGGGAATTGAACTGATGACCTCGTGCTTGCCAGGCAGGTGCTTATGCCACTGAGCTAAATCCCCAGCCCTGGCCATAGCTTTCAAATGAATATTTTTATTTCAACTCACATTTTTAAAAAATGGTCTTGGCTGGGTGCAGTGGCACATATCTGTAATCCCAGTACTTGGGAGGCAGTGGCAGGAAGGTTGCTGTGAGTTTGAGACCAGCTTGGGCAACTGATCAAAATATGGCATAAAAATTTATGTCCTCGTAGATGTGAAGACTTATCATGCTTTCAGTTTAGATGTTTCATCTTTTTTTATATTTTTTTTATTTAAAGAGAAGGGAAAAATAAAGAAAAATAGAAAAAAACGGTAGAAACAATACAGAATTTCAAAAAAAATGGATGGTAAGAAATCACTAGTTGATACATTACATATTGTCTTCCTGGATGTAGTTGTTCAAGTTACAAAATCAAAGCATACAAAGTGGCCATTCAAACAGTGAGGCTGCAAACAGCTCAGTTCTCTGATCTAACAAAAACTTAGCAACATAATTATCAATCCTACACCCTTAAATATACATGCAGTTATACCCTTTAGAGCAATTGCTTTTTCTCCTTTTGCTTTTTAAGTCCATTATCTGTTTAGTTATATCATGTTTCAGGTTATATCATGTCTCAGTACCTTGCTGATCTGTTTTGTTGTTGTTATTTACTTTTTAAATTTTTTCTTATTTATTAATATTATTATTTATTTATTTAATTTTGAAGGTAGTAAAATACAGCAGAACAAGACAGGACAGAGCCAACAGAGGCAGTGCAGTGAAATTGGCCCAGAACCTCACAGCAGGCCACTGGGACAACAGCAATAGGCACAATAGTACATCTGGTTTTCTTTATATTAGTTGTTCCTTCAATCAGGCAGAGCAATATCGAAGGAAATACTGAAATTACAAGAACAGAATATTGAATAGAGCAATATGATTGATCTGAACAGAGCAAAACAGAGATAAAAATATTTGCCCTCAAAGACATGGCAAAAGAAAATCTCCCTTATTTGCTATATCACATATAGTCAAACTCACAAGACATGCTCAGATCTCCGGCTCTCACTTGCTGGGGGTGGGGGGAGATGGATGTTTGATTCTTAGCCCGCACCTGGTAGGCTCACAGCCGTGCACCAGAGGGGTGAGCTGGTTGCCCATTTTCCCAGTGCCCCAAGGTCCAATGTGACAAGTCACTGGTCTCAGGAAAGGCTGATATGGTTCTTGCCCTGGGATGGCGGCGGCTTGCCAGGCCACAGCCACTTACCAGAGCAGCATGCTGGCGGCTGCCTGCTTTCCCAGCGCCCCAAGGTCCAACATGGCTAGACATTTCATCTTCCAAGCTAATCAGAGTGTGACATTTGACAATTAGTTTACCAGTTTCCTATTCATGTTACATTTGCTAACAGAGCACAAGTTGACCAGCCCAGGAACTGTACACGGGAACAAAACAGAAATTCCAAATGAAAGGTTGCAATTTCAAAATAGAGAATTGTATAGTACAATTTTGGGGATCTAGAAAGATATAATAATAGCCTTATACATAGCAAAGAACAACAAACTGATACAGCTGAGGTCAACATTTAACCATGATGGGGAAATATTGTTAGGGAAACCTCAGCAAAGGGGAAGCCTGAGATTGAAATATTCTATAACAAAATCAAAGGGGGAGTAAATGTTGATGAATTATGTAGCAACTATGGTATCACCTGAAACACAAAGCATTGGCAAATGGTTGTGTTGTACTCAATTTTAAACATGTGTAGCATACATAGTTTTGATAGCTTACAAAATATCGTGGAGAAATGTTTTAGAGGATCAGGACTGGAGTGCATAAGAGATCATTTACAGCAGAGGGAAAACAAAATGTTTCTGCCCAGGGAACTATGCAAAAAGCAAAAAAAAAAAAATTGTGGAGCACACTGGTGAGCTGACAGGTGAACAGACAGATACAACATCACAAAGACCTACTATGACAATAGAAAAGCAAAAAATATGTCATCTCTTCCTCAAAAGGAAGGATAGGAAAACAAAACACTTGTGTTATCAGTGTGAGTGACCCTTGTGCATGGAATGTGCGGTTGTCCTCTGTGAAGGCTGCCTCATGTGTGACAGTGGAAGCAAGGCTTATTTCTGTGGTTGACTTTATTCATGTTTACCTTATAGTTCACATTGATTTTTACTTTTTTTGTCTTTTTGAGACAGGGTCTCGCTATGCAGTTCAGGCTGGCCTTGAGCTCACTTTCTAGCCCAGGCTGGTCTCAAATTTACAACGATCCTCTTGCCTCAGTCTCCTGAGTGCTGGGATGACAGGCATGAGCTACCACACCCAGCCATAGATTTTTACTTCTCATGGAATCATTTAGGTTTTGTAAGCAGGTACACAGCTGATGTGAAAATGTTGATGTCTATTTTAAGCACTCATTACACATTTGATACTTTATTGCATTGGTAGCTTATATCCCTGCTCATGACAAAACAGGAAGAAAAGAGAGGTGACAAGACTGCCATATAGGAAAGGGAAGCTAAGTGCATGTGCTGTCCAAGTGTGACGTGCACAAGGAACATTCAGCTGTCTCCTGTGAAGACGGTCTTGGGTGGGACCATTGAGGCAAAGCTTACTTTTGTTTTAGAGCTATCTTGGTGTTTTCATTATAGTTTATATAAGCATGTATTTGTGGGTTTTTTTAGACTTTGTATACTAAAAAACAGTCAACGTTGAAAATTTTGATGCTTTGTAAATGAACACTTAATAAATATTAAAAATTCAATTCTTTATTTTTGTGAATTTTCCTGTTAGGTATGCGCTGTTTAATAGAGTAATGTTCATAAAATTAAAATTAATACTCAGTATAAATATTCTAGAGAGTAAACGTCAGTTTGACAGACCCATGTTTCTGTACTTTGATGACAAAATTAGTGTCATGTGAGCCGTGGGGCGCATGCCTGTAATCCCAGCACTTGGGAGTCCGAGGGAGGAGTATTCTTTCAAATTCAAGATTAGCCTGGGCTACAAAGTGAGCTCAAGGCCAGCCTGAACTGCATAGCAAGACTCTGTCTCAAAAAATGACAAAAGAAAAAAATTAATGTTATGCTCTGTGAGTTTTAAATAATTCTTATTTTGTCCTTTCTGTGCGGTTTCAGAAGGGAGTTGACGCTACAGGTGTTCCATCCCTCACAGCAGCTGAGAGACAGCTGTAGCATATTCACTCCTGCTCGAATTTAAGAAGAAAGAGGCTTCTTTATGCCCTGATTATTATTAGTTGTTTTAAACTTTGCTCATGTGATAGGCAAAAAGAGATCTCTCATTATCATTTTAATTTACATTTTTATTTTTAAAGTTAAAAGAAGTATGTGTGTATTTTGGTGCTGAGGATGGAACCCCAGGGCCTTATGTATGCTAAGCATGTACCCTCCAACTGGAGCTACATCCCTAGCCCGTATTTCCTATTTCTGTAGTTTAAACTGTAAGTTTAATGACATAAATATCAATTACACTTTTTATTACATTTTTAAAGTTATTAATGACATGGTTGAGAACCTTATTAGGTTTTATTGGATATTGGTACTTCTTCTGTGAATCACCTATTTATATCTATTGCTCGTTTTTCTACTGGGGTATGAGAATTGTTAAATTATTGATGCACAGCCAGCTCTGTAAAGAGTTTTTAATGAATTAATTTATGTATTTATTTTATTTTTTGAGACAAGATTTCACTAGGTAGCCCAGGATGGCATCAAACTAGAGGTGTTCCTCCTGCTTCAGCTTCCCAAGAAATGGCATTGCAGCCACGGGTACATGTCTGGATTGTAGAAAGATTATGTTGATCCTCTATTTTCTTGTATGTTCAGACTCGCAGTATGGGCATTAGAAAATAGCATTTCTTAGTGGCTGCATCTAAAATGTTTGATGATTTTTATATCTTAGATTATAAAAATAACGTATATTAGAAAATCGAGAACATATGGATAAGCTCAAAGGAAAGTCTAAGTCACCTGGAGATTGTCACCATTTATGAATATGGCCTTCCTGTCTTTGTGTGTGTGTGTGTTTATAAAGATAAAATGGAGGCATTTTCTTTTGTATTCTTGCTTTCAACTTTCTAAATCATGACTTAGACTCATATCATTGCACATGGTTGCATGGTATCATCTTTAGTG
Source organism: Hydrochoerus hydrochaeris (assembly GCA_004027455.1). Lineage (NCBI taxonomy): Eukaryota > Metazoa > Chordata > Mammalia > Rodentia > Hydrochaeridae > Hydrochoerus > Hydrochoerus hydrochaeris. Next base: position 219,088 of record PVLA01000356.1, read on the forward strand.
ACCGAGTAGTATTCCACTGCATGTATGGAAGATTATTGTTTTAGACAGTCCCTAATGCACACATTTACTTTCTTACTAGGTTAAAATTTTTATTAACAAGTTTCTCTTTTAATCACGACCCTATCTGATCTTATTTTCACAGAGTATCTGCCTAGAAGCTGTTCTCTCTCTCTCTCTCTCTCTCTCTCTCTCTCTCATCCTTATCTGTCTACATCATTACTAATACCAAATTAACCAACATGCACTCATGGAGATTTCCTACCGCTTCCTGTGTTGTTTCTACATCACAGTGAGGGAAGGAGAAGGTTTACTCTGGGATTCTCTGTAGATCCCAGTTTTCACAGCTTCCCTTAGAGCAAAAATGGTAAGGGCCAAATGCACGGAGGGAGGAATGCTATGTGAACTGATGAGCAAACAAGTAGCAGGTAGGCAGGCGTGTGGAGTAATAAACCCAGAAATAATGGCTTATCAGAGAGAGAATCTAAGGAATGAGACCCCTCTGGGAGTTCATGATCTGATTTTATCCCTGATTCTGCCACCAGTTTTGTGTTCTTAGGTAAGTTGTTCAGTGTCTTAGTTTTCTCATTTCTGATTTCCAAGATGTCTTGAAACTCTGACATTCTCTGACTGCTGACTATGTCACACTAGCTGTGTGATCCTGGACAGGTTGCTTAACTCTTCTGAGACAGTTTTTCTCACTTGTAAGGTGGGAACACTGAGAGTTATTTGTTGCGAATGAGTGTTTGTAAAGCACTTATCACAGATCTGTCCTGTACTAAGTATCCAATAAATGACAGCTATTTTTATTACATGCCAAGAGTTATGTAAGAAGAGGGTAATTATGTCATCCCTTACTAAGTATAGAAAGAACTCTGTCTTCTCAAAGTAGTTTCAAAGTTCAATCTGCAGCTGGGACAAATGCCAAGGGGCATAGTACATAGTCAGCGCTCACTGCTGACCTCCCTTTCCAGCTTGTTCTTCCCTAGGGCTTGGCTGCTGTCCAGATGTGAGCCAAGAAAGTGAGCTATATACTGCGGAGCACATCTAAGTCAGATGCCCAGATGGGTGATGGGGAAGCAACGGTAAACCTCACTCTCCAAATACAAAATAAGACTCTGGGTATCTGTGAGTGTCACAGGGACATAAGATTATATGAATCATCAATGCAGGGGATGCTAGTAATTAAAAGATGACGTACTTTCAAGGTGTGATAAATGAGCATGGAGACAGGAAGTAGAAACTGTGTATAGCTGAAGACTTGCTGGTGTACTTTCTTGGATGAATTGCCCTTTTCTGGAAAATCAGGAAGCTGGATTCTATTTTTTTGGCTCTCCCAAGTATAGTCTATGTACTACTGGGACATGCAAAGTGATTTGGCTGGTACAGAGATGAATATTTGAAATCTTAATAGTTACATATTTATGTTAGAGAATTTCAGAGAAATACAACCAACAGTCTGTTCCATGATTTCATAGATGTGATTGTTTAGGATAAGGAGAATTCAGGAATTAAGTTCATCTTCAGAAAGATGAGTTAATTCACTTCTTCTTTTTTTTTTTTTTCTTCTTTTACTTTTTGGTACTGGGGATCGAACTCATGACCTCATGGTTGCCAGGCAGGCACTTATGCCACTGAGCTAAATCCCTGGCCCAAGATGAGTTAATTCAAAGAAAAATTTAGATGTGATTTGCAGATGGCAAGAATGGTACAGATGGTAGAATCAGAATGTCAGAAATGAGAGTCAGAATAGCCCCCCCAAAGCACGTGGCTAAGCAGATTTTGGAAGTATGATTAAGTTAAAGACTTTGTGGTGAAATGATTGTCCTCGATCAGTGGTGGTAAACCTATGGCACGTGTGCCGCAACTGACTGCTTGTTATCACTGAGAGCTCTAAAAGTTTCATCATTGCTGCCCTAGATTATATGGGTGAGAACAATGGGATCAGAAGTTTTCCACAGAAGCAAGGCAGGAGGATCAGGGTCAGAGACAGCAGATTGGGGTGGGAACAGCTATTGGATAGGTACAGCCACGAGCCAGGCCAGTGGCCTCTAGAAGCTAGGACAGGCAAGAAATGGATTCTCTCCTAGAGCCTTCGGGAGGAGCCAACCCTGCCAACACCTTGACTTTAGCTCTGTAAGACTTGCTTTGGAAAATTTTTTTTTTTTTGGTCTTTTTTTTTTTGCGGGGAGACAGGGTCTTGCTATGCAGTTCAGGCTGGCCTTGAGCTCACTTTGTAACCCAGGCTGGCCTCAAACTCGCAACTATCCTCAGAGGCCTCAGCCTCCATAGTGCAGGGATTGCAGGTGTGAACCACCACACCCAGCTTTGCTTTGTATTTCTAATCTCCAGAATCTTAAGAAAATAAATGTGTTGTTTCAAACCACTAAGTTTGTGGCAAGGTGTTAGGGCAGCCACAGGAAATGAATACCCTGGAAGTTAGGTGTGCTTGAAGTGGTGCGTTCTGCAAGTCCAGCATTCCTCAGAGGAGCGCAAGGAACACGGCACAAATACAGCTATCCTTGGTCACCTAACCTCACCCACCTGGGAGGAGCTAAACCTGCCATTGTGCTTGGCAGACTGGCCAGGGGGAGGCGGGGGTGTCTGAACCAGCAGGAGGATTCCTGGCTGGCTGCCAGCATGGCTTCTGACTCATGGGCACTGTCCACAGTTTCCATCTGGTTCAACCTGCTTGTTTCATAGATGAAGAAACTGAAGCCCAGAGATGAAAAGTAACTTGAGCAAAATGACCAGTGATGGATCTGATCTGACCAAGATAAGTGAACAGCTGAGTTTCTGAGCGGAGGTAGGGAGTGGCCTCCTGAAGAGGCCTGTCAGACTCTCGTAGCAGGGGTGGGGAACCCGTGCAGGGGTGAGCCCGGCCCGAAGTGGAGGGTGGATCTTGCCACCCTTTGATCTCCTTTGCTAAGTGTCTGGGCCTCTGGTTCCCACACTACTCCCTCTATCTTGTTATCAGGACTTTAATAACCATCCTGTTGACACATGATGTTTAGAGAATCGTGGAAGCAGCAAAATGCTTGGAGAAAGTGTTCCCCTACTCTCCCCTAACCCTGTACCCGGTGCTTAGCCATGGTCTTTCCTGTGCCTGCTCTGCTCCAGAGGGACACATATTTTCTTCTTATGGATGGGATGTTCTACTGTGATCAGCATGAAACCTGGGATGTCTCACTTCTATAAATTCAGCATTTATGAGTCGAAATTGGTCTCCATGGTTATAAACACTCCTGAATGAAGCCCAGTCTCCTAATTTTGAGCAGGTAAAGACCACCAGGCCTTCTTGTAATCTTCAGAGTAGACATCAAGTTTTATCATACAGGAATTGACAAAAATTAGTGTGAAATTCCTTCTAGGAACTCACAAACTATTATTTTGTCTTACTAAACTATATTTATAAACAGTCAGGGAATTGTTCCCCTTATATTTCTACAAAGGTCAACGGACAGATGACCCAGAGAGAAGTAATTCTTACACTCTGAATTAGTTATACTTGACATTGTAGGTCATTCTACCATTAAATGGCCCTAATATCATTATGTTATCAGTTAAAAATCTGAAATTGAAAAGATTGTAAGGTAGAAATTTTACATCTGCAAATGCCACCAGTTTGGGCCAATTAGGAAGTCATCACAAAAGGAGTGGGTTCCTATGATCCAAGCCACAAAATCAGAAAGCTTCCCATCAAAGCTTCACTGACACAAGAACCCATGACTTATATCTCCACTGGAGCCACTTGATTCAAAGGCTGGCTTTTTATTTTTATATTTATTTATTTACGGGAATTGAACTCAAGACCTTCACACTTGTGTCTTGCCAGGCAGATACTTGTGCTGCTGAGCTACATCCCCAGCCCTATTTATTTGTTTTTTGAGATTAGGTCTCACTCTGTATTTCAGACTGATCTTGAACTTGAATTCACTATCACATGATTCCACCTTATCAATACTTTAGCCTGGGTTATTTCTGATTTTTTGCTAAAAATGCTTTGATGACTATCCCATTAAGTAAATATTTGCACATATCTATTATACTTCTCTTCAGTTTCTATCAGTGGAGTGCTGGATCACAGGGATTACGATTTAAAGTTTTTAATACTTGGTTAGTCAACTTTCCATGACTATAACAAACACCTGAAACAACCAACTCATGAAGAGAGACAGTTTATTTCAGCTCATACTTTGGAGGGTTCAGTCCATGGTAGGCCTGATCCATTATTTTTAGGTGTCTTGTTGGAAGCAGTACATAATGGCAGGCAAGAGTACGTAGTATGGCAAACTGTTCACTTCACGGTTGGGAGCAAGAGGGAAAAAAAAGTAGAAAAAGCCCAGAGACCAGGGTCCAATAGTGACCTTCAAGGTGCATCCCCCAGTGATCTAAGACATCCAACAAGGCTTTGTAATTTATAGTTTCTACCACCTCTAAACAGCACCAATTTCAAGCTTTCACACATGAGCCTTTGGGAGAGATTCTACATCCAAACTGGAGGACATTGCTAAACTGCCTACCAGGGACACTGCAGTGTCCCTTGAACCCTTACAGGGTTAGGTTTAGATGCTCTTGTCTGTGTTTTGAAGTCTCATGTTTTAAAATCCCGTGTGTTGTATGAGCAATAGAATCACTTCTTTCCTCTTCTACTTTGAATATGTTTGATTAGAGTCAAGGTGGAATGTGGTTCACAGGTTTGTTAGCCACCTGTATTTTTTGCCAATTACTTCTTGTGCATTTTTAAACGAGAGATTATTAGAACTCTGAATTATAGAAGTTATTTGCTGAAAGAATGAAAAAGGAGCTATAAAGTAGCAGGGGAGAACAGTGAAAATGACTTGTAACTTAAAAGCATTCACTGAAAATTTTTTATTCATTCAACAAATGTTAAGTACCTACGACATGCCATTGTTGGAACTAGAGATAAGTAAGTCATGGCTGCTAACACCTTAAGTGTAAAATATTAAAAAGACTTTTTTCTTGGGCTGGGGATTTAGCTCAGTGGCATAAGCACTTGCCTGGCAAGCGTGAGGTGATGAGTTTGATCCCTGGTACCACAAACAAACAAACAACTTTTTTCTCATTAGTATTTATTACTGCATAATATATTCAAGTTTCTGTGTCTATTGTCCATCTTTTTTCTTCCCTTCTGTTGTCAGAGAACCTCCAGGAAGAGCTGGGTGTGGTGGTACCCTGCTAGGAATCTCAGCATGTGGGAGGCTGAGGCAGAAAAATCACTGCTAGTTCAAGGTCAGCCTGAACAATAGCAGCACTTTGTTAAAAAAAAAAAAAGAAAGAAAAAGAAAAAGAAAAATCTCCAGGAAGAGAAGGATTTGGGTTCTTTTGTTAATTGCTTTATCCTTGGAGCTAAGAATAGTGTTAGGGACTCATAAATATTTGTTGAATGGTTTAATACGTGATCTTTTGGTCTCAGTAACTGTGATTCATTGGCTTTCCCCTAATTGGAATTAAACTGGAATTGTCTGGTACTATTAGCCCAGGCTGGTGAGAAACACCGTATTTCTTTCAGACTTCCTCAGTGTGCTTTGGGAGCAGGTACACCCAGAGCCGCCTTGTCTGTGTAAAGGAATGTGAGCAGGTATCATTTTTCCCCAGGGACAGTCATATTGTTTATGGAGGTGTGATGCCAACAATGCTCAGCGTTGCCAGGTGTTCACCAAATTAGCAGTTAACAGTGCCGTGCCATCTTTTCCTGGGCAGGCAGCTCTGGGGTGTGGGTAGTGACTGCCCAGGGGCTCGGTGGGAGCCAGAGCTGAGAGTGAAGATGGAAGCTGGGGAGAACGGAGGCTCTGGAGCCAGGAAGAGCACGAGGCTCCAGGGCCGGAGGAGGTCCACAGGTCAGGTAGGCTGCCCGAGAAGAAATTAGGACACGCTCCAGGGGATTTGTGGGCATAGGTATAGCAGGATATCTGGTTCTGTCAGTAGAGGGTAAAGGCTAGACAGAAACCCTAGTGGCCTCAGGTTACCCCTGGATAAGGGCAAGAGCTCTTTCCTTCTTGGTACCAGCAGTCAGGGCCCTCCCGGCAAAGGGCCCATGGGCTGCAGCCGGTGGTATCCACAGTTTGGCAATGAAAAGGGTAGGAAGGGGGATGGGGGGGCTGGAACCTGAAACACCACACAGCAGATTCACCCCCACCACACTCCTGTCCTTTTGTTGAATTTCAGCCTACTGGAATTTTTTTTGGGTGTAGGGGGTACCGGGAATTGAACTCACTACCATCGTGCCAGGCAGGTGCTGTGCAGCTGAACTATATCCCGGGCTTTAGCCTACTGGAATTGGAAACCGAGGGGGCAAATTCGATAGAGGATCTGGAGCTTTGGAGCCTGAGCTGTTTCGGGTAGTTGGTAGATGCCATTTATTGGAGAAGTTATTGAGAGTGCTACAAAGCCGAGAGGTGCGTCTCTCCTGTGGGGTGTTGTAGAGGGGCTCCGGTAAGCCACTGGCTGGGGCTGCTGAGCACGTTAAAGCTCGGTTGTTCATGAGGGGTGAGATTAAGTCAGGGTGTGTGTACTGCTAACTAGATCTTGAAAAAGAAAAAAAGAAAAAGAAATATTCTAGGCTGGGATGCTCAGGCTGCCTGAGCAAAGGGTCAGGGGTCAACTAGAAGTGGGCATTTCTGACTCAAATATGAACCGGATACTATTCAAAACTGGAAGGGTGGGGGTGCCTGCCTGTGACCTCAGCACTCCGGGAGGCTGAGGCAGAAGCTGCTCAAGTTTGAACCTAGCCTGGGCAATTTAGTCACCTAATGGGACCCTGCCTCAAAATAAGAAATACAAAAAGGGTCTGGGGATGTAGCTCAGTTCAATCTCTGATACTGAAAACAAACAGAAACCCCTCAAAAATGTACAAGGGAGAATTTATCATTTAGCTGAAGACTCTATTGTGTGCCAGCCAGCCAGTCAGCATTTATTGAATGCCAGGCACTGTGATGAAACAGTAAAATACATTTCTCTCTTTTAGTTATCTACTTCTTTCTTTTTCTTTCTTTTCTTTCTCTTTCTCTCTTTTTCTTCCTTTTCTTCTTCTTTTCTGTTTTTTGAGACAGAGTCTTACTATGTAGTTCAGGCTGGCCTTAACTTTACCATAGAGCCCAAGTTGGCCTCAAACTTGCAGTGACCCCAGTACTGAGGAGGGCTGAGGCAGGAGGATTGCAAGTTCAACTCCTCCCAAGACAATTTAGAGAGAACTTACTTTAAAAAAAGAAAAAAGAAGAAGCTGGGGATGTAGTTTAGTGGTAAGTGACCCTGGGTTGGATCCCCAGTACTGAAACAAACAAACAATACGTCTCAAGCTGGAGCTAAAGCTTGGTGGCAGTGTGCTTGCTTAGCACGTGTTATTAGCAGTTTTTAATTATAAAAGATGATCTGGGCATGGTGGCACTGGCCAGTAATCCCTGTAATCTGGGAGACTGAGGCAGGGCAAGTGCATGTTGGAGTCCAGCCTTGGTAATTTAGCAGCTTTACAAGATCCTGTCTCAAAAAATAAGAAAGGGCTGGGGATGCAGCTCAGAGTGAAGATCCTGGGTTCCGTTCCTAGTACTAAAAAAATAGAGGAGAGATAGGAAAGGGAGAGGGATGAAGAGGGAGAGGAAAGGGGAGGGGGAGAGGAAGGAGGAGGGGGCGGAGGGGGGACAGAGAGACTGTTGTATTGGGGAACATAGATATCATCAATTAAGTTTAAGATCTGAGCTAGAGAAAAGTTAAATTGTCTATAACACGAATCACAATTCCTTTGTAAGCTGTCATCATCTCCATTAAGTGTTTTATACCAGTGAAAATCTTTTTTTTTTCCTTTCAGTATTTGAGGCATTTTCCAGAAAGGTCTATCAGTATTGTATTTGAAGTTCTAGCCACCGAACCATCAATTCACTCTTTTACTTTCATTGACACATATTAAATGGGTGTTTGCTAACTGCCTGTTGCTGGAGAGATATTAGGACCATGTGTACCTGAACTGAATTTTGGTTTCTTGGGAGAGACTGGAAACTCCAGTGACCAAAAGACTGTGTTCTGTAATGTCTTGGGAACTCTTATGGTTCTACGGGGGCTCAGATGAAGGGGAACTCACTTTGGGACTTTGTGTGTGAGAGAAAGCTTCCTGGAGGAGGCAGCATATGAATGAGACTTCAAAAGGCAGAGGGCAAAGTGGACAGCCAAGCTTGCAGAACAGCTGTGATGCCCAGAGCAGTAGGAATAATGAAGATCGGTCTAGAGAGGAACAATAGGTCTTCTTGGGGGTGTAGTGCAGAGTGTGCTTAGCCCCAGCTAGATGATCTGTAGGATATGGACTGCAGAAGTGGGCTGGAACTACAGAAGTTGCTTTGGGAGCCTTGAATGCAGAGTTTATACCTTATCACAAATGTAATGAGATTTCCAAAGAAATTTGGAGTCATGGGTGCTATGTACACATTGGGATTTTAGAAAGATTATGCCAGTGCTTATGTGTGGATGGCTGGGCTGGAACAAGAAGTTATTTGAAAGACAGAAGTTTGTGGAGGGAAGAATAGATAGAGAGCAGACTTTGAGGAGGGAGGAAAAATGAATTGTGAAATGAGTGGATTTGAGAGAGCTTGTGAAGGCAAAAGTCATCAAGGCTTGGTGACTATGTGAGGGACATGAGAGCTGGACTGAGAAGCTGGATAATTAAGGGTGGTATGACACGGGCTTTATTTCTTAGTGAGTAGGACAATGATGGCACCATTGATGGAAACATGAAAAGCGTTTTGGAAATGTCAGCTAAGGCAAAAAGAGGATTTAGGCATGTAGAGCTGAAGGTGGTGATGCGACAATAGGTGGACATGTTCAGCAGAACATAGCCAGTGTTTGGGTGTCCTTGGCTCAGCTTCACTTATGCTCTTATTGCTCAGCAAAATAAAAAAGATATTAGGCAAAGGGATAGAGCATCAAGCCTTTCATGTTGAGGCATCTCACCAACCTAATTCAGTACAGAGCTAAATAAGCACCTTCTCACAATTTCATAGCAGGTCTGTACACCACTACCTTTTATGGATGTGTGAGGTGGCTAAAGTCCACTAGCTAGAGTTTGGGCTTGTACCCAGACTTGCTGAATGACAACTGGTCAACTTTTACCCCTTCCAGGTGTGGGATTTCTCAGTTTGTGGCAGGGAAGCTCTCACAATGTTCCTGTATGTTACCAGTGACTGTGACATGGATCCCTTTGGCTCAGTCCAACAAACACCTTGTACTCCATCCTTGGTCTCAGAAAACTTCTTCCCAATGGTTTATAAAGGTAGAAGGTGGGGTAGCCCTCACTCATCTTTTCCACTGTCACAGAACTGATTTTATAACTTCTTTTTGAGGCTGTCTCCCATCTTCCTTTAAACTCTATTTTCCCTGGATTTAGCATTTTGGAAGCAGGGGATGGGACAAAAGTTGTTCACTCTTGCACTGTTCGGTCCTAGGGCCCATCTCTAAAGGACAAAGCTTAAGCAACTAGGAAGGGGTAGATCAGCCTTTGACATCTCAAGAGCTCTGCCAACTGAAGCCTATTAATTAGGATGAGACCAACACATTTATCCTTATGAATACCAATTCTAGCTGTGTGGTAGGGACACTGGCCTGGAAGATGACAGCAACATTTTCTGAAGGGCAAGGCCTGCCATTAGGTCACTCGGTATCCCAGCACTTCATTCAGGAGGCAGGGACAAGAGCTGCAGTCCTAGTCTCTTGGGGTCCGATTATTTTGTCTTGGCATCAGGTCTACATGAAAGCCTTCATGAATCACCTCCCTGCCTATACTCTCACATGGCAGAGCAAAGCTTTAGCCTGGAAAGCAGAGCCCCAGCACCTCAATTTCTAAAATGTCACAGGCCATTGGTTTTGGAATAAGACCTGCTTGGTTTAAAATTCTAGCTCTTCTTATTCTCTGTTTATAATATTTTAAATGGAGGTAATTCCAGCTTCACAGGCTTGTGTGAGGTAATGTGTGGAAAGGTTTAGCAAAAAAGAGAATTTAGCAGTGTTTTAAACCATTAAACACAACCAATAGTGTTATTAGTACTATACTCCTATATTTGAGTGTCAGTAAAGTAGTGGGTAACAGTGTGGTTTCTGGAGTTAGACAATTTATACTGTGACCAGCACTGCAAAATGTAATACTAAAAGCTAGATTTTTTAAAAGAGATAAGCAGCTTTCCTAAAATCCCTCCTGCTGCACACACAATCAATACTTTCTTTTCTTCAGCCCCAAAGAAGTGACAGAACATGTAGATACAGGCCCCAGGAGGCCAAAGCTCAGGTTTCTTTCCATAAGAAAGAAAAATAAATCAAAGATGAGTGCAGAGATAAAACAGATGAGATCTACATTGTCTGTCTGTATACCCCTACCCTTTGTTCCTTACTATCAAAGACCCTTACTCACCTGCACAAGATAGTGGTTTAAGGCATAGGGGCCTTCTTGTCTCCTGAGAATTAGCTTTAAATAGATCCTTCTTTTCTTTTTTTACCAAAGTATATGCCCTCTTTCGATTTGGTCAGCGGTGAAAAAATGGACCAAGGCTATAAACCTAAGAGGCCGATAATAAGACTGAGTGTCAATCTGGAATCCTCCTCCTTAATTGAATGACCTTGGGCAACTTCATTTTGCTGAGTCTGTTTCCTCATGTATAAAATGTAACAGAACCTACCTCAGGGGGTCATTGTGAGGATGAAATAATGCAGACTAAGTGTTCGGCACAATTGCCAGAATTGCTATTACCATTTTTTCCCCCAACCCTATATCCTCAAGGTGTTACCTTTTCTACAAGCCTTTCTCTGATCTTTATTGATGTGGGCCCTTACAATTCATTTTACATTGTTCCTGTCTCCCTAAAAGGCCTGACTAGGCCTCCAAGGCTCACCCTGATCTCACCTTGAGACACGTCTTCCACATTGTTACTGTGTCCCCAAACCTGACAAAATCAGTCCTATGAGGGCTGAAATTAGAATTGTATTGTGCATGAGACAGCAAAAGTTCCTAAAATTTTTTGAAACGGTTTTCTTTCGTTAAGTTTCCACTCCCAATGCAACTGTTCATTCTCTCTGAGCGCCTGCTTCCCTCTCCTGGGATACTAAAGCCACAGAGGTTCTGCAACTTGCATAGGCCTTGAACCCACCACGACGGGGTACTGCAGGCGCTTGCGCAAAACGTCACCGCCGTTCTGACGTCAGCGCGCCGCGCTCTGGCCGGCCTCCTGTGACGTCAGCCTCCCCAAACCCCACCCCGCACGCCCGCGCGCTCCTGCGCATGCCCCGACATCCACCCCCGTGCGTCACAGAATGGCCTCGGACACCCAGGCAGCTCCTGACGTGTCGGGGAGGAGCCTGGCGCGGAGGTGCGTGGAGTGGAGCTTGGGGCTGCAGAGGGAAGCGTCGCTGATCGGCTGGGCGGGCCTGGCCAGGCCAGCAGAACGGAGACGTCGGTCGAGCGGCGGCGAACATGAGCTTTTGACACATTACAGGTGAGCCTGAGGCGCCGGGCCGCTCCCGAGGGCCCGAGCCGGGCGGCGGCGCTAAGGCCTGCCCGGGGGAGCCTGCCCGGCCTGGACGCGGAGTGTGAGGCCCCTCCAGCCGGCCCGGGGCTGGACTCTGGGGCGCCCAGTCCGGGGGCAACTGTGCGACCCGCTCTAACCGTCCCTTTCTCGGACTGGTCCAAGGTGTGGTTCACCAGGGGTGCCTGCGAGACGGCGAGCGCCGCGGCTTCCAGATGTGCTTCTGTCCTGGGGTGGGGACGGAGGCCGGGACGTGGCACCGTGGGCCAGGGCGCTGGTGGCGCAAGGAGTGGCTCAGTCGGAGGTGGCAGCGCGCACCCAGCCCACCTCCTTCAGCCTCCCCAGAATCCCTTCAGCTGTGAGTGTTAAGAGCCATTTGGATTTTGATCTCCCAGCGCCCCTTCCCGTGGGGAGCGAGAGCGGGCGCAGCCCACGCTGGCCTCTGATTGGCATCCCCGTGACTCCTGCCCTGAAACTGCTAATCACTCCGGTGGAGTTCAGGGAAGTGTCCCCAATGGGTTCGGGTTGCTTGTGCTCCCACCTCCCCGCCAAGTGATGAGGTAACCACTGAAGTTTTGCTAAGAAAGTGAAGGTTCTTTCACTAACGATGATTCCATTCCATTCCTGTAGCGCCTTTGCACATTTCTGTCTCTTGAACCTCGTCACGCGAAAGTTGTGACAGGTAACAATACTGGATGGGGAAACAGCCTAGCTAGGTGGGGGGCGGTGAAGTGATTATAGTTGGGTTCAAGTTGGTGAGAAGCTTAGTTTGGATCAGAATTTACATTTCTAGGCTCGTAGTTCTAGCTTTTTTTTTTTTTTGGCGAGATTTTTATTCCCGTATCAGCTAGAAACCAAAGCCAAAAATTTGGCTTGTCAAATTCTGCTATTGCTAGAAACTAGTAGCGGATTTATCCAGTTGTTTTTGAGTAAACTGGCCTAGAAAAGAACTATTTAGTTAAGAGAAAAATTTAATGTTGTTCGTGGGTGGCTGGTTATTTTGTCTGATAACTTGTATTGTTTTTTGTGCACTTGACAGGGTAGTGGCTTTGCTAAATGAAATTAATGGAGCAAAATGCACTATTAAGGTATAGGGTGAGGAGAAGCCATAGGAAATTGAGGGATTTGTCTTCTGAATTCTTACAAAAGTTATTATTTATGATCAGAGTGCTTAAGGAACAAATAAAACCTTTAGCTGTTCGAAGTTGGAGCTGGGCATGGTGATGCATACTTGTAATCCCCGCACTTGGGAAGGCTGAGACAGGAGGATTACTGCAAGTTCCAGACCAGCCTGGGCTAGTGAGTTCAAGGCTGGCCTGAACTGCTTAGAGCCCTGTTGCAAAAAATAAAACCAAAACAAAAATGAAATTGAAGTTGGATAAGGAGCATTTGAAATGATTGACATGTAGCTATCTCAATTAAAACTTAGATTTGCTTTCATGATATTTATAAAACTTTTTATTCAATTAATACCCTACTGAGATAGTTTTGATTACTAAAACTTAAAATTACTATATTTCTGGCAGAAGTTTCTGAGCAGTCTATAAAGGTGGAAAAATAAGTTTGAAAGGACTAAAAAGTTCTTATTTATGATTGGCTTTGAAGAGTTTAAAATTCTGTAGATTTTATCTTTGAGAGAAGTAGAAGACTTTCCGTAAAAAGGCCTGTATTGTATGGGTGGGGTGTCCCCAGAAGAATTCTTTCAACCTCATTAGTCCACCTATACATTTATTAACAAGAAGACAATGTGAAATAGATTTTATCATTGTGTAAGAAATAGTCCCTGTAAATAAGCATTTTTGACAGACTGTTTTCAACCTGAGTTGTCAGTTGTTAAATATCTAAAGATCATGTAGTGTATGATGATATCTAATGTAAAAGTTATAATTTTAAGACTCATACTCCATCCATATGAGACATGGTATTGAGGGAAGGCTGGGGGAGAATACTTGATTGTCTGCCTTCATTCTAATTTCAGAAAACTGTACATGTACCATTCAAACACATATTTATATTTATTTAGTTTTTGGTCTCCATATATCTTTTTTTTTTCCTATTTTTAACTTTTTTTTTTTTTTTGTCTTTTTGAGACAGGGTTTCTCTATGCAGTTTGGACAGGCCTCTAGTTCACTTTGTAGCCCAGGCTGGTCTCAAACTCACAATAGTCCTCCTGCCTCAGCCTCCTGAGTGCTGAGATTACAGGCGTGAGCCACCATGCCGGCCTATTTTTAGCTTTATATATTTTGATATTGGCTAGTTTTCTGAAACCTTGGTATCTCTAGTTGCATAGTTTCAGATGGCAGTGACTGCACCCTCCCAGTATAATTTGAGTCAAACTGAATATTCTTTTTAGACCTTAAAGCAATCTTATTGTATGCAGTGGCAGTACATTTTTGTTATTTGTAAAAAATTAGATTTTTGGAACGAGTAAGTCTGATAAAATTAGAGTGATATAGCTGGATAATTTAGGAAACAAGTATGTGTGAAACAGTAAGAATTTTTTGCTTAGTTCTTAATGTTGCTCATAAAGGCAGTTCCAAAAGAGAAGTATTGGGAATGTTTTCAATAGTAGTGGTGTCACTGAAATATGAACATCTCCCTGAAATGATTAATGTTCAGGAATCATTTGTATGTTTTAGATTCTGAAGGCTGTTTATTTTGTGGTTAAACTTCAAAGATCCAGTACTGAACCGAACTACTAATTCTTTAATAATTTAATGAACATTTATGATGTGTTTACTATGTGACAGGATCTGTTAAAAGTACTTTACACATATTCAGTCACTACTTACAACAGTCTCATGTTAGTGATTATTTCCATTTTACAGGTGAGGAAATGGGGTACTGAGTAGTTGAATAACTTGGCCACAGTCACCCAACTAGTGAGCAAAGGAGCCCGATTTCAAATCCAGGCAGTTTGAATTCAGGGCCTGGGGTCTTAATCAGTATGCTGTGCTATTCCTATGACTGACTCTTGGTTACATTTTTATATTCAATTTATTCTGGAAAAGATGATAGTTATTTTAGTAAAAGATTTCTGGCATAGGTTATAAGACTGTTTGAAGGGCCAAGAAGCAAGTTGTGAAAGGAGGTTTTTGATTGGAAAAAGTGTCAACATTTAGTTCACATAAGATTCAGTTAGAAAATTAAGAATGTGTATGGAAAGCCAGGTGTAGTGGCGCCTGTAGTCCTAGCATGGGAGAGCCTGAGGCAGAGGGACCAATTGCTTCCTTCAAGGCTAATCTGGGTTATAACAGTGGATTCAAGGCCAGTCAGAACTACATAGCAAGACCTTGTCTTAAAACCCAGAAAGCAAGACAAAACAAAACAAAAGAATATGTGTCTGCCTTATAGCCAGAGAACAAGTAGATTCTTCATAGCACACTCAGAGGTGTAAACAGTGCTGTTCCCCAGATATCAGTACTTAGGTAGCCTTCAAAACAGTAACTGCCTTGAGGTTGTGATACCATGTATGCAGGTAGTAAAGAGCAAAAAAACACCACCACCCAGAAACTTTAAGAGTGGCTGTGTGAGTCACGTTTAAATACAGTACAGTAAGTAATTCAAATAAATGTCAGATGCTGAGGAGGGCATCTAATAGTCATTAGGAACTTCCATAAGGACACTGGCCCATGGATCATACATTTGGCAGTATCATAAAGTGCTGCATGGTAACAAACAGAGTACTGAAAACTCAAAAGAAAAACCACCCTACCGGTGAGTAAAATGTAGAGTAGTGAAGTAACACTAGTTATTCAGCTTCAGAAAGCTTATTTGTAATCTAAGAGTGACCAAAAAGCATGACTGCAAAAATACTTACAAAACTGAGACGAGTGTTAAATGATCATAGGCTAAAAGAACAAGAATTATTAACTTTGGGAACGCCAAAACGGAGAGGTATTATCACAATCTACACAAATCATAAAAAGGAATACAAACTTGTTTACCAAATTCTAGGACCTTACAACAGAACAAAATATGAAACTTATGACAAATGTACATTCAAAAAAGGGAAGTTCATTGATGGCCATGAAATTATGGAACTTATTTCAGTTGCTTAAAATAATATACAAATCAGTCAATTTAAAATTTTAAATTTGAAATCATTCTTTAAAATGTTTTATATAAGGATCAGGACTTTCTAAATTGCTTTTTATTCCCCGAGGTTTTTATTTGCTCTTTTTCTAATTGGCAGACGAGTATTTTACCTCTACTATAAACTCAGGTTTATCCAGCTTCTTAATCATGATGTTTTATGGGATTTCTATTGCTTTTGGAGCCACCCCTTGGTTTGAGCTGCTTTGTGGACCAGATAGGCTATAATTCACCCTCAGAGTTCTTTGCATTGCAGCCTGGGTTGGAGTCCCTGTGGGCTGCATCCTATGCGGTCAGGTGTGGTTTTTCTCCATTCTGTTGTAACTCTCAGGGAGTGTGGGGAAGATAACCCTTAGTTTTTGTTGGAGAAAAATTTCCTCTCATTTCCTGAATTATGTTTCCTCTCAGTTCAGTAGGTCCAAGGGTCTTTTCTTTATGCTACTAGGTGTCTCATTTGTCTGGTGGTTCTTGGTTGTCCATTTAGGACTGATGGCTGAATGATGGAAGCCCCTGGTCTTCAGTAGTTTTTCCCAGGTGCTCACCACAAGTCTTGTTGGCTCTATTCTTTGTAAGTGCCTACACAACCGACTGTGAATGTAGCTTGCCATGCATCAAACCAATAATCTGTACCACCGGAAATAACAGATTGTATAATCTTGGTTTTAATACATGGTAGTGAATTGTGAGGTAGAAATAAACTACTCATAGGTCTTTTTGCTTATTTCTTCCTTAAGGCGGGGATTCAGATGTTCAAGAAAAATGTACTCTCTACTTTGAATGTAGAATAGTGAAGGAAGATTGTAAGTCAATTCAAATGATTTTCATTGAACTGTTTTGCATTATGCATTTCTGACGATGTGTGAATTACGGGAGGATTTATGAATAAGGCACAGAACCTGCCCTCAAGAAACCAACTAGGGAGGCTATACCTTTCTTCTGAAGCTGGTTGTTGTTGAAAACAGAGTTAGCAGTTGTGTTACCTCTGGATCTCACAACATTGTGCAGAAACCAGAATTCATTGGGTTAGGTATCAAAATCAATATTTTGGCTGCAGGTGTAGCTGCCAGTGCTGAATTGGTAACAGCATATCCAAATTTAAGAACCAGTGCCCGTGATCTCGTGATGGTCTTCTTTAGAGCTGGATTTTCAGATTTAAATGTAATTACAATTTTAGGGCATTTTAAGAGAAAGACCTTCTGTAGAACATTCAAAGGGCACAGGGCTTATTGCCTCATTTCTAAGGCTGCTCATGTGTCTTGTAATTCTGTCCTTACCTGGCTTGTTGAAATGTGTCCTTTATCTCAAGGAGACTTAGGCTATAACTCTGAGGAGTTATTGATACCACATGATGATGATTTTAAGCATGTACTTTGGAATATGAATACCTTTGGGTGCTAGATAAGCCTTGTCCTCATGCAAACCTTACTACAAAATAAACTAGTTATAACTAAGGTTACCTGTCTATCTGAGAAAGTGAGGTGGGATTTGGGAGCTTTGAAGGGACAGGATTATAAAATTAATCAGTGTACATACTTGAAGAAACACTGTAAGTTACTTAATATAGTTCAAACCCATTACAGATGGAAAAAGGCTCTACAAGTTTAAGCTGTTTGCTTAAGCAATTTAACAACAGAATTGGAACCCTACAGCCCAGCCTCAACAAGACTTCCAGCCTGTAGGGTTAACATTGCTGTAAAGGTAGCCACGGGAACAGAATAATACAGATGTGTGTGTGTGTGTGTGTGTGTGTGTGTGTGTGTGTAGGGGTAATCAGATTAGAGGGGAGGGGAGTGGATTTGGCTAATAAATATTTATCTAGTACCGAACAATATTTGACACATGGTAAGGATTGGGTCAATGTTTGCAAGCACTAGGTGCTTTTTCTTGAGCAAGGTTTTATGGTTGGTGCCATGAAGGAATATAAGATGTGTCAGGGATCCTATCTCAAAGAACTTTCAGGCTGATAGTAATTTAAGATAAATGGAAAGTTGACTAACAGATGTAAAGTAATAATAACATGCCAAGAAAGACTTGATTAGGCCTCAAAGGAATTAAACCTAATGAATAAAGTTACATTTTTGTTTTATTCCATTAAAAACTTTGTGCATATCTTTTTGGTATATGCACCTGGAAATTGGGGTTCTATATTTGTTCTTACCTGTGATGGTTCTTGCTAAGTCTTTATATGTGAACTGTGTTAGATGAATTCTCAAGTTCTCTGCATCTCCAGGGTTTCATTAATATACTTTTAAAGTTTTGTTCTTGCTATCCACTGTGGATTATGTTAAATCAATTATGACAGGCATTGTGGTGGGTTAGAAATAAATACAATAATGCTGCACAGCCTAACAGAGGACACAAAGGGGTAAGGTGATACATCGCTGTGTGGCAGACACTGTTGAAAGCGTGTGTGGGGATAGCCTCACACACAGCAGAGAGCACAGGAGATTTAATGCTGTTTAAGCAGGAGTAAAAAAGGCTTTCTGGAAAAGGTGACAGTTGAGTTTTAAAGAAAAATAAGAACTTTCCAAATGTTCGGAATGGAAAACCATTTCAGATAGAGAAAACATCCAGATCTGAAATAGCGTGGGGTATTGACAGTTTTGAACAATAGCTCTGGGGTATAAAGTGGGATGCTTAGCCAGGGGCCGTAGGAAACAGTAGGCACAAATATAGGGTGGGTTGGATGGTTTTGGTGTTCCATAATCTGACAGTCAGTTGGGAGTTTTAGTTAGTCCAAATGCAAGGTTAATTAAATAGATCTTTCCTCTCCCTCTCCCTCTCTGAGTGCAAAAGATCTGAAGGCGAAAGATCTTTGAGTGATGATAGGTGCTTGAAATTCCAACTACTCAGGAGGTTGAGCAAATTTATGGCCAGTCTTGAGATGGGAAATGTTTTGGACTTATAAGGTAGTTAACAAACAGACTTTTAGAAGTGTGATGGTAGTAACTTATTGAGCACGTCTAACCTGGTAGCATCACCTGGAATGAAATGTTCAAGCAGGGGTTTTGATGCAGTTGTACTGTAGGGAAGAGCAGCAGCAGCACCTGTGACAGGATGCTTGTTTCTGTCACCTGATTTCCAGAACAACAACTCAGAGCTCTGTGCTGGATGATTTTGTGGGGCCTTGTCACCCAAATCCAGGGCAACAACCTCACTGGCTTTGTACTAAAGGACTGTGTTGTTTTATCTCCCGTCATGACCTCACCCTCCATATTTGTTGTTCCTGAGTAGGACAGTGAAGTGATACCTGTGCCTGAGTTACAATGAGAGAGTTAAACACTCCTAGAGTCTTTCATGGTGAGCTCCCTCCAGAACGCTGCAGATTTAATGTTGTCTCAGATTTTAAACTTTTCTGCGTTCTCTATTTAATTTATAATAGTTTGACTTTAATATTTTATAGGCTTTCTTGATCATGGATGGGGAAGATATACCAGATTTTTCAAGTTTAAAGGAAGAAACTGCTTATTGGAAGGAACTTTCCTTAAAGTATAAGCAAAGGTAATGTTGAACAGTGTATTAAAAGTAGGGAAAGGCATTTGTGCTCCCTGACCCCAGGCTGGGATTGAACCCAGGGCCTTTGCTCCAAGTTATATCTTCAGCCCTTTTTTGCTATTTTTTTATTTTGAGACAGAATGTCACTAAGTTGCTAAGTTACCCATGCTGGGATTGAATTTGTGATCCTCTTGCTTCGCCTCCCAGAGTGCTGGGATCATAGGCATGCCCAGTTTGTGTGTTTTTTTTTAAGACAAAGCCAAATTTAGAGTTTCAGACTTCAAATTGCGATCTTAGAAATAGTTATAACATTGCATGTATTTAAATAGCATAAACATACCATAAATTTTTATTGTTCAAAAGTAATAGGAAAATTCTGGGTATGGTGACACATGCCTGTAATCCCAGTACTTGGGAGGCTGAGGCAGAAAGATCACCACAAGTTTGACGCCAGTCTGAGCTACATAGTGACTTCACGGCCAGTTTAGATGACATAGTGAGATGCTGTCTTTTTTTTTTTTTTTTTTAAATCAGTACCAGGGATCGAACTCACAACTGCATGCTTTCAAGGCAGATGCTTATGCCGCTGAGCTAAATCCCCAACCCCCAAGATGCTGTCTTAAAAAAAAATGTAATGGAGCTGAGTGTGGTGGCTCATGCCTGTAATCCCAGCACTAGGATGGCTGAGGCAGGAGGATCATTGCAAGTTCGAGATCAGCCTGGGCTACAAAGTGAGCTCAAGTCCAGCCTGAACTGCATAGCAAGACCCTGTCTCAAAAAGACAAAAAAAAAAAAAAAAAAAAAAAAAGGGGAAAACCTAGTGCCTTTATGAGTTCTTTTGATAGTTGTCCTCTTTGAATGTTTATTACTGGACTGGACCATCTTCTGTCTGCTGTGTGTGTGCTCTTTCTGCCTTGTTTGCCCATTTGGAGAATGCTACAATGGACTTTAGTTTTCTTTGGGCAAGCATTATTAGTATCTAGAGCTGGCCAAGCTTTGATAGAGGGGGATGTACACAAGAGCTGTGGAACATTTTATAAAAACTTCAGTTATTTTCCTTAGTTGAGAGACTTAGGTACAATTTTTCAGTACCAAACTTGTCTTAAATTTGTTTAAGAATGGAATCTTAAAAAAAAATGGAATACTTTTTTCAAAAATACTTACACATTTTTCTGCTTTGGTTAACAGAATTAACTGAGCCTTATCAAACCTTATTGATCTGTCATCATTACCACTGAAGCCAGTTACTTTGTTGTGCCGATATATGTAGATGATATGTATTTATGGCAGGGAATTTTTTTTTTTTTAATCGGTACCGGGGATCGAACTTACGACCGCGTCCTTGCAAGGCAGGTGCTTATGCTGCTGAGCTAAATCCCCAGCAGCAGGGACTTTTTTGTGTCACAGATACCTTTATATGGTATGTGAACTTATGGGCCCCTCCTCTAAATGTTCATAAATATATACAATTAAGTACAGAGATAACAGCAGAAGCTAATTGTTTGAAAACAGTTTTTCTAACTATTAAACTAATTGGTTACCACAAATAGTGATAATGTGTCAGTGCATAACTAAAAAAAGATCTAGAGGAGTGTGTAATAATTTTGAATTAGTGGTGAGAATAAGTGATAGCAATCTACAAAACTCTTATTGACATGAATACCTGTGATTTGTGAAAATAAAGTTGCATTTTTTTCTTCTAGTTTTAAGTTCTATGGAGAAAGAAGCTAATGGTCTTGCATCATGTAGACTTTCATAACTATTATAATCATTGATTTGTGAGTTTTTTTGCGGGGCTTATGGCTCATTTTCATTGAACCCTAAATAGAGTAAAAAATACAAATTGTCTTTATTGTTTAGCGTATTTTATGAAAATATATTTTATGAGAGCATTAGTTTTCAGACAAAGATTATTAAATTGATATATAATTATCTTCAAGATGATCTTGTGGTCTACTACTCACCTGTCACATTTCATTTATGATTAGCTTCCAGGAAGCTCGGGATGAGCTGGTTGAATTCCAGGAAGGAAGCAGAGAATTAGAAGCAGAGTTGGAGGCACAACTAGAACAGGCGGAGCAAAGAAATAGAGACCTGCAAGCTGATAACCAAAGACTGAAATATGAAGTGGAAGCATTAAAGGTAATTGTGACAGGAGAACTGGTGCCTGCTCTACTGGATTTTACTAAAATGAGAAATAATACTTTTGGCATGGTGTATAAAAACAGCAAGCAACAAAAAATATTTTCAAAAGCTTAAAGTGACTTTGAGTAAAATGTTGTCTTTCATTGAACCAAGGGAAAGGAGGTTCAGAGTTTAGGAGTTCACTATGAAGTCTTTGACTGTCAGTTGTCTAGCTGTACTACTCCTAGTTATCTTTTGTCTTAGTTCTTGGAAATTTCCTTAGTGAGACACGGTCTCCCTACATAGTGCACCCTACATAGTGACCCAGGCTGGCACAGCGATCCTTTTGCCTCTACCTCCTGTGTGCAGGGATTATAGATGTGTGCCAGTGTGCCTAGCCATTCTTACACTTTTCAAAAGCTACCTGATGACTTTTTGATAGGTTGTTTGCCTCAGTGTGTAATACTTTTAAAACTATATTTATATGAAATGTGCATTTATTTCATTGTTTGTAGCCCCTTCTGCTTTGGAGTTTTATTTTCAGGAATGAAAGGATTAACCCCTGTCTGCTCCTCACCACTCTCCTTATCTTGCATGGGAATATCTTTGGTAGGTAGTGGGTGGTCTTGGGAAAGGTGGGGAGGCCAGGCAAGGGGTAGGGAATTGGAGCTCTGAACGCAGTGTTTGTCTCTGTGTTTGTCGTGGGTTGTATTTAGCTCGAGAACCCAGAGGTTTATCATATTTGAAGATTTTGAAGCAAAGGTTTTTCTTTTTCTTTTTTGTCTCTGTCTGTCTGTCTCTGTCTTTGTCTCTGTCTCTCTCGCTCTTTTTTTTTTTTTTTTTTTGTGGTTCTGGGGATTGGACTCGGCCTTTATACTAAGTTATAGCCTGGCCCTTAGTTTTAAAATGTGTTGATTACATTCCTTGTGGGGGTCGGTACATGTACATATTTTAGTGCTTTTCTCTTCCATTTACCCCTTTTCCCTCTCTTTATCCCTAGTTCTCTTTCCCATTTGCAGAGAATGTTTGTATTTCATACTGTCTTTTATTTTACTCTTTAAATATTTATACTTTGGGTTTCTCATAAAAGATAAACCATGCAGTATTTATGCTGTGCGTCTGATTTATTTCATTTAACAGGGTCTCACATCCATTTTCCTACAGATGACTCAAACTTATCCTTCTTTATGGCTTGATAGTACTCCACCATGTATAAATACCACATTTTCTTTATCCATTTACCTATTGATGGGCAGATAGGCTGTTTCCAAGATTTAGCTGTTAGGAGTTGTGCTGCTATAAGCGTGGAGTGTATATATCACTGCAGTATAAATGTTTTGGGAAGATACGTAAGAGGGGACTAGCTATTATTTTTTGAGAGGGTCTTGGTGAGCTGCTCATTGACGCAGGCTGGGCTTAAATTATGATCTTGTTACCTCAGGCTTCATGAATGAACTACAGAATTAGTCCACCATGTCTGGCAAGGGTTTCATTATTTTATTTATTTATTTTTAGAGAGATTATTGTAAGAGTTACTTCTGAGGGGAAAACTGTTGACTCCATTTTATATGAGTTAATAGCCTCAGAATATATGTTTCTGAGTTCTTTTTAAAATCTTGTAAGAAGGAGAGGATTACCATCAACTCAGATTGTGATGAATTCCTTGAATTTTTTCGTTAAAACTGGATTGTATTCTTTATTAAAGAAGACTGTTAATGACATACCTTTCTTCTCTGCGCCTTCAGGAGAAACTAGAACATCAGTATGCTCAGAGCTACAAGCAGGTTTCTGTATTAGAAGATGATCTAAGTCAGACCAGGGCCATTAAGGAGCAGTTGCATAAGTACGTGAGAGAACTGGAGCAGGCCAACGATGACCTGGAGCGGGCGAAAAGGTAAGTGGAAAGCCGAAGGTGCAGGCCGCGAGGAGAATCTGTAGCACCAGGTTCAGTCTCTCCTCTAGAGTTCAGCCCCAGAACATTTTCTTTTGGTATTTCCTGTCACTTGTAACTCGCTGGATTGAAAGGGACCAGAAATCCTTATCTTCCCTCAAATTCTTCCAAGCTTTTTTTTTTTTTTACTCTTTCCTTCCTTTTTTTGGTGACTGTTTGGTGACCCTTCTGGTTTGTGTTTAAAACATGTCTCATGCACCCTTTATCTCCCATGTTCTCAGTATTACCTCACTTTGTCCTGATTCTGTAGTTGGTCTCCTAGCAGATCTCCGTTCCTTTTCATTCTGTTTTAGTACTGCCTGATGAGTTTTTCCTAAGTATTGCATTTATTACAGTTTTCCTGCACGGTCTAGACTGGCTTGCTATAACTATTGCCGAGTTTTTATGCCTCTGCAGTTAGTTGTTTCTTAATTATTTAAAATCTAATTTCTGTAACCTTACAATAATTGCTGGTATTTTTTTTCCCTTAATATTTATCAAGTGACTCTTAAGCTTGACACCTTGCAGGGACTGAACTAACAGGTCACTGCCCTGGGGTCTGACAGTTGAGCACAGGCACGAAGACAAAGGCAGCAGTAAAAGGGAGGCTTAGGCTGCTCCAGTGCTTGGGTAAGAGAGCGGCCGGCCGGAGCAGCTTCAGAACTGGGGAGCCTTTGCAAATGCTGGAGCTGAGTCTGCCAAGATTAGAACACGGTTAACTGGGTGACGGGACAGAGACAGGGCAGAGGCTGGAAGGTGGCTGTGGTATTAACAGAGTCCACTTCACTTGTCTGGAGACAGTGTAGCTGAGTGCGACCAGGCCGTGGAAGACGTGCAGGCCTGGTGAGGAGTCACCTGGTGTGCTGTGTTTGAGAGTTACCCTTCAGCCACTGGGGGAGGTCTCTGAGAAGTTTTCCTTTGTATGAAGGAGTAATACCAGAGTTTGACTGGAGAAGATAATACTGAGGGGTTGGCGGCAGGGAGGAGACAGAAGGTCACTAAAGAGTAATCCAGCTCTATGGCTGGAGAATTAAGGCAGAAGGTTGGTGAAGGTTGGTCCGAAGAGGACATGGATTGGAGAGACATTTTGGCAGTTGCAAGGGATTGATAAAATTTGAGGTGACATTCAGAGTTCTGTTCTGAGGTTAGAAAATTTTATTTCTGCAGTGATAGCACAGAGTGGGAGGGCTCGGAGTATACTAATGCATGTTACTGTTTGTTGAATGAGGTGAAGTCATTCCCTCTGAACTGGGCCAAGATGGCTGGGTCAGGGGTGGCATTTAGATAAACTGTTAAGCTATTTTATTTGCACATGTTACTTATTTAATTCATGGATTCCTTTTTAGAGCAACAATAGTATCACTGGAAGACTTTGAACAAAGGCTAAATCAGGCCATTGAACGAAATGCATTTTTAGAAAGTGAACTTGATGAAAAGGAATCTTTGTTGGTTTCTGTACAGAGGTTAAAGGATGAAGCAAGAGGTAAGATTTGAAACTTAGAGAATGTTTACCTATTGCCATGCTGTTCTCAAGCATAAAGCTCAAGGGTCAGCTTCCTCCCTCCCTGCCTGCCCCTCCCCCCCTTTCTTATTTTTTTGGGTACTGGAGATTGAACCTGGGGCATTGTAAATGCTAAGCAAGTTCTCTACTACTGAACTACCTCTCAGCCCTTTCTGACAGTTTTTAGTTTGAGTCAGAGTGTTTCTAAGTTGCCCTGGCTGGCCATGAACTTGGACCCCTGCCTCAGCCTTCTGAGTAGCTGGGATTATAGGTGTGCACCTGCCACAGCCCTCATTTTCTTTTAAACTACAGTGTATGTAATTTGAAGTGCTGTGTTAAGCACTTTTAATCTGTTTATTTATACCTATAGAATCAATACTAAGAAGTATTATAGCTGTTTTATTTTGTTGTACTTTTTTTTCCTTAATTTTTGAGATAGGCTGGCCTTGAGCTTGCTTTGTAGCTCAGGCTGGCCTGGACCTTATGGCAATCCTCCTGCCTCAGCCTCCCAAGTGCTGAGATTACAGGTGTGTGCTATCATGTCTGACATAACTATTTTATAGGTGAGAAAACAGAGGCAGAAAAAATTTGAATTTTGTGCAAGGCAATATAGATCATCAGCTGTGATTCAAACGCTGGTTTGTTTTTGAAAGATTTAACCACTGCTGCTGCACATACGTAGTTTGATTTGTTTGGGATTTTTCTTAACAGCTTTCACTGAAATAGTTTTATATGTGTGTAGATATTGTGACATAGTATTTTGCATATAGCTAATACTTAAAAACATTGTTCCCTCTCTTTTTCCCATATGCATAATAGAATCCAGAATATCATAAAGAATAAAATAAGAATCACTGCAATTGCTTTTTCTGGAGAGAATCCAATCTTTCTTATGATTGTATGTAGCCATGTCTATATTTTTTTCCTTTATATAATTCCTGTCTCCTGTTTATTATGGGGACTATAGCCCATATGATTAAGAAATCTTTTAAAACAGATTTTTAAAAAGATGCTGTGGAATATTCTATTGTGTAGTTACGTTCTGTGTAATGAGTTTGTTATTGGTGGCTAACTTTGTGGTAAGTGTTTGCCAGGTATGGTGCCCTCACATAATTCCAGTGCTCAGGAGGCTGAGGCAGAAGGATGCTGTGGGTTTGAGGCTAGCCTGGACTATATAGTGAGACACTGTCTCAAAACAAACCAACAAAAAAAATCCCCAAAACAAAAACCCCTCAAAAGAAAAAAAATAGTGTTTTGATTAGAGTCTTCACACATAATATTTGAGTATTTTTATCTTTTTGTGGTACTGGGGATTAAACTCAGGGCTTTGTGCATGCTAGGCAAGCACTTTTCCACTGAACTACATCCCTAACCTTATTTGAGCATTTTAAATGGTTTTCTTAGGAGAGATTCTTAGAAGTGACAAGAGAAACAAAATGTTTTTAGTGTCATAATATAAAACGCTCACTTTTTACAAAGTTGGCACCTTTCTGTTACCTCTGGCAGGGATGGCGGAGTGGTGGTTTCATACTTTCCCTCAGTGTTGTCAATAATAAGTACTTCTAAAATGCATTTGGAAGTTGAAAATTGCTTCATTGGTTTTTAATCTGTAGTTAATTAAATTAAATTAAATTAAATTAAAACTTCAGTTTAATCTGTAGTTCTTCAGTTAAAAAACTCATGAAGCTTTTTTTCAGTGTTTTTTTCATGCCTTTTCCCCTCCCTTTTCTCCTAGGGAATGATTTATTTATCTAAAGAGCTGCTGGTTATTTATATAATATATAAAATGTTAACTTTGCATCTTATTTATTTATGATTGTGATAAAAAATTACATTTACCTTCCCAACCATTTTAAAGTACCCACTTCAGTAGTGCTGATTATGTCGTTGGATAACATATCTCTAGAACCTTTTGTCTTATAACCCTGAAAAACCATGTAACCATGTAAGCCGTGAAGTAGCAGCTCTTCCTTGTCTCTCCTTCCAGTCCCTGGAAACAAGTTTTGCTTTGCACAGTCTATGAGGTTGACTGCTTTAGACACCTCACATAAGTGGAGTCATAGCAGTGTAAATCTTGGTCACTGGCTTATGTCACTCAGTAGAACGTCCTTAGGGTCAGCTGTGGTGTGGTATGTCACAGGATGTGCTTTGGAAGGACTGAATAATCTACTGTATGTACCATTTTCTTTTTTTCCCCTTTTTTTATTGGTACATTTTATACATATATATATATATATATATGATGATAACATTTACCATAGGGAATTTGTACTTAGACAAATGATGTGTATCTTGCTTTTTCTTTTTTCTCCATTCTCCTCCCCTCCCTTCCACCTCTCTTCTCCTCTTTATTTACAAAGGCTTTGTTTCCATTTTGTTTCTCTATTCTCTTTTTTATTGTTCCTTTCTTCCCTCACCTTGTTCTCATTTTTTAAATTCATTCATGGATGGATATTTGGATTGCTTATATCTCTTGGTTGTTATGAGTAATGTTGCTATGAACATAGTTGTACAGATATCTCTGTGACTCTGTTTTGAATTCTTTTGGATCCCAGAAGTGGGATAGTTTAGTGTCCTTTCTCAATATAAACAGTATTGTATAGGTCAGTTATACAACTGAAAAAGAAAACCTAAATTTTAGATTAAAAATCCAGTGTTTGAGAGAGGAAAAAAAAAACCCTCCAACTGGTTTTTGGTTTTTTTGAGACAAGGTCTTACTGTGTAGTTCAGACTGACCTTAAACTCACTATGTAGCCCATGCTGGCCTCGAACTCAGGGTGATCCTTCTGCCTCAGCTTCCTGAGTGGCTGGATTACAGGTGTGTGCCATCATGCCTGGCTACTCAAACTGTTTTGAGTATTTTCCTGAAACAATTTTTCATAGTGAGAATTTAAAAATAAAGCTAATTAAAATCACAATAACATATTTCATTGATCTTGCAGTAATTCTGCAGTTATTTCAGAATGACAGCAAATAAATTGACAAAGAACATTTTGTTTTTGTATCAGAGTCACTGATCTCTACCTTAGATTCTGCCCTATTTTTGCATTTGGGAATAGGAACTGTCCTTAGGTTATAGCATTTTAAAATTGTAATAGATTATTTAGAGTTACCATTGTTTTACCTTTGAAATTAAAGATATGAATTTGGAAGTTCATTTTTGAGGATTATTACTTTAGGAAAAATGCCTTTGTAACATTTCAGATGTGACTTGTGTGGTGTATCTGCCTCCTCTAGTTGAGCGCTCCTGTTTTGTTTGCCACATTTGCAGATTTAAGGCAAGAACTGGCGGTTCGGGAAAGACAGCAGGAAGTGACCCGGAAGTCAGCTCCCAGCTCTCCGACCCTGGACTGTGAGAAGATGGATTCTGCTGTCCAGGCTTCGCTCTCCTTGCCGGCTACTCCTGTTGGCAAAGGAACAGAAAACAGTTTTCCTTCTCCAAAAGGTTTGTTATGGTTTGTTGGTGAAATAGGAATTGTTGAGACTTAAACAGTATTTGGGAGTTTAAAAGTTGGTTTATTGCTGTGTGAGGCAGGAGGAGGAACTGTGTTTCTAGGCCAGTCTTAGTAGGGAACAAGATGAGGGCTGCATTTAAAATAAGATCAACTTGGTAAATAATTATTATTATTATTATTTGTCTTTTTGAGACAGGGTCTCGCTATGCAGTTCAGGCTGGCCCTGAGCTCACTTTGTAGCCCAGGCTGGTCTCGAACTTGCAACCAATAATCCTGCCTCAGCCTCCCGAGTGCTGGGATTACAGGTGTGAGCCACCACGCCTAGCCTGGTAAATTATTTTTAAAAGTTAAGGGCTTTTCTGCGTGCATGATAGATAACTTTGTAAGGACTTATGAATAAATGAGTCTGATGCTGGCAAAAAAGTAGGGAATGGAGAGGAAAGAAAAAAAAACAGTCGAGATGTGTTATGTACATGTATCAATTCTCTGCAAATGAATGCAACCATTGTATACTACAAACAGTGGACTAATAAAAATTTGAAGAAAAACATGACTGCCATCAAAAAGAGTTAAAAGGTTTTTAAGGAAAATTTATTTTTTGTTACCGCAGTAATACATGTTCATGCAATTTTTGTTTTGTTTTGTGGTGCTGGAGATTCAACCCAGGGCCTTGGATATGCTAAGCAAATGCTCAACCACTGAGCTACACACCCAGTCCCACATAGGAAAAATGTAAGAATTTTGAACAAGCAAAAGGAGGAAATAAATAAAAGCCATCTTAGTTTTCATCTCTTAAAGACAGCTGTGCTTAAGATTTTGAGGTTTTTTCTGCTGTGTGTGCTTGAGTGAGTTGTGTAAACCTCTGTGTCCCACACAGGTTTGGGGATCATATTTAAATACTGTTTTTTTGTTTGTTTGTTTTTTTGCTTTTGCCACTTCTTATATCATGGGAAACTAGAGGGCTTTGCACACAAATGTAGTGAGAATAATCTTGGTGTTGCCAGTCAGAGGCAGCCATGCCTGGTCCAGATAGATATGCATGTTCTGTTACCTGCTCAGGAGCTGCCTTCCTCAGAGGTGATGTCCGAGGTAACTGATTGACTGGCCTACTGAGGAGACAGCTTTTGCAGTCAGTTGGGTTTGTATAGTCCCGATAAGGAGAAAACTATCGAGTAGCCACCAGGTAAAGCCTTCGGTGTGTTCCCAGAGCTCTTTGAGTCTTTTTTTTTTTTTTTTTTCTTCAGCTTGCAGATTATATCTCAGCTACTCCCATTCCCTGAAGCTGCTTTTTTTTTTTTTTTTTTTTAACCCAAACTGAAGCTATCTGCCCTCCTGTCCCGTTTCAAAATACAGGGTGTTATCTTTCACAGCAATAGGAGTAGGTTTGCTGTCTATGCACTTGGCCAGGGAGCTCTCTGTGCTGCCCAGTGCAGTGGCCACTGGCCACATGTGACTGTTCATATTAAAGTAATACAAATTTAAACAGATAGTACATCATTCTGGTTTTACTCTATGAGCAAGAATAATCAAGAAAAGTTTGATATAGGCTAATAATTAGCCAGGTGTCATGCCATGTATCTGTAATCTCAAGAGCCTGGGCAGCTGAGGCAGGAGCATTCTAAATTTGAGCCCAGCCTGGAAAACTAGTGAAACCCTATCTCAAAATATAAAAGGGCTAGTGGTATAACTCCTTAACGCAAGGGCCATGGGTTCCATTCTAAGTATTGTCAGGGGGGAAAACAAGGCTAGCAAGGGTGGTGCCATTTGAACTCCCAGTCATACTGATATGTTTTAATATGCCACTCTTCACCTGTTGAAACATTAGATGGTACCCGTTAACATGCACAGTTTTGTTTTCTATCTGTTTATATTTAAAAACATGAGAAAAGTAGCACACTTCTGGTGGGACAGACTACGTTCACCTATAATTATGCTGCCATTTCACACAAGGTCTGCATGTTGGAAGTTTAGTGGTATTAGGACAATTGGCTATCCATTAAGAGGAAGAAAGTTTAGTGGTATTAGGACAATTGGCTATCCATTAGGAGGAAGAAAGTTTAGATCATACCCTATAACTTAGGCAACTATAAATGACAGGTACATTAAATTGTCTAAACTTTTGGGGGTGGTATTGTGCTGGGGATCAAACGGAGGCCCCTATACATGCTAGGCAAGTGCTCATGGCTGAGCTATACCCAACTAACTGTTAGAAGTCTAAATATAAAAGTGTAGCAAAATACTAGGAGAAACTATTGGGAACATTTTACAGTAGTAAAATGGGGAAGCCAAATGTTCTCCCCCCAAATATATAGCATATATAGCGTATATATAGCATATATCAGAGTGTGAGTATCCATAATGTGTTCTTGCAGATTAGTAAAAGAACTAAGTACAGAAAGGTGCAAAGAATAAACATAATTTCCAGAAGAGGAGCATAAGCCTCCTTATTGTGGAATACAAATTAAGACACGTGACTGTGAGATGGCCAAACCCAAAAGAGGTGATGCCTGGTGTTATCAAGGACTGATATGCAGATTGCTGATACTGGCACAACTTTTTTGTGGAGCATTTTGCCATTGCGTATTAAGGTGGAAAAAAATGAGTATCCTTCTGACCTAGCGGTTCTATTTTTAGAAATCTTCTCTCTAGAAATACTTAACCAGGTGTTTAATCATAAATGTCCTCATAGCATTATTAGTAATAATGAAAAGTTTGTATAGTTTAAATTATCTATCAATTGAAAATTGGTTAACCCTGTTTATAATGGTGTCTCTATTCTCTATGCATAGTTTGAAAGCTTTGTGACATCAGGAGTAACTCCAGAAGTAAAGAGTACTGTCAGTGTCTTCACTCCCCTTTTCTTTTTCTCTAGCTATACCAAATGGTTTTGGAACCAGTCCACTGACCCCGTCAGCGAGGATATCAGCGCTGAACATTGTTGGGGATCTCTTACGGAAAGTAGGGGTAAGCGTTCAGTCCTGATCACCAGGCGTTTTTCCTGACAGCGGAGTATTAAATTGTTTTTAATTTGAAGTGAGGAAAGAGAAAATGATACCTTCCTGTAGTAAAATCTGTAATGAAGCTGAGAAGCAAAATCATCTAGTGACTAGCAGAGACTAGTCCAAATAAACACCTCCAGTGTAGGGCTTTCTGTACTTTTGCAGAAGGGCCTGAGCTCTCAGGCTAGCGCTTGGCATTTTTCCCGTCTCCCCTTTGCTGTGTCTGCAGCCTTGTGCTCACATCCTTGTCTGAAATACTTCCTAATGCCTGCTGTGTTACCTTTGATCATGCTCTGATCATATTTTTGCCCTGACTTTATCTTTATAGTTGTTGCCTTGTCTTTTGTTCTGTGAGAGGTTAACACTTGGCTTGTGGACTACTTAGTGCTCCACTCTGTTTCAGTTTTATTGTTCTTGGGTCTTCTCTACTTGCATGAATATTTTTGGAGATATGTGTGGTCTTACTAGGTTGCTCATGTGCTAAAGTGATCCTTTTGCTTAACTCTACTGGAGTAGTTGAGACTGCCGGTACTTATTACCACACTTGACTTTTTATTTAGTTTTTTGCTCTGCTTAATACCTATTTTTTTGTCTTTTATCAGCCATCTCTTGCTTTCACCTTCTTCCTGTTCCTCCATGAACCCACAGATCACTTACTGTGATGCTTTTGACTTCATAGTCTTTTGGTCGTAAAGGAGACTTGTGATCTAGAGCAGTTGGATTACTTGGACCAGTTACAGGACCACATAGACTTACATCATTACTATATAGTAGCAGTTTTGGCATTAACTCTCTTTTCCATTTTCCTCATTGGGTTTTACTTTTTTTTTTTCCAGTGATCAGCCCTTGTAGTTTCCCATCATGCACTACTCCATCACTTACTTTTGTTTTTTGTTTTTTGAGATGGTCAGTTTAGGCTAACTTTGAACTCATTAATAGCCCAGTCTGGCCTCAGACTTGCAGCGACTGTCCTGCCTCAGTCTTCTAAGCCATCACACCCACCTCCCATCACTTATTTCTGTGTGACACACTTTGTAAAAAAATGTAGAAACTGTATTATACTTTGTTTATTAAAGAAAAAATGGAAAGCTATGACACAAAGGCTTAACATGTCTTCTGGCTCATAAAATGGATTATTTTCTATGTATCAGATTTGCTTTAAATCCTCATTTTGTAGTTACTAGAAACAGTATTGTGCATAAATCACTATGCAGCACTAAAATAATCTTTCTTCACTCCCAAGATAACCACTTAAAAAAAAAAACCCTTATTTATTATAAGATAAAGCCTATGGTGTTTATCTCTATAATTTATAGTAATATGCTTCTTTTTCTTTATTTAATCAACTTTAAGCAACAAAACAAAAAGATAAAATTTTACTCAGTTCCAATTTTAAGTTTTTATTTTTTGTTGGTTATTTTTAAAATTTTAAAATAACTTTTTTTGTTGTTATTGTTCATTGGTGCTGGGAATTGAAACCAGGATCTCACACATATTAAGCTTACACTTTACTGCTGAATGATATCCCCTGCCCTAAATAACTATTGTATTCTTAAACTTCTGTTTTTGAATTTGCTAAACTGTACCTCAGTACCCCTATTTGCTCCCTTTCCCACCTGTGGCCCTACTGTCCTTTCTTGAGTTCTATTGGTGTGGGTTCCCAATTGGCTGGCTCTAAAAATGGAAAAATTGGTCAAACTGCTTTTATACTTGTGGAGCCCACGTGTACCATTCACTGTGTAACCAGGGCAAGAGCTGGGCTTTTTTTTTTTTTGGAACCCTGTATCAGACTCCCGACCTTGTGCTTGCCAGGCAGGAACCATGCCACTGAACTATATCCCTGGCCCCATGGAGCTAGGCTGTTTATATTTGTGCCATTCAATAAATCTTTTCAGCATTTTGTTTTTTAATTATCATTTACTCAGAATGATATCATATTTATAATTGTAACCCTTTTTGTTTTTCCTGGCATTTTGAATTACCTTTCCTTTTTACGGTAGAAGAAACATACACTTTGTGATGCCTCATCTCTTCCAGCTTCTCATTAATGCTCTTTGGAAATCTCCTGATTGGTTTCTAGGGCGGTGGCACTGAATTGCTCACACTCTTTGATTATGTTCCTATCCCTTGCTCTCATGTTATTTTTGTTTGTTTTGATTCGGTGTTATAATTTATTAGAAGCAGTGATAAAAATTTAATTTATGGCCCTCACATGGTTCACCAGTGCATTTAAGTGTCTCTTTTTGTGTTGTTATCCATCCATCCCTATTTTCATGCATATTTCACAACTCTATACAACTCTGCTCACTGACTTGAACTGGAAACTCTTTCCCCTACTCATAGAAAACCAAAGCCTCTGATTTAAACTACTCACCATGACCTCCATGCTGTCAAATCTAGTGTGTGTGGTTCTGATTTTATTAGAGACGTTCAACACTTCAACACTGACCTTCCCCTCTCCCTCCAAAATGTCCTTTGTCCTGTGCTTCCTTGATGCTATTCTGTGGCTGCTCCCACCTGTCTCCCTCTTCGCTTAGTCATGTTGTGGAGTCTTTATCTGCCCACCTTTTCAGTGTTGGTCTTGCTAAAGAGTTCTGTGTAACTCTGTGATCTTATTCAGCCATGGTTTCATCTAATTCTGGGTTTGGGTAGCTTCCAAATCTTAATCTGTAGACCTCCTTTTGTCTTGGAAGGATCAAGTGCTTGTATTAAATGTTTCACTGGTGTCTTAAACATAACTTGTGCCTGGCATATGTTAGATGCTCAGTGATATTTAAATGAATGGACAAGTCTCTTCCTTGCATGTAGGGAATTAATGGCTCTCACTTTCTACTGTGGGTGTGTATATGTGCAAGTCACCAAGGTTCACAGCTTATCCTACAAGTTCATTACCTTTCTCTCCTTTCTGTCATTATTTAATTTAATTTATTTATTTTGTGGTTTTTTTTTGACATAGGGTCCTGCTATGTAGTATGGGCTGGCTTTCAGCTCACTTTGTAGCCCAGGCTGGTCTTGAACTCATAATGATCCTCCTGCCTCAGCCTCCTGAGTGTTGGGATTACAGACATGAGCCACCACACCCGGCTTCTGTCATTATTTTATTAGGTTATTGTACTTTGTCATAGGAAGAAGAAGGAGAGAAGGAAATAGCAGTCTTTTTTGGGGGGGCATATCTTACTGAAATTGTGAGTTGGGATATCCAAATGAATTCACATAAGGAAGTATATGTTATCTGTGGATTTATCTGCATTTCTCATCCTTGGGTAACAAGAAAGGACTGTGGTTATTGCTTTTTTTTTTTTTTTAGCTTTGCTATAGATTATATATTCCTGTTTTGGGAGTCAGAGTGTTGGTGGGAATGGGAAGTTGGCGGTGACTGCATGTGTGGGAATGGTGGGGAAACTGCTGTTCTCTCCACATTATCTGTTGGCAGAGCTCGGCCCTTGCCAGGTTTTGGACAGGTGTAAAGACACTGGACTTAGAGGGAGATGTTAAAAGGTCAACCAGTGTCAATTGCAGGTGAATTTTTAATTACAGACAGAGGGTTTCAGCTAAATATTTTACAGTGCACTTTCAGAATAAAATAACTTGTCACTTCATGTGAGATGGTATGAGTTCTTGCATCCATGGTGGTGCAGTGGAAAAAACTAGAATGAGGAACCTGTTAAAAGAATTGGATGCATTAAACATGTTCTCTGATGTTTTTGGATTCTTTATAATGCTTGTGCTACCATTACAAACACATTTACCTACCCCAATCCCAACCAGTAACACTGAGAGAAATAGATAAAATACTCTTTAGAAAAGCAGTCAGCACAAAGCAGTTATTTTGGGCGCATGCCTATAATCCCAGCACTCAAGAGGCTGAGGCAGAAGGATTGCTTTGAGTTTCAGGCCAGCCTGGGATACAGTGTTAGTTCAGGCCATCCTGAACTGCATAGTGAAACCCTGTCTCAAAAAGACACACACACACACACACACACACACACACACACGAAATTTAACATTATTTTGATTATGATTTAACTAACCACCATTATCAATGGGGAGAGTAAGTGTTGAGACTTGAAATAGAAATGTTTTGAAATGCAAATTTTTATATGCAGCTACTGTTTTGACAACCATATCATTCCTTCTTCCTTTCTTTAGGCTTTAGAATCCAAGTTAGCAGCTTGCAGGAATTTTGCAAAGGACCAGGCAGCACGGAAATCTTACATTTCAGGGAATGTTAACTGTGGAGTGATGAATAGCAATGGCACAAAGTTCTCTCGATCAGGGCACACATCCTTCTTCGACAAAGGGTAAGTCCTGCGTGATCAGTTTTGGAGCAGTAAGGTTTCAGATTATTACCTTAAGATAATTTCAGTTTGATAAACCTGCCTGAAACCTCTTCTCATTCAGATCTTGGGGGACAGAAGTCTGTTGTTGTTTTTTGATCCCCATGGAGTCTGTTTCCCCAGGAACCTTTGTTCTGGGAGCTGACTCTCAGGAGGCCGCAGTGCTGAGCTCAGGAGGCTCTGCAGGCAGGGATGTACTTAGGCTTGGTAAACTTGCTCAGCAAGTCTTTTCAAAGCAGAAGACAACACTGTAATTATTTATATGTAAACTCTGTAGCAAACCTTTTATCTAAAGATTTTAGAAATCTACAAAGCCCTGAGTGTTTAGACACTGTTTTTTCTGCTGTGCTCAGTAATTATGACGTGTTACAGCAGACAAGGTCTGATACGCCATCCACCCCTGAAAATGGTCATATTGTTCATCCTCATACTGGAGTGTTCTGGTTCACACTGTTACTTATGAGAATTCCACCCTGAAGTGTACACATTTCATTAAAGACAGTCTATAAAAATGTATTCTAAAATATCAGCATACGAAGCAGCTCTCTGTTCTAATTCTGGGAGTTCTCCCAGTGGCCAAGTATGAAGTTAATTTTCCTTGGGTTTAGGAGTTTCAGGCAGACTTGGAGTGTGTTCTGTTTTTGTACTGTTGTGCTTGCTTCAGCAGCACATATACTAAAATTGTTTCTGACTTGGATAGTACATAGAGTGGATAGATGATTCTAGATTAGAGTAGCCCTTTCTTCCAAATGATATGGAGAAAGCTTAGGGGAAGTCTTCCAGAGTGTTGGAAAGTCTTACTATTTTTTCTTGCAACGTGTAATTCCCTGCAATAGAGTAGTCACTTGATGGACCTCGGGTGCCTTATGATGTGAGAACAGGCATGGGCCAGAACTGATTGGTTGGACAGGTGCTGTGTGTATTTGGTACTGTGGGCTTCAGGGTGTTCACAAGGGAGGGGACACACTGTCTGTCCTGGCTGCTGCTCCTGCCTTTGACTTGCAGAGTCAGGGCGGCAGTTGCCCTGACAGACATGAGCTTGGTCTTGGGGAGATGTGAAGATTCAGTGCAAGGTGAAACAGGAGTGGCCTGGGCTTTCTGCCTGGGTCCCTGCCCCTGAGGAACAGCCTAGATCCGGTATAGGCCTTGTTTCCTGAACTGAACCTAGAAGTTCAGTTCCTGATTGAATCAGTTTCTGATAGTACTTGGTTTTTGCCCAACATTTTACAAATTTTATTTTGTACTGTGGGCATCAGGAAATATGCTTTTGTGGGCTGGCCCTTGTTTAAATGTTAATTTATTTGACAAGTGGATTGTATATGTCTACTGCAATATTAGTCTACTGTTGCTTGAGCAATCTTTGTCCAGTTACTGTATTCCTGAGGCTAGCTCTGGGGTTTATTGTGCTTCTGCTCTGCTGCTTTCCTCTGATTCTTTCTCTGGGCTGTTTGGCTTTTCATCTCTCATTTTCTCCTGACCTGTGCAGTAGATAAAAACCAAGATGGTCTGTACCAGTTGCAGAAGTAAAGAGGGAAATCATGACTTCCAGGTCCACCATTAAATCTGGCAGGCTGCAAAAAAGAAACCAGTCCTAATTGGGCCTGATGATACAGACCTGTAATCCTAGCACTTAGGAGGCTGAGGCAGGAAGATTGCCACAAGTTCAAGAATGGGCTGGGTTCCATAGCTCAAGGCGAGCCTGAGCTATACAGTGAGACCCTGTTAAAAGAGGAAAAAACCCAGTCTTTAAAGAAGTGAAGAAGTGTGGTTTGCCATTTCAGCCTGTGGAGAATCTCCCATCTTAAAAAGCCCTTGGCTGCAGTACTTGCCTGCTGCGCCTCTCTGGAGGGGTCTGTACTGTAGCCTGCGCACGTGACTGAAGACCCCAAAGGTGGGTGGTTTGGGGAGGGGATTTACCAGGGGTCCTGTCCTCTCACAACCTTCAGATGCAGTGGAGCTTTGCCATACAGAGCCAGACCCAAGTGGAGTACGTTGCTTTATGGAATTCAGAAGTGTTTCATTCTGTTTTGCTGAGGCTTCTTGAAACTGTTTTTGTAACCTAGTCTGGAGTCGCGCTGCTGGTGTCTCAGACACGGGCTGCTATACCTGCTTGCACTGCTTCCTCCCACCCTGTGAGTGGGGTGAGCACTTGGGTTTGCTCTAAGCTGTGTATTGTTTGCTCCTTAGCCTTAGTTTCTTCTATTTTACTTGCCTTCTGTTTGCAAGTCAGTCTATGTCTTTTGGGCTACAATAGGTGGGCATGGACTAATTTTAGGACATGATTGAGAATAGTATTTGTATTACTATTTAATATTCTTTCCTTTTTTTTTTATTAGGCAAGAAAAAGTCATATTTCCCACGTTGTTCATGGGTAAACTGAATTTGTTTGCTGTGCTTTCTTTCCTCTTTAATCATGGTGTGTGGTGGAAGAAACATTAACAAACTGGATTTACTAACTGCATGGGGCTGACTCAGCTTTAACCAACTTTCAGCCCATGAGTGAACCTTGACTATATACTTGACTATATGCTACTACTTTAGTTCAGCAGTGCAGAACAAGAGCACCTCTGTGGCGGTGTGCAGTGGTTTGTGCCTGCAGTCCCCGCTTCTTGGAAGGCTGAGGTGAGAGGTTCACTTGAGCCCAGTGGTTGGAGGTCAGTATAGGCAACATCCCGAGCACCCATCTCAGCAAAGCAGTCCATCAGTGCAGGAATCTTGGGCTGCTGTGATAGCATGCCTGGTGACACATGTGACAGGACACTGTTGATGTCAGAGTCCAGGGCGGGGCTGGGTGTCATTTGTCTGCCTACATGGGGATGGAACTCCTGTCCTCCAGTCATTTTCTCAGACAAGGCCCCCTTTGCCTCTGCACTGGGCTTTTGCATTCCCAGAATAAAATCGGGGTGGTAGGTGACCCGGATGTGTGAGATCTGCCTTACATTTCAAAACTGCTCTTCTGCTCGCACAGCTGGGCCAAAGATTGAGCTGGCTGGAGCTGTGAGTTTCTTTTTATCCAGACCAGGCTCTGGAGTGTTTCCTGCTGTTCTGAATGAGCTCGGGTTGCCCTCATTTTCTCTGTACTACCTTCTCAGATGTAACGAGCTCGCTTCTTTCTCTCCTTTATCTCTGCCATGTTAGCTTTACTGTCCTTTCCTCACTGGTTTTTAAATGTGCAGTGACTCTTTTCCCCTTCTTAATACTTGTGTTGCCATTTTACAGCTGATCTTAGCACCTTCTCTTAGCTGGAGCTCCTGTTTATCAATTTTAACTAGACTTTTAAGTAAAATCATGAATTGTACAGATCTAGAAATTTTTCCATCACTGATTGCCAGGTCTGTCTCTCCATCCTTGCCTGTTCCCTCCATTCAATCCTGTGGTCCATGAAAACATTTCTCAGCAGCTCTTTCACTGATTCTGGTATATATGGAGGTGTTTCTTCTCTTGGGAACCTTTCTTCATTGCACAAGTTTGCAGTTAATTTAAGGAGCCTCACCAACCGAAAATGCTGGAGTCAGCTGCTCTCTCCCTCTGGTTTTAACTTCCTACATCCACATACAGAAATTAATTACCTACTTTCAGTTCTCCCTTTTTATTCTGGGTTGTTTTTCCCATTAGAGCTGATGTGCACTGGAGCACCAAAGTGGTTATTTGCTGAGGGCTCCTGTGACCAGAGGAGTCTAGAAAGGGTTAGTGTCCTAGGCATTGGGAGGCAGGTCCCCGACTTCTCCATTGACAGCTCTGAAGGTGGGAGTTACTTTGGTTTCCTTAGCTGTGTGATAGTGGGGATGCACTTGATATTTCTTAAAAGCCCATCGCTGGGAAGCGCTGGTATCCTGCCCCTAAACCTGTATTTGGAGCCACCCTTAGGGTGGCCGCCCCTGCACACACTGGTGGGCCAGGTGCCAGAGTCTTCTTGGCAGCCCAGAGCACTCCTGAGCTCCACTGGGGCTTAGGGGCACTGCAGTGCAGTACAGTTCTTCCTAATGCAGCGATCTGCGAGGCTGGGAAACAGACAAATGGGAAGCCAAGGCCGTTTGTCTAGTTTCTTCTGAGATTCTACAAGCAGCAGGTATTGGGGACTCTGGGACTAGCCAGACAAATGACATATGGGGTTTACCAGGTGAGCACCACAGTGGCACACCAGGAAGAGGCACAGGCATGTAGCCTTGGGAGAGTGGGGAGGGGCGATTTAGAGTGTCCACATGAACCTCGAAAGTCTGACCTCTCTCAGCCTAAAAAGGAAGACCCCTGCTGCCCATGACAGAAGCAGGGCAGTGCACATCAGGGACAATACATCTATCAGAGTCTTGCTCTTGGTTTCTGTGTGTGGCTTGATTTCAGATTCTGAGTACGGTGTGTTTATTTTCTTAAGACTTGAATGCAGTTCCTCCAGAATAGTAGGGGTTTTTGTTAAGTCTGCGTGCCTGTTTCTCTCACCTTTTCAGCCTTTGACACTGCAGCCGGTGCAGAGATGTTGGTGCCACTTTCTTTTTTTTTTTAAGAAAACCCTCTCTCCATGAATCTATATGTTCAGCTCCCTGGTCTGCTGCACAGGCTGGGGCATGAGGCAGATGTGGTGTAGCGTGGTAACCTAGAGGGAAGAAAAGCAACTATTGGTTGGCTGTCTTCTTCCAAGAGGCTACTAGGCCAGATTCTCCTAGGAAGTTTTCAGAACAGAAAGGCTGAAGTGGCCCCAGGAGGTTCAAGGGAGGTTCAAGGCCTTCCGTCCCTCCCTCCCTCTCTCCCTCCCTTTCTCCCTTCCAACCTTTGCTTGCTGCTGCTTCCTGTGGCTGCGCTTCTGGGGTGCAGTGGGGTGGGGGGCTGAAGCTCTACCTGATGCGCTCTGGTGCTGGTGCGGGGCTGGGATGCCTGGGTGCTACTCTGCAGTGTACTGTTAAGTCTGGTGTTGCTTGCTGGACAGTTTGTAACCAGTTATATTTCTCTCCTTTATTAAGATCTTTCTGTACATTGTAAGAGATTTGGAAACAATAAAGTAGTAGAAAATGAACCTAGAGGGAAGAAAAGCAACTATTGTTGAATTTTCCTTGAGATAGGACTTGCTATATAATGTGTATGTGTATGCATTAATATATATATATAGAATTCACACATTTTACATTCACTTATATGTGCATATATCTAAAACCCGCACATCCTAGATTGGGCTACACTGTAAAGTCTATAACAGGGGCTGTCGCATAGAATCTAGGTACTATTTACTTTTTCCTTTCTTTACATCATAGAACATACGAAGTTTGGTAGCCTGCTGCTTTTTCTAGCTAGCATT
This sequence comes from Hydrochoerus hydrochaeris, assembly GCA_004027455.1. Lineage (NCBI taxonomy): Eukaryota > Metazoa > Chordata > Mammalia > Rodentia > Hydrochaeridae > Hydrochoerus > Hydrochoerus hydrochaeris. Next base: position 259,824 of record PVLA01000356.1, read on the forward strand.
AAGTACATTTTGACTATTTACCCCTTACTATTAACAACTGTGTGGGATACATTTTTAATGGTTAGATAATACCTTATTCACCTGGTTCCCTGTTGCCAGGTATTTAGGAAAAAAAAGTCAGGACCACAGTGGTCAGTGCATATAGTTGCCAAGAAGGGGCCCATGGTCTTGGCACCGAAGGACCGTGAATCCTCCATTCTTTACCTGACAGACACTGGGCAGCCTCTTCCCCTTGGGCTTGGGGGCCCTACCATGGGCAGGAAGGGCACTGTAGGAAGCAAATGGGTTTTTCACTGCCTTAGTGATTCTGAATGATAATCCCCTCTTCTCTGCTCTGCTCCTCCCCACAGGGCAGTAAATGGCTTCGACCCTGCTCCTCCTCCCCCCAGTCTGGGCTCCTCACGTCCATCGTCAGCACCGGGTATGCTGCCTCTCAGTGTGTGAGTGCGGCCTCCAGGTGGAGGCTCCTGCCCTCCTCAGCCACCCAGGACACCCATGCCTCGCCCTTTGGTGCCTGGGCCCAGCCCCGTGCCCCTCTTCCTGCCTCCCCATGGCTGGCAGTGGGCAAGCTGCATGCAATGGCAGCTGCTGGGCCCTGCGCAGCCCCAGGACTCCGCGCGATCTCAATACTGGCTATTTTCTCCTCTTGCCGTAGTGCCGTTGGTTTCACATGATTGCACTTTTGTGGGTCCCAAGGTGATACATACGTGTATTACTTGGTCACTGGATGCAGAAGTACCCATTCATCACACCTGCCTCATAACCCCACCTGCTGTGCTGATAGGAGTTAGTTGTGTTTAGGACATCGCAGATCTCTAGAAGTTCCCCCTCCAATCAGGTTAACGTTGCCCTCCTCCTGAGCCTTTTCAGTGCTCATAACCATGTGTCCCCCGTTCCACCCTGACAGCTTGGGCCTGTTTCAGGCAAAGAGTCAGAAAGGTCACTGAGCTAGGGAACAGCATCAGCACCTTCTGATCTTACACAGCCGTCACCATTCCATGTGCTTGCCTCCCACAGCAGCCGCGCGCTGTCTGAGCCACAGGTGGCAGGAGCCTCCGGGGCCTGGGCACTCCCAAGGCTGAGCCTTTGCGTTGCCTCCTCTTCCACGTGCCTCAGACTCAGGGGAGGTAGGTGGCAACCTCCTCACCAGCTGTCTGGTCCTTCAGTTGAGTGATAGTTTCAGATTTTTGTTTTCACGTCTGAGGGTCCATCCAGTTTCATAGGGAAGGATTGGGTGGCCTAATTCTGGGGGCTGGTGGTGCCAGCTCCCAGGGGCAGACTGACCAAAAGTGGTTGTCCCTGTGCATCCTTTGATCACTCTCATGCTGCATTTACTGTTTACATTTGTTTTACTGTACATAGGTTTGTAAACATTATTGCCTAAGATGTTTGTATATAACTTGGGCCTTGTAGCTCTTATTTATTGAGAAGTCATATGGCATGTTAATGACTTGCGATGGTGTCCTACTCTGGGCAGTTGTAGAGGATCATTATGTGGTTAAAAAATACTTCCCTCCCCTCCCCCAAATCTTTTAATGTGGAAACAATAAATTTCACAGAAAAAAAAAGATTGAAGTTGCTTTATTGGGTTCCTGCCATCCCATGAGAGAGGAGCTAAGCATACGAAGCTGGGTTCTAGCGTGTCTTCTGTTTTAACATGGAATGTGCAGACGGACAGCAGCTGTGGAGTGGGGCAGAAAAGATTCAAGGGGCCTCAGAAAACGTCTTCCACATTGAGCAGGCATGTTCGTGCCAACTCTTGGTGCTGGTTTTCAGTCCTAAGTGACTTTCAGGGGGCAGCCTGGGGGTGGCCCAGGCTCCACGTGAAGATTTGAGTTAAGGACCCAGGATTTCAGGGGAGGGAGCTTGGCAGGTCCCGGAGTGGCTGGGGTAGATTTGGAGGCTGATCCTCCAGCTGTACTCCACGCAGCACTGTGTGGTAAATCTTGTGGTTCCGAGATTAGAGGGCACTTGGGTCTGGGTTTCTCATATTTCCACGGGTGGATGTTAGGAAATGAGAGACAAGACACAAGGAAGCCCCGAGGCTATGTAAACTAGGAGTCAGTGTAGCTGCATCAGATCCTGTGAACAGTGCTTGCTTACAGCAGCATAAACAAATAGCATACTTTAAAAGAACGAAAATCGAGTCAGGATTTTAAGTGGCTGGGGCACACTGGATACATTTTCGAACACTTCTGTTACTAATGGGCAGGACTGTTACTGTTTCTGGAGATTTTTTGTCCTAAGCAGCATCCCGAGAGGCATGTGGTGGTGTGTGTGCTGTGCCTAGCCACGTTGGCAGAGTGGGGGTGAAGGGGACTCCTAAGGCTCCTACTGATGTGCCGCGGCTCCCAGCTTGCTGCCCAGTTGTCACTGGAAGAATTAGACGGCAGCTTCCAGTGTTAGCAGACGGTTTTGTTCATGCAGGAACCCAAAGGTAAAGCATGCCGAGCAGAGCCACTCTGCTGGGGAGACACAGCCTGGGGTGCCGAGTCCTCGGCCGTGGCTCCCCCGTGGCTTCTCAGTCCTTGTGCAGCCACTCGCCCCTGGGCCCGTCTCATTCACACACACTGTTCTTTCTGTTGCTGCTCAGCAAGTTGGTGGATGGGAGAGGGACCCTGTTCTAGGGGCCCATATGTCAGTTACAGCCTGTCATCACTGCCTCCGAGTCCCGGAGAACAGGGGCCAGGTCCCCAAAAGAGCAGTAGTCTAGACCCCCGTGGGGTTTGTTTCTCTTCATGGCTATAGAAGCCTTTGGAGTGTGACCCTGAGGAGACGGGGTGATTTCCCAGGCCTCACCTTCAGCTTTCTCTTGGTTCAAAAGGCCGCTGTGTACTTGTTCACCTTTAGCACTTGCCACCTCGCGTGAACCTTTCTGCCTACTGTTTGCCTCGCTAGCTAAAAGTTGCCCTTGAGTTGGGTACGTTCATAGGTGTCTGTTGCCTGGTTGTCAGGCCTCAGGAATGAGTCCACGTGGTGATCTTCCGCCCGTAAGTGGCCAATCTTCCCAACAGCAGAGCTGAGGCACTTGTCTCCATACATTGTCACTTCACCACAGGCTCATCCCTTGCTCCCAAAATGTCTGCTAGCTGGAGAGCAGGAGCCAGCCTTCCACTGTTTTTTTAGGCCAGAGAGGCCAGAAACCACACCCCAGCACGGCAGCTGGCAGGACCCTCAGCTGGCCCCAGCTGCAGTGAGGCAGGCATGTGGGTGCCAGTAGGAGGGGTCTGCGCCCTGGCCAGCTGCTTTTCCCTCAGCTCATGGCTGGTCATGAGCAAAGCCAGGATTGGAAATGGGCCACGTGCCTTTCCAACCCTGAGGCAACACTGGCCACAGTCCTAGTCTGCCAGTCTCTCAGGAGATGGGGAGATTGTGAAGTGGTGGAAATGAGCTGTGGGCCGGCCCTCCTCTCTACATCTGGCTCCTGATTGGTCTTGTCCACTCTTAGCTTACAAGCTGTCCTGAGGTAATGTCAGCACCTCCGGAGAGCTGAGGTGGAAACCAGCACTGCTGGGAAACTTGGAGGGTGAGACCCACAGTGCAGCCATAGCTTGAGAGAAAGAATACCGGTTGGCGATCTCCTATCCCCACCAAAACTGAGAGCGGCAGCACTGCCAAGCAGGCAGCTGGTTTCGCTGCTGGCCTAGAAGTTGCTAAGATCAGCCCTTTTACATTTCAGCCTTTACTCTGTGGATGGGTTTTTCTGTTTTCTCCCAAAGGCTGAAACAAATCTAAAATTCAAGCTTAGCCTTTAATATAAGTAAGATATGTTACTTAATTCTTTCCTAAAAAGGGGTACGGGGAGAGGGGAGGTCGCCTCTGTAAATAGTTTTCCTGTGACTTTAGGCACCTTATCTGAAAAGTGGTCTTGTGACTATTAAAAATAAAATACAGGGGAACATAGTAGCTCATTAAATTTTAATACTTCTCGGATGGTATTAACAAATAAAATAAATTTGAGTAGCACTGGCTGATGCCAGGGAAAAGTCAGGGAGACCTGGCAGCACAGAGCCCCAGTCTCGGGAGTGAGTACGTGCCACGCCGGTACACAAGACTGGAGTGGCCAATGGAGGACAAAAACCAGAAGTCTTTAAAAGATCAGCAGTGAAAGAGAAAGGATACGATGGCTGTCTGCAGTAGTTCAGATTGATTTTTAGAAATTGGCTGACGTAGCACATTTTCCTTCATCGACAAGTCGGCCTGAAGCTCATGCTGAGAAGTTCCAAGATCTTGAGCAGCAGCCCAAGGCAGGCAGCGCCCCTTGACCTACCCACGGTCTGGCTCAGTTACCCGGGGGGATGCTTCAGCATGACCCCAGCTTTCCTCAGCCTCAGCCTCTGGAGCAGAAAGCTGTTTCCTAGAATCTCAGGTAACAGCATTTCGAAGGGACCTGTTTATTTAGTGAACCCTTAGGAAAAATGAGCCAGTTAGGAGTGTGAAAGCTCTTTAGATCTTTAAAATATATTGAAAGAGCTTGTCTAAAAGCTGTTTAGACAGATTTCCATCCTATCACACTCAGTTCATGTACAAAAAGGAACAGGCGAGGGACTCCTGAAATTCACATTTACAGTTTGATGCTTTTTTTTTTTTTTGGTTGGTACCAGGAGGGAGCAAACTCACAAACTCACGCAGCCAGGTAGGCGCTTGTGCCGCTGAGCTAAATCCCCAGCCCTGGGTCTGATACTTCTAAACCACGTCATGACCCATAGTTGTCACTGTCTGCGTTCTCCTCAATAGCGCTGTTGTCTGTGCCATGTTAGGTTTTGCTGTCCCTGTGGCATTCCTGAAAAGCATTTTCTGCTGTTGGCTTGAGAATTTTTTTCTGAGCTGTTGACCCCTACAAGTTTAGATGCCAACTACCTCTCAGCTGCCACCCACTGAAGGACTGTAATACATGAGATTTGGGGCATTTTACAGTCTGTGTAGCACTGTGCTTTGGAGAGACAGCATCTTGCTTAGATGTCTCAGAGCTGAAGTCTGATTGGGTCGTATTACATCTTAAGGCTTTGTCACATCCTTGTCAGGCTACTTTGAAAAAAAATAGACCTCATTTCTGTGATCAGTCAGACGTGGATTTCTGGTCTTCGTAACAGCTGAAGGACACGTTCAGGCTTTTTTGCATGTATTACTGGTTATAATTTACATTGTCTCTGAAACAGGCATCAGCGATGTGCTCCTTTTGATTGTTTTCATGTTAGAGTTCAGACAAGGAGACATTTCACATGATGTGCTGGGTTCCCAAAAGACAGGCGGCCACAGAAGAAATGGACGCTAGGCCTGGTCTTCATGGCTGGCAGAGGGTAGCATTTTAGTAAACATTCAAGGTTTGGGAAGCCTCAGTGCGTTATCCCAGAAAGGCGGAGAAGGGAGGGTGAGTTTCGTTGTGTCCCTCCCGGTGACCAGGCGGCCTGTGAACAGTCAGTTTGCCTCCAGGTCTCAGCCAGAAGAGAGAGGCTCAGAGGAGCCCTCACCTCCCTTTCCAGAGTCCACCCCGTTCTCTTTGAAAGGCGAAGGCAAGGCAGGAGGGATGGTTCCTAGAGCGCTTTTCTTCTCTAGTCTTGACAAGGACACACCTGTCCCTTGGCAACCCTGGCTTCAAGCAGCAGAGATGAGCCGTAGGGCATCTTGGCTTCATGGCCCATTATTCACCTTAGCTGAGGTTTCTGCATACTGGGAAGATGGGTGACAGAGGAAACTACAGTGGGCTCCAGAGCCCTTCAAATGCCAGCAGTTTGGAAGCCAATAGGCTAGAAAGGTGTTAGCCCTATCAAAGCAGTTGTTAAAACAGCTGCGGGGGAGGGTCTGTACTTTTAAAAATGGTGTCTGCGGGGTAGCACAGGTGGCAGCAGGCAGCTCACCAAACGGCCCTGCGGTAACCCCGGCTCCCGTAAAACTCTTCCTTGAGCTCTAAATGCCCCTTGGGGTTTTATAAACTACCTTTTCTAAGGCTTGAGGTGGGGGTTTACTCAGTGAAGAAAGGTTCTTTCATGTTACTCTTTGGGGTACTGGATGTCAATGTGGTCAAGTCAGCCAGCAGAAAAGAATTTTTTTTTTTTTGGGTACTGGGGATCAAACTCACCACCCTGCGCTTGCAAGGCAGGCACTTATGCCAAAAAATTCCTTTTGAGAGCAGCCTTTGGGCTGGGATATAGCTTAGCAGCACAGGTGCCTGCCTGGCAAGCAGGAGGTTGAGTTCAATTCCCAGTACCAAAACCAAACAAAAAGACCAGCCTTGAAGCCCATGAACTACTGGATGCAGGGGTGAATGCAGCTCAAACATCAGGACCTCGGCTCACCTTCCTCCTTCTATGGCTGTGACGTAGAAAAGAACACTTGTCCACTTCCCATGTCCTTGCCACCGCCTCTGCCCAGCCTAAGAGTGTTGTGGAGTGGGAAGCACCCGTGCCCGCAGGCTCTCCTGGGTTTCTTGCCAACCCCAGCGGCCTACAGTAGTAGCAGAGCTGCCCCTGGGGAACCACTGAACCCTGCCCTCAGTGTTTTCAACATGCAGCCACCTGAAAACGCAGCCTACAGCTTCCTGGACCGCTTGTGCTTCACTGACTGGTGAGCAGAGCCTCCTGAATCGCTCCCTTGGCGGGCGGTAGGAGGGAAGCCAGGGGTGAGAAAACAAATTCCATGTTCACATCTTTATTCTTGTTTATTGAGGTCTGTTTATTCTCAATGAGTGCTTTTTCCTCCAAGTAAACAGAGCAGGCGTAAATATCTATAATGAATAAATTTATTGTCTTACAAAAATCATTGTCTAGAAATATGGGAATACAAGAAAAGACATTTGCAGTCGGGTGTCTGGTGGTCAACAGCCAGTACAGTTCATACAGGGAGAGATCGGAGATTCCAAACCCACGTGACAAACTGTTCCTAACAGATGTTAAAGCTTTTAACCCAAAAGGTTTGTGTTTTCAAGCACATTGCAGAGGATCAGGGATTTATCATTAACACTGATTTGTTGTCACTGAATGTTTGTAATACCACTGTGACTAGAGAGGTACATGACAGGAAGCATAGTCAAAACTTAATACATTAAATTGTTATAGAGGCAAATGATGTATTTAACATTGTCTTAGTACTGCAGTGTCTAAGGCACTTTCTGTAATGTCAGTTTGCTCAACTATCAACCAAAAACAGAATGCTAAAGTGTTCATGATAACACTGTCCAAAGGGAAGGGAAAAGGAAAAATGAAAAAGGGATTCACACCCGCTGGCATATCAACATTCAGGCAGATGGCATCTATCCTTGAGGTCCTCTAAACCTCGCTGACAAACTTAGAACAAGCCTTGGACACAAAACCAACATTCTCATTTTGGGCTCAAAGCAGTGGCTGCATTGGCAAGGTCAGTACGAGGAGGGCCTGGCTGGCGAGGAAGGGCCTTCTGCTGGCTCCTGCGGGCTCGTGGCTGCTTGTTCCCGAAGACAAGGACACTGGGCAAACCAGACACTTGAGGAGACCCTGCGGAAGTCACTGTGATGGCTGCCACCTGTGTGTGCCTCAGCCGTGTCACAGCCACTACCCTCTGTATGCACAGAGCAGTCCTGGCCAGGACAGTTCACAGGAGCAGATGTGGGGGACAGGGCGGAGCCTCCCCTAGGGGACAGGATTGTGGCCTTAATTGGATGCGGCTCCCCCACCCCTCATCTTTCCAAAGCCCCCCCTCCACAGTTTGCTCACTGAGACAGTGATCATTGTTGAAGGGCAGGAAAGAAACAAGTGCAGTTCAGGTCCCACAATGTTCTGAGAGACTGGCTGTGGCCACACGAGCACAGACTAAGTTACCTGTCTGTAGGACAGAGCATGCAGAGCGACTGAGCGACGGCCACAGGGCTGCCCGACCCGGCGCCTGGCAGCCAAGGGCCTGGAGCTTCTGTTTGAAAAGGGTTCTCCTCTTACCATGTGTTACAAAATGGTCTCCTGGTGAGTATATGGAAAATAGATGCAATGATGAGACGATCTGTAATGTGTGTCCCGTGTGTGTATATATAAAAAGGAGCAATTGTACCTAAGTAAGCAGGGTACAGTCTGCACAGGCTGGACGCCTGCAGACACAGCCGATCTTTCCCGAAGAGATCCTGTAGCATGCCGATGCCTGCTCCCGGAGGAGGTAGCAGGCCGGCCGGCGCCGGTAAGCCCCGTGTGTGCACCCATCGTGGCCTCCGGCTCCCGGGACTATTCCGACTGGGGTGGCTGTGTCTCGTTGACGTCACTGGTCTTACTTTCTGTGTCATCGTCTGATAGCTCCAGGGACGCCCCCTCAATGTGCAGCTGGCGCCGGCCAGACCGGCTGGAGGAAAAGCTGATCGGGCCGCCCCGCCTGGGAAGCAGAGACAGACGGGTGAGGAGAGGCTCAGGCAGTGCAGCCAAGTGTAGCCCAAGCCATGCGGTCTCCGGCCGCCCCGGGCCCTGCGCACGCGGGCAGGGGGAGCGGAGGAGGCCTCGTGCTTGTCTCCCTGGCCCAGCCCTTCCTGCCTCAGCTCACCGTCTGTGAGAGAAACCTAGTGAATGGCGGTGCGGACGACCATGGTGGAGTCTGCCTGCTCCCGTCCCTTTCCTAGGGAGGGCCAGAAAGCACTGATCTTACTTACTGTCTCTGACACAGACTCTTTTTGTGGTTTTTAAAAAATCCCTTTAAAAATATAAAAGCTGGCTCGGGCGTGGTGGGCACACCTGTAATCCCAGCACTTGGGAGGCTGAGGCAGGAAGTCGATGGGAGTCCGAGGCCAGCCTGAACTATGGCGAGACCCTGTCTCAAAAAGCAAAACAAAACAATGAAAGCCATCGTTAGCCTGCTGCCTCTGTAAAGCAGGTTACAGACTGAGTGTGCTTCTGGCCACCTACTGACCCCCTGGGGTCCACGCAGAGCAGCTCCTGTGAGTTTCCGAATGGATCTGGGACCTCTCGTCACATGACGATGGACGGACACTAGAGCCCTAGCTCGCTGCGCTCTCCAGCCATATGTGTTGTGTGCTCCAGTCTGCTCCACTGTGAATGGCAAGAGGACACGAGTGGTCTGTCCCTCTTTTCTGCTCCCTACACACTCCTATCTGGGTCAGCAGCCTGGAGCCTGACCACAGTGGTCATCTGAGCAAGCTGCTGCAGACCAGCCTGCCCTGAGCCTGCTGAGCTGCCCACCTCCTGCCAGTGGCCCTGCTGGGCTCACCTCAGCCGGTTCTTCAGCGTGCTGACCTCGCGGCTCAGGCCCTCGTTGGCCTCCGTAGCGTCGTCCAGCTCCCGCTGCAGTTTTCGCCGAGAAGCGTTTGCACGCGTGGCTTCCTCCTCAGCTTCCTCCAGCTGGCGTTTCAGCTGCTTCATCCTGGCGTTGGCCTTCTCCATCTTGGGGGTCACAGGCAGCAAGAGAACAGAACTGTGGATCTAGCACCCCCGCCTCTGTACGGTCCGCTGGTGAGCATGCAGGTGCGCGCCATGGGGTGCACACTGGGGCTTGGGGGCTGCTCTGTGGGATTTTAATTTGTCTATCATTTTCAGCAAAGCCAGTATCTGCAGAAGGAAGTAAGCTAACGAAGCCTAAACCCAAACTGTTCATGGGTTTTCTTCAGAAAAATGAGCACTTTATCTTTCTATGAGAATCATTTGGATTATAAAAGAATTAGTACTCCTGCAAACGCGCAAGTGTCAGCAGCGAACACTCACAACTGCAGGACGTGTTTCACCTCATCGTACCGGATTCAAGGACAGACCACTATGGAGCCATGAGCTCCGCGAGCTCCCCCATCAGACCTTCACTTTGAAGGTGTGGGTGTCAGCCGCGCCCTGTGGGTCCCGTTCAAACTGCTCCAGAACTGCCTGGGTTCTGCTAGGCCTTGAGGTGGGTGTGGGGAGGGAAGCCCAGGGGACCTGACTGGAGTAGGAGACCCCAACCAAAGGCTGTGTGTCCTCAACTCTGTCCACTTTCCTGCGCAGTGTGTGCAGGACCCACCGGAGTGGAGCAGAGCGGAGCGAGCTGGAGGGAGAGCGCAGCGCCTAGGCTGCGTGGGTGCTGTGTACTGTGTACTGCAGGTCCTGAGTGCTGAGTACACTCTTCACTTTCTACTCAGTGTCTCCTGCACGCTCTCCCTCCAGCCAGTATTTCATGACTGCTGATGTCCTGCAACTATTCTGGGTACCAGGGAGATCAATAACCACGAGACTGAGAGAAAGATGGTACCGTTCAACTTCAGCCTGAGCCTCGAGCTTCAGAGCCTCCTCGCTCTCGCCTCCCTTTTCTATGTATCATGTACTAAGCGCCCCTCACTTTCCCTCCATCCCTGGCACCCACAAATGCCTGCTGGGCACATGGGCTAGCACATGAGTGCAAACACGTCAAGAGTTAGGGGTTACTGCACTTTCTTAATTCGGGCGTTTGCACAGCTTTCGCCAGACCCCTGCTAAAGCAGGTCCGGCAGGCGGTGTCTGCCCCGCTGCTCACACACCTGCTCCTTGTACTGGTCAGCGTGGCGCCGCTCGTCCTCCACCTGCATGAAGATTTCCTTCAGCTTCTTCTCAGTGCGCCGGACCAGCTTGTTGGCAGCTGCTCGTTCCCTGCGAAGACAGTGACAGTAGTTTTGAAATTCTTGAAATTAGATTTGGAATGGGGAAAGTATCTTTAATGTCCTTTTTCTTTGGAAGAAGACACGTGTTAGCATGTCTCCCTGGACCACTCCTCCCAGTCAATTATGATTAATACGCCCTCAAACGGTTTTCTTTTGGTCAGAATAGGAATTGCTTTTAATGTATTTCTCAATGCTAAGTAGAAAAAGTGTGTTATTCTTGCTATTAAAGGTATTACACACTTTTAAAATGTTGTACATAAAACATCTATCAGTGTATCAAACCCAGACTTTAGACAAAAAACCAGAGGTGGGCATGTTGGCAGATGCCTGCCGTACTAGCACTCGAGAAGCTGAGGCAGGAGGATCACTGTGAGTTTGAGGCCAGCTTGAACGGTATATAGCAAGACCTTTTCTCAAGAAAAAGACTAAACCCTTGGTTGTTCAGTCTGATCATCAGCCTTCCTAACCTGGAGGACACATGAAAAAGCTCCACTTTATTAAGTGATGATTTCAATGTAGAATTTATCAATTCCTGCAATGCCATAAACCCCACATAACTCACTGGTTAGAAGTTAAAACAAACAGAAAACCCACCCTGTTTTGACTTGGTACTAGGTGGAGAAAAGGTAAGTTACCTGGTGGGCTCCATGGAAAACAGAAATGTTCTTTAGATGCTATGCAAAAATGTACCACAGCAGGGTAAGGTGAAGGGCAGTGATGCTAATTACAACTAAAAACAAAGCCCGAGCTGTTTCGTTTCCGTCCACAGGAGGGCAGTGGGCAGCACTGGGCTGACACCTCTGTGCTCTGAGCGAGGGGAGGCTGGACCGCTGGGCTCCAGGCTGGTCTCAGCACTGGCTGGCTGAGTCTAACGGCTCTGTGCAAGGCTGCTAAACGGTGCACTGCGCAGTCCTCTCCGTTTCCACCATACGTTTAACAGCAAAATACAACCTGTTAAGCGATCTCCTTTGTGTGGAGGAAGAAAAGCTTTTGTTTTTGTCATATCCCATTCCTTCTCTGCCAGCAAATTTCACAGCATGCTGTCTACTTGGGGACCTGACTCTGGATTGAGATGTGACTTAAGGAACCACGGGGCCCTCAGCTGAATCCAGGAGGAGCTAACAACTCCTCGTGAAGTTCACCTGTCCTCCAACCCCACCCCGAGCCCTGCCGGCACGTCTGCGTTCAGCTCACAGCGCCTCACAGCGCCACTCTTCCTGCACATGCTTGTCCCGGGAGCTCTCTGAGGCCGAGGGGCGGCCTCTGATGCAGACTGGCCCACAGGCCGCCAGTGTGTAGCAGACGCGCAGCGAGTTTTGGTTGACAGGAGAGTCTCTTACTTGGCTTCCTGCTCCAGCTGCTCCTCCAGCTGCCCAATCTTGGCTTCCAGGGCTGAGATCGTGGCCTTGAACTTGGACTTGACGGCACCTTCCAGCTCTTGTAGCTTAGCTTTCAGCTCCTTGTTCTGCCTCTCCAGTTGCTGACGTGCGTTGTCACTCTTCTGGGCAGCACTGCGCTCGGCTGCCAGCTCTGTGTTTAGTGTGTCCACCTGGAAGAGCAGAGAAGGGCTGGTCAGGAGTTGGGAGAAGCAGCAGCAGCACTCCCCGGGAGCCCTGCGCATAGCCACCTGAAGCGTGGTCTTTCGGAAGCGATCGTTGAGCAACTCCATGTTGCTCTGCTCCTCCTCCAGCTCCTCCTCCAGCTGTGCGATGCGGGCCTCCAGACGCCGCTTCTCATCCAGCAGGGCGGACCTGGCCAGGGACGGGCAGTGACAGAGCAGCACACACTAGGAAAGTCGCGGGAGCTGAGCTCCTTCGCCACACTGCCACAGGGACCTGCTGCTTCCTGTGCACCCAGCCGCAACCTACTGACAAGCCCCACTGCCTGCTAACACCGCTGGGCAGCCCCAGCTCTCCGCGGCCCGCGTGTTTCCCCCATCAGGCCATGGTTTCCGGCCTGGCCCGCTGTGGTAGCCTTCCGTCACCTGCTTGCCGCCGCCACCCCTGCTTCTGTGCATCTGTTCACGATCACAGCTGGGGCAGCCGACTTTAAATACAAATAAGATCCTTTCGGAAATGCCTTGCTAAACTCCAGTGGTTTTCCAAAACTCTGTAAATAAACTGCCAGATCCTTGTCGTGGCTTGGCAGGAAAAGTACATGATGAGCCCCCAATTTAGCAATTAAATGGAGGTATCACTCAATTGGGAAGAAAGTTTTTTTTGTTGTTGTTTTTTTGGAACTGGGATCGAACTCAGGACCTCGTGCTTGCCAGGCAGACACTTGTGCTGCTGAGCTAAATCCCCAGCCCAAGTTAATGGTTTTTAATAAAAAAGGAATCCAGAGAAAGATCTAAGGAACCTGCAGAGTCAGGTCAGCACAGTCTGCAGAGACACATCACAACGTGAGCAGGCTGTTAGCAGCGCAGGGAGTGACGATTGCAGTGTCAGGCTCAGCGCCTCGCGCTGTCCTTGCAGGCCCACTGCTGATTCCCAGGTGCCAGGGGACGCTCAGCGAGGGCCCCGCCTTGGAAGAAGTGCGTGCCCGAGAGCAGGACTCCAGGCTGTGGACACGATGGGCTTGGTAGGACTGCTTTCCAGATGCCTATCCCTCCCACCTTCTGCCAGGAGACTCACTTGCCAGAGGCGCTGTTGGCGATCTCATCCGCCAGCTCATCTCTCTCCTGCTCGGCGTGGCGGCGAGCGCGCTCAGATGAGGCCAGTTCCTACGGGTGGAGACTGGGGTAAGCTTCGGCCATCACTCTTTTATCACATATGAAAGCTGACAACGCCTGGGTTTGTGGTGGCTCTGCACCAGTCGTTTTTATGTGTACCCCAACCTGCAGTTTAGATGTGAGAAATGACACTGGCAAACGTGCTGAGGGAAGTGGCAAGGCCAGCCAGGTGAGGTGTGGCGTCACCACTCTTAAACAAGAATCCCACACCGGGCGTGATGGCTCACGCCTGTAATTCCAGCACTCAGGAAGCTGAGGCAGGCAGATCGTTGTAAATTTGAGGCCAACCTGGGCTACAAAGTGAGCTCAAGGCCAGCCTGAACTACATAGTGAGACCCTGTCTCAAAAAGACACACACAGACACACACACAAAGCAAAAACAAAAACAAAAACAAGAATCCCACGGGGAACCTAAGGGCTTTGCTGTTCCTTCAACAGAAGAGGCAGCTACCCTTAAAGGGTGAAGTTCCTTCACATAAACTGAACACAGAGTTTATCCTAAACCCTAAGGGAATATAAGCCACTCAAATCGTGGTCTTGAAATGTCTTTTCCATAAGGTTCAGAGATTAAATGCATAAAAAGATCAGCGACTGTCAAGGGAGCAGTGCAGCAAGGATCACAGCTCCCGAGGGAGGGGGTGTGGCCTGTGGCCGGGGGCTCAGTGTTTGGGGAGCTGGGCCTCAGCGGGCTGAGCATCCGTAGGTGACTTGCCATGCAGGGAGTCCGTGGTATGTCTCTCGCCCCAATGGGGCAAAGACCCTTAGAAGTTTTATGGATGAAGAAACTAAGGCCCACACAGATGAAGTGACTGGCTCGAAGTCCCACGGTTGGTCAGCAGCCCAAGCCAGGGGTATAATGGCTTGACAAGGGCTTCCTCCAGATGCCCCCTTGAAACCTGGTGTGCATCTCGGCAGTGTCTGAGGGGCAGGGCTGCCCAGGGGCCATCTGCCTGCTCTGGCACATGCACCTAGTACCCAGGGTGTGGGGCATCGGGGTGCCGCACTCTACCCACACAGTGCTGGTGCACGGGCAGGTGGGGTCCAGCGGGGAGAGTGTGGCTGTGCATGATGTGACGGCAGCCTGCAGAATGTTCTGGGCCTGAACCGAGGGCTGCAGATCACAGCTCTGCCATTTGGTCTCTGGCATTGAGTTCCCTTGAGCCCTCGAGACATTCTGGGCTCCTGTGCACTGGCTCGAGTCTGCTTTAGGAAGGCTGAGTGACGCCTGGAGGGTGGAAAGGACTCGGGACTATGAGCCAGATGGACAGAGGTATCTGAGCGAAGGAAAAGTATCAGAACTGCAGAGCTGGCCTGATGGCTGTGTCTTTTTCCTGCCTGGATATATGGAACAAACACTGCTGCTTTTCAGAAGTAACCGAGTCCTGGGTATAGGGAGTGGCCATCTGGGTACTTGGGTCATGGCTCCCAGCTCCTTGGGAGATGAGCATTTGGGATATCACTGGTCTCCATGATGCATGCATGGGACATCTGACTCATTCACAGACTACTTATTCTTTTTAAGTACACGTGAGATATTTATGGAAACTAGCCACGTTCTAGGCCCTAGAGCTACACTCAATATTCTGACCATGCTAGGATAAAACTAGAAATCAGCTTTTAAAAATGCGTATATTTGGAAATTAAAATCACACTTTTAATTATTCATGGGATAAAGAATAAGTCATACTTATTCAAAAAATATAAAATGGCAATGAAGTCACTTCATATCAGAATTTGTGGGATGAAGTGAAAACAAGTTAGTGGGGGAATTTAAGAGTGTTTTGATACAGATTAAACTATAGAAGAGCTTGAAAACTGATGAGCTCAGTGTCTAAGAAGCCAAAAAATGAGGGGGCTATGGGCACAGCTCGGTGGCAGCGTGTACACGTACCATGTACAAGGTTTAATTCCTAGTGTGTGTGCATGCGCGCACGCACACACACACACACACACACACATGATCAGAAAACACAAATCTGACAGAAATGAAGATAGAGACTCAAAAGCTCCATGTTCACTGATCTGGTTTTCAGTTTACTTTTCATTTCTAATTCTTAGAAAGTTCTTTTTTTTTCTTGACAGCTCAGTTTTTGCCTTTGGTATTATTTAAATTTTTCATATTAATTGATTTTAAAATTTCAATTTATCTTTCTAATTTTTCAGTAGATCTGAATCATCCTTCATTTATACAGAAGTATCTGTATTTAAGTGTCTTACACACAACACTTCTTCCGTCCTTCTCCATACTGAGTAGAAGAGTAGTTTTTGATTACACGATTGTTTCTCCAGGAAGTCAATGAAGCTGCTTTAAATTCACATGAGTAAAGCAAGACCCTCCTATACACCATGGTCAGCTAACTGGTCCAATTCAGCTACCAACACTGACCAAATAAATACCACTTTTTTTTCTCAGAGCAGTGAGGCCTAGAAGGTGGCTTGACGGTCAGCTTTTTTGCCTTTAGTCAAGTAGAGGAATATACATGAGTAACGTAACCATTTTCTGTTTGTCAAATGAAGCCAGGAGGTACTCATTAAAAACAGGTAATGAGGTTATGCTGTAGAGATATTAATTATATACCACAGATAGGATGAGTGATCCTAGAGAGATGTCAAGGGTAAATATTTGCCAAACAAATGGATGAACCATAAACAAACCTCCTGCAACTGAAGGATCTCAGCTTCCAGACTTTTCAATTTCTTTTCACTCTCTTTGGACTGAGCAAAAATCTCATCTCGGGATGCACGCGCGTCTTCTAATTCCCGCTGGTAGTCCTTCATTTGGGCCTAAGAGGAAATGAGAAGCTTTTCTTAGTTTTCAAATATATATTTTTCCATATTGTAAAATTAATACAATTATGAATACACAAACATATGAAATGATAAAGATAGCACAACAAAGAATATAGACTAATATCTTTAAGAAAAAGGGCCGCATACTGCATCTGACAACACATAAAAAGCAATATGTACGTGCTCAAGAAGGATTTACCTGAAGAATACAAGGGAATAACCAAAAAATTTGTATGTGATCATCTCAATGAATGCAGAGGAAGCATTTGACAAAATTTAACACTTCTTCATATAAAGATAAAGAGCTAAGAAGAAAACTCGCTCAAATTCTCATAAAGGGCACCAGTGAAAAATTAATATATTTGTGGATCAAAGAGTGAATGTTTTCCCCTTAAAAGATCAGCAGCAAGAGGAGGGCGTATGATCCTGCCACTTCTACTTACTATTGAAACAGAGAGAAGAGCGAGGATCATCAGGCAAGTTAAATAACAGACGTGCAGATCACAAAGGAAACCAAAGCACAGAGCCACACAAACATGCAGGACGGTTCCTATCAGCGGTATCATAAACCGAAAAGGCAGAAATAATTCAGATGCCCATTGCTTAATCAATGGATAAATAAAATGTGTGTAGACATATGTATGTAGCCACACAATAGAAAAATATTCACTAATAAAGCAACAAAATATTCATGCTAAACATAAATTAGGAAAGCATGATGATGCTAAGTTAAAGAGGAAGTCATGAAAGGCCGCATATTGTATAACTGGTCACATTATATGAAATACCCAAGACAGGTGACTCTGCAGAGATGTCGTGGGACCAGGCCTGCCTGGTGCTGGTGCTTGTAGGTTAGCACTAGATGTGGTGACAGTGGGAAATGGGAGTGACAGCTAATGAATACAGGGTTTCTTCTGATGGCCACAACTAGATAGTGTATGTGTGTGGGTGTGTGTCGGGGACTGTTTTTCATAACCCAAAATAAGCAAAACAAAACACTTTGGATAGGTTAATTGTATGGTAAATGAATTCTATCACAATAAGTAGCTATTAAGTAAATGCACATAATTAATATTCTTTCTAATTAAGCGGCTGAATATTTTACATCTGCCCATACAGTGAATTACTGTAGAGAGCCCCTTTCGTCTTTGTGTCAGTGACACTGGTGTGTCCTCGTGGTAGCAAAAGTGATGATAACAACAGGCTGAAAAGCTTATTAACGCTCACGGCACTGAAGAAGCCAAGCCACACCGCCTTCCTTTCAGGGTGACTCAGCTGGGCAGTGTCCCGTGAAGCACCACCAGAGGCTATCTGGGGCTGCAGGAGTCCTGTCCTCGCTGCCTGGTGACTCCACACTCAGCTCTGTCTGCAGGCACAGCAGATCTGCCTGTGTGTCTAAGGCCTGCTGTCCCAGGGGAGGACTGCACAGTGCCCTGCAGAGTGGCAGGAGCTCAGCACCGAACTCCACGCTTCGGGATAGGCTAGGTGCTGCGGTGTCTCCCCAGCTGGCCAGCACACCCCAGCTGATCTCGGCAGGGCCACCTGACCTCAGGCGAAGACCAACGGCTCACTGGGTGTACCTGAAGTTTGCGAAGCTGCTTGATTACTTCGTCCCGAGCTTTATTGGCAGCTTCTATCTGCGCTTCCAGGTCCTTCAGGTCTATCTCCATCTTCTTCTTTGCAGCCACGGCAAGGGCCCGCTGTTTCCGCTCATCCTCCAGCTCTGCCTCGAGCTCTCGTACCTGAAAAGCATTAGGGTAGAGCTGGGTACAGCCTGCTGTCAGTAAGGCTCCGGTTCTGTGGGGAAGTGGAGCCCTGCGCAGCTCTAAAGAGACTCAGCAGACTTTGTGATTAACAGAGAGCCTCCGCAGTTCAATCTAGTCCAAAGGGTTTTTAAACCACACCTGGCACACACTACTGCCACACCGCTGTGAGGGCACAGCAGAGAGGTTCTGACCTCCAGCTCATAGTCCAGGTGACACAAGGCTGCAGACAACATGGAGGCCAAGGAGTAGCTGGTACAAGCCCCAGGGACCAGGGCTTCCTGGAGCCGTGGGACCAGGCCTGCCTGGTGCTGAGCATCTGCTGCAGTGGTGGTCACTAGGTCTGCAAAGGTGGGCACCGCCTGACTACAGGGGGTTCAGACTCAGCAGAAACTACATCAGGAAAGAAGGAAGCGGTAAGAGCTGACTAACGGAGAAGACAGGATGAAAACTGGCTTAGAGTATCCTGAGGGGGCTGCAGAGGAATGCGTGAGGCAGTGTGAGCTGGAGACGGAGCCAGTGTCACAGCCCATGGGCATTCGCTCAGGGCCGCCTTCCTTTCTGCAGGCTCCTACTGCCCATGGGGATAGGGCATTGAGAGAGAGGCTGGGAAGAAGTGCTCTTTCTAAAACAGAATCCTAATCCCTAAATCACCAGTGACGAACCAGAAATGAGGACCATGCACAAAACTGCTGGGCCACACATTCGGTCAGCTCCGAGCTCATCAGGGGTCACAGTCACATGGGCTTTCCATCCCTCCCTGGTTCACACTCGGTTAGAAATGCTAATGAAGGCTGCTGTGTGCCAGGTGTAACCAACGTGCAGTGAAGCGGCCCACTGTAGGTGTTCTCCAGGCGTCGAAGAGCCGCTGGCTCGGGGCAGCTATGGAAACAGTGCCTTCCTGGGGAGGGAGGGGTTCTGGGTAATGCTGAGAGGCCTGGGGTGAGGACACGGCTCCACTGGTCCCCTCCAAGGGGAAAAGCAAGGCCTCTTTTGCTCCTCCCTTGGCAGGGGTAGGAAAGAGAAGCAGGGCAACAATGGGCTCCTTAGGTGGACTCGCTTCCGTAATATTTTAAGTGCAGTGATTCTCAAATATCACGAATTCGCTGACACTCGCCTTTTAAGAACTGCAGCCTAATGTTTTCTTGCACAGGGGCAGGACTCAGTGATCTGGCTCCATGCATGAACAGGATGAAAAGAAAGAAGCAGTGTGTGACTTGGGAGACGAGGCTGCAAGAGGCAGGGCACGTGCCTGCCTGCTCGGCCTCCCAGATCCTGAAGGTTCCCTCAGAGACCAGGCTGAATGCAGAGGCCCCCACCTGGGTCTAGAGCTGGTTTGGGCCAGAGCCATCTACTGAGCTGCTCCGAATTCCTGATTCACAGAAACCGGGATACTGGAAGTATTTTAATTCACTAAGCTTGGGGCAATTTGTTATCCAGTGCTAAGTGCTTAACAGAGTTAACCTTGGCAGAATGAAAATAGCAAAATAAAATTAAACATAGTCCAAACTTAAGATCTGTTACCATAGACTCCAAGGAACTGTCATATATAGCCCTAAAGGTTAGCCTTTAAGTTAGCAGTCTGTCTATCCCGAGACAGTGCTCTGCGGCTCGTGCTGAAGCAGCTGCTGTGGTGCTGCAGGTTTGGGGTAAGGAGTGACGATTAATGTCCCTAAAAATTAGTAAGTAAAGTTAGCATGCATTCCAAAGTATACACATCATAAACGCTTAGCAACTTTTAAAAAGAAGAAATTTAAATTTTGCTTTCTTTTCTCGTGAAGCGTGATTTAAGGACAGCAAAGCGCAGGGGTTGTCGTCGTCGCCAGGTGTGCAGTGCTCTTCACCGCCCAGGCCGGGTCACAGCACCTGAGCCTGATGCGCACTTCCTTAGGGTGTCACCGCAGGGGCCTGGGCCGTAAGCTGCAGCAGTACTGTGTGAGAAACGGACTTGAAACCTGTCACCCTGAGGTTCTCCAGCAGCTATACTAACTGTCCCAGCTGATGTGTCTAACTGGACGGACAGGGTCCAGGCTCCCGAGGCAGGGCGTGGAGACGCACAGCCTCGCCGCAGAGGCCGCGCTTCCTTCACCCACCTGTTTGATCAGCAGCCGCTTCTTCTCTTCGTTCTGCTCATCGCGGGTCTGTAAGTCCCGCTCAAACTGGGCCTTCATGGCCTGCATGTTGACCTCCAGGCGGAGCTTGGCGTCCTCGGTAGCCTGCAGCTCGTCCTCCAGCTCTTCCAGCTGGGTCCTCATCTCCTCCACCTGCTGCTCCAGCGCCCGCTTGGACTTCTCCAGCTCATGAACCTGAACCGCAGGAAGAAGCATCAAGGAAGGCGTGACCCTTGGCAGGGGCGAAGCTAAGGACCGCAGGCGTCCTACTTAAAGACCACAGTGTGGCGGGACCTTTGCTGCTCCTTAGCTGGCCTTCAACACCTGTGCACACCCTGCCCTTTCCCTCCAGGGCTGCTACTTTTCATTTCAGAGATACCACTGAAACTCCCACACTGACTTCTCTATTCATGCCCATTCCATGATCATCCTCCTCTGATGACCTGAGGCAAGAGCTTTTCGAAGCCAAAGGACAATGAAAACAGCGCAGCAACAGAGGAAACTGTGCTGGCTGGCCTCCTGCCTGCCGCTCGCTTGCTGCAGAGAAGATTGCTGGGAATGGAAAACTCCACATACAGACTAGGTGGGTTGGGCCCCAGAGGCAGGGTTTAATGGAAAGGAGGCCTGAGTTTACAGAGCCACGCCACACACGCACACTACCACGTCAGATCTCACGGGGGTGAGCAGAGGAAGCTTTATGACAGATGGGTCCATTTTCCAGCAGTACCTGGCTGTCAGCAGGCACCAAAGATGTTTGTGGAATGAAGACGTGAGTGTTGATTAAGCTAAAGAGAACTGCTGTGGAACCAACTGTCTCCACACTGGACTGTAGAGCCATGATCATTTCGCTCTGGGAGCCTCTCCCTGTCTATGGCACTGGTCCCTGGGTGCCAGGATATAGGAGACCTGGCAGGAAGGTCTCCCTGTGCTTACGACACGGCTCATGAAAATGAGTCCTTAACTTTAAAGAGGGTGTCAAGCTTTTCAAAGTGGCTGAAACAGGGCAGGTATAACGTCTGTATGATGGGTGAAGACGCTGAAGCTTAGAAAGTTTAAGAAGCTTCCTGCAGGCCATAATGGAAGCTGGTGGCAGAGCTAGGTTGGACTCTCATTTTTGAGGGGTGGGTACCGGGGATCGAACTCATGACCTCATACTTGCCAGGCAGGCACTTATGCCATTGAGCTAAATCCCCAGCCCAGACTCTCACTTTTGAATGCTAGGTCAAAGTTTGTTCAGCTGTATACTCAACATGTATTAAGGGAGGATGGAGGGTTAAGTAAAAAGTATCAAGGCTCTTATAGAAGGTGTGTACAGAGGAAAGAGGATCAATGCCACAGAAATTTCCAAAATCTAGACCTGGCGTGGTGGTGCACTCCTGTAATCCACACATGTGGAAGGCTGAGGCAGGAGGATCGCCAGGAGTTCGAGGCCAGCCTGGGCTACACAGTGAGACCCTATCTCAAAAAACAAAAAAATTTAGAAATTTCCAAAACTCGCATAACCCTCAAAGCCACAGAGGACTTCAAGACAAAAGCTGGGGCCTCTTTGAAAGGCCCCTACTCACTTGTTCCCAGGGTAGGTAGGTTTAGTAACTACTGGAGACTACTGTTGTTGAAAGGTGCCTACCAGGGTGGAGAACCAGCTGCCGACCACACGTCAAGGTCTGGCAGAGGCAGCAGAGAACAGACTGCAGCCCATCTGACTGCTGACCCTGAAGACCTCAGTGCTTGTTCATGCAGGCCAAGGTGCACCTGGCCAGCTCTGCCTGTTCCTGGGGGCCCAGAGGGGACTTACATTCTTCCCCACGTCGTCTTTGGAGCTCATCAGGTCTTCCATGTCTGCCCGTAGCTGCTTGTTCTGCCTCTCAAACTCCTCCTTGGCCTCCAGGGCTTCCTCAAGTGCGCGGGACAGGGACAGGGCTTTAGTCTCTTTCTCTCTGGCCTCTGCCTCTGCCCGGTCCCGCTCTTCTGCATAGCGAGCAGAGATAGTCTTCTCTTCTGCCAGCAGCTACAAAATCAGGACAATAAAAACAGCACTTGCTACCAGAGATCAGTTGAGCATCCCTGATCTGAATGTCCACGATGCCACACTAGGAAAGTTCTGCACCTGCCTGGGACAGGGGACAGCCAAAATGCAGGTACAGTGAAACACGTTATATAAAATTGCATTCGGGACCTGCGAATCTGTGTATATAAAACATTCCAAGCTCACACAGAGCTCCTCTCTCTAAAACATCTAATTATGTAGATGTAAATATTCCAAAATCTGGAAAAAACTCTTAAGTCTGAAAAACTTCTGGTCCTAACATTTTGGACAGGGCATCCGCAACCTGAACTAGGTAACGGGAGCTTTTGTGTTTCACTGTTTTGCTTTCTCTTTTCCAGGTTTTACACAAGACTGTGTTACTTTTACATCAACACTGTCTTACGCCAGAAGAACAAGAGCAAGGGCTCTGCCAGATGGCAGCACCTTCAGCGGGACCTGTGCGAGGGACGCCAGACACCGGCGGCCCACCTGGTCGAACTTCTTCTGCTTCTTCTCCAGGTTAGAGACGATCTGGCGCTGGTGGTCCAGGTCCACGGTCAGGTCGTCGAGCTCCTGCTGTAGGCGGTTCTTGGTCTTTTCCAGTTTATCATAAGCTAGTGCCTTCTCCTCCAGGCGCTGGCTCAGGGCCTCCACGTCTTTGAGAAGCTTCTTTTTGGCTTCTTCCAAACTCTCGATGGTCCCTAAATCATCGTCTACTTTCTTCTTGGTGTCAGCCAACTGGGTGAAGGGTAAGGTGAAACAGAAATGTCAAAGTGAAGGATTCCACTGGTTTTTGTATTTAAGCATTTAAAACATGAGGTATTTAAGATTTTGTGCTGTGTTTCTAATACTGTAAACCAACACTATGCCTTTAAAACAAATGAGTCTTCCACTGAAACTTAATTTCTTAGCTAATAGTCTACAGCGATGGCTGGACCACAGCCTTACACAGCTGCCACAGCCCTGTCTGCTTTACAGGCTCCATCATCATGAGCAGCCCAGGGTATCAGCGCTTGGCTGGGTCAAAGGAAAGATATGTTACAGGCTTAATTTAGTACAACCTAATTAAATGCCCCCAGTGGGTGCGAAACAGTCCTGTCCTCAGGGACGTCAGGCGCCTACAGCACACATCTAGGGCACCTTAGCTCCCTAACGAGGACACTCACCTGGGACTGCAGGGCTAACACCTGCTTCTCCAGGTTCTTCCTGGCCTCCTCCTCCTCCTCCTGCTGCTCCTGAAGACTGTTCTTCTCCTCTTCCAGCTGCCGGATGCGGCTGCTCAGGTTCAGTTTCTGGCGTGTCTCCTCCTGAAGGAGCTCCTGTTTATTTGTTTAAAAAGTCCATACTTAAGTTTCACTCAGGAGTGGGGAGGAGGGAGAAGGGAAGGGGAAGTACAGTGAATTAAGTTATCTACATGTACCAGCTCCTCACAAGGAGAGGAATCATTACATACTGTGAACCTATACTGTAAAAACTATAAGACAATTAAGTCACATTAAAACCAAACATCTGAGCTGGATGCCCAGTAGGGTGGGGGGAGGGCATCCGGAAAATACAAAACCTCTGTTAAAAATTTCATGTTTAAAAACAAAAAAAACAATCAACCCAAAACAAAACATGCTCTAAGTGAATGAGAAATAAGCCGTGACATATACACAGATAAAACAGGAACAGCCACAGCGCAGGCTAGTTCTGTGAAGGTGCTTAGGCCGATCATGCTGCTTCCAGCGGCTCACAGCAGGACAGCGCCCTCCCGGCCCTGCGCCTGCCGTCCTTCCTGCTCCCTGCCCCGCCCTGCAGTCCCTCCGGCTCCCTGCCGCCGCCTCAGCTGCACACGACAGGCCACGGGCAGGGCCCCGGTGTTTCCCCATTAGCTCTCCTTTCTGTGTCCTGCCAGTTCATTTCTCTAAAGTATCACTACAAACATGTCTGTCTTGTTGCTTTCATACTTGAAAAATTTCAGTGGCGATGTATGGAAGCTTTTGTGATCTGACTCTTCTTTTGGTTTTACTGCTAGGATGCATCTTGTCACTGCACGTGTCACTGGCCTAGTTGTAATGAACTAGTCCTCAATGGCCTAACTACCCCATTGGCCATTTGTCTGAGATTTTTGTCCCATTCCAACATCTAGCCCAGGATGCAGCAAATAAGCACTTACAAATTCTTGAAAATTTAATAAAAATAAGATGTAAAACTCCAAGAAAAGTGCTACATTATCTTTAATTTTATTTGACACATAAAAATCCAAAACAGATGATTTACTTGTACCTGTATGATACACAAGCATCAACTTACCCTTTTACAAAATGGGTTATAACTGTTGAGGTTGGCAAAGTGAAACTTCAACCCTAAAAACCCACCTTATTTAAGATGGCTCAACAGGACTACCTCAGGGTAAGCCACAGTGTGGGTGGCAGCGTGTCAGCTCAAGCCGTATCCTGGGCTGCCTACACACCTGCAGGACACAGGAGCATGGGTTCTGTGTCGCAGCACTAAGCCTCGGTGACCTCCTGAGACAGTGAGGTCAGGCAGAGTACAAGACGGCTCCACCCAAGCCTGACACGAAACCGCTAAGAGGCGATATTCTAGGAAGAAGTTGGTGTTTTGTGCTACGTTAGCGAGCATTCACGACTACCGCACATACCTGTGTGTCCTGCAGTTGAGAGTCCAGGCTAGCTGCATCCTTAGCAAACTTAATACCTTTCTTCTCTGCTTCTTCCAGCAGTGTTGAGACATTGTCCAACTCATTCTGTCAGCAAGAGTAAAAGATGAAGTTTGGTTCAATAGTAAGTAGATGAAAAGGATTTGGAATCACAGCCCTTAAACAGAACATAACTGGAGCAGCGTCTGGCATATGTGCGAACTGAAATTGCCAAGTCAGTTGAGGAACATCTTCACTACCTATGTAGTATAACTGAAACACACGTGTTGTTGAACACATCACTATGGTAAGGCATACCAAAACTATCGCAGGGTGCTCCCCTCCACCCTGTCCCCCGGGTCTGGCTCTGTGTGGCTTCTGGGTCTTCCCCAAGTCAAATATCAGGAAAGGTGAATGTTTTAAATAGATCCAGGATACTGACACAGCCACTACTGTGCGGACACAACAGGAGACTTCCAGGGCTGCAGCAGTGGCAGGAACACTGCAAAAGTGTGTAAAAAACCAGGGTGTAGTGTGCGGGGTTCAATGGATTAACAGCGAGGCGCCTTCCACTGAGATAAAGTTTTACAAATTCCAGGACACTGCTCAGGTGAGTAGGTGGGCTACAGGCGCCTTGTGCAGGCTCTTCCTGTGAAAGGATGGGGGTGGGGCAGGGGCGGGGCTTCCTCCCAGGGGAGGGGGCCACCTGGCTCTGCTTTTACCATGAAGAGACACAGGTGACAGCCACAGGCCTGGGTGGCTCAGGCTGCTGAGGGTCACTCGCTCTGCCTTCCTGCTGTCCAGAGCTGCTAGCACTGGAAGCCCTTCCATTTAGGGACACCTTTCCAGACGTGGGCACACATGCACGCAGTTCCCGTGCTCCGTTCACACGGCAGGCTGCAGACTTCCCCTCAGAGTCCTGCTGGCGCTGCGCCCACACTAGGTGTCCGGGAACTTGTCTTCCCAGAGCCCACCACCACACGCCAGGGCCAGCATGGCTCTCTCAGAGCCGCCTTCCTCCTGGGGGCTCCCACAGATCCCGGGTGTGCGCCCTAGTGCGGTTCCAGGACACCAAGGGCTCACACAGGTGCACACCACACCACACACCACACCGGCTGCTGGAGGAATGCCCCGGGGCTGTGCGAGCGCCCTGGCGGCTGCGGCCGGAAGCAGAAGCGAGGCGCCTCAGCTTACCTGCAGCTTATTTGCTTTCTCGGCCAGCTCCATCCTGAGCCTGTCTCCCTCGGAGACCTTGGCGTGCAGCTCCTGGACCTGGGCGTCAAGCTTCTTCCTCTTGTGTTCAGACTCAGCCTTGACCTGCTGCAGCACCTTCACCTCGCAGGCCAGCTCCTTGTTGTCTGTCTCGAGGCCCTGCTTGTTCTTCTCTAGATTCGCTTTGAACTAGGAGAGGGTTGGAAAGAACAATGTATGTGTTATTTTTAAAAACTCAATACAAAGCACTTCTTGTTTGTCTGCAGAAATGTACCCGATACAGTGAGTCTGTAGGCAATGTTTGTTGAATGAATGAGTGAACAAAAACATCTGCTGTTACTTGAGTGGCAAACTTTTTACATGAGCAATGCCCCGACACTGGCGGGGTGGGGCAGCTACAGATGTTTAGGAGCTTGTGGCACTATGCAATTTTCACTGGCCACACAAGGAGGGGGAACTGTGTGCATCATGTAACAGCTACCACGTCTTGATAGTTTAACAGCATTTGTAAGCCAGTGTGGCTTACAAATTCCAATCCGGCTGGAGGATTGCAAGTTCAAGGCAACCTGGGAAAACAGTGAGACCTTGGCTCAAAACAAAATTAAAAAGGACTGTGTGTGTGTGTGTGTGTGTGTCCGTCCATCCGAGTGGTGGAGCACTGGTGTGTGTGTGTGTGTGTGTGTGTGTGTGTCCATCTGTCCGTCTGAGTGGTAGAGTACTGCACTGGCACCAGAAGGTCCTGGATTCAGTCCCCAGCACCAGTGAAAATAACCCCTCACTAACGTGTGTGAGCACCGTGCCGTGGGTGCTCCTCTTTGGGGGTGCTGCAGGGGAGCCGGGGCTCCAGGAGACTCGCCCACTGCCTGGCTTCCGCCTGCCTTCCTGCTTAGCAGCAACGTGGCCCTGGCTTAGTCAGCTTTCCCTGCTGGGCCTCGTCCTCACCCTTTAACTGAGGACGGTGAGGACCTGAGGGGCTGGGAAGACGACGGAGGAGCAGGGCACAGAGAACTGGGCATGGGGCCGGGCCCTACTCCTGGGAAAGTCAGTGCACGCTGACACTGTCATCACCTTCGTTCAAGGGGGGTGGCAGGTGGCCAGGCGGAGCAGACGAGGGGAAAGGCTGTGTGGGACCGAGGAGGAAGGCAGAGCACAGGGCGGGGAGCTGGAGGCTTGGGGCACTTGCGGGAATGCCAGTGGCTTCCAGCCTCGGGTGAGGGAACAGGAGGGCTATGAAGCCACGCAGGGCTGAGCTCCGAACCCAGGAGAAGGGCAGTGGAGCTGGGCAAGGGTGTGTGACCTGGGTTCCCACCGGAGCAGAGGAAAGCGGTGCCAGCGACAGCTCCTTCAGCCCAGCGCAGTGCAGTGTGGGGCCACCTGCTGAGTGGTGGCCCCGCCTGGGCCACCAAGTGGGGGCAACCTTCTGATGGGCACACGGCCTGGGTCCCGTACCCTCTTGGCCTGCTCCAGCTGCTCAGAGAGCTCCTCCAGTGCAGTGGCATGTCTCTGTCTCATGTCCTGGATTTGAGCTTCGTGGTTTTTAGTTTCTTCCTCAAGAGCCTTCTTCAGCTCTGCCACCTCCTGTTCCCGTTTGGTGCTGAAGAAACATTTTTATACAACAAAGATCAGAATTAGTCAACTAACATATATTTTAAAAAGTGCTATTTTTGTTTTAACCCTTGCAGCTGTTCTTTTATAAAGACCAGGCCCAGTTCTCCAGGAGGCTGGCGCATCCATCAGACACAGTGCAACCTCCCTTCTTCCTCTGGCTCATGACCTGGATACCTCGAAGGCTCTTCAGACTGTACTGGGCCGTCTGCATTCACTGTGGGTTGGGAACTGGGTAACACAAGATGCCAAACTGTGGGCCACAGCCTCAGGCGACTCAACAGGCCCAGGAGAAAGGTGATCCCAAGAGGCTATGGCAAGAGGGAGACAGGAGGGGGAGGGGGAGGGGAAGAGGGGGGAGGGGAGGAGGGGAAGGCGGAGAGATGGGGAGAGGAGAAGGCAGGCTGCAAGGCCACATTCCTGAGTCAGAAAGGTGCTCTGGGGTTTGAGGGGACAGAGCAGGCAGGAAGATCAGAGATGTGAATGCTTTGAGCAAAACAGGTTCTTTCTACCTAACCTTCAGGTAAAGTACAAAATCCTATCAGTGTTACATACTTCTGCACTTTTTCTAGTATTCCATAATTATTACTGTTTATACTGGGTAACCCAAATGTGTTAGTTATTTGACTAACATGATTTAGTAACACTATCTACCAGCCAATCACAAGTCATTCCTTAGGGCCATCAACCTGAGCGCGTTTAAACACCAAGTCTGAGGGACTGAAACCGAGGGCTGGGGTGTGGCCCAGCACTTGCCTGGTGTGCTTCAAGCCATGGGCTCCATCCTGAGCATCACAGAAGGGAAAGACACCCCAGAACAGCGAAGACTCAGACAGCAGTGCCAACACAGTACCGCCCCTGCTAAGACCTGTGTTAGCACTGTTTATTAGCGCACAATAATCCCAAAGTGTACTGCTGGCGACCTTGCTCTCCGTTCAAATGCTGCCCTTGCATAGACACAGTTTCTCCCCTTGCAAGCAGAGCTGTGAGATCCTGTGGGCTGAGGTCATCGCCAAGAGAAAGGGCTGCCATGGCTGCCAGCTCTGTGGCCACACACTGCCCAGACGTGAGGAATCACTGAAGAGCCCACGTGGTTCAGCCTGCTCAGCTGCATGCCTCCTGGCTCAGCTGGTCATCAGAGACACTGTCAGCCTGGCCTCTGCCTGGTGTCCATCGAGTGACCCAGCATTTTCATTCACCAGACCTCCTCCCACACCATCTCCCTGCCTGCTCAGTATCTCTTGGGGTGAGCAGTTTTGCTCTTCATCCCCACTTGGATGCAAGAGTCAAAGGGAGCTTTGACCTTTCTCTCCCCCTGGCTGAACAGCCTGGTTCCTTTTAGTCCCTCACCCTCACCGTAGGGAACCCTAAACTGCCGAGGCCCCTTCCTGCTGCCCAGCACTGGGGATTGAATCCAGGCCTCCACACTGAGCAACACTCCTGCTCTTCCCGATGTTTGAGATAAGGTCTCAGTAAGTGACTGACTGCCCAGGCTGGGCTCCAGTTTGCGATCTCCTGCCTTGGGCTCCCAGAGCACTGGCATTTGAGGCACGGCCACCACTCCACGTGATGGACAGCCCAGTGAAGACGTGATGAAGGCAGGGTCTTAGCAGGACTAGCACGCATCTGAGTTACAAGGGACCAAATTCTTCACAAAACAGAATCAATGGGTGCTATAGCTCAGCACATGCACATGTCATTGTCTTCTTCCTGTGGCATTTGGGACCAAACCCAGGACTCCAGAGGTGACAGGTAAGCACTCCCACTAAGTATAATCCAGCTCTGTTTTTTTAAACAAGAGCTGAATGGGAAAAATGATCAAAACCTTTTTTCTACTTCATCAAAATCCCCCAAAGTTCAGTTCAGTGGTTTCCAGGTTAAAACAGCAGATCTTTTGAAAGGAAGACCAGTACTTACATCACTAAGACTCCTGAGGGAGGGCAAGCTCCCGCCTTGTCAGACGGGCTCCAGCCGCCTGTCTATCTGGGAAACACGGGCTGGGGACAGCACACACAAGCCTCTGAACTGCTGCTGCGGGGCGGACACACAGCCCAAACCCTGGGCACCCATCACCTCTCCCCACACTTTCTGCCCCTGGAGTTCTGGAATCTGGTCAGTCCTTGGTCTCGGTGGTCACTCTGTCCACATCCAGGTTCTGGCTGGCTGCTGGACCCAGCTGACTATGCCCCAGCCGTCCAGGGAAGAGCCGGCCTTTCACCACACACTCATCCTCCCAGGTCCCCTGAGTTCTTTCTATGCCTTTTTCCCCACAACTTTCTCTGTCCTGGCTTTACCCCAGCCCTTGGCACTTCCTCAAGTGATGGGCTACTCTGCTCTTACCACAAGTGGCCAGCAGGGCGGCCACCAGCTGTGATTCTAGGTTCTGCCAGGCTGAGTCTGCAGCAGGGAGGAGATGCTCACAAGAGGCCGGGCAGTGAGCCGGACCATCTCGCCCTTACCTCTTCTGCAGCTCTGGTGCTGCTGTGGGAAGGACATCCACCTGCCCGATCTAGGCAGCATCACTTTCTGAGGACCTGACTCTGCCTGCCACTGTAGCCCTGTGCCCAGCCCTGCGCTCACCCCTCTTCCAATCTCTGTGCCTGTTCACCTCCCTGCTCATCTACCAATGTCCACACCGACCACCACTGCAGCAGATGCCCCAGGCCCATGTGGCTACTCTGTGCTTACCACACCTCTCCTCTCTATAAACTGCCTTGAAGCCCTCTCTGTCCCTCTGTCCTTCCCTAGCACCCAGCGCTGGCCATGACTTTCTGACCACATCTCATTCTGCTGGACCAGGGCAGGAGCTTCTGCCCACTGGCTAGCTTGTTTCTGATCGGTGCTAGTTCACCAGTGTTCCATCCTCCAGCCCTTCCAGGAAGGACACTGAGGGTGACATTAGAGAGACCCTGCCATGTCCACAGTGGCGCCCAAGAGCCTGCAGACAGCACGCGGTGGCACCTTTTCACTCACCGCAGTTCCTGCTGGGCTGCTGTGGTGTCCAGAGTGTCCTCCAGCTCTGTTTTCAGAGCTTCCAGTTCCTCACTCAAGTCCCTTTTCTGCTTTTCAGCCTTGTTCCGTGACGCCTTCTCAGACTCAAAGTCTTCCTGAAGTTCGGCGATTTGGGCCTGCAGCTCGCGCACGACCTTCAGTGCATTGTTCTTGTGCAGCGTCTCGTCGTCACCTCTGTGGAAAAGGCAAGGCCCAAGAGGCGCTGGGATGTGCGCCCAGCCTCTCCAAGACGGGGTGCCGTTACCCCTCCCCTGCAGGCCTGGGCCCTCAGGGAGGTAGCAGGGAAAGCCTAGAGGTAGCGGAGGAGCCAGAGTTGGAATCACTCGCCAGGGGACTCTAACTCCATTTCAAGGTGGAACAGCCTCTCTTGAATGGTCGGAATATCGAAACTTCCTATAGTCAGAACACTGCTGGCCAGAGGGATCAGTGCTGCCGCCCAGCCTGGAGTGAGCACCCAGATTCAAGGAGGCTCGTGGGGTATGGCAGAGCGGCCTGCTAGCCCCACACCGGCCCCCTGCTTCTTCCAATCTGCACGCACGGCGTAAGTGTAGACAGGGCTATCGACAGTGCGTTCAGGGGTTGAAGGAAGGGGAGGCGGGTAGATACGACAGTGGCTGGTGAGAAACTTAGTTCACGTTCATAAATAAAAAGAGCTCATCTCTAGGTACCGGAGTACCAGCCATAAGGGCCATGGAAAGCTTCATTAAGACGTCCCTGATTATAACATATTATCAATGAAACTTCAAGCTCTATGACCATGCAGCCAAATAATTATTCTTTAAAAAGAAATGAAGTATCAGAAATATGTTGACTACATAGGATTTATATTCTAAAATCAAATGGTTTAGAACTATCAGATATGCTACTGGTGAAAAACAGTTTTCTTATAAGTTCTGAGATATATTGAAAGTTACCTGTAATGTACAGAAAACAAACATTCCACATGGTTAAAATTTGCTCTGGTGTGAGTTTCCCAGAATTCCATGATGTGACTAATCACTTCTATGTATAAATATGGAGAATGGTTTATGAGATCTTCTTGTTGCCCTGACACAAAATTATGTGCTCCTGGATTTTTCATGAACTTATGTCACATCCAGTAGCAACTAAACCACATCTCACTCGCTGGGCCTTTCCTGCGCTCCTGGACGTGACACTGCCAAACCCTGGCCGGCAGCCCGCTCGGCTCCTCCCCCAGAGTGACAGACCTGGCCAGGGCCCCCTGCAGCTCCTCCTCCTTCTTCGCTAACTGGATCTTGAGCTCGTCGACCTGTGCCTGGAGCTCAGCAATCTGATCTTGCAGGTCGGTTGTTTCACCGTCAAGTTTCCTCTTGGCCTTTTCTAGCTCCTGACGAGTCTTCTCCTCCTTCTTCAAGCGTTCTTAAGGTGAGAGGGAAGAGGCTCCTCAGCACACCACCTGACTGGCCCCCGCATGCATGCACACCAAGCACTGTGCTATATTATATAGCCAGGCACCAACTTCCCATGAGAAGTGTGAATTCTGTTCTACAAACATGTACTGATACTGCCCTCCCCCAACAGGACCAAAATGCAAACTGGTCAAAATTAAGAATAAGCCTTTGTGTTCTAAGATATGTTGTTCCTTCACTCAGTCAGTTGAAACCCAACAAGATCAAAGTAAAGGGAGACAAATCAATGTGAGGCCAGAATTGTGACGGGGGAAATGAGCAGAGCCTCAGGGTGTCCCTTCTTGGGAAGGAGCCCATGCTATAAGAGCCACAGTGACCTAAAACCCTCCTGTCAGACTCGTCACTGCGCCCAGATCTGGAAAGCGACCCAGCAGGTACCATGCTTTGGTGGGAGTCCCTCCTTTGAACTACCTGGACCAGGGCAGAGGACATGAGAGCAGGAAGGGAGGGCTTTGCACCTTCCCTCCCCTGCTACAGTCCTACGGTGGCTCCTTCAGTAAGCCCTGTGAGCTGTTCTGTATCCACGGCTCCCTCACAGGTAACCTGGGGGCCTGAGTGCTCCCAGCGCCAAGAGGATAAGACAAGGTTGGTCAGACAGCAGGAGAGAAACACAGCGTCTGCTATGGCACTTCTTTAGCAGAGGGACTGTGTTTGTGTAAAAACGGTTTATGGAAATAATTTCATACTGACATTCTATCTCTGTTGATACTAAACAAAACAGCCAAGACTATAAACTCTCTGCAGTGTTTTTTTTCAAAACCCCCAAGCTCATTTTCTCCCAGCATAAAAGCACATTTGGAAAGAGTTGGGTGTGGCCCTGTGGGCGCCCGAGCAGAGCTGAGCCATCAGCCCCTCATCTCTCTGCTGGCGACATACACCCCTATCTGCCAGTTCAAGGAAAATTCTTGTATGCTCTCTACAAGCTCCAGCCTCAGGGATTGCTTTTGCTGCCATCCAGATGAGACATTGTGACCCTGGGCAGTTTCTCCTCTGTTCCATCAGTCTCCGTGTTACGGGCTGTTCCCTTTTAGAAGTGAAACCCAGGTGCCTCACTTCAGTTTTTAAGATCTGAGACCCAGAACAGCTGATGTTCTGTAGGTTTCAAATAAGCCCACCAAACGCAGTATTTTCTACTATGGTACCAAAGTTTAAAAAGTAGAACTATTTTTATGCTATTCCATCATGAACACAGAGTGCCTAGGCAGACAGCGTAAGCTGGAAGACAGCTGTTGCAGTGAACTCAAGGTGAGGCCTTGATCATCGGTAGTTACTTGTGCCTCCTGTGACCGCCTCATGGGCCACTTTCGAAGCCCCTCTAGCCCCAAGCACTGACCTTCCAAGTCTGAGATCATCACTTCTTGCTTATTCCTGATTTTAGCCAGGTTTTTTGCCTTTTCTTCCTCTTCAGCCAGCTGAGAGGAACACTCAGCAATGCGATCTTCCATGAGTTTCTTTTCCTGAATTGAGAAAATTGACTGTTTCAGAAAAGGCATTCAAAGTCACAGCTTGGGTTTGGGATTACTCAGGAAAATCAAACTTCTTTGGTGAAAAGCAAGTCACATGGGCCCTTTCTCCCCAGCGACTGCACCCTCGGAGCCGAGGCCACCCCGAGGGCCAAGCCCACACTAAAGCTGGCGAGGATGGGAACAAGTCATCAGCCACAGGCAGTGTGTACAAGACGTACAAGTTAAAAGTCTAGACAATTAAAAGGCAACTGGTGGATTTAAAAAGCTAAACAATGTTTTGTGTCTTTAGAAACACAGAGAGGCAGCACCTTAATGAGGCAACTAAATGGACCTGAAATCTTGAGAATTTTCTGCTGGAGACCACATTTGGGGTGTACTGACATGGTAGCTCCTGGGTCCTAAGTCAGCTTTGTATGGAACAAGTCCCTTACTTTGACAAACTTGGAGTTTTGGTCCTCAAGAAGGAGAATCTCCTCTTCCATCTTCTTGATTTTTGCCTCTGCTGTCACCTTCTCTAGCTGCAGCTTCTGCCGGGCCCCTTCTTCCTCATCCAGCTGCTCTTCCAGGTCCTGGTGAGCAAACACCCAGTCAGTGCCCCACCTCTCTACAAGAGCCCGCGGCATGTGCTGCGTGTGCGCGCAGCGGTGACGCTGCCCTGACTTCCAAGTGGCATAAAACAGCATGACACACAGATACTGGGCACGTGTTAGGGCACAACGTGGTGTGGTCTTTCTGAGAGCCACATGGCGAAGTGTAGCTAGCTTCAAAAAGTGGCAATGTCGCGAAAGTGCCAGATGTGATTTGTATAAAAATTTATTGTGTCGTGTGCAATAACTAAAAACCATGAACATGTTGTAGAAAGGGTCTTGGTAACTACTGGCATGTTTGTAAAGAGTAACATTTGTATTTTGCGAACAGTGACAGAGGGAATATGAGCACTACATCAAGTATGTGCTTAATTTAGTTGAATTCAAGCACACATGTTCAGCCCACAAGGCAAGAAGGGAACATGAAACGACAGTACGCAGCCGTGAGACAGCGGCGGTCTCGGTTCCAGTGGAGCTTTCCCAAGACAAGCATCTCACCAAACTCAACAGACGTCTAGCACTTACACTTTTTTTTTTTTTTTACTGTAAAATACTTATCTTTATTTCATACTTTATGCTGATCAATAAACAGAATATACACACAAATCGATGTATGGCCAATTTATCAAATTTTCAAGAGTAATTTTGTCTAAATAATTTACTCATGATTAATTTCATACTGAAACTTGCAAAATTTGAATTTTGTATTTTGGGAAAAATGTAAATATCTAGGCATACAGAGTCATGTGTTGGGCCCCACACATATGTACCCTGCCAGCCTTAACAGGCATCCACTCGTGTTCGTGTATTTCCATTCATCCTGCTCCCTGACCCCGACTTACATGGAATTAAATCCCGTACATTCCATTTCATCTGAAAAATCTTTAGGCTATATGTCAAAGAGATAAAGACTTTAACACATATGCTTGTTGAATCAAAATCCAAGGAAGTTCCACAAGTTGTGAGTGACCAATACGTCTTTTTTTTTTTTTTTCATTGGTACTGGGGATCGAACTCACAACCACGTGCTTGCAAGGCAGGTGCTTATGCCATTGAGCTAAATCCCCAGCCCGACCAATATGTCTTAGAAGACTCCTCTAATCTCCAGGTTTCCCTATATTCCTTTCTCCTCTCCCAGTCCACATCAGGTAGCCTGCCCTCTCCTGTAGACTTGGTTTTACTAACTGCATTCTTGTCTTGTGCACTCATAAGATGACAAACTAAGCCAGCACGGTGGCTCATGCCTGTAATCCCAGCACTCGGGAGGCAGAGGCAGGAGGATCGTTGTGAGTTTAAGACCAGCCTGGGCTACAAAGTGAGCTCAAGGCCAGCCTGAACTGCATAGCGAGACCCTGTCTCAAAAAGACAAAAAAAAAGATGACAAACTAAGATCACCTAACAGTATGTACACCTGCAGCAAATAAAAGAATCAATCCATATATATTTGTTTAGAATAATGCCACAAAAACAGAGGGAAAAAGGATGACAGGCAGAAAATTTAAATGCTACTTATTTTCTAGGTGTTCTGCCTTAGATTTAATAATTCTGAAATCAAGAAGTTAATCTTAAAAACCAAGCCAAACACAAATCCGTTCTAGTAGCTGTGGTTGGAAAGGTGCAGGTTAGAAGTCCTGGTGGGGACTGACTGGTGGGGGTGTGGGGAGGCCAGAGGCCACCAAGGCAGGGTGTTCCCAGGGTCACGAGTTAATACAGAACCGCTGACACTCCCTAAGAGAGAAAGAACCTAATACTTAAACATCTCTTCAATTTAAAAAAAAATTTTTTTTTGGTCTTTTTGAGAAGGGTTTCACTATGCAATTCAAGCTGGCCTTGAATCCACTTTGCAGCCCATGTTGGCTTCAAACTTACAGCGATCCTGCCTCAGCCTCTTGAGTGCAGGGATTACAGGTGTGCGCCACCGTGCTTGGCCATCTTTTAAAAATGTATAACTATAATATTACTAAGGTCTAATAATCCTGTTTTTGAATAAGGAGTTCTCTTTTGAATAAAGCCCTAGAGTTAGAATGCTGGATTGCAGAGTGTGTGCTTCTTACAGCTTTCACAGCATTCTTTCTGCTGGCCTACTGTGGGGTATGTGAAAGCTGTTTGTGTTGAAGAATGAAATGGCTGATTTACTGTATAGAGTATTTGGTAAGGAAGAAATATGATAGTGCTTGTGGCTTTGGCAAATGTCCGAACAGTCCGTCTTTTGCAGACATAAACTAGGGGTGAGAAAATATTAAGGGAAAAATATTCCTGGAGGAAATTGCAGTCCTGGGCCCATGAACCAGGGGCGGCAGGTGCTGACCCCACATAGGCACATTATGAGAGAGGGTGCTGGCGGGAGGAGAAAAGGAGATGGACGAATCAGTCCTAGGGTGTGGGCAGAATACCCATCGTCTGTCTGGGTATCCAACCACATGTGCAGTTGTGCTTTGCATGACTATACCTTGAAAGAAAGAAAGAACCAACCAACCAACCAACCAACCAACCAGGAAGGGCTAAGTTGTACAGCGTCGGTGCTATTTCTCATGCACCAAGGCGCACAGAAGATAGATGTAAGGGCCTCTGCAGAATGCAACAGAGCCTGGGGGTTCTGCTTGGATTCTATATATAAAGCATATTCCTATACAAAATAACCAATCTATGTTCAAAAAAGTCTATTACAGTTGGGTTTCAAATGAAGGGTAGGTATTCAAAGCCCAGAATCCTCTGCTTCTCCATAGCCCAGAGAATATAAACACAGCTTCTACTTATTCAACAGGTTCATTTGAAAACATAAAATATAATCCAAGTGAGAACTATTGTGAGTACCTGAATATGTGCTTGCATTTTTTTCTTTTCATTTTGGAGGATTTGGTTTCTCTCTTCTTCTTCTTCCACCCTGGACTCCAGGTCATGTAGAATCTCCTCTAATTCCTGCTTTTTGGCAGCAAGTCTTGCTCTCATCTCTTCTGCTTCAGCAAAAAGCTCAGTTTCTGCTTGTAGCTGTTCTGCAAGGATGTTCTTCTCTTCCAGGAGCTGTAATGAAGCACAGAGGCCAGCACTGGGATTCGCCCGGTGCACACAGGACATACTCCCCGCTGACAGTGGTCAGCGCCCATCACCGAAGAGGCTGGAGCCAAAACTGCACCACACCACTGGCAAACTTCCAAATGTGCTCTGGTTACAGTCCAGTGAGCTAGGTGGAGGTATTTTTGGTTGTTTTTGTGGCCTCAAGTTATACTGGACAACACGTATTAAACTCATGGCACTTTGGGAGTTACAGTTTTTTCTACTACAGTTACAAAGGGACAGACAAATAGGAGAGGGAAATACTTAGATCTTACAAGCTTCACGGTGACTACTAAAGCCTTTATAATACTAAGTGATTCTCTCAGCCTGAATCATTAACGCTGCCACCACTGATGTGTGCTGAGCCTCTGCGCTGTCCGTGAAGAGTGACCACCCACAAGGACCCAGGACTCACCACCGGGGGAGAGGCCAGCGGGGCCTGGCACCAGTCATCTCACCCTTTCACTTCTTGGGATTTCCCCTCATTCGCTGGCGAGGAAAGGCAAGTAGGAGCTAGGAGCACCTCCAGAACAGGGCTAAAAGCAAGCCGGACGGCGGAGGCAACTATGTGCATTTGGAGGTGAGGATGGTGGAGGTGTGGGAGGTGAGGCTGGTGTTACTTAGGCAAACTCAGCATACAAAGCGGGACGTATCTGTAAAGTCTGTTCTGAAGATGTATGTGCTTTGGCAGTGAGTGAAACAAGGTGACGTGGCAGGGGCAGCTGCCTTTAGGGAGCGGGCCATGGGTGCCAGCTGGGTGCTCTCCGCTCACGCACCTGCTGGTGCTTCCGCTCCATCTCCTCCAGCTCCCCTTCCACCTTTGTCTGCTTCTCCTTCACCTTTAGCAGCTCTTCATCTTTGGCCTGAAGCTCCTCTTCCTGGCGAGTCACTTGTAGGAGAGGCTTCACCTGTAACCAAATTGCACAGTCTCACCACATCCTGGCAGGGTTCTTTCGGCCCGAACCCAGCTGTGTGGGAGGCTCGGAAGGAGGCCAGCGCCACCCACCTTGGTGAAGACCCGCCACCACTGCCAGTGCCGCAGCTTCAGGTAGGCGGCGCAGTTCCGCTGCAGGACCTTTAGCGCGCTGAGCTGCTGCTGCTTCTTGGCGAAAGCCCTGAAGAACAGTAAGAAAGACGATGTCAAGAAAAATGCTCCAATAGCTGTTGTCACAGGACTTCCTAAAAGCAAGCTTTCCTGTGTGGCTAACGGAGGGCGGCTTTCAATTAAATCACCAGGCGAAGTTCACAGGGCAAGTGGGCTTTCCACTTGAATCCGTCCAACTCACGGGCTCACCTGGCCACCTCCAGCACGCAGCAACCCCTGCAGCTTCTCCCAGATGCCCCTACACTTCCCTCCTGCCATTCACCTGTAGACTCATGTGTGCGTGTGCTGCTGGGCTCGCATAAAACTCTTGTTCTCCTGAGGTGGTGGACTGTGGCCTCAAAAAGTCCCACAGTGTCCCTTTGCGGGCACACATTGCCCCCTCTCCCTCCTCTTTCATGCAGCCAGACTTTTCTCCTTGAGTTCTGGCTGCAGAGCATCTCTAGGGCCCTGGGCTGAGGCCTACTCCAACCCCTTAGCTCAACATCGTGGCCCCTGTGGGTGTCCCTCGTGCACCCCGTGGTTCTTCCACAGGTCCGCCTGTTGCCCTGGCTCTGTCTCCCGCTGG
Organism: Hydrochoerus hydrochaeris; assembly: GCA_004027455.1. Classification (NCBI taxonomy): domain Eukaryota; kingdom Metazoa; phylum Chordata; class Mammalia; order Rodentia; family Hydrochaeridae; genus Hydrochoerus; species Hydrochoerus hydrochaeris. The sequence continues at coordinate 298,486 of PVLA01000356.1, forward strand.
AAAGCAGCTCCCACAAGGACAGGAGCTTTCTGTCTCATGCACTCTTTCCTCCCTAGCGGTGCTGAATTCCCCATTACCCACTTACTTTCTGGCCAGGTAACCCCTGCAGACTGCCTGGAAGAAGATGATTATATCGGTGATTTTCAAATCTCTCTCCTCTTCTAAGTGTGCTAAAACTCCAGCTCTGAAAAATATTTTGCTCTGTCCAATTCTGTACAAGTTTGGGTCCAACTCTAAAGCTCGGATCTAAGAAAGAAAGAGTTCATTTATTTTTGCTATAGGAAAGATTATATTGATAGTCAACAAACAGAAGAATGAAAAAAAGGCTTACCATCCGTTCGCAAGCCTGTTTGCCATCCATGAAACCTTTAGGAATAGCATTGGGAGTTAGGATCTCGTATCTGTAAGACAAGATTCCAAAAAGATCCAATGAAAGGTGGGAATTTAGCTCAGTGGCATAAGCACCTGCCTGGCAAGTGCGAGGTCATGAGTTTAATCCCCGGTACCACAAAAAAGAAAAAAAAAACAAAAAAATCCAATGAAATCTACTGAGTTCCGCTCAATAAAATGGTGGGTAATATGCAAATGAAGAGCAAGGTGAGGTGACAATCTAAGGGTTTTTGCATATCTAATTTCTATTTCTTACGTAGTAAAACAATATTCACTCTTCTAGACCAAAGCCTAGACCAGCCTAAGAGGGTGACATAGGGAAGTACAGCATTTAAAAACTTTGCATTTTTCTTCTTTTCCCACAAAAAGTTCACATCTTTATGATGCAAAGAAACTCTGAGCTTTAAGTTACAGTTGATTTGTAGCCACTTACTGGAATAGAGAAAGTGTCGAAAAGTGTAACAGCAATGTTCACGTGCTTCTATTCAGAGTACTGGGAAATACCAGGTGCCATTCGCCATGGCACTCGTGTGTGTGAGTGTGTGTGTGTGCACGCCTGTGCACGTGTGTGTACCTCACTGCACACAGCTACACATCAGGAAAGCAGTGTGGCAAAAAGACAGTGGCTACATTAAGAGAAGAATCTTAACTTAGTGTCTCAGACGTCAATTATTTACCACTTCCTCCTATCAATAGTAGGAAAGCCTACTAGAGTGTTTGTCATGCAGTGGGGCCACAAGATTGGGGTCGTATCTCAGGATGATGTGGACCCTGTTTTGACCTGGCAGTCCCTACTTATCCTATGCTCTGACGCTGGACTTGCAGACGACAAACAACAACTAACTTAAGTACTAAGGAAAAGTATCAAAATTGTAAATAATGATCTCCCATGTTTGTGTCAATTTCCACTAGACACTGATTGATCTTCCTTTTTTCTTTCCATAATCCTTTCTAATCTATTTTTTGCCTTTTTTATTCCAGTTAAAGGACTATAATTGTGGGTGCACACACACATATTGGGAAAGAAATACATGAAATACACATACTCTGTGAAAAAAGAAATATCCCAAAATGTTTTTAGGACTCATCCCTAGATGATTTTTATTTACTTTTAATGTAAGCTATATTTTCAAATTTTCTTAAAAGGAACATGCATTATTCATCTATTTTAAACATCTTATAAAAAATAAGATGTCTATAAGATGTCTAAGTTTCAGGCAGAGTGTCTGGGTGGGTAAGCTGTGTGCTTCCAGCTCTCTGCCTCTATCGCATAGCCAACTCCGTGCAGTCTGAGACCCAGCGGGCGTTTGCAGACTCCCACTAGCCTGCAGCCCACGGCCTCACTGTAAACCCACACTCGTTTTTCTAGTAGTAAGGACTGTCCCTCTGCTGTATCAGAATGTGCATCAAGGGAGTATGGAAAGGTTTCCTCATTACACCAGTTTTCTTCGTCTTAGAGGGGATGGTAACCAGGAATTGAACCTTTCACTTGCCGGGCAAGCGCTAGTGCCACTGAGCTACACCCCCAGTCCTAAACCATGACTTTCATTCACGTTAAGGGAAGCTTTGATATATGTAGGAAAAAGGTAAAAGCCATACCTTTGTCTGAATTCCTGGAAAACTATCCGATTGGGAAACCCCTGACGACAGATCCGGATCCCTTCCAGGACACCGTTACAGCGAAGCTGATCTAGCACTAGGTGAGGATCCAGTTTTCCAGCCTAATCAAACAAGCAATAGTTTGCTAGTTTAGTCTTCATAACCCAACCTTGGTGGACTGTAAATCCAGCCTGCATTTGGCTCACACGTACCCGCTTCTCGTGGTTTGGAATGAGGCAACGCACGAAGTTCGGGTTTGTGTTCCGCAGAGTTGCCATCAGCTTGGTAAGGGACTCTTTGTAGAGCTGCCCAACGGTGCGAAACATGCCCTTCTTGGTTTTATATGCAGAGCCAAAAGCTGTCTCGGTCATACCAGTGACTTGATCCAGACCCACGATACGGTCCACTGGTGAGAAGGGAGAGGAAAGGGAAAGTGAGCCACATCTGAGTCTTCAGAGGGGGAAAAGGACAGCGAGAGTGCAGCGCATAAGCTTTGTGAACAAATGGGAAGAGGTGCCATATAGGTAAGGCAGTCAGCATCTCAGACACTGCACAAGCCGTGGACCAACAGCCACACACTTAGATGGCGGGAGATCGCAGGGCTTCCCAAGTCCCAGCTACCACAAGCCCGCAGGTGCCTTCTACCACGCTAGGGTCAGGGTTCCAGTCTTGGTCACAGTCTCCCTGCTACAGCTGCAAATACTTGGTAAACAAAAGATCACTGACAGGCATTACTGATACACAAACTGATACTATAAAAAAGTCTCAAGACAGGAAATGGCTCCTAAACTATGTCACTGTACAAATCTACTTAATGAAGATGCTCAGGGATTAGGGACCAGAGTTGGCTCTTATTAGTCATTAGCTTTTCAAGAAGAAAAGTCATTTGAGTGAGGAACAAATGCAGGAGATTCAATTACATCTGTTCAGATTTTGAGTAATGTACAAAACAGCTGTTTCCTCAAAACATGAGTAAAGCCATTAGCGGGCAGACCCACAAAAGGGGAAAAGCTCTTTGGAGTGGCCGCGCCGGCCGGCCAGGCTTCCTGTGTGGGCGAGGGCTAAGCCTCCCCACAGACACTCCGCTGTCCTGAGAGCAGGTGAGATGTTCATGCATCTACCCAGACCTAACCATCCTAACGGCAAGATTACACACCCCGCGTCTGCTGCCAGCCAACCTGATGCATGAGCGCAGACTCTTGCTGAGAAAATGAAACACCGTGGAAATATCTGAAAAACAACCAGAGTATCTATCAGCCAGCCTGTTCAACCCTGACAGCCAATTCATTTCTTCTGTTTCTTGTGAGAGGAGCAAGCAGAGACCTGGCCCTGGGTAAAGGGCTTCAAGTATGAGATCTCAGCTGAATCCTTGTTTCCAAGGAGCAGCGTACGGCAGAGGAGCCCTGAGCCTGGGCGGTGAGGAACCCGCACAGCTTTGCTGGGACACTCGCTGGAGAAGGGTGGTGGGAGCTGCGTCCCCCCAGGCCCAGGGAGGGCAGCTCTGCTCCAGTTGCTCCCAGGAAAGCCGCTGGACTCCGGCAGGGGCCAGAGCTCCCTGGTGCACCTGAGTCCACCCACCATCTACCTCAGATGGCTCATTCTTTCCAGCCCTCAACCTCCCCTCTTCACTTGTCCAGTAGACACAGCGCCGAACCCTACCCCTGTGACCCGTAAACAGCGACCTTGCATTCACTACTTCTCTTTCTGCTTTGCCGACGCTCAGCTTCTTTCTATAGCAGTAGCTCACACACTTGCCTCTCGTATCTCCCCGCTAACCTCATGGCGCACAGCCAGCTGGCCTCCAGTCCAGCCTCCTCGTCCTTCCCATAACTGCCCTGGCAAAGACAGGCCACCCACTCAGCCAGCAGGCTCCCCCAGAGCTGCGCATCTGCAGCGTGATACGTGACCTCTCTGCACCTGAGTTTTTACTGGTTCCCAGCTCTCCTGGACCTCACCTACTCTGGCTCCTCTTCTACTCTGAGGACTTCTCTTCCACTTTCCCTGTGTATCACGACACTTTCTCGGGAAGTGAACCGAGCTCAGTGAAATCTTTCTAGGATACAGTAAGAAACAGACAGAGCTTTTCTCATGCCATAGCCTCATCTGGGGTAATTTCATTTAGGACTCTAACTAGATAAATCAAAGTCCCTAGTGCCAGATATCAGCATCCTTCTCTCATCCAGATACCACCTTTGCAAAGGCAGCTCTGCCTTCTGTAAGTTCTTGTGAAATCCGAGCGTGTCTGCGTTTACTCAGCATGGCACCTGGCACTAAGCCTTCATTCCTATGTGTCAGTGAGCAAATGAAGTGGAGACACAGGTAAATTACAGATAGTGGGAAATGCAATAAAGGAACAGAACAGAGTGCTAACAGGAAACTGAGTGGCCATTGGTCTCTCTGGGGAAATGGCACGGTGAAGCCAAGGATGAAGAACATGCCTGTGGGAAGCCCTCCAGTTGGAAGAAACAGTCAGAGACAACCCAGGGGGGCAAGAAGAAGGCAGAGCAGCCGCTACCGTGGACTAAGCACTGGTGAGATCAGCATGGCGCTCCTCTGGCTGCTACAGATGGGGTGGCCCGGGGAAGGGGCCGGGGCCAGAGGTGAAGGCCAGGCTCCCAAATGATGGCGGCTCCAGCAAGTGGGATCACAAGGAGGGAAGCTGGTGGGAGGATCCACTTGCTCTTAGGATTAAGTTGTGGAAAGTTATGCAGACATTTTAAGGACCCTGAAGACAGACCTAAACTCTGTAAGTTCTGGATACTCCTGAGACATCAAAGTGGGGGTGAGATGTCAGGGAGACAAGCTGAATGCTCAGTCCACTGGTAAGAAGACAGGTCTGGGCCACAAATGTCCAGCTGGGAGTTGTCATGTTTAAAGTCATGGCACTGAAAGGGTGACCAGAATGGAAAGACAGGGGCCTAGGAGCAGTCCCTGGGAGCTTGGCGATGGAGGAGGGACAGACAAGTAACACTGAACTATTTTCTGCCCCACCCCCAGGCAGTTTCTCCTGTCCAAATGCGACCACTGGTCACTAGCTGGAAACCAGGATCACCTTGATTCCTTCTGGTACCCAGCTGCTCACTCACATCTCCAAACATCTTCCCTCCGTCCTGGGTCCTCCCCTGCCCTCACCTGGCGCCTCCCCCTGACCTAGGTCCTGCGGTTCCCCCACCTGCTTCCTGCTCTGGCCTTACATCTCCATTTCACCCTCAGCCCCTGGCTGCCATTTTTTTCCACTCTGCCTTTTGTCCCAGTATTGTGATTACCAGTCATTTCTACCAGGAAAAAAAAAAAGGAAGCATTAAACTCCTGGAGTTTTTCCCATTGTCTGTCAGATTCAGTAAAAATAATTTAGCCCAGGGATACAGCAGTGATGAACTGCAGCCAGAGTCAGAAATACCTTCACCCACGAGCTGTGTAATTAGGGGTATGCTCCCCACCTCTCCCAGCCTCAGCTCCTTCCTCTCTGAGACGGGGCCAGGGAGACCAGGGTTACAGGGTGCTGTGGTACCTGAAAATGCTCCCTGCCGGACTCTCGTGCCATTTTCCCACACGAGCCCTGGACTTCATCTGGACGAACTGGCTGTCTTTTCCCAAAGACACAGACCCCACCTCCCTCCTCCTCCCTGCTTCCACCCCTCCCATCATCGGGTCATCTCCCCGACTCTTGGGAATCTCCATTCTGCAACTACTTCAGAAAACTCTCAGACTCTGGTTCCCACCTGCCTGCCAGACTAAGCAGGCTACCTCCCATGGGTGCCTCGGATCCCCTAATCCCCTAAGGACTGGCTCAATTCAGCCTGGGGGTGCCGGGGACAGGGTGCGTCCCGGGGTGGTGGGAGCTGCTCCCATGGACTCAGCTCAGATGGCTCCAGCTGCCTCGCCTACCCCCCAGCGCTGGCCAGGGCAGTGCCCCACACCCAGAAGCTGGTTAACACAACCAAAAGGACGAATGACTGCCATCACGAAAGAGCAAGTGACTGCATCCACTTGGCAGGGATGGAGCTATGGTGGTCCTGCAGTGAGAGAGCCTGCAGCCATGTTACCACTGCAGCTCCAGCCATCAGAAACTACAGTCATAAAATGAGCCTCACTTCCAATTCTAATAATGGTGATCTGAAACTAAATACTCAGATTTTGAAAAAATTAATGCTCTCAATTTTTATTTTATTTCTTCAGGTCAAAATTCTTGAACTCAAGGTTAAATTCCAGCAAAGAATAAAACTATTTTGTGGGTAACAGAGAAGCACTTTAGGAAATTCACTAAAAGATTTGAGCCACACCAGTCATATTTGATTTCACTCAAAAATCAAGACCCAGAAAAACTTCAAGACCCATTGTAAGAGTATTTTCTTGTAGAGATGGCTATAGCAGGAAACAGAGAAAGGCAGAAAACAGAGCTGAGGCCCAGCAGCAATTCTGTGTGACCACAGCTACTCCTGGAGACCTAAATATCACGCCCGAAGCCTGGGGCAGGGTGGAGGCCTGGCGGGGTGACAGGCTCAGTCCTCTAGGAACACTTCTCCCAGGGGCCAGGACAGCCTGGACAGGGCGACTGGTGGGTGTTTAAAGTCCTTACATGGCTCTCCAGAAGCCTGCAAATTAAATGCATTTTGCACTGGCCATCTGTTATTCAGAAATTAGATGGGTTCCACGTAGGAAAGAAAGAAAAGAAACTTTCCCATTTATCTCAAAACTGCCATCAATGGCATTTAAGGGATGATACGGTTTAGGGCTAGAATTTTTTTAGAGAAAAATTTTCAGTTATTTGTGGATTGTACAAAAAGTATTTGTTAGTTTTTCTTTCTTAAAAAATTTTAACTTTTTCTTTTATTGGTACACATTTGCAGTTCATAATGATTCCATTCCTCCTGGGGAGCTGACACAGAACACACCTCAGTTCTTGTCTGTATCTCACTCCCCTCCCCCTCCTTCCACCTTCCATTTCTTAGCTGGTCCTGCCTACTGGGGATAATCTTCAGAAACTCATTCTAGTTGATAAAGTTAGGAGCCAAAAGGGGGAAGAAACCTAGTCAACTGCTAACAGCAGCCAGACAGTGATGATTAACAACTGTAGTGCATCCCACTCCTTACGAGCAGGGCCTAGGGGGTAGCTCCACGACAGGCTGGCCGCAGGTTCTCTGTACTCATGTCAGCAAGACCAGACAATTCTACTCCAATGTTGATGAAGATATGACAGTTAAAAACAGAATCGGAAATATTTAAAACTACTATTAATTCCTAATACAAATAAATAGTGTATTTCCATAATACCTACATAAGAACGACAAATTTATACCCTTATACAACTAGTTGCCAGAACCAATGTATTAGGGTTATTTCTTTAGAGTATTTGGAAATTTTCAGAAGAATTCCGCGAAGTGCAGAGGTTGGGAGGAAGCATGTGACTTAGGGAGAAAGCAATCTTCTGTATCCCAAGCATTACTACCAAGCTCAGAGTGAATACTCGCCCTCCCTCCTCCCCACCCTTTCTGAAGCTCAGCGTGTTTAGGCCAACAGGAAGCTTCCCCACACGGCCCTGCTACTGCTCTGCTGCCCCTGTGTCTCCCCATCCGGTCCAGGTCTTCAACTCATGTTGATCCTGGCAGCACAGTATGGATGAAACTGGACTTGAATTAAACAAAAAATAAGGAAGTCAGTGTTTACTGAAGGTTTCTGCTTTTCACAATAGCAGCTACCAGGTTGTAACAGCAGCTGCGGCAGCTGCAGGCACAGCCTCGGCAAATGCAGCTCTCGACATCAGGTACCCAGACACTTTCCATGTGCCAGCTGCAGGCTCACAGTCATCCCAAGGGCCAAGTGTCACTGTCCCCACTTGGCCTCAGAATCTCCAACTGCAGTACCCAAACGCTCTCTCTCCTCGAGGCCACAACTATGAGAAAGACTGAAATGATTATATATGTTACTGCCATTACAAAAAAAAAAACAACCCAAAACAGTCCACTGAACATAACAATGATTCAGCTGAATCTGTAAACCGTGGCAGACCCAAGCTACATACTGTAAAACAGCAGTCACGGGCATTGTGACCAATGGACATGATCTGCAGATTTGATGGTTACTGTTCTATGTCCTTAATGTCTTCCTGGAGAGGAAAGAAAGGGCTTGTTCAAGGTTTCTCAAGTCAGAACGTCTTCATTGCTATGTTTTAAGCACAGCTAAGGGAAGAATTTCCCTTAAATTATGGCAAGAAGGTAGATAAGAATCCAGAAGAGATCATAGGACAAAGGGCCCTGGAAGTGCTGGTGACAGATGAGCCAGCCTTCCTGTGATAGGAACACTGGTTCCTTTGGTGACTCTAAGTCTGGAGTCAACTGCTGTACCTCCATTTCAAGGGCTGCTTTTATGAAAGCTGAGAAGAGGTGGGAGAACTTTCTACTAACAGTTAAAATGTGCTTCATAGTGCCCCTCAGATTTTCCCTTGCTTCCTCTCATGGTACCTTCTAGATGTGCCAGCTGCAGTGTGGACGTGTGGGGTTCAAGGAGGTGACATCCTGCTGCTCCGGGAAGCAGATTAGAATGTGGTGTAAACCAGCACTAGGCCATGTTATACATCACTATCCCTCCAGTTGGTTTGGGTCAGATCTAAAGCCACTGATAGCTCACTTCTGCCCCAAGGCCTTGACTGTAACTTTAAGATTACAATCTCTCTTTGCTGGTTCATTCATTTTTCAGTCTCTACTACTAGGTTATCTCAGAAGTACAGACTTCCAAGTATATATAGAAAAAAGTAGTCTTAGAAATTATAGCGAAAACTCATAGCACGTTGCATTCTGTTACTAGGAATTCCCTTCTTATTCTGCACCTGTCCTTTGATACTTTAAGAAACCTTTCCGTATTCCAGTCTCTCACCGTTTATCCTCAAAAGTCTGTATACTTTGTGTCCACAGCATTATAGATACACATAGATGCCTGTATTAGCTTTGTGTGCCCTCCTCTAGAGATGCTAACTGCACAGGACAGTGAGTGTCATGGTTTATGTTGGTGGGCCCTAAGCCTCATGCAATTATGGACTCGAACAAATCTAGCATTTGTGACTGGTTCATTGTCTAGTGCTTGGATTGGTGGTGTGAGTGCTACACCTGCCCAAGGGTGGGGCCAGCATATGGTGTAACGGTAGGAAGAAGGTGCATCTTGCTCTTTAGCATCCAGCCATAAACTACGGTCCACCATGCCACTCTGCCCTTGGAGCCAACTGAGTATGGACTGAAACCTCCAACCTGTAAGAAACAAACCTTTCCTTTCCTAACTTTGGGCATCAGGTATTTTGCTCAACGAGTAAAAAGTAACTAAGACATCAACATTTCCCATGTTCATTTTCAAGTTCCTTACCCTTCCTTGGGTTGTCTTAAAGTCACAAACATACTAAAGAGGGGAAGAATCTGCTATAGAACATATACAACTTCAAAGACCATAATTAGCCATGGTAGATGATAGGCCTCCAAGGAGAAGCAGAAACTGAGACCCTCCATAGCTGGAGGCTTCATCCGAGTAACTCAACCAAAGGCAATTTCAGAGAGACTGAACCAAGGACATTTTCAGTGCCAAGATGAGAATGTGGTAGGGTGAACAAGTAAACACAAAGCTGTATCTACTCGTTAAAATAAAGCCACCTGACAGTGGCTCTGTGCTCAATCTTGCCTGATTATACACCCTACGATCCTGGTCCTACAGGAAAGAGCTTCTAGGCCTTCAGGGAAGGCGAGTGTTAGGTGATGCTGCTATGTGGGAGAGCTGGATGTGGGACAGCCACCCTCTCATTGTGCCAGCAGTTTCTCACTCAATGACTTACTCATGGTGCATCTCCTTTTAGCTGGGTGCTGGGGAAATGACAGGAAGTAACAACAGGCCCTACTGCACTCTCAATGACCTTTCAGTCTGGGATTCTCTTAAGAGAGTAGGAATCTGAAGAGGGCACTCTACTTTGGGAAAATTACTAAGAAATCAAGTTTGAACCTTTTGTTAGAGCACAAGTCTCAGCAGACCATCAGTGGCTTCACCTGTAGCTAATTTGTCCTTAACTCTTTTTCTAAGCACCACTGTTATTGCCCCCAGGCCAAAGATGACACAGTTTACAGGTTTTTTCCTTTGAATTCTGTGGAATTTTCATTATACCTCCTATTTTTCTAGGCATAATCTATTCTGTCCTCCCACCCCATGCTTTCTACCAATTTTTTTTTTCAAAATACGTGAACTGAAACTGATGGCAGGACTCCTAAATTGGATTAAAATAGGCAGTCCTTTACCATTTTCAAAATAACTTTTGAGATGGATTTAGATCTTAGCATTATCATGTTCCAAAACTCATCAAGGAAATTTTCTAAGCGGAATTTGACTTTTTCTCTGAAATCTGTTACTTGCCAATTTCACTAAACCATTAGAAAGCTGGGTGATTTTCATTTTTATATTGAGTTTTTTTGGGGTGCCCTCTAGCATTGGTTAGGATGTATTCAGGGCTAAGGATTTAGACTGCAAAGCCAAAACAGCTGGAGCACAATTTCAAGTTCAAATTATAAATTTTAGCAACACTGCATTCTATATTGGTCCAAACTGCACATATTAAGCCTCTAGACAGGTTTGGTACTTTCAGTTCAAAACAGAAGGCCAACAGCTACTTACACATACTAATTACAAACCAAAGGCGTAACAATGAGACTAGTACACCTGAGATAAGTATGCAGTTATTTGTTCACAAAATATTAGTGATTTAAAAAGAAAAACTCCCTGAACTTAAGAGTTGAAAATTTTAAAGTGACTCAGAGACGAAGGAGACGGTATTTTGCAGATCAATTTCTAGCAATTCCCTTGGAAGACTGTATCAAAATGGCACTACTGGAAAAGGTAGTGACACACCTTTTAATATGCGATGCTACAGTGCTATGCATAAATAAGCGATGTGTGTGCAGCAGCAATGGAATTGTTTGTGCACTCAAACAGTTGCCTTGAGGTATAAAAAAAAAGGAGCATGAAATGAGAAGTTCATGCAGGCCTATGAGCAAAACAGAAACAGAAACCCGTAAACCGATCCCCCCACCCCGGTGTGCCCTGCCCTCCCCAGCCGCCCGGCCAGCCCCCCAACTTTTCCTGTGGGCTTAAAACCCTTCCGTTTTGGAGAACCTACAGGCTGTATACATTCACCTGGTGGCTCATGAAGACCAGAAACACTGTCATAGAAAGAAGCTCTCTGAATATTCTGAATCTCTAAAGCAGAGAAACAGTAAAAACAGGAGGACAGAAGAGCAAATACACAAACACTTCAGTTAGTGTGAATGACATTCAACATCACAAGCAAACTTTGGAACTGGGCTATAAAGGCAGCCAGTCCAGGGCAGATCCCATGCAAACATTACTGTTCAGAGAATTTGCACATTTGATCAAAGTTCTTTATAAAATAAAGTTAAGCTAAATCAAAAGAGCACACTTCCAACTCCATATGTGAGCATCATCATATCACATTGATGTTAAATGATTACCCCAAGTAAGTGCAGAGTGGCATCTGAGCGTAATAAGGTGCTGTCCAGCACAGAAACATTTTGCAGTTAGTACAACAGGACAAGACTGTAGTTAAATTACAGCACTGTGGTAAAGGTAAATATTAGTGTCTTTTATTGTCAAAAACTCACATGCTGTGAAATTTTACTTCTAGTACAGATTTTGGAAACAAAATTTACTTTCAAATGCAAATTACTGAAAGACTGGTAAGTATCATTAAGGAAAACAAAGTTCAAATTCTGTTGTAGCAAAATAATCAAATCCTATGAAATTGATTATACCGTTATTCATAAGAATACTTTAGGAGGTACATTTACAGGAAAATGCAATCCCTAGTTTTTTTTGTTTTTTCTTTAAATAAACAGTGGTAAGAAATCCTATTAAGCTGGTAGAGAGATCCCATTATCTTTTACTAAAAACAAGGGCACTATGAATCTCTAGGGCAGGGCTGCCACTGATACATCTTATTCTTCCCAGTTTGGCCTTGAGAAAACTCTGTGAAACCCTAAATGGATTTTAACATAAAACATCTTATATTCAAGGCACTGAACCCTCAGAGGCAAGATGTATGTATACATCATTTATTTATCTATTCATGGTCAGCTTGTCATTTTCTGCTTCTGAATTTCAGCAGATATTAAAGGATGAAAATAATCATGTGCTTTTCTAGGGCCATTTTGTTTTCTTAAAAGCTGCTCTTACCCTGGAGACTTATCCTTCATGAGTGAGCAGTGCTGATTCCCCACCCTAGAGCCCTTTCCCCACTTCTGTGCCTGCCACTGACCCTGTACACAAAACACAGTCTCCAAGCCTTGACAAACCTGGCACTGCCCCTCCGCCTGCCTCTGTCCCTGAATGAGAGCACTCCTCATAGTGAGTGACCCTGGGGTCCTGTCACTCAGGTTCAATCGCTGTCCACCGAGCTGATGGGAGACAGACTCCCTGCTGACAGTGGCATGAACAGGAGAGCGAGCACATACAACTGTTGCAGAGCAGAAGCAGACAGCCAGATCGAAACCTGGGGGAGACAAGACTTCTCTCAGCCTACTGTGACAGTGGCCAAATGCACTCTCATCACACTGTGTGTGGAGCAGGCAAGGGACACAAGCAGAGCCATGCAAACAGTGTAGCCAGTGAGACCAGAGCTACAGACCAAGTACAGATGAACAGAGATGGTGCTGGGGCTATAGGGGCTCAGCAAGGCTATGGTGAGTTTCCTCTATAAGCTTCTGTAATCAGATTAGTAACTTTCCTCCATGCAGTAAATGGAAATCACAAAGATGCTGGTAAGGGCTCCTCAGATATGGTCCTTCCATAAGACTCAATGCAAGTGACCTCTACCTTGGACTCACACTCCAGCCTCACTCACATCTGCCGACCTGGGCAGTCTTACAGTCCTGAACCTTGCCACACTAACAAAGCCCTTGCCAGTGAGACCCAGAGCTGAAGGAAGCAGCCCAGCAAGCTGGGAGCTAGCAGGCAGGAGGTAGGTGGCACGTGTGTCATGGCTTCCACGATTGTCCCGCAGATACTGCAAAGGGAAGCACCTAATTAGACACGAAGCATTACAGAAATGGGTCAAGACACAGTTTCTGGTTGAAGAAGATAAAAATAGGAGTCAAGGGGGGCTTGAATGTCAGGACATGTACATAAACCCAGGGCCTGACTTCCTTTATTAGACTGTCAGTGTTCTCCCTGTACCCACTCCTCTTTAAAAGGAAGAGAAAAGCAGGTTCTGAGGCTTTGATGGGAAACCCTGCCCCTCCTCTGCATTCCGCCCAGGTCCACAGTCACCTTTAGTCCCCTCCCACTGCACCTCTCTTTCAGGGTCTTTTACCCCAGTCTAGCTAACAAGCTGCTCTTTTTGCTTCCTCCAGCTGAAAATGAACAAACCTGATGGTCTTTATCCAAACTCCCCTTGACCCGGCCATCAGAGAGCTCACAGGTACGGGCCTGGCTTTGGCCAACATGCCATTTCCTGCTCACTTGCCTTTCCTGTCCCATCCAAAGCCCAAAATGGACACTACTGAGTGCCCCATTTCTACCCTGTACTGCCTGTGCTCCCCCCAACCTCACTTCTCAAACTGCCTCACGAGGTGAGGTACTCAGACTCTGCTAAGCGCCTTCGTAGAATTTCACGTATCTCCCTACCTGGAATGGTAGGGGTGCAACGAGACACACACACTCGCTCATGTGTCAGCACTGACAACACCGTATGGCACCGAGTAAGTGCTCGATCCATGTTAGCTTTCATGGCTTACGCAGCATGATTAACCTTCAAGACCTAAGAAAACTGCATCCTCCTTCATGACATTTTACTTCAGCACCCCAGGAAAACGACAGTTGCTTCTCTTGTTGCTCATTTTTAAAAACTTGCTCTGTACCATTCAAATGGCTCTGATCAGAGGCATCAGTGGCACTCAACAGTCTGTTCTTTACGGCTCTTTACAGGGATAAGGTTTGGAAACCAGGCCACCAGTCACAACTGAGTCACCTCCTAAGGGAATACGAGGTATTTGCTATTAGTTAGTCCTACTCGTGATAGGTGGCATGGCACCTCTCTTCGTCAGTGATTTCCCATCTGCACTGACAACTCACCAATGCCAGTGTTTATAGCTTGGGGACCTGTGACCACCTGAGCCCAGCCTTCCTTCTCATCTAGTTCTGCTTTCTTAGATCCCACTCCAACATACTCTAGCAGTGCAGTTCAGAGCAGATCCACTCTAAAGGCCTCGGGCCCTCTTCTCCGTCCTCGGAAAGCATGGCTCAGCTGACCAGGCCACTGCAAGTGATGGTGGGTACTCAGTAACTGGTCAGAGGCTTCTATTAAAGCTTCTCTTTTGCTTATAAGAAAGCTAACTTTTCCTCACTGCCCCATCTGGCCTTATCTTGTACACAGCCTCTTCCCAGGACATGCAAGTCCCCGAAAGGCTTCTCACTTGCATTGGGCCTGCCGCACAGGTCAGTCTGGAGTGGCCGCCTCTCCTCTGCTCACCTTGTGTTCACTCCTCTCTAATCTTCACTTTGTTCCAATCACCCTAACCCCTTTCTTTTCTGCCTTTTGTGTTTTCCCCCCTCTATCTCTGAAAAGACTCTAGACCTTTAGATCTTGGGTGCTACAGAAAGAGGTGAACCAATTACTCATTAGACCTGGCTGCAAGGTCAAGACCTATGAAGATGCTATTCCAAGGCTAAAGTTCCACATGGCCTGAGGCTGAGCAAACAATGAGACAGAACCATGATGGAGTTAAACAGTAAGAGCTCAACGCAAGACATGATGTGTCCCTATCATGTGTAAAAACACATAGGGGTTTGGTTTCTCAAGTATTAGATAAAATCTAGCCTATGATAAACCTTTATCTGAGTTCACACACCCCGAAGAACTATAAGGACTAATGGAAACAGAAGCAACTGATCTGCACTAGGTATCAGAGTTCATTCACCAGCCGCTCTGTGCGTGCGTGTGCGTGCAGAATGCATGTGTGGGGGGCAGGACCAGTGGAGGACACAGCTTGGCAGACCTGTACACAACACCAGGTAAGAGGCACGTGCAGGGTGAGAGGGTATCCATCTCTGTATCCTCAGGTTCTAACAAAAATGGTACAGGGGAGCTGAGGCACCATGCAGTTCTCTGTGGCTCTGATCTCAGCATGTTTCCATACTCCCTACAGCATCTGACCAAGAGGGCTGATATTTTTATTCATTTCTTAACTCAAGCATTCTCAAAATGGCTAACTTCCAATATAATGGCAGCCCTGCTCTAGGGAAAGATTTTAAAGTTTAACATATATATATATAGTTACACACACACACACACACACACACACACACACACATGCAAAGAACCATAAATAAACCTTAACTACAGCAGATTCCAGCCAGGCTTAAGTACAAACAGAAGCACGTTCTTACCATCTTTCCAGAGCTCGGCCACGAACCTGTCTGACGACTGGTGCAGGAGGGTGGCTACGTTGTCATTCAGAGGGTCCATGTTCTTCATCAGCCACTCATCTGCCTTATAGTCCACCTGTCCCACACCAAAGCCACATGTGGTGAAAGGGAGAACACAAAGCCAAATGCAGACAACAGACATTTTAAGGCTCAGCCAGAAACCTCTGTAGAACAATCCAAAAAAATTGGACCATCTCAAATGCAAAGTGTTTACAATATACATTTAAGTGTTTATAAACACCTGTGTTACACCTTTATAAAGCATAACAAAATTATCAACATGCCGATTTTAATGGAGTTATTCTGCGTAAGGACTCTTACCTTCCCTGCATAATGTATAATGCAAAAGTCAGCTTTGTCCTTCAGTTGCCGTGGTTTCTGAAACTTGGAGTGGGAGCCTTGCTCTTGAACCAGTTTTTCAACAAAAGTCTTATCTGTGGCTTTAGGGAACCAGCACTCCTCATCCAGAAGGGCCAGGACACCAGGAGGGTTAGCCTGGTCATGAGAAGCAAGAAGAACTGCTCATCACTGATGCACTGGGCTTAACAGAGGAGCTTCTACAACGTTAGAGTTTAACAAAGATTTGTGAAAAATACTAGGACAGAAAGCAACAACCAAAACAACAAGTTTCAAACACTGAGATCTCAAACTTCTAAGAATAGGCAAGAAAACCAATGAGTAACTTATCTAATTACACTTCTAAATATGTAAACTGTAAGAAACATAATTTCAAGTAAACAGGCCCCAAAACTACAAATAAGTCAGAAAGGAACTGGTGGGGTGGGGGTAGACAGATGAAACTGACTGTTAATAACTGGTGGATAAATTATTACACAACCTGAACCAATTCACTGCTCTAAGTATTTTACATGCTAAGCAATTTAAGTTTTAAGTGATGACTAAATAGATTGTGCACTTGGTATTTTAAAGTAGCTATTAAGCATAAGGAGAGTGATGAAATAATTCATCAACTGCTCTATAAATTTATTTTAACAAATGTTTTGAGAGCCTACTTTATGTCACTCAAGTTTAAGTTCACTGAGTAAATGGTCTTGATGAATTTGCAGAGACAGGTTTTACGGCCAGGGTTGCGAGGGACACGCAGAGAGGCTGCTGAGGGGTGTGAGGGTTTTTCCAGGTGTGGCAGGGTGATGAAACTCTCCTAGAATTAGAGCGCTGATGGGTGCATGACTTTGTGAATATACTAAAAACCACTTCGCTGTAACCTTAAAAGGATGGCTCTTATGTGAATTTGTCTCGGTTAAAAAATAAAAAAGGCCTGAGCTTGCCATTCTTTGGAATAACTTCTTTTTGGAGGTAAATAACATGAAAACTAAATGAAATATTTATATAGAGATAGTCTACTGTTGTAATGTTTTTGGGTCACCACTAATTGCCATACTGAAAATGTAAGTGTGTGCTACAAGACTGAAACTGTACCAATTTTTAGGCACACCTATAAAAAAATCAGTCCTTTTAAATTTTTAAAAATTTATTTTTGGCTCTGGGAATTGAACTCATGACCTAGTGCTCGCTTGGCAGGTGCTGTGCTGCTGAGCTATATTCCCAGCCCTTAATTAAAAAAATTTTTTTTTTGGCATCAAGAATCAAACTCAGGACTTTACGCGTATCAGGCAGGCGCTGTGGCACTGAGCTGTATCTGCAACCCTCTTTTTTTGGGGGGCGGGGAGAGACTGGAGCTCGAACTCACAACCTCCACTTGCCAGGCAGGTGCTTGTGCCACTGAGCTGTATACCTGGCCCTTTTTATTAAAAATTAAAGTGGGGACTGAATCCACAGAGTGCTGAGCTGGATCCTCAGCCTGTCATTTTTTAAAAAACTTGATAGAACTAAGTTGCCCAGGCCTGCCTCAAGTTTGGGAACCTCCTACCTCAGTCTCCTGAATAACTGGGCTTACAGGTATATGCAGTGGTACTTGGCCAAAATCAGTATTTTTCAATTCAACCTGCAGACTTTTACATTTAGTGGTGAAGAGTTGGATGGATGTATGGATATAGATAGACAGACAGACAGACAAATGGTAACTAATGTCAGACATGTGGCCAGAAAGGGTGCCCCTGCAGCAGGTAGAAGCTGAGAGAACCTTTCTGCAGTCAGGACCCTTATGCCATGGCTCCTTCACCTGAAAGGACTCCAGGGCTTCAAAGCAAGTGTAAGAAGACACTGATCAGAGGTGACCAGGTTTGGGCAATCCTAGAGGAGCCAGGGCTCAGAGTGGCAGGTAACTCACCCTCTACCCCGACAGTTTGGAGAAATGAAGCTCCATATCAATGGTACAATAACCAGAACACCTTACCTTCTGTTACCATGATTTCTACATTTCTAATCCATTTTAATGAAAATAGTGCCAAGTTCCATAGAATCCCAAATGTGATTTAATTTTTCCTAAATAATTCAGTGGCCACATGATAATGAATATTCATTACTGCGTCTCATTTCTACTTTTCTACTTTAGCTTCGGTGTTAAGATTTCTCTCATCTCACTTCTGTTAGCTGAGTATTTCTAAAGAACCGGAAGTTAGGAGCCTGCGTTTCTGTATAATAACCAGAAGCTCACAGCCTTGCCTGCCACCACCACACACCAGGGAAGGCCTGGGCTTGTTTTCTGAGGGGTGAGATGACACTGGCACAGGAGAGGCAGGTGGCACCAAAGTTTACTCTCCATTGTGAAAGGAACATCAGTTGGAACCATGAACTGATACTGTTCCATCTAATTACCAATAAATTCTTTTATATGGTTTATATTTTTTCCTAAATTAGAACTCATATTTCCATGAATAAATGGAGTAACCCTAAATTCGAGGTTAACAGTGAATCAGCATTAAATCTAGAATTCCTTCTATTCCCTTTCTGAGCTGTCTCTCCTTTAACTGAGGACAGCTCAGGCAGGGTAAGAGTGTCAGGAAAAGCCCAGAATGCCAATAAGAAGAAGAATCAAAGGAGAAGGGAAAAGAGCAGAGGGAGATGGGGAGAAAGAAGGAGGTAATTAACTAATTAGGCTCACTGCCCATCGTGTCTAGGTATAGTCAGTTATCATGAATGTGGTATTCTCCCCACTTGTACTTTCTGAGTACTGCAACCAAGTGACAGAAACCACTTTAGACATGTTGTTCACCTGCTAATTTCTGTCCCTAACATTCAGCCCCCAACCATTTCTTACTTCCTTCATAGCACCCACACCCACATCCACTACACCTTCTATGCCACTCTCAGCATTCAGCTTTTCTGGATTCACAAAGCATCACTCACACCAATGAGTTACCACTATGTTCTCGGTTCTCTGTGTTTAAGACTGTTCTGAGGACCAGGGTGATGCCATCTACGCTTCCAGTGGTCTGGTTCTCCCACCTGCATTCTCAGAATACCATCAACGGTTTGATAAATTCTTGCAAGTTCTCAATGTTATCCTAACCCAACAATATTTACACTTAATACACCTATAAACAACTGAAAACACGAACACCAAAACCTTTTTTGACTTACCTATTATGCTATGAGTCAATCATGAACACTGAAATTACTTTCTCTATTGCTGACTTTTAGAGTAAAATTACTATGTAAAAATTTAAAAATATGAAAAACAGTATACCAAGGATTTTGTCTTAGAATATAAAGTAAAAGTAATGTAACTGAGAAACGCTAAGAAGACTGTATGTTTGTAGAACTCATGTAAGGGTCACAAAATCATTAGGTTTGAAAATCCTCTAAGAATACTTTTAAAAAATAGGGTTGACAGTTTTTCACTTGAATTCATTTGGCAGAATGTCCTAGCAAACTTATGCGTTCTCTTCCACCCCGAAGTACAAATGCAGGTACACGGTTCCTTGTCTGAAAAAGCAGGACCTCCTGTGCCATGTACATGTGCAAGGAGCACCCCAAAGTAACAGATCGTATGATCAGCACATAACAATGGGAAATGCTCCATTCCTTTTTCTTTTTGTTCACAGAGCAGCGAGGAAATGTATTCACGCGCCTGTGTATGCATGAAAGCTGACTGAAGTTACTACCAGTATGCTGTGAATGTTACCTCTACAGGGTGCTGTAATACACAGAAGCACAGCACAGTATGCTTTCCACACCACAGCCAATCTGAATTCTACTTTAGGTACAGCTACCATGCCCTGACAGCTACTGGATGGTTAATCTTGACCGATGACTTGACTGGCTGGAGAGATGCCTAGGAGACAGTAAAGCATGCTCTGGGTGGGGCTGGGTGGCTCATGACCTTGGAGGTTGCATCTGGTCCCTGGCCCTTCTTTTAGGGCTCTTCTCCTGTGCTCTGCATCCTGATGGCCACTCAGGTGAGCAGTTTTCCTCTCCTATGCTCTTCTGCCACGATGCTTCTGCCTTGGAGGGAGGTGACATGGACTAAAACTTCTGAAATCATGCACCAAAATAAACTCTTCCTCCTAAGCAGAGTATGTCAGGTATTTTGTCACAGCGAGGAAAGCTGACCAATATGGTGCCTTTTTCTTTCCTATGACTCAAATGAAAATTAACTGATCCGTTCTTCAAACACACGTTTCTAATGTAGTAGAATTACATCTTAAATGGAATGAAAGTCGGCTAGGTTTCTCCTCTTCACTGTTTGCCAGCTTTCCTGCTCACTGTAGGTACCATGCCATCCAAAATCTCTACAGTACTGGACCTCCACTACCTTCAAATGCCTAGAACACAGGCAGCAACCAGAGACTAAACAGCTACAAAAAGAACTGCTTCGCGGCCTGCTGGACCACTAGGAACTGCTTCACAGCCTGCTGGACCTCCAGGAAAGAGGTACTGCTGCAAAATGCCTACTTAACCAGCACCAGACATTTATATAGACTATGAGTAGCGATGTATCAGGTCCTAAGTTTAACCCCAGTACCACACATGCATGCGCACATAAACACACACACACACTCATGACCAAGATCACGAGAGTTTCAAAAATGAATGAATTATGCATACTTCTGTGTTTTTACATGTGACTAAATCAACAGGAAATGGTTTTTGATGATTTCTAAAATTGCCATTAAAATATATCTGCCCCAGGCATACCCATTTCCCCACTCCACCAAAAAAACTCAAGACTGCAAATTTAAAAACCTGCCAAAATAAAAACATCTTTGTGCTCACAAGGGCAAGTTTTAGTTATACAAAAAATGCACATACATGACATGTCTTGCCTCCAGCTAAATAAGTGTCCCTCTATTGCTTAGGTCAGTGGTATAGAGATGGACAGTGGAGGTGTAGGTGATGCTCAAACACCCTGGGCTGGGTGTACACCAAGACAACCACCACGGCAGTCTCTGTAGGCTTCAATGACCACAGCACATCATCTAATATAGCTGTACATACAAGGACAGCAACAAAGCTGCAAGAAAGGAGAGCTCAAGAAATGCTTTACTAAAGTTTATTCTAAGTATCACCTCCCTAGAAAATTTATTTATTTAGAATTTTTATTTTATAGTTTTGTGTAGCTGGGGTTCAAACCGAGGGCCTTCCTCATGTGGGCAGGACCTCCCCTACTGTGCTACATCCAAAGCTCAAAAGGTTTTATTGTTTTTTCTTTTTTTGAGATACCGCTGAAAAGTTAAGGTCACAAACTTATGTGAACACTCATTAGGCTGAGGAGCATGTTTTTGGAGTATGCCGAAAGCTGGGAAGGTAGCAGACAGTGACACCGTAACAAAAGTGGCATCCTGGCCAGTATGCTTCCGGTTCTGGTTCACACTGGTCACTGTGATGCACACTGTATAAACCAATCCCCAACTGACAAGCCATTTTGCCTCGTACTTCCTGCCTGCTGATCCTATGTAAGCCCGAGAGCACCAGCAATCAAGATCTGATATTCTGGGAATGACTCTGATCGGTGCCCTTCAATGGAAAATAAATCTGCCTCCAACCCTGGGTGTGGTTTTGGTGTTTCTGCCCACATAACAACCCAGCGACAGACACTCACGGGCCTCTCGATGAGGTCGATGCAGGGCTGCAGGTCGAGGCCGAAGTCGATGAAGTTCCACTCGATGCCCTCGCGCTGGTACTCCTCCTGCTCCAGCACGAACATGGTGTGGTTGAACAGCTGCTGCAGCTTCTCGTTGGTGTAGTTGATGCACAGCTGCTCGAAGGAGTTGAGCTACAGGGGTTGAAGGGGGCATTGTCCACACGTGGGAAGGGCAGGGAGGACGGACGGGAAGAACTAACCAGCTAGTCATCCGGAGAGTTCAGGGAAAATCACTCGTTAGCTATCACCATTACTGAGTCTACCTAATGACAGCAACTACACCAAGGAAAGGGTCCCCCAACCTGTCACTCACCCCCCACAGCCCTTTCTGAAAAGGTAGAGAGAGAAGAACAGATGAAACAAGTATGCTCAACATGTACCTGAGCTATGGAAATGAGATGATACCTTAGAGATACATGCTGATGGAGTGACT
Organism: Hydrochoerus hydrochaeris; assembly: GCA_004027455.1. Classification (NCBI taxonomy): domain Eukaryota; kingdom Metazoa; phylum Chordata; class Mammalia; order Rodentia; family Hydrochaeridae; genus Hydrochoerus; species Hydrochoerus hydrochaeris. The sequence goes on from PVLA01000356.1 coordinate 320,379, forward strand.
CACAAAGAGAACTATTCGGGTCTTACTAGTGGACAGGGAAGAACAGAAACGAAGGAATGAGTGAGTGAGAAAGCAGGGGGAGGGGAGAAAAAGGGACTAGGGGAGACCAGGGGGCCAGAAGGTGGGTACACGTGTAAGCTGTGCAGCTGGTTCTGCTGCATCCTCATCACCGAGGATGCGCTCCAGAGAGAGAGCAGGGAAACCTCAACTAAAGAACCACCTTCACTCCCCAGGGCTGTAACGGGCACTCGCTACGCGCGAGGCGCTCAGTTGCTTTTCTATCCAGGCCCTTCATCAAGCATTTGACCTTGGCCAGTACTGAAGGTGACAAAGATGACACTGCACTGCTCGCATGAGGGGGATCTGAGCCTCTTCTCACCCAGCCACTTCCTTCTGTGGGAACTGGGTCCCATTTTCTACTGTGTTATTGAACAGATGAAGTGATGGATGGATGAAGAGGTATGACTTTTCTTAAAGCAATACCCTACATACTACAAGTGCACTACCTGGTTCACATGAAGAGGACCCATAAATAACCTTTCTTCATTATAAAAAGCAACTTTCAATTAGAGAGGACTCAATCAATCTCCAAGGGACAGATTTATGGCCTGAAAAAGCCTCTCCAATCTTCTGCACCTGGTGGAGCGTTTGCACTACTTTAGAATAAGGTCACGCAGGAGGGCAGGGCCGGGGATTGCCCTGGGAACACTGGTTCCCAGCTGGCATCTCAGAGAAGCCCCATAAATACTTAGAGGCTGCCCCACTGTGCTTCTTCATGTTTAGATAAATGGATTTAGCTCTTTAGGATTAGAACATTTCATGATTTAAGTTTGGACTAAAGTATTTTTTTAAATGAATTTCTACTTTTTTCCACATTTAGGTCACAAACTCCAACTCTATTTTAAAATAACTGATTACCTTTTTTGTGTTGCTGGGGATCAAACTGGAGGGGGCCTTAGACATGCCAGGCACACACTTTCCTGTGGAGCTACCGCCCCATCCCGAAAGAACTGACTTTAAAATCAATCATGGTATAAACTTTAAAATGCATGAACAGCTGCTCTGAACAGTCTCAGTTCAAACCCCACTTGTTCTTCCCATGTCAACTGTTTCACCTATTTCTTGGATCTTTCTGGAGATACTGATCTATGCATCCTCAAATGTGTGCAGAACCTTGATTTCAGAAACTTCACATATCTCGGAGTCTTCCTATATGTTAGTATACCCAGCCCCTCATGCTTTATGTGGATGTGTAGCATTCACTGTTAACACGCATGAGCTAACTGAACCAGCCTGAGTGGTGAACGTTAATTAAGGCTTTCCTTTCTCATGACAGACAAATGTGTGATTTTATTTACATACATCTTTCTGTCTGTATATTTTTTTATTAAAGCTGTATTTCTTTTAATGCTTTGTTTTTAAATACTCCTTTTCAGTATTTTATTGTCGATTTCTTACTTTTTTATTTTTCAAATTAAATTTAAAACAAGGTTGCTTAGTTCCTTCTACTGCTTAAAATTCTATTATTAAGTTTTAAACAACTATGCTCAATTTACAAGTAGATATTTTGAAGGTTTATGCCTTTATGATACCTTTTGCAACCAGGACAGGGCATATCTCTTCCTCATTCTTTGCAGTAGCACTGTAAAGTCACCTTCATCTAAGGTGGCCCATTTTTTTTTTGTTTTTGGTGGTACTAGGGATTGAACCCAGGGCCTTCACAATGCACTGCATCCCCAAACTTTCCTTCTTTAATTTTTTTTTTAAGATAGGGTCTAAGTAGTTCAGGCTAGCCTTGAACTCACCATGTAGCATGGACTGACCTTGAACTCACAACAATTCCCTGCTTTAGCCTCTTGAGTGCTGGGATTCAAGGCATGTGCCATCACACCTGGCTTAAATTTATTTTTTGATATTCTAACTGTTTTTGTTGCAGTTGGAAAAGGGAGGTTTTTTTTTTTTTCCATTGCATCTTTGATTATGCCCAGGTACCTTTCAAGGTTTCTCAAATTATTTACAAAGCAGTAAACATTAAAACACTCTCTCAGAGCAGGAGTGGCAAGATCAGCAGCTGAAACTGCATATCCCAGTACCAGATCGGTTTTTTACTGTAAAAACTAGCATATTAAAGGTTTTATTTTAAAACAAGGCAACTCAGTACTCAAGTGGCTAAATACACTAATCAAAGTTAGCATTTGATATCTAGCCTAGTACATATAACCTCTATCCATATCTGTATTTATATTTTTAGGAGATTATAATTTTATCAGTCTCTGCAAATCCACAGCAGGTGGGTCGACCTTTGCCATGCTTGACTCTGTGTAGGTATCTGGAGAGATCTAGTCAGATCAGGGATGCAATCTACCCTCAAATTCTTTCTCATTCCTCAATAATGGCCAACTATCACTACAGCACATGCCTTCTCTAGACGGGTGTGGCATTCCTGTTTATTTGATCACAGCATCCTCCATGGTATTACCCATAAATTCATGAACTTGAGTTTTGCCATTCACTGTACAGAATGGCAGGAACCATACCTGCTTACTTGTCATTATAACTGGCACTGGATCTAGTATACAATGAACCTTAATGTTTGCCAAAAAGAAGAAACAGAAAGAAGAGCAGAAGGAAGGAGAGAAGCAGGAATACCTCAAAAATCTCGAATCCAGCAATATCGAGGATTCCAATAAAAGATGCTCCCTGACGTTTGGTCCTGTCCAGAGCCTTGTTGATCCGGTGAACCAGCCAGCGAAAGAGCCGCTCATAGGTAGCTTTTGCCAATGCTTCTACTGCAAAATCTGCCTATAATTAGATAGCATCAACCTTTTAACCCAGAAACAATCTCAGCAAAGCATGAATAGCTATTACACAGGGTTTGATGTTACACAATATTCAAAAAACCTGAAGTGGCGTTTACTGCTTAGACAGATCTTGATTTACTTTATACGTCCACAGATGGCACTATTAGCCCAATTAAATAAAAACTGGGCATGATCACCGTGGGGGCTGGGTAAACCCAGGAAGGAAGAACAACCACCCCACTCCACCCCTATTCTCCCTCGTGTTCACAGGGTTCGGAGTGGCACAGTCTTGTCAGCTGGCTCAACTGCCCTTTGCCACCAAGAGTGCTCTCCCAACGTGCCTGGCCAAAGCCATGAATGGCTCTCTTAAAACAGCCCACAGCTAACTGGTCAGATTCATTTGTTCTTTCTTTTTCTTAATCTTCTAGAGAGACAGTTATACTCTGCAGGTGAGATAGGCCTTAAAGGCACTCTGTGGCCCAGGCTGGCCTTGAACTCTCAGCATCCACCTGCCTCAGCCTCCTGGAGCTGGGATTAGAGAATTCACCACTACACCCTGCGACCCTGTTTTTGATGCTGCACTCTGCAGAAGTGAGGACAGGTGGCCACCCTTCTGCTGGTTTGTCTATTAATTTGTTCATCCAAGCAGAAATGTTTCAGAATTTACTCAAAAAACTTTTAAAAATTCTTGGGGAAGAAAAACTAAATATACTTCAAAAACTACTCATTTGGTACCAGGAAACATTCACACAATAGGATTTTCCATCATTTAGTTTGTCACATGTCAATCAGAGGATCCAAAGACCCTGGCTTAGTCAAACAAACCCGCAGTAACAATAAGCGCTGAACTTACTTGTTCTTTGGTCTGGGCTTTCTGCACATAGTCCCGACCAACCTTGATCCGGGGAGTGAGGATGGCCCGAGTGAACTCCATCACATTCATTCCAAGCAGATGACACAGCTTCTGGGCAACTGAAACGGGAAAGCCCCTAAGTACTCCATCACAACATTCAATCAACACTTGTAAAGCCCTGGCAATTTGCACGCTGTACTAAGAAGTAATTAAATAAAGGCCTTGAAGTTAGACAAAACTTTAGGTCTGGGGAAAACCACCCTCTACACTTCCAGGTTAGTAACATGCCCATTTTAGGCTGTGAAAAATGGTGAGGCAGCCTCTACCCTCCTTGACCTCTAGCAGAGTGACCTGGTCCTCTTCTGCCTAGGGGGTCGTTTTGAGATTTAAGAACCAAACTACAGTATTGCATGCCTTATCTAAATCTTAAAAGTATTCCATGCTAGTCTGATTTAACCGTATGAAAGCCACATGGGGGGGCAGGCCCATGTGCCTATCTAGCACTCTGACTGGGTGACAGATACTACATTTAAGTCAGAAAATGATGATGGATACAGAGGAGAGGCAGGTCCTGTGGATGTCATAGAGTTACACTGTTACCAAGCCTCAAGTGAACGGTTACAAGCAGGATTACTCCAAGGGCAGAGCTGCGAGTTTGCCAGCCCTCAGTGCCACAGGAGAATGGGGATGCCCCCAGGAAGCAAGGAAACTTAACTCAATAATCGAGCATCACTCGCGGTGTTATGGTAATCCTCACCTTTCTTTCTGCTCTCAGACAATAAGAAGCACAGTGACAGTTCTCATGGCTTATAAATACCTTTTTTTTTGGCTTCACAAATTTTTCCTCCTTAACAGTCTAAATTTAAATATTTTTTCTACATTCAAAAACCAGATGATTTCATATTGAAATCTAGATTTCCATCTCTCTTTGCAAAATCCAGCTTATGATGGGGTTATATCCCAATAAACTGATTGTAAACTGAAAAATATCCTAAATCAAAACACATTTAATACTAACACACTAAACCTGACAGCTTAGCCTAAGTTGCCTTTGACATGCTTCAAATAACCACATTAGCCTACAGCTGGGCAAAGTTATCTAACACGAAGACCATCTTACAATTGAGTGCTGAGTAACTCATGTAGTCTAAAAGGGAAACCCGGATGGCATGGGTAAGCTTTTGCCCCATCAGAAAGCCCAAAGGTTTTTAACCTCAAATCACCCTAAATTGGGGACCAGCCATGTATTAGGCGCCTGTTCTCCTGACAGCTCCCTTCCAGGAGACTTGTGTGAGGCTCCTTCCCCTCCATTCCCGATGCCTCCTCCATGCAAAGTAGAGCAGCCTCCAGCGCCCTGCCTCCCCTTCCCTTTCCTGGGGTATGGGGTGGACGCTCATATAGGTGTGGGGATTTGTCACGCTGTGAGAGTCCCTGGGGAAACACCTGTACAGCCATATGTTCTTGGAGAGAAGCCACCAAAACAGAAATGAAAATCAGTATTTATAGGTTTACCTGTATTTTCTGGCATGGAAGCTTGATCAGTATTTCTTTCCTTTTTAAAAGAAATATTTCCAAACTGTAGCACTGAAGATACTACTTTAAGCATGGCTTCATATTGACAAAAGGAAAAAACAAAATGAATAAAAATATTTAATCAAAAGGCAGTAGAGACATAATCTAATTTATTTTGTGATAAAACTTAGCTATCTACAACTTTTTGATAAGATACATCATCTTCAGTATTTCATAAAAGTGAAGACGGTTCTAGTTAGTTCCCCAATCATGTTCTAGTTTGGATTATTTACCCCAAATGTACAAAGGTTACCAGAGTGAGGGTGGGAATCTTGGGGAAATCACACATACACAGAACCTCTTCGTGAGAGAAGCCCATTATGTGCATTGCTTCCATGGTCTCCTGAAAGTTATCCTTGTCTTGCTGGCCCGGAATAGGGATGTAGCCATTGGAGAGAAATCTGTAGTTATTAAATCCTTCAAGAAGTAAATCAGCTGAAAGGAAATACCATGAGGTAAGATTCAGCAAATATTCATAAGCACAGTAAGTACCACACTAATACCATGTAGAACACCAGGAGCACACACACACACACGCACACACACACACGCACACACACACACACACAGACACACACCCTGTCAGCCACGGCCGTTCCCTCCTTCAAACACACAGCCATGCACAACTCCCCATGAAGAACGATGTGAAAAGTGTAAAAACCTTCAGAGAAGTGCTCAGGATAGTCATTTCTACCTTACATTTCAAATTCAACAATTAGAAAATGATGGGAATTTGACTTTTTTTTTTTTTTATCAGTACTGGGGATCACACTCACGACCCTGTGCTTGCAAAGTAGGCACTTATGCTGCTGAGCGAAATCCCCAGCCCCTAATGATGGGAATTTTCCAGGTGACTTTATTGTTTTCAGATTCGTTTCAGGGATCTTTTGAAGAAAATCTTTTGAGACTCACAGTCTATATTCCAATCAAGTGGTTTATATCACACATTAGGTTAGATATGGGCCAAACAGTCTCTAGCCAGTTTATTTAAATCGTGATTGTGTGTGTGTGATACAGGGGCTGTGTATGCTAAGTATGCTTTCTACTTCTGAGCTACACCCCTGCCCTCCAAGCCAGCTGGCTGGGGTGGTGATCTAGTCTCTAGAGTGACGAGGAACAGGCTGTATGAAGACAGACTATGATGGATACCACCAGGAACCACTGGCATGGAGAGGCCATCAGGTAAGAAGGTCCCCCTTTGACGAGTGTACCAAATGATGCACAAGGATGCATCTCAAGAGCGATTACAAAACAAAGGGCTACTTTTCTCTAACAGACATGCAAATGTGCTCCCACCTTCCTCTGTAACTGGCTTACAGGTTTTCCTGCACAGTATTTCTGCAAATTGCTGATCTAGTTTTTTTTTTAAAGGTGGACTGGGGATTGAACTTATGAGTTTTGCACTGAACTATATCCCCAGCCCTTTTTAAAATTTTGAAATAGAGGGCTGGGGATGTAGCTCAGCGGCGTAAGTGCCTGCCTGGCAAGCATGAGGTCGTGAGTTCGATCCCCGGTACCCAAAAAAATAACTGAATCAGTAAAATAAATAAAGAATAAGGTAAAGTAAAATTTTGAAATAGGATCTCACTAAGTTGCTAGGCTTCCCAGGGTGGGCTTGAATTTGAAATCTTTTTGCCTCAGCCTCCCAGAGTGCTAGGGTTACAGGCACGCACTTTCATGCCTGACTCTGTCTCCTAATTTTTAACTATATCACATTTAACATCTATTAGGTATGGTCTGATTTTTTTTTCTGTCCTTCTCAACCTTTCATCCCCTGTTTTGATTCATTCCTATGCAGAGTTATTGCTTGTGTGAAAGCCTGAGGGTTTTACTCCTTTCACACTGGGATGAGCTTGACTTTTAAGCCTCTTCTTCAAAATAACGGCTTGTCAGCCCCTTGAAAGGCCTGTCTCTAACCTCGGGGTTTGATGCTTCCACAGATGCCTGCAGTTAGCCAAAGCCCAGACCTGGGACCAAAGACCCTTTGCTGTATGTGCAAAACACCTGGGTAGCCCACAAAGACCCACACAGAAGCAACAGTGGCTTCGAAACTCAGAGGAGACTGACTGCAGAGCTGTGCATGTTTTCTTCTCATGTATTTCTGACACAGCGAAATTCTCATGCTCACACGCCTATCTAAGCTCCCAGGCTTTGTGATTCCTGATAGACAGACAGACAGACAGACAGACAGACACCCACCCACCCACCCACCCACCCACCCACCGCTGGCTCTTTCTAGCACTAGTGGAAGCATAATATGTACTTAGTTGGAAATCTAGGAATACAAATACTTATTATTCTACTGTATTAATTTATTTTTTCTTTTCCATAGGTACGAGTTGAAGCACGATTACACAAAAATACATCACTTGTCTTCCACTTCAAATTTTTTTTAAAGAAAGAAAGGTACAAAAGATATATAACGACCTGTCATTTAAGACAAGGTACTCACTTCATGGCATGGAAATCCAATTTTGTTTTCATTTCCATGATTTAAACAGCTAGCAATTTGGGGAATATGTGTAAAGATTTTCAATATTAACCAAGAAATTCAACTGAACATGAACTAAATGCCCTGTCACTTACACTTCAGGTGCTCTCCTGCCCCAGACAGCAGCTGGTAAAAGATGTGAAAAGTACGTTCGTCTTTTGCCTGACGAACAGCACGAGATTTCTCCAGAAGGTCTGAGCAGATGGTTAAGGATTAAGTTATTATAAAAAGAACCTTTTTCAGTGTCTACACAAATTTAATTTGCAAAAATCTTTTTCTCTAACACTTACCATATATATACGTTTTTTTTAAAGACTCTTTATAACATTTTTGTGTTTTTTACTTTTTTACTTTATTTTTTGAGAGAGGGTTTTGCTATGCAGTTTAGCCTGGCCTTGAACTCACTTTGAAGCCCAAGCTAGCTTTGAACTCTCAGCAATCCTCTTGCCTCAGCCTCCTACATGCTGAGATTACAGGCATGCACTACCCATGCCTGGATTTTTTAAAGCTTTTTTGAAACAGGGTCTTGCTGTATGGACCAGGCTGGCTTTTCACACATGGCAATCAATCCTCCTGCCTCAGGCTCCTGAGTGACAGGATTACAGGTGTAGCCACCATGCCTGGCTATCAATTATGTTACAATGAACCATTCTATAGACTTGTCCTTTGTATGTGAAAAAATAAAATAAATGTGATTTATGTTTCTCACTAATGTACAATCACTGGCTGGGAAGGACCACCCCATTCAATCTGATTTGGGTGACATCTGAAGAACACAGTACTATGCATAAAATGCTATTGAAAAAATACACTTGCTTAACACAAGAGAAGCCTTATCAGTCCCAGATTAACACAATTTTACAAAGAGGAAAACCAAAGCACAAAGAAATTAATCAAAACACAGCTACTGAGTGGGACAGCAAGGGACGAAAACCCACGCTGACCCCAGGTACACGGCCCACTGCTCTGCTATGACAGCCCCTGCTGAAAGCCCTGTGCTTATTCCTCCACATCCGCACATCGGATTCCCTCCCTAGACGCCAAGGTGGCTACAGTGAAACGAAAGCTGTGAGCAGACTGAACACCGGCCCTCCCTTCACTGTGTGAGAAACCACTGAGGTCAGTGCCTAGGACCTGCTGCATTCCCCTGCCAGGACTTCCTAGGGGACAGAGCTTGCAGCAGCCTCAGGCCACTCCCAGATGCCCTGGAAGCCCCAGGAGGGTCCGTGGCTGGCCTCTCCCAGATCTGTGTCACTGCTCACTGGAGGCGAGCCTTCCCTGGGGCCACCACAGGAGTTAATTCTGTTGTGCCAGACAGCCTGAATTTTCAGTATCCCGAGCACATCCTCCATAGTGTGAGAAATACATTCACATGAATGATGCTCTAACACCCTTCTATGCAGAACGTTAAAACCGTAGCTTCACTCCCCTGCGATTTCAAGTGTTTCTGTCCCCACCCTTCTGCTTTGAAAGTATCTACAGACATAACATACTACCACAAATGTAAAAACTTCAAAATAACCCTCAGCAAACTGATTTGAACATATTTCTATCACTGGAGACTATCTGTCAGAGAACTATCCCCCATGTGCTTTCTTTTCTTTTTTGTTTTGGTACTGGGGATCAAACTCATGACCTTACGCTTGCAAGGCAGGCGACTGTACCACTGAGCTAAATCCCTGGCTCTCCCCATGTGCTTTCTAACTGAGATACGATCATGCAGAAGCCTGCTGTTTTATTATATGTCAATCAAATTTGTCTTATAGGTACCTGCTGTTTATTAGGGCCAGGCTATGCCTGTGACATTTCTTAGGAGTTTTCTAGAGATTTGGCATTTTATTTCTTCCTTTAATTTATTCTACTAAGTACTATCTGAAATTACTTTAACTATAATTTTTAAGACTTATTTTACTGAGTACATGTTTAACCTACAAACATCAGAAGCAGATGGCAAACCATGGGTGAGCACAATGGTAGCTGTTTTATTTTACATCCAGATGTCCCCCCAAAAGCCTCATGTGCTCATAAGTGTGGCTTTGGGGAGGTGACTGAACCAGGGAGGTGATCAGTCCACTGATGAGTTTATAGCTAACCGTGGCGCTGGCAGGTGAAGCCTGGGTCACTGGGAGGGTGGTCAAGAAGGGTCCATCTCCATCCTTCTTCCTGTGATTGCTCTGCCATGAGCTGTTTCTCCTCTGCTACGTGGCCCTGGCTTGGAGCAGTTGCCTATGGACTAAAAGTGCTACAAACTGTGAGCCAAAGCAGATCGCGCCTCCTTTGATTTGTGGCTGCTGGCTATTGTGTCTCAGCAACCACAGCTGAAGAACAGTTGCAGGTAACATTCATCAAAACATCCTACAAACACTGTGCAACTCCCTATCTCCTCATGTGTATATGTTACGGCCAAGTTTTAAAAACAGTACTAGAAACATCCATACCACATTGGAGTTAATATTCAGTAGCTGAAGGCATCTGTACGAGCAGCTATGCCTGTAGGTGTAAGTTTTATCACGTGGGTAACAAGAGTGACATCGCCAAAGGTTGCTATGCCGCTGCAGGAAGACTGACCCACTTGTTTGGAGCATGCAACCGTGAAAAAGGATACATGTTTCAATGTTTGCCCCAACAATATAGCCAGTTACATCAAAGTTGATCCGAATAAACTTGCCCTGAAAACAAAAAAGAAAAAAAAATTAACAAGGACATAGAAGATCTGAGCACTATAATAAAATACCAATACAAAGTACGCCACTGGGTAATTATGAATTGCTACAGAAATGGATCTCATTATACTGCCTCAAATAAAAAAAATTAAAAAAAAAAACCCAAAAAACCCAGCAACAGAATAGACCACCTTCCCGAGTATCACACAATAAAACTAGAAACTGTCTACTAAAGGAAAGTACTGAACACTAGTCATTTAGAACCTTTACAAAGTTTTTCTAAATAATCTGAGATAGTGTAATAGCTTCAAAGAAACACTGTATCTAGTCTTCTGATAGATTCTGAAAATCTGAATAGGACAGATAATTTCCTAGGAAAATAGAAATCCATGCAAGGAAAAAAGAGAGAAAACATAAAAAGACCATAATCATATCAAGTAACAATAAGGTTAGCAGTGAGACCAGGGCAGGAAAACTTCTACGTGATTTCAAAAAGCTGTAAAATTCCTTAGGACAGTGTGCTAACAGTATAAGCACTGAGATACAGACCCATGGAACAGAAAAGATTCCAGAAAAAGACTACACAGGTAAGGCTGGTTCATTTTCAACAAAGGTGCCGCGGTAATTTATGGTTTTTGAAAAAATATGCAAAACAAAACAAAATGGATCTAGGTCCTTACACAATATACAAACATTAACTTGAAACAGACCACAGACTAAAACCAAAAACTTCTTGGGAGGCACAGGGAGGAGGATCACCGCAGATTCCAGGCCAGCCTGGGCTACAAAGGAAGTTCACGGCCAGCCTGAACTACATAGTGAGACCCTGTCTCCAAAACAAAACCAAGCCACAAACAACAACAAAAAACAATAAACTTCTCAAACGAAACAGAAGGAAATCTTCATGATCTTAAGTTAGATAAAGACTTGTTACAATTCAAAAGGTATAAACCATAAAATTAAAAATTGATAAGCTGTATTCATCAAAATTTAAAACTTCTACTTATCGGTCTCAAAGACATTGTAAAGAGGGCCAGGGATTTAGCTCAGCGGCATAAGAGCCTGCCTGGCAAGCGTGAGGTTGTGAGTTTGATCCCCGGTACAAAAAAAAAAAAAAAAAAAAAAAAAAAAAAGACATACTAAAGAAAATGCGAAGCCCACAGAGTAGGAGAGAATACATGCAAAACACATACAACAGTAAGATAACCCAGTTAGAAATTGGCCACACACTTCATCAAAAAAGATAAACAAATGATCAGTTAAGTACATGGAAAATGCTCAAGGCAGCCTGAGCAATTTAGTGAGATCCTTCTCAAAAAGTAAAAAAGGGCAAAGAATGTAGCTTACTGTAAAGGCACCAGGTTCAATTCCCAGAGAGGGAAAAAAGGTTAATATCATGAGATATTAAAAAAAATCAAAATTAAAACAGGCACAAATATAGCCACTAGAATGGCTATAATTTTCAAGAAAGACCAGCAAGGATATAGAAGAACCAGAATTCTCCTACAATTTGAGGAGAATGCAAGATGGTACATTCACAATGGAAAATAGTTTGCTAGTTTCTTAAAAGTTAAAAGTTACCACATGATCCAGAAATGCCACTTCTAGGTAGTTATCTAAGAGAAATGAAAGCATATGTCCATAGAATTGCATAAGAATATTCATAGCCACTTGAATAGCCCAAACAGGAAACAAATTTTATCAGTTAGTGAATGAATAAAGAAACTCTAGTCTTTTCAGACAATGGGATACTGTGGAACAATAAAGAGGAACAAACTCAACAATATGGATCGATCTTCAAAGTAACATGCTGTGTGAAAGAAGCTAGACGTAAAACATGAATATAGGACGACTATTTCCTTGATATTTAAAGAAAACAAGATTATAGGGGCAGAAAACAGATTGGTGATTTCAGGGTTAGGGGTAGGAGGAGGGGATTGACTATATATGTTTATCTGCACTCACTGAACTGTGAAGGGTGAAATGTAATGTATGTAAAAAAAAACCCCAATAAAACAAACAATGAGGGAGAATCTTAGGGCTCCCTAGGTAGATCCAAAGTTTAAAACACACGTCAACCTCTATTCCCTTCATTTTCTACAAACACACTGAACACACTCCTTTCTGATCAAAGTAAAAACCATTAGACTCACACACTTCTTGTGTTTCCAGGCACCTTGTCCCCCTCCTTTTAACCTGTCGTGTTACAACACTTCTCACCCTTTCAAATATGTTTGTCTTCCAGTGCATAAGAGTGATAAGTTTGGGGAAGCTCCCACTGAACTTTCTAAACTATATTCTTTATTATTTTTAATGGAATACAAGTAGAAATTAATATTTAAAATGCTGTTCTTATTTCTATAAAAATTTCACACAAAAATAATTAGAGAATAATGATAGTTAATACAGTGTGACTTGTGCTCTGAGAAACACTGGCTGGCCATTCTTTTAAGATCAAGACACACAGAATACATAACACACTTTAATTCCTTTGTTCATCCCTTTTCCTTTCCCTCCTTTTCCCCTCCATTCATTCCTTGATCTCTTTATTTTTTCTTCTTTTTTGTGGGGGGTTATGTGTTTACAGGACATGTTTATATTCTTTGTGAGGAGTTGCTACCTATACATTACACATATAAGCTTAAATGCTGCATTGTTTCTCATACAAGAAACTCAGTAAAAATAAGGAACAAAACAAAAGATGGATAGTAGGCAGAGACAGATGGCTCTCAGTGGGAAATGGGATCAAGAGATTGTGGAAGGGGAGAGAGAGGGGAAGAACGAGATCAATAACTGATTCTTAAAAAAGAGCTCCTTCACCATGTCTTAAGTGCCCCTCCAACTGTCCCCACCAAAAAATATAAACACTCTGCGTCCTAGTGTCTAAAAGCTTTGCTCTGCACGAGATACATGGGGAGTCTGACATAGGCAGGGCTCGGCCATCGTCCTAACAGATGTGCCTTCCACTAAGGGTCTGCTCCTCGATGCCACTACACCGGCAGGAGTTAAAGCACAATTCCTGAGGAAGAAAGGCATTTTGTGGCAGAGACTATGACATCTGACAGCAAAATACATGGCAAATCTGAAGACACTTTGAACATGGGTTTAACATACATGACTGAGTATGCGACAACGCTGGGACTCCCTGAGAAGGCAGCAGGGTGTGAGTTATCGACACCTATGATGTTTCTTAACCTGGAGAAAAATGATCTCAGGTCACCAAAGTTATCGAGGCATTGATATACATTCCAGTGGAGACTGCAGTGCACGTCCATCATCAGGAGGCTGCTGCTCATCAGTGCAGAGCGTTAAGCATTTCCTTCTGGAGAACCTGTCAATTAGGAGTCGCATAAAACAACAATGTGCTTCCCTGGATAGTTTCATGTTGGGGAGTTTTAAATTTTATTTGGATTTTTGTTTTTGGGGTGTTGTTTTGTGGTACTGGAGATGGAGTCCAGGGTCCTGCGCATGCTAGGTTAGCTAGGTAAGCAATCAACCACTGAGCTACACCTGTAGCCCTTAAAAGTTTTTTTTTATAATGGGAGAGCATGTCTCTCCCTTTTGCAATAGGCTCTTGTGACACCATAAAAATACTACTTTTGAATAAATAACACTCTTACAAAAATAATGCAGTAACAGCATTGAGAGATGCTGACCTGCTGCCCCCAAACTTAAGCAGGCAACCAAAGCTGAGCTCTTTCACACCTGAAGAACAATACAGGCAGTGGGGGTGGGAGGGCCACTATATGAACACACAGGAGTGAAAGCTTTGTAGGGACAATGTCACACAGGTGAAGCAGTCTGAGTTTATTACGTGCATTACTTGTTTGAGGCTAAATCATAATTTAAAGGGAATGTCTGTCTTATCTATTTTTAAGTTTGTTTATAACTAAACTACTCTAAAGAGCAGTGATTCTTGATCCACTGAAATCTGATTTCAACTTTTAAGTTCCAGGGAAATCTGCAGTCATTTTTAGGAGACGCAGCACCCGGGCTGCTGGAGCTGCTGGAAGGAACAGCTGCAGGGATCTACACTGCTTCCACCGGTAGGTCCTCACTTGTTACCGTGCTTCCCTTCCTTTGTCAGAACACAACACCTGCATACTTAAAACCATTAACTGTTCATAATGTTGAGAAGAGAAAAGGCCTTTTTTGTTCTGAAACTGTAAAACATTGCCATTTTCAGATTTACAAACACCAATTAGAATGGTCAATCCAACAAATTTTTTTTCATTTCCACATCAGTATTTCCTTCCACTAACTTTCATATATCTGCCTGCTCTCAATGTTCATCCGTCCGTATCTGAACTCTTAAGACATACATTCTGACACACAAGCATCACTCCAGATGAAGACAGTGTCAGGTGCCTTTTAGCAAAATAAATGGTCTAGATTCTTGTTGCAAAATACTGCTACTGACTGACTATCTGGATGCTAATGCCATTTTTTTTCTGTCCTCATAAATATATATTACTCTTGAGTTTAACGAAATTATAGACTATCATCTGAAAAATCAATCCCACACTTTGCTAGTGGACTCAATTTCACCATTATTAGACTGCACAGTATTATCTGGCCCTTTGCATTAACCTTCCGATTTGCCTCATACCGTACCTGTGAAGTGCTTTCCTCTGCTAATTTTCTTCTTACCATTAAGGGGAGAAAATGGAAATTTCTAATTTGTCAATGACCACTGAAAGCTAAAAGCAGACTTCAAAACTGTCACTATTCTTTTCATTTTTTTTAGGCACTACAATAAGCAAGCTACAGGCTGATGCAATAGTTACTGTAGCATCCTCCAGGCAATTCTTTATTTTTATTGTTTAAATCTTTCTTTTAGCATAGTTGGCAATAAATGATAAAAATGATGAACCAATTCCTTTGATGATGAAAAAACAAAATGTTTCAACATACAGGAGAAAAAAAAAAAGACCACTAACATTAATACTTCCTATAGTATCTAAGACTCATAAAATGGCCCAAAGGGTCCATATGGTAATTACAAGAGAATAAATTTATTCTATTTTAAAAATAAGCATACTTTGTCTTTGTTCTTGGGAAGATCCCTAAGAATAAAGTTAAACTATTAAACCACATGAACAGTTAAAGCTGCTCAAAAAAGAAACTCAAAAACTAAAATTAAGTCCTGATGTTACAAGTGAGGTTTAAAATTCTTTATAAATTTTAAACAGCTGTATTGTCTATACACTACTTCGCTGAGTTAATTAAGAACTGCTATTTTAAGAGACAGTAGTCAAGAGGCAATATTATTATTTCAAAGCTATAAAGGACACAACACTAACAGAACTGCCCAAGCAAATACCTTCTCAAAGCTTCTCATTTTAACACCACAGCTTAGGTTAATTGAAATCATACGGTATCACCTAAATCTTACTTAAGAAAATATTTCACTTGCAAAATTTGTTATATCCAGTAATACAAACTTACAGCTTACACCAATATGTCTACTTGACTCAATATGCTGTTGAGGTTTCAACTACTTACACTACTACTGAGCTCTTACTCCTTTTTCTTTACCACCTTTGCCATTTTCAGAATTACAAACACAAATTAGAACGGTCAATCCAACAAATTTTTTTCAATTCCACATCATTATTTCCTGGAAGGTCAAAATCCACCAAGCAAAATAAATTCCTTATTTGAGCAATAAGATAATATTATCACACAGATAACTTTGAACTTAAGAATTATCCCTTTTCTATTTAGTAAATTTATTTTTTTTCCTCATTTCAGGAGAGATTATAAAATAGAAAAGAATGTTACAGTCAAAAAGTAACAGAAGAACATTAAGGGTTTAGCCCTCTGAATAGGTAACCTATGAAGAAATGGCCCAAAATAATTTAGACATACAATCACCTACTTGGATAAATAAGCAAAGTTTCCTGAGTGTAATACAGTCCGCTAATTTCCCCAGCCAAAATGTCCTTCTTCAGAGCTGGGTCCAGAGCTGTTACAGTGCTCTAGCCATTGTAGTGAAGCCCAAGAAGCATCACTGGGTTCAGTGACCAGAGCCAGGCACAGGGACAGGAAAGAGGGGCACAGCGGAGAAGAGCTGGGGATGCAGGAGCTATGGGGAGGGGCGGGGCCCCTTCCCCTGTTTCTTCTCTCACCTCTGAAAAAAGCACACACAGTAACTAATACATCTTCACAATAAGCCAAAGCCCTACAATTCAATCTATTTTCATTTAACAAAACAAACCCTGAAAATTATTAGCTCTCTAAGCTAAATGGTGTTCCTGTTCAGATACTGTATTTTCCAAGATGGAGTCACTTTGCCAATATGATAAAATGAAATCTCAGGATCAAACAGCAATGTTTCATTAAATACCACCAAATACTCTAGGATTTAAATAGTCCTGTTAATGCTTAACACCATGGAAAACTATGTAAGAAGCAGGTCACCAGACACGAAGGACGTCAGTGTGAGATGGCCAGGTATTTGTGTAAACAAAAGTGACTTTTCATTCTTCAGGAGTGGGGCAGGGGCAGGGGCAGGGAATAAAATCTGTAAGTTAAAAAACTTCTCACATACAGAATAAATATTCTTTCAGAACTAGCATCTTTAAGAAAACACAAATATAGACTAAACTGAAAAACAAATGAAAAGCTTTGGTGGTAAGTGATCCCTTATCTTTTCAACATTATGTGAAAATACTTGTGCTGAAAATGCCCGCTCCACAGCTCATTTCCACAAAGGTCACATTATGGCACTTGGAGTACTCAACAGGAATTTCACCAAGGAAAACGGGAAAAACCAAAACTATGATAAATACATTACATATTAATTACGGATACATATCTTGATTGTACCAATCCAAGAAATGAATTGCTCTAAGTATTCTGAACAGCAAAGACTAAGAACTCCCGCTCTGTGCAAAACAAAAATTTAAAACTTACTTACTTATATGGTTCTAGTGTCTGAAGTCAGGGCCTCATGCTAGGCAAGTGCTCTACCACTGAGCTACACCGCCAGCCCAAAAGTATAAACTGCTAGGAAATGCATTTAAAATGTGCAAAGGACATATTTGATATTTTGAGATCACAAAGGAATAAAATTATTTAATTAAGTTTCAGAAATTTTATTTGTTCCAAATTGATATCAGTTTTCTGGAACAGTTAAAATATATTTATAGTAATTAACCTCAGTTAATTCTTATCAACTTAATACAGGAACAATGCAGGTTTATTTCATACTTTGAAAATGTTTCCTTTTCCTATAGCATCATCTAAAGCGGTTCCATGAGCTATAATTGACTTTTAAACACCTTGGCATAGCTAAGTGATCATGTGCGCTTGGTTTAGTTTTCACCATCATTCTAGAGGCAGCACTTGCCCTACATGAGAGAAACCCCACTCCAGGAGTCATTAGCCTGCATTTAATCCAAAGGCCAGATGGCTCCCTTAAATGCTTCGGTTCTCTTAATCTCCAAACCACACCAGAAGCTTTGCTATTAGTAAAGTGACTAATTCACAAGAACTAAATGGCCTTGTTAATTAGTGTAATGGATATAAGAAATTACCAGGGTAACATGAGTGGTGTTAAGAGACACAGACTGGTTAGAAACACACAGACAGTCCTCAGTCCCTCCAGAGACCCCGACTCCCGCAAGCCAGGAGACGGGGCTGTGGGGACCACTCCTGTGGGGACCACTCGGGCAGGTTTGGCTCTAAAACAGTTGTGTAGCCACTGGCCTGGAGGATGCCGCTTGTGTGACTCAGGCTGAATTCTGCCTCTGCTGTTGTTTGCTGCCTCACTCAGGGAGTTTGGACAGAGGACTCAGGGTTGGGCTGTGTTCATCCTATACAATGTGCTTAGCTGCTGCCTGCTAATAACCAGGTGAGGGAACAGAATTTTGACTTGCTTTCATTGTAATTTGGGAGTCAAATTAGAGGGAGGCTACCTACAACCTTTACCTGTGTCTAACTGCAGGGGCTAATTATCTACCAAAGGCACATAATACTTGGAAACTAGCAAGTTGGCATAGGTCAGGTTGGAAAAAGCCTGTGTGAGAGGTTCTGTAAAATGGAGAAAGTGATTCTTGCTAAAACTTTCTTAGGGGAGATGTATCTGCTGATCCAAACAATCATTTTGAAATTGAAGTCCCTGTTTTTAAAGTTTCATTATGAGAGATTCATTTTGACATAAATCCACTCCATCTGGAACACATTTTACTTCTCATAAACAGAGAACTGGACTAACTGTGAATGATTATTTTCATACGGATAATGCTTTCCTAAAGAATCCCCATAACACAAACCATATGCTAGCATCTTTGGAAGAAATGATATTCTTCAGGAAATTAGTCATCTATATCAGATCAAAGAAACAGAACCAAATGGGTTCTAAAGCTTATGGAGTTTATAGTTTCAAATATTTTCACTGCAAGCATGTGGCTTATAAATAATGACTACATGAAATGTCACTGTATGCAGCGGCCTTTTTTTTTTAAAACACTGCATTATTCCTTTCACTGTGACACCAATCCCAACCAAGGAAAAAGCCGCTGTCTCACACACGACTTCTACCTGTGCTCTCCAAACTGGGGCATGCACAGCCTCAGAGGGCTCAGCACAGGGTGAGTGCAACTGTGCCTCGAGGCGTGCCATCAGTTAAATCCATGATGAAGGCTGAGTTCTCTGGAGCTGCCGACCTTAGTTTAGCCCAGTGACACACTCTCCAGGGCTAGAAGAATGTCTGACACACGGCAGGTTACCATATTTTAACTAAATGGGGCCCATAAACATACCTCCTATGTACTTCAGTGCCCTAAGACACTGAGAAAAAGGCAGAAAGGTTCCTAATGTAGGAGATCTTACATTTTCCTCATAGGAGGAAAGAAACATAAGCAAAGTAACTAGCTATTGATTGTAATAAGTATATGAGAGAAATACATGTGACACTGCAAGAGGGAGTAACAGGAAACCACATGGATAGGATTTTGGATTAACTAGGTAGTTAGGAGAGAGAGAAAAGGATTGATGTGGATGGATCCGAAACACAATTTTAACCCACAGGATCCATTGTTAACTTCGACACAGGCCATGAAAAATGGTCAAATCAAGAATGATTCCAAGGTATTTTGCCTTCACAGGTTTTTACTACTGTTTTTATTTTGTTTTAAGCTTAAGCAACTCAGTAATTTGATAGTATCATTTATTGGTGCAACATATAAAGGAATAAATTTTGAAAGAAGAAAAATTTCCATTTAGGATATATTAAATTTGAGAAATCTATTATATATCCAAATGGAGATGTTATTTAAGCACCACTGCACCACTGTTGCCTAGCAAAGAATAGATGTTTAATAATTAATTGAACTGAACAAAAAAATCAAAATTACTCATAATTGAGAAAAATGAGTCAATATTCATTATTTTCAAGCCCATGAAGAACCAAAGTGTTAGCAACACCCACAGAGAAATACCTAAGGGATACTTTAACTGAACACCATTCAATCAGTGGAATTAATTACTTAATTTTTATGAAACTATTAAAATCAATTACTTGTTTTAGTATTGTGCAGTTAATGCCATATAATAGTTGAAAGCTATTTTTTTTCTAAAAAATACTATATATATCAATAAGCATTGATCTTTTAAGATTAAAAAGCCACAAGTCAACAAACTGAAATTACCTTTGTTTCTTGGTTGAATGAATAGTTATGCCTTTTTTTTATCTTAACTATTTCTTTTATATAAATATATTTTTTTCTTTCATCTTCTCACATGTGTTTACATGTGTCTTATTTAGTTCACTAGTGAGTATGTTCTCAAGTTGCATCATTTGCCTCTAAAAGTCCCCAGTTTATCCTTCTTTATGGCTGAGTAGTACTCCATTGTATAAAAATACCACAACTTTTTTATCCATTTCTCAGTCAATGGGCATTTAGGTTATTTCCAAGATCTGGCTATTATAACCGTGCCACTATAAAATAGGTACACATATATCGCTGTGGTATGATGTTTTTAATTCTTTTGGGAAGATATCCAGAAGGGAAATAGCTATGTTGAATGGGATCTCTAGTCCTAGTTTTTTGAGGGATCTCCACACTGATTTCCACAGTGGTTGCACCAGTCTGCACTCCCACCAACAGTGGAGGAGGGTTCCTTTGTTCCCACAGCCCCTCCAGCATGTTATTGCTTGATTTCTTCATAGGAGGCAATGAATATTATGTCTAAGAATACTATCTTAATCAAAATCTTCTTTCCTATGAAAATGAAGATCAGTCTTTGTGTGTCTTTTACATACAGCTTTCTATAAATACCACCTTTAGAGGTTTTCATTGTTATTTATTTTGGAGGTACTGGGAATTGAACTCAGGACCTTATACTTGCCAGGCAGGCACTGTGCCACTGAGCTATATCCCTGTGCCCTAGAGGTTTTTAAAATAGTGCAAACATTTTGGAAGGCAGCACTCAGCTGAAACAGGGCTTGGTAAGAATTTAGATCAGATGACTGTTCTTACTCTTCCCCTTGTGTTGCTTTAGACTGCCTAAAAAATAATCTCTGAAATTCTTCCAGCAGAATGTGAAGCAAGGTCCTGGCAAAATCACTTATATCAACAGCTTGAAGAGGATGCACAAGCATTAAGGAAGCTTGTAAATAACATTACAGAAAGTGATTACCTTAGCTTGGGCTGTAATGTGAAGAAACACTTTAGAGCAGGGTTTTGCTGCCTCAGCATAACTAACATTTGGGGTTGAATGATTCTCTGTCCTATGCACTGTGGAATGTTTAGCAATATCCCTGGCCTCTCCTGGCCAGAGCCAGTAGTAGGCCACTACCTTTCCCCACAGCTGAACACACAAAATGTCTCCGGATGCCACCAACCCCCCTGGGAACCCCTATTTAGACCCATCTAGAGTACTGCCAATCACGTTACAATGATGATCTCTCTAACGACCTGTCTGAGCAAGCTTGGGAGAAGACCCTCTGACCTCAGTCACTTCATGTGACCCCACTCTAACCATGTCATAATTACTAGAGAGCCTGAACTAGCACCTATCTAAGATGCTGCTGAATTTCTGACATACAGAAACTGTGAAATAAATATTTTAAGTCACTTGGTTTGAGGGTCATTCATTACATAGCAACAGATAATTAATACAGAACAATACCTGTCCCAAACACAAAAATAATGAGTGAAAACATACCCTGGCAGGTATAGAAACCCTTACCATTTAGTGACAGAATCACTACACTTTTACCAAAGAATACAAATGATAGTTTAATAGCAATTTATCTTTTCCAGGCAAGAATGACACAACTAGGCACAAGATGAAATGTTTCCCCTGAATTTAGAGTTTGGTTGTGGGGGAAGGTCAGACTGGATGGGTAACTCGATTTATGTGGTAAAATAAAGGATTTTCCATGAAGAAGTCCTTGCAAATCTTTGTGGAGAATCACATACCAAAGTGGGGAGCTCACTGCTTCTCCTGTCCCGCGACACAGCCACTAAACATAGGGCTTTTCATTGGGAAGAATTCCACATTTAACTGTGCCTCAGACGCAGTAGCGATGATCCCAGGGCTGAAGAAGCTCGGTTTCCCTGGACCTTTTGTAAATCCAGAGTCACAGAGCTGCCTCCACCTGATACAGGCAGACTCCTCACCTCGCTTCTGTATACAGGAGACTGAAGTAATTACCAACCCAGCTTGGGCTAAGTAAATCTTCACATATTATCTTACTAAGATCCTCCCTCCCTTCTCATAGAACTGGGAAACCCTCTTGTGCTCCTAACTGCCTCTGAGTGGGAGTTATGGGTGCAGTGGGCTGAATGGGGGCCCCACAAAGATCATATACTGAGGTCCTAATTCCCAACACCTTATGATGCAACTACATTTGGGAAGAGGGTCTTTAAAGAAGGCACTGCTAAAATGAGGTCACAAGGAGGGGCACTAATTAACAGACCGGTGTCCCTACAAACTGGAGATTAGGACCTAGACATACAGAGGGAAGATCATGCCAAGACGCAGTGAGAAAATGGCCAGCTACAAGCCAAGGAGAGACTTCAGCAGAAGACAACTGTGCTGACATGGATTTGAGGTTTCTCCCTCCAGATCTGTGAAGACAAATTCCTCTGTCTAAGCCTCCCAGTCGGCGGCTTTTTGTTACAGGTAGAAACTGAGACAGAAGGTTTTCTGCCTACCTCGCGCATACTGGTAAAATGTGACAACTGAATCTGGTCCTGCCACCAACTCCTGGAATCACGTGACCAGAAGTTTAACATGTACACCACAACTTCTTAGCTCTAAAAGGTATGGCGCACGACACTAGAGTCCTCAAAATTTCCAAAGGATTGTTAGAACCAATTCTTCTATCCTGTCTTTCTTGATTTTTATTAATATTTTAGAGGATGGGGAAAAAAACAGAATGAAACTGAATAACCTAAATAAAGTAATTGAACACTAATAGGATAATATCCTCAGATAAATGGAAGAGCCAGTGGAACTGAGAGGGACAGAAAAGGTTTTAAGGAATTAAAATAGCTAAGAAAAAAACTGAAAGAGAAGTACCAGTAGTAACTACTCACTACTCTGAAGTCCATATTCCATAGAAACAGCAAAACACAAAACGGATCGTTTACCTTACCTAACGCAAGCCTTGTTTACTGAGCATTTACTATCCCTGCTATAACACTATAGATTCAATACGTCAGATTCAACACAGATGTCATTTCATCTCCATACCAAACTCATAATATCAAACACAAAGAAATACATGTATAGAAGCTATGCAGTTACATGTCCATATAATTATATATAACTATGTATTTCTATACAATAATTGAAACTACTTTCAGACTGCTTTTTTCTTTTTAGAATGTGGCTGCTAAGAAAATTTTACTGTATTTAATAATCTCTTCCTAAAAATCTAAGAAAATAAATTCATTTGCTTAACCATAGTAGACATTTAGTTAGAAATCTGAAAAAAGCTTCAAGTGTTTTTAAACTTACAAAACGAGATGAGTTATCATTTTTCACAGTCTTTGCATTTCCAAATGATTCCAGAATTGGATTTGCTTGCAAAAGCTGCCGTTCAAGTTCCCCCTAAAAAACATTACACACACACACACATATACACATACATATAAATAAAAACAGGTATGTTAGTCTAATGGTTTTATCCCAATACTCAGGAAAGAAAAAGGGAAAACCCACACAAACTTTCCCTCTTCTTCAGTGCCTTAATGCTGTTTGCCATGAAGCAACTGTTTTAGGTTCTTGTTCCTGATTATGATACAGCTCTGTTAAAGGAAAAACTTGGTGTCCAGAAAGTAATCTTATGAAGAAAATGTCACAAATGAACAGAGATGATCAATTTAAACACACACACACATGAATTAGGCAGAATTTTAAAAGTAAAACAAAATCAACTGGTTTCCACAAAATCAAATTTAGCATGACTTCAATTAAGAATATATTAATACTTAACACTTCTATACTCTGCCTTGTCTGAAAGATTTAAGATGGCTGATTTAGTAACTGCCACTATGCTGGTTGGTGTAAGATACTGTTTCCCAAAGGCTTTCACTCGGCATCTCAATAGTACAGATGGAACAATGGCCCCACCTCCACTTTCAGAGCCAGGCAAAGACAGCAAGTCCTCACTTGATCAGACTGACAAGGCTAAGCATAATACATTTGCTATAAAATATCCTTTAGGCACTTTACTTATATGCAAATTAGGCCAAACATTTTACTAATAAAAGATGGAAGTATATTAACAAATGTTTCACTCAGGAAACATAATAGGAAACTCTGTAAAAAAGCATGATTTCATTTCTGTGTGAGAAAAGTACTAGAAAGTGATGTTGTATTTCTGGAATGTAGTATTAGAACCAACTTTATGACTTAAATAAATCTTTTTATAAATACAAATCTTATCCCTGTATTTGAAAACACCACAGTATTCTATACCTAAAGAAAAAAAGGCACTGTTAGCAAATGTAATTCTCAGAGCACACAGAGACATTTGTCTTGTGATGTATTCATGATATTACCATCAATTCCAAAACTGGGACAAATATATGTTACAGTATTACTGCCCTCCTGACAGATAGTGACATCCGAGAGACCAACTAAGATCTCGGCTTCGGGACCCCGCTGGAAAGGTAGGGCAGTGTCCCCCAAGATCCTTACACTGCAAGGGCACATGCTCTCATTACCTCCATGTGGACTGCACTCTGCCGCAGGTCTCCACTGCAGTCCATAACAAGGTTCAGCTGGAACCAGTTAGGAACCAGCTGAAACCAGTCCTGCCAAGAACCTTGGGCCTTGTGAATTCATTACGCATGAACACTTCACTTTTGGGAAATCAGATAATTTCCACCCTGTAGAGTGAATCTTCCAGTTTATTGACTTACAAACACTTATAAGACTACTGATATAAATCTCTCTGAAACTTTACATGCTACCCAACTTGCTTAGATGTGGTGTCCTGAACCAATTTTAATGACTCAGTGTAATCATTAAGAATGTGTTGTGAGTTGTTCTGTGACAGAACACACCGTCTCTCCAAGGTCACATCCATCAGCACGCCACGGCTAACATTTTACAAAGCCCACGGTGTTACAAAACCCTCCTTTTTCTCTTTTTATAACCTAACTCAATGTGTGGGATCAGAATGTAAGATGTCAAAAAGACACTGATGTTACGGTAAGTGGGAACTTCTCAACATATTAAATCAAGGGTCGCAAAACATGAATTTCTTAAAATCGCATGCTATCCTGCCACATCATAAATAGAAGAGTTTCCTAATCTCGCTGTAAGATGTTTTCCTGCCAGATGTGGTGGTGCACACCTGTAATACCAGCAGGAGGCTGAGGCAGGAAGTCACAAATTTGAGCACAACCTGGGCTACTTAGTGAGACAAAACTTAAAAAAGGGGGAGACACTGGGGATGTAGCTCAATGCAAAGGCCCTGTGCTCAACCCCCAGTATGGTAAGAGAGGTAGAGGGGAGGAACCATCACCACCACCAACATATGAACAACAACAAAACAACCCCAAGTATTCCTACCTTGGAAGCAAAGCACCTCATTTTCAGATTCCCTAGACAGGGACTTCAAGGATTCTTTTAGTCTGTTTTATTCTTTTATTCCCTCCCTACAGAGTGTGTGTGTGGTCCACTGATTCTGTCCCTTCTTTTTATGACCTACAGCCAGTTCAGTCACTACCAGGGAAAATGATACCCTGCAAATGTGCCCACAAGCGAATGAGAGCACTGTGACACTCTAGTCGTGCCTGGTGAGGACACGCTAGTGAGCGGCAGGCCGCAGCAGGTCTGGGCGAAGATCTTCAGCCACCATCTTTTCTGCAGCCTCGGCACTTCTGGGCCCCTGCTGTTGTCTCTCCTGTGCTAATGGGGTCATGTCATTACTTTCCTCCTAATGGATCCCTGACATTTATGAGCTCAAATAAAGATCTCAAAAAGTCACACATCCCAAAAAGCTTGACATAAAGTCAATATCATAAAACACACAAAAATGATCTTACAATGAAGAAATGCGATCATTTCTGTGTTGAATAATTCCATAATTAGACAAAATTGTGCTAACATCTCTTAACCAAAATATAAAGATGTTTATAAACCACCTGAGAAGAGTGAATAAAGTCACCTTTCTACAAGAGCTGGAAGGGCAAGGGCCCTTGTTTCTTATTTTTGTTTCCATACTGGAAACATGAACCCATCGTGCATGTGAGGCAAGCACTCCACACTCAGCTATAGCCTTGGCCCTCTTTTACAAATTTTTATTTTGGGACAGGGTCTCATTAAGTTGTCCACACTGGCTCGAATTCCTCATCCTCCTGCCTCAGCTTCTCAAGTGGCTGGAATTACAGTGGCCTGCCACCAAGCTTGGCCCTGGTTTATATTCTATGAGACATGTTCTTCGAGAACATAGGAGAGAAAAGTAGCAGTGACCATTGAGTTTTTTAAAAAATACTCTAATTATTCAGAATTTTATAATGCTTTAGGGGTTACCAGTCGTGGTGAAGACTATACCCTTTGCATGCTTGTCAGGCAGTGTGCAACAGATCCTTGCTGACTGATGTGAGATGAGTCTGAAAAGGCTAGGAAATACATCCCTCTTGCAAAGCTCCCGGTCAGCCTGCAAAGGGCCAGGGCCGGGGACCATGCTGTACCTTGAAGGCCTGGCAAGGTGAAGTGCAGGTGGTACTGACCATCAGAGGAGAGTCAAAAGCAGGGGGCCACAGCCAACACATGCTGGAAACCATCTATCCTCATGTGGCAGACTCTGATTTCCGCATCTGTCACTTGCTGGCTGTCGCCTTCTCCTTCTGTCTTTGTTCAAGGCAGTGCAGGAAGGCCAGGGAAAGGTACAAAGCCATCCGCAAGGGGACCTCAAAGGCATGAGGCAGGCAGCCTGGCTTGCAGGCATCATTCTTAGGGAAGGGCCATGTTTTAGGAACGAACCACCTTCAGATGTACCCCAACACTGCACTGCACTGAGGCCGTGTGGCAGCGACACACACTGTGACCCCTCGGAGGGTCTCTCAGGGCAAACAGCAATGACGAAGGCAATGGGGCCATGGCTGCAGCTGGCCGCCAGGCACTAAGGCTGCGAAGTCAGACAACTTTGTTTAAAATTCACGATTCACAGGTGAATGTTTGCTTAAAGTTTACTTATTTTAGTGTTGTGACTTTCATGAGTAATCATTCTTAAAACGGGGTGAGCAAGCCACAGATAGGGGGCCCAAGCAGAAAGAAGTAATTTCTGGACAGGACACCCCAGGGTGTGACCATTCCCAATCATGTTGCTGAATGTTCCTATGTGAGTTAGAGATGAAAAACTGAGAGCCAGTATTCTTCTTATACTTGTAAAAGCATCAAGTGACTATTTGCATGTTACTAAAATAAACTTGGGGAAGGCAGCAGAGGGGGTTCTGTGCACAGCAAATACATGCAGAAAACATGCAAGCCAGCAATGACAGCAAAGCATGGCCCAAGGCAGCGGCCACCTTCTTCAGGAGAACTTGCTCTCTGGGGAGTGACTGCACCCACGGTAGAATCTAGAGACTGGCATGCTACTCACAATAACAGGGGTAGACTCTCATTTAAAATGACATCGAAATGAGACGTTAGCAATAATGGCTGTGTTTCAGAGGATTTGGAAAACCTAATCTATACATCACTTATTTAACACTATTTCACTAGTGCTGTAAAAGCTTGTTTCTGTTCCGTATCATACTTCTTTAACTGGCAAAGAAGCCTTTACACAGCCCACAGGAGCATGATTATTTCATTAATCCTTTCAGTTTTTATCATTGGCCTGGATTGCACTAAAGGAACAGAAGACCATCACGGCCTTCCTGTGGTACGGGTTTGGTGTCTGATTATGTCTTCAAGAATTTAAAATAAGAGATCTGAGGATTTCGTTATCTGTGACAATTCCTTTCAGTATGTACCATCCTTTCCTTATATCCACTGATCATCTCCAGAACTCCACATTATTGTCTCTTGTTTTATATTGGGTTTATATCCTCATGCTTGTGTAAAATAGGCAAACCAAAGTTGTCTCAGTGCAAGGAAAAGGAACTCTATGCAAGGACTCTTGGTTTGGTTCTGCCTTCCCGCTCCCCAGGAAGCAGGAGATGGGGGTCCTGCGCCGGCTCATGGTTAGTTCACTGTTAGGCTCTGTAGAGCTAAATGACAGCTATCTGGTAAGTAGGAACACACTCTACTACTCACACAGCACAAAGAGAATTGTAACCTATTTGGTATATTAAATATACGCAGTCTTTAGGTTAAATAATGTATAGGCATAAACTATACAATGCCACATTAGGTTTTCATGTGTTTCAGAAGTACTAAGATGATTCTGTCTAGTACTTGAAAGATGAAACCATAAACTTACAAGCTTCATAAACATGCAGTTCAATGTCATGATAAAAGGGAAAAATAAATTTAAGATTTATTCAGAAAATAAATGTAAAGCAAAATAGCATGCTACATCTTATGAAAGAATAAGGCTTTAAGCAATAAATTTTCAAAATTAAGTACTTTGAAAAAAGAATAGATTCCACTCAGAAATAAGGAGGTATTTGTTTTGAGCAGAGACTCAATCTAAAGACAGAAATTAGTGCACACACTCAAGACTAAGAAGCATAAAGAAAAGCACTTGCCTGGTGTTTCGCGGGTTTAGGTGAGTCCTGCTGTTTGTTACAAACAGATAAGCAAAGGTTAGCAAGTCTGGGTCTTTCCCTAGCAGTAGCCACATCCGAGCACCAAGCCAGAGTATAGCTTACAAATGTGGCTGCTGGTCTGGCTGGCATTTTCACAGGCTGTATCAACTACCACTTCTGCATCTCTAAAAGTTAAAGGTAACTGACATTTAGACTCTATTTCTGTCTTTTCTATCACTGATTCTTCCCGTATCTCCCTTCCCCTCAAGCTGCATGAGTAGCAGGAACAGACCACTCTGCAAGTTGAGAAAGAAGTATTAAAACTATCTGAGGAGTTTTTAAGGTAGACAATTAGAAATCAACATAAGCACTGCTCACAATTACTAACCATTCTTCCCAAATCTAAGAAATTAGGCTTCTAGCTATAACCTTAATTCCCATTTACTCTATAAGAAAATCTATTCATGGCAATTTCTGTAAACCCTCCTCTTGAGTGGAACAAAACAAAAGGGTCACTAGGTAGGGGGACATAGGAGCTGTCACTCCGAGTACTGTATGGTGTAGAAATGCTTCCTTGGTTTTACTCCTGAAATTATAAAAGAATAAAACTAAGAAATGAAAAGCAACAGCAGTGCAAGGACTTACAGGAATATTATGATCTTTTCTTCCTTTATGTGAAGAAGCAACATGGGCAAGGTACTGAATGACTTTCTTAGTATTTTCTGTCTTCCCAGCACCCGATTCACCCCTAAAAGAAATATTAACATCAAGTACTTTTAAAGAAAATTCAGCACATTCATTCAAAACTTATAACTGATGTAATTAAACTGAAACAGAACAAGAACTAAGATGAACAGTGGTGGTTAAAAAACAAAACAAAACATCCTATTAACAGAAGTCACATCTTTTTTAAAGTATTAAATCTGTGTAAATCTCCGTAGGTGTCAATGAGATGGAAAATGCCCCCCAGGTACTTTGGAGGGGGGGGGGCTCCATCAAAGAAGAGAACTTGATGACAGTATCAGCACCATGAAGAGAAATCCTGAAACAATCAGCAGGAGCCCACAGAGCTCCCTCCAGGAGTGGTCTTGTGGCCTTCGCCTTCAGGGGTCACGGGGGTCACCGGACTTCACTTGCTCGGCTCTGTTGGTCAGTTGATCCGTGAACCTTCAGGAGTCATCCAGGCTCCCCTCCCCTCGGCCGGCACTGAGGTGGCACCTGGCCGCAACTCATTAAAACCTCCCCTGACTGCTGGCCTAAACACCAGCTCCTTGACCCCAGTGACAGTTACCTGTGTGTCTTTATTTTTAATCGCTTGGTTTTAACCCCACTTAGTGCTGACACGCAGGCAGTGGGTAATTTGCTGTCAAAGTGAATAAAACTATAAGAATTTTATTGTGAACAGGGCCAGTACTATCACTCCATATGATTCATATTTACACATGGAGTTAGCACATTTCAAAACTGCCTTATATTTCTACTCAGGACT
This sequence comes from Hydrochoerus hydrochaeris, assembly GCA_004027455.1. Classification (NCBI taxonomy): domain Eukaryota; kingdom Metazoa; phylum Chordata; class Mammalia; order Rodentia; family Hydrochaeridae; genus Hydrochoerus; species Hydrochoerus hydrochaeris. The sequence goes on from PVLA01000356.1 coordinate 350,415, forward strand.
AAACCTGAAATTCAGATTAGCTGCCAGGTACCCAGGGACATCACAATGATGGCATCCGCTTAAATAGTGAAGGTTCCCCAAGACATAATCACAGCAAAGCTACCTTAATGTCAATTTGAATTATAATTTAAAAGCAGTATCGAATAAATGAACACAGGTCCTACACATTACCTCATAGGTTTATGCCCAGGGACTTCTAAATACTTTTTCTGCTCCCATTCCTAATGTCCTTTCATCATCACTGTATTTACTACCTCACTGGCAATGATGTACAGGGAGGCGGTGATTTTCCCCTCATTCATTCAATAGCACATTCATCTGGCCATTCAACAAATACCTCTTAATCAGCTTATGCTTGTCAGGATTCTCCTCAGTGCTCGCTGACCAGCTGTGAGTGCCTTTGCTCAAGTTTAGGAGAAGGGATGGGAAACAAACAACAAAAGCCATTAAGATGGCCACAGTCGTGAAGAATTGAGGAAGGAAATAAGGAAGATGCTGAGGAGATCGGAGAAGGGAAAGCCTCCTTCAGATGAGATGGCCAGAGAAGCTGCCTGCGAGATGAGCAAGAACTGCCAAGTGAGAGCTGAGACAATGTCCAGGCAGGTGGAAGAGCTGCAGTCCCACCACAAAAGGTCCCTTGGTGCCTTCCAGCAATTTCCAGCCCCTTGCTAGGACTTCATGTAAATAATAACCAAGCCAGAGAGTGGCAGGGGACATAGTACTGAAGTAGGAAAGGGGTGGATGCATTAAACCCTAGAAGTCACAGTAAAGAATACGCATTTTATTCAAGTATGATTTCTTAATAGCAATAGGAACAATTTTCTCTGCCTGTTGTTAATCTTATTCATAATACTTAGTGCTTCAGTGCTAATTACATTGGTTGTTGGATTCAAACACATCATTTTTTATTATGCTAAAGAAATAAGTTTGTCATTTAGCCTGATGATGACTTGTCCCCAAAACAGTTATGACTGCTGCATTTCCACGAAGCGTCCCTTGCGGTTCCCAGCACACCCTGCTCACTGGCTTGGTTGCAGTGTGTCTGCAAAACACTTCCCCTGCCTGTCACACTTATCCAACTTTAACAATCGCTTATGAATGCTGCTAAATTTTACATATTTCAGATCTACAATAACTTTATTATAGCAAATACTGCTTCAAAAATGTTGCATTCTCAAGAGGGGAGACAATGACTCTTAAAGTTCCCCATCATAAGATCATAAAATGGGAACAATAATTCCTAACACAGGCTTGCTGACAAGAAAATACAGTCCAATTAAAGCCAGTGATATTCAAAAAACATTTTTCATTATTATCTACACAAAAGCTCATCTATCGGACACAAGGTAATCTGAATTACTACACTCTAAGTTACTCTGAAATGAGTCTACGTGTCATTGCAGTGGTTAAGAACGCTGGCTGCGGAGAGAAACCAGCCGGCCTCATCCGAACCCTTCTTCCAGTGCACCTGTCATGGTTCGGACCCTGGATGCCCTCCCCATAAAAGCTCATTCAAAGACCTCAGCTCCATCCCACGCCCCTCCTGAGAGGTGGCAGGACCTCTGGTAGGCGTGTCTGGCAGAAGTAAGGCAGATCACCTGAGGCATGCTCTTGAAGGGGGTATTGGGACTCTGCCTCCTTCTTGGCCTTAACTTGCCACTAAGATGTGAGGAGCCTTCCACTGTCACATCCTGCTGCCAGGAAGTGACTGCCTCACCACACATCCAAAGCAATGGAGTCAATCAAACATGGACTGAACTTTCAGAAACCATGAACTAAAATACACTTTTCCTAAATAGCCAACTAATGCATACTAATGACAATACAAAGCTTTGGCATGTTCTCTAAGATACAGTTTGTAAATTAAAATGAAATAAAGTCACGTAATAACGCTGAAATAATACATGCCAAGAGCCTAGCATTGTGCCTGGCAAAGTCTCTCATGAAATGGCAGGCGTTTCAGTAGCTATGATGATGATCAACTACGATAACCGAAAAAAATTCTGACTTTAATAGGAGGTAGCAGAAATGTGTAATCCTTGGAAATGGAAAACAAAACACAACACCATCACACTATGGGAAATGGCACATCTAACCCAAGTGGGAGCAGAGAAAATAAAAATAGCCGGAACAAAAGTAAAGGAAGAAAGACCAAAACGAAAGCTTGGCAGAATTCTGAATAAAGCAGAAAAGAAAACAAAAAACCAAGGCCTCAACTAGTGATGAGGGCAAAGGGAATTCAACCTCATTCCTACCAACAAACGGATGGCTGTTCATCTCACTGCTGACCTGTGGGAGGCCCCCAGTCAGCGTGAGGGCTGTGGCCCTGTCAGCCTGCTCTTCTGGAAAAGTAACTCCTTCAAGTAGAAAGTTAACCTGAAAATAAAACAAGGAGCCCCAGCCTGTGGATGCCCTTCCCTGCAGAAGCACACTGGGTTTAAAGGATCAGGAGTTGTTCTGTTGCAAAAGGCAGTAGCAGGAACTGCACCCAGGGCCTTTCCACTCACCTACAACAGCAGCAATTTGTATGTTTTATTTTGAGACAGATTCTCACTAAATTACTAAAATGCCCAGGCTGGGCTTCAACTTGTGATCCTCCTGCCTCAGCCTCCCAGAGTGCTGAGATTACAGGCATTCATCATCATGTCCTAGGACTTTTTAGCCTGAAGAGAGAGCTAGAGCCCTCACTGGTTTCTCAAAAGGGTGTGCAATCCAAAACGAAAACATACAGAATAGCATAAAGAAGTAGAAGAGATCATTATTACTACATGACCAATCTGGGCTCTTCCTCTGAATTCCTGCTGACTCTTGAGTTCCCCAGTGAGAAACCCCTCTCCTTGTTTTCACTCACTCTGATATATGTGACATTAAATTCAGCCTAGCTTCAAAAACATCCTTTGTCTTAAATTCTTGCTTTACCTGAGAGACACTAAATACATACCAGTCCCCTCTTTATATTACACTGGCACACTCCCCCCATATGTACACCAGTAGGTGACTCTCTATGGTTTCAAAATTTTTTCCTTTAGAAAGCAGCATTAGGGAGTTAGGCTCAAACCTCCCTCTGTCACATTAATACCAATTCCCGTAAGGTCTAGCATAAAGTGATAGTGACATATAAATGGAGATGACAGGGACACTGTAAAGATTAACAGATAGAACATTTGCAAAGATGTTCGTTCCCTTGTACATTTAATATTTTAAAAAATTTTTTAGCTGACACATAATTTTGCCTAGAATTTCTAAAACTTTGAAGTTCACCTGCATACTTTCTTCTCCCATTACACAGTTATGATCTGAAGTGAGCACTGCTAGAGCAATCTAATAATCTAATAAGAATAAGGTTTTATGACATAAGCATGTGTAAAATAAAATTAGAAAACAAGCTGGGGTCTGGAGTGGCTTTAGGGTCACTTGGCGTGGCTGGGATAAAAAAGAACATCAGACTTTTACTTGACCAGCAGATGATTTTTCAACTATACTGTACTGTTGCCTTAGCTATTTAATAAGCAATCGTATTCATATTTTAAAATGTTTATAACATACTCTCAATTAAGATCGCTCTAACAGGCATGGTGGTGCATGCCTATAATCCCAGTACTCAGGAGCCTGAGGCAGGAGAAACACTGTGAGTTTGAGGCCAGCCTGAACTGCATAGTGAAAACCTTTCTCAAGAAAACAAAAAACAACAAAGTCACTCTGTCATCATATACTATTTGTATATGATAAAATCCCTTACCAAAAAAAAAAAAAATCTATTGTCATGTGTTGATAGAAGTCTACCAGAAACCAACCATTGTTTTAAAATTGTTATACTGCATTAAAAATGCTCTTAAAAGGAGAAAAACTTGGATTACCTAACAGGAATCAAGAGTGATTAAATGTAACTAGACCATTATCCAAAAGGGGAGCTTAACAATTAGGAAGACAGCAAATTCCTCACCAAGGCTGGCTGTTTTGTCAGTCTTCATTCTAATACAATGGAAAGTCAACACTCTTAACAGGGTCTCATCCACTTCATTCATACACCAACTGGAGTGTGACAGACTTAGCTCTCCCCTGAGACAGGACATCCTGATGTCGGGAGCTCCTCACAACAGGGTGCTGCCACAACAATGGCCAAGCAGGGGGTCTGCAAGTGTAGACCTGACACTGCAAAACAAAGGTTCCTGGGAGCAGCGGGCAGGGAGGCCAGGGTGTAAATTAGAAGCTGATCCTTTGGAGCAAAGTACATTAGAGAGCAAATGACTAAGAAGGTAAAGCTTAAAGACAGGTCTCAGACTGCTTACACACTTACTGAACAAATAACATGCTGCTTATGTTTTCTCTTTGTGATAGTGTGTAAACAAGTACTAATAAAGATGATTAATACTTCATATAAAATAAGTACCTTATAAAGTCGACCGTTCTCTTGAAGAAAATGTAATGGACTTGGCTGTGAGCTAAGTTTAAGAAGACAGTATTTACATGCTCTTAAGAGAACCTTGTTTTTAAGACAAGGTCTTTTATACAGTTTAGACTGCCCTTGGACTCACTATGCAGCCCAGGTTGGCCTTGAATTTGCAGGGATCCTCCTGCCTCGCCCTCCTGAGTACTGGGATTACTCACTGTGCTACCGAGCCTGGATCTTTATTTGGATTTTCAAGAGATCCTACAACAGTGATGGTGAACTTTCAATGATACAGCCTGCCGCTGTGCACGGGCCGGACATTTGCCACGGCTGCTCCAGAGCACTGCACTTCCAAAGTCCAGCATCTGTCATTTCATATTTTCCTAAGTTTTGGGTCACAATGTAACTTTTTAGTAGATGTGAGCAGGAAAATCTATTATTAAATACCACAACTGCGGTATCTAAAAGAAAAAAAAAACTTGCGGAGATGAAAGGAGGTAGGGGCAGGTGTTAACTGAGGAAACAGGACTATCTTCTGTCTTGACAGGGTTTGGGTTACAAAATGACTCAGCAAAGTATACTTCAAATGTGTGCTTTCTTTATGTGTAGATTTGGCTTCAAAAGATGAAAATACTGGTCCTAAATGTGATCTATATACGCTGAATTCAACTTGAAAACAAAAAAAGGGGTTAACAGCTGACTAAAATGGTATGAAAATTAAATGGAAAACATCTAAACAATCAGCAACCACGGACGCTACCTCAGAGTGTGGGGTCAGGGAAAGCGCCTGCCTGCAGACACAAGAGCCAGTCCGAGGTGACCGGCTGGGCCTGGCCCAGATCTGCAGAAACCTCAAGTGAGCCCCATCCACTAGCGGGAACCACACTGTTTTAAACCACTGAATTTCAGGGTGGTGTGTTGTTTAGGAAAGCTTATTTGTCTAACTCCTTGAAGTCATACAACACTAGAAGAAAATTCATACACAAAGCAGAAAACTTTCCTCTCCTCAAGCCTATCCTCTCTCTCCTTTCCCTTCGTACAGGTACCTACCACACCTACTCCACAGAAGTGAGAAGTCCTGAGGTAAGAATGTTCTCCAGCTGCAGCTCCTCGCCTTACTTACCCGGACTGCTCGCGGGCCTTGTGGCCTGTGACTGTAGAAGGTCGCAGCTCCCACACCACACTTGTGTCTCACCCATCCATATCCTGTCCTGTCTCTACCCTGCCACTCCTAAAACACTGTCACTCTCTCGCCCATACATCACTTTGACTTCATTAAAAATGCCACCAGTAATAATACTGTATGAGTGTCCTGCTGACCTCTCATCACTACTCCAATGTTCTCAAACTTTACAAATAGGTCTGTGTGTTTTCTGAATTTCTTTCTTTAGCTTTTCCCTCCCCTCATTCCTCACCTGGAATGAGGCAGTACTGTCATCCTGTGCCCACTCCCTCAGGCCACCCTCAACACCCTCCAGGCCCAAGATCCCACACCCACACAGCACAGGCGACCTCGAGGCGCTGGGTATGCAGACCACTCCCTTCCCTCAAAGGCCATTCTTTGGCAGCCCTGTCTCCCCGCTCCTCAGGCTTCCAGGTTGGCTCATTCAGCTTTGCAGGTTCTTGTTCTGCCTCGTCTCTTCACACCCTTCTGAGGCATTCACATTCACCAGCAGCCATCACCATCCCTGCTGTCCAGGCCTCAGCTCTGCACTGCCCGCATGGACCCCTTTCCCGAGCTCCACATCCACAACCCTTGGGGCCACACTGAGATAAGCCACACGCACTTGGGGCACAGTGTGTCCAAATCAAGCTCATCATCTTCCACTCCAGGCTGTTCTTCCTCCCATGTGCCGTGGCAGGAGATACCACCAAGGTAAAACACCAAGTCCCGTAAGCCCGTCTCTTAAACTGAACAACACTGACATTCAACCACCTACCTTAGTTCTTGCCTAGATGACCCAACAGCCTAACTAGTCTCTGACTTCAGCTGCTCCTCCAGCCCATTTTCTGCACTGCAGCCCATGTGGTCTCTGCACTGTGTAAATCTAAACATGTCCCGGCAAGCAGACTAAGCAGTCTCTAGCAGTGGGCACCCACTGTCCAAGACATGAGGTGATCAATGTATGTTTACTGAGCAACAAGGGAAACTGCTGCTATGTCCAATAGGTCTACGCTTAGAGATAAAAACTAAAGGTCACAGATTAGCATTACAAAATGTGAGAAAAGCCCAGTTTGACAACCGAACAGTAACATCAAATTTAAGCTATTTATATAATCTTAGTCTTAAAACATAACTGCAAGACTTACATCGAACTCCTGCTTTACTTTTCCACCCCATACAAAAAAGTTATTTTGTTTTACGAAAGATTGAAAACAAATCGGAACATTCAGCATTTACTTACGTGCAAAGAATTGACTGGTCCTCACGATCTACAAAACAAACAAAAAAAAAGAAAGTGACCATTTGCCTGGTGTAAAAATATTTGATATAATAAAGTGACAGTAACAGCCTGTAAATATTAGTAACTCCTCTCTAACCCAGTCAGATCCCCTCTAACCCTCTTCTCAGCCCTCATTCTAACCCCATTCTTAACCCCGTTCCCTCATCTTCTATTGTGATGCCAGTCAATTGTCCAGGCTTACTTCACCCGTTCTGACCTAATGGACACCTTAGCTGATGAGCCTTGATCTCTGACCCTACTGCAGAGCCAATCAACTGGGAAGTCTTTCAGCTGCTAAGGAGTCCCCACGCTCCGGACAGCCACTCTCAGGGCAGCAGGGACTGAGCATCTCTTTAGATAAACACTCAGGTGATTCAGACTGTGGCCCGGTCTGGAAAACACCTTTCAGAATGGCTTCAACAATACCCACAGCCACAGAATAGTCATTATTAATTTGATTTTAAGGAGGAAAACAAAATAATAAGTACTGCACAGAGAAAAGGGGTGACGGAGGATGAACAGCAGTTCAGGCTAAATCATTGTCTCAAGCCAGAATGTTCTACACACCGAGTGGACAAAGGAATCCATGCTCATAAAATCTAATGTGGTTACAACTATTTGCATCTGAAAATAGATTCAATGACTGAAAGATTCAGGCTTTTCTAATGGACAGGTGTAGTGCAAACCCACACCTGCCTTAGTCAGAATGACCAGTGTAGGATCTATGGTTTCTAATCACTTCCAGGTACTCGCCCCATTTTACAGACAGGGGCTGGGAGGGCCCGGAGTCACATGGTGCCTCCAGGGCAAAGGCCTGCCCGCCTCTCACCATGAGCTTGCTGGTGGATGCCATCAGTTCCCAATAAAGATGGCACAGTAGCTCTGGCACAAATGACCCTCATGGAAGAGAAGCAGTCCTTATATCATGCCACACTCCTGTTACATGCTGTTAGCAAAATATGCACGCTATCTCTGAGTTGTACAAAAAGCCCATTACTGTCCCTCTCCTCAAATCTAATTTCATAACTTTTAAAAATATATGTCTTTTTAAATTGCCATGTAATTGTACACATGAATGGGGTACGACATGACCTTTCAATACATGTATATAATGTGTAACGATCACACCGGGGTAACTGGCATAACCATCGCCTCAGACAAAACCTTAAAGGGTCAATCAATGTCAGCCTCTTTCGCTCATTCATTCACCCACAGTTCACATAATAGCCTTTTCCACTACTTCCTCCACCTAGATCCACACATGCTATGGGGCCCTATGCATTCCTTTCAGTTTTCTCTCTTCTGGGAAACCGTCCTCAACATGTTCCTTCAATTTTTCCTTCTATTATTCTGGAATTAGACAACACTGCAATTAACTTCCCCCTAGAATGCACTGCTTGAGTCCCAGCATCCCAGTCATCACGGCCTTACTGACGGTCTGCTGGGAGAAACCCAGGCTGGGTACCATGCAGCCAATAGCAAAATGGTGAGAACAGCAACCTTTCCTTCTCATTCCAGCTCCGCCACAAACTCCATGTCTCTAAAATGAGTATTCTTTACTGGCTCTACAACTGACAAAACCATGACTTTACCAAAATGTTTTCACTGTTCACGCTGCTGCTCACTCCAGCCCAGCCAGCCCCAACAGAAAACCAACTTCCTTCTGTCCAGACCCATCCATTCCCATGGTCTGTATGACCTTGTGGACCTCAGTTTCTTCAGCAGCACAAACAAGGGCGAAGGGCCTGGCAATCTCCAAGACTCTCTTTGACTCTGAAAATACTTCTCTCCTTTCCCTCCTCCTGTTTCAATCCTTCAAAGACAAACCGAAGCATTACATCGGTTTACAATGATCTTTAAACTCTAAAAAACTACGAATGTAACCAGATACAACCTTACAGTGTGATTTAAGGGGAAAACTTTTTTACTTTAAAAAATGCAACTAGTGGGCCAGGGATTTATTTAGCTCAGCGGGGTAAGCCTGGCAAGCACAAAGTCATCAGTTTGATCCTCAGTACCAAAAAAAAAGCAACTTAGCTTTATAAAGGGTAGAAACATTCAATAGTTTAGATTTTCCAAGGTGCCTTTCAAAATTCATATAAAGAGGTACCCAATAAATCCATGTTGAGCGGGGCATAGTAGAGCACACCTGTAATCCTAGCACTCAGGAGGCTGAGGCAGGAGGATCACCTTGAGATCAAGGTCCACCTGGGCTACATAAGTGAGCTATAGGCCAGTCTGAACTTCATAGTGAGACTGTCTCAAAATAAAAACAAACCAAACAAATGAACAAACAAAAATACACACACAGAAATCCAGGCTGAATTAAATCAAATCTTCAACAGTGAGGTTTTCCAATCAATTATCTTGGCTCCCATCTTAAGAGACTAAGAAAGAACAAATTAAACCCAAAGAAAGGAAATGACAAGGAATAGAAATCAATGCAATGAACAACAACAAAGCAAATCAATGATATCAAATGTTGGTACTGATAAACTCTAGCCAAATGAGCCAGGAAAATAAGAGAAAAACACACAAATAACTAATAACTATAATAAGAAAGGGACTATCACAGCAGAGCCCACAGGTATTAAAAGAAAAATAACATTAGGAACATTTTATGCCAAAATATTTGACAACTAAGATGAAAGGAATAATTTCTTTAAAAAAATACACTAGTAAAGCTCAGCTGAAAAGCAACAGTAACCTGAACATCCCTTCACTCTATCAGACTGAATCAAAACCCTCCCACAAAGAAGACACAGCTTTACTGCTGAATCCGACAAAACACTTCACAAAAAACAGATTCTCTGCGAACTCTTCAGGAAATGGGAAAAATAGAAACATTTTCTAATCCATTCCAAGAGGTTAACCTTGCCCTGACACTAAAACTGGAAAAAAGGTATTGGAAGAAACAGCACATGAATATTCTTCATAAACAAAAGCACACAAATTCATAACAAAATGTTAAAAAAATGATACATATAATGAGCAAGCAGTGTTTACCAGGGAATATGAAGCTAGTGTAATAGCCAAAAAGAAAAAAATTCAACATTTAAAAAATTTAACATGTCCAGACTAAGGAAGAAAAGCTGTAACATCATTAAACAGACACAGGAAAAGCAGTTGACAAAACTGAACACCTGTTAATAATTAAAGAAACATGACCGAGCAATAAGACTTCCACCTGATGAAAAGTCTCCACACAAAAACCCTACAATTAACGCTGTCTGTAATGCGAAAAACTGGATGTTGTATCTCCAAGACCAGGAGCAAGGCAAAGGTGTCTGTTCCTATCATTTCTATTAACACTGCCAAGCAATCAGGGGGAAAAGGCACAGATTCGGAAGGTGAAAATAATTGTTCCCTATTAGAGGAGGAACAATTGTTTTGACAGAAAATTTGAAAGAATTTACCAAGAAAAGGAAAAAATCCCCCAGAATAATTTGTTTAACACAGACATTAAAAAGTTAATATATTTTTCAAATTCTACTTCTATATGTAAGTAGTGACAACTGGGAACTGAAACATTTAAAGTAGCATTTAAAACTAGAAAAATATAGAATGCTTAGTTATACTAAAGTATATTTTGCACTCATATTAATCTAACAAAATGTGTAAGAGTAGTATGTTGAAAACTATAAACACTAATGAAAATAACTGCTCATGAATTGGAAGACTCAATATTGTTAATTCTGTACCAAACAAATGATGTGCAAATTTAATGTGATCTATTCAAAATGTCAGGATTATTGGGGCAGGATAAAACTTACAACCTGACTAAAATTTACCTAGATGGAAAAACAAGGGAACTGGAACAGAGAATAAATAAAACAATTTTTAAAAAGAACAATGATGGATGACTCTCTGATTTCAAGATTTACTATAAAGTGACAATTAATCAAGTCAGTAAGATATTGATGAAAACATAAACACATGGATTAAAAGAATAAAGAATCCCTGAATAGGCTTTTGGTGATTTTCAACAAAGGTAAAACGTAATTTATTGCAGAAACAAATAGTGTTTCCAACGGACAATGCTATAACAATTTCATAGCCATAGGCAGAACAAATGAATCTTAATCCATACCTTGAATCAAGTAGAAAAATTAACTCAAAATCTATATGACTGAAAGGAAAAAACTGCTAATTACTTCTCTAATAAAGGATGTGCATCTGGCAAGGGCAAAGAGTTTTCAAGATGGGACAATAAGGAAATAAACTATCCAAATTTTTTTAAAAGGTCAAGATTTTGATACCACCAATGGTTAGAGATGCCAAATAATCACGTCACAGATACATAAGGTAAATGCAACTTAAAAACACAAGGAGAAGCCCTAACTACACTGTGGGTGACTAGGATACTCTGGAAATGGCAGAACTATTGTGTTTACCCCAACCATTTATTTATTTTTGGTTATAGTAAAAGATAACTGCAAAGCATCAGAAAGCTACTGACGCTCCCACTTCTAACCAGTCACACTGTGAAACCAGCTCTGTCCCCACCTTGATCCTTCCACTCTGTAGAACCTCCTCACTTCCGTTTTCTTCCTAGCATTTATCACTACTTGCTCCTGGTTTTACTAGAAGGGCTTTACTACATCTTACAGTTTTACAGGATGAGTGACCTTGCCTCTTGCCTCACATTTCCATGGTGGAGAACCCCAAACTCTGAACCAAGGAAACTAATGAATTATAAAATATCCATTTTCCTGACAAAAACGACGCTCTTTGTTCCTGTTTGTTTTTCAGTTTACTCTAGTTGGGTGCTTTCTGTCTGTATAGAATTGGCTATGGTATCTGCCCATCCTGTTATTATTTTATTATTCTGAGTTGTCTTTCTTGTACACAGTGTCTGATCATATTAGCTGTCTCTGACAGGGTCTTAACAGTATTTACATTTATCATTATAAATGTTTCATTTGGTGTAACATTTCAGACTTTCGAAAATATCTTTTGGTGTTTCTTTGGGAAGATGGCTTATTTTCCTTGTTTTCATTTCTCCTAATGTAGAAAACTTACACCCCATTTAAATAACTTTTAAAGTTTTTTATTAGTACATGCTTGCGATACATAATGAACACACTGATCGTGGAGAACTGGTACATACATAAATGGCACTTAGTCCTGTTTCAAACCCCACTCTCACAATCAGCCTTTACTTCTACTGTTATTTTCGTTGCTGTTTTTGTTTTGACACAGCTTGAACTCATGTAGCCCACGATGGCCAAGAACTCACAGCCATCCTCCTGCCTCAGCCTTGTGAGTGCTGGAATTACAGTAGGGTACTGCCATGCCCGGCCTCAACCATCATTTTTTAAAGGTTCACATTTTGATTTATATCAATTCTTTTTTTTTTTTGGAGACAGGGTCTCACTGTGAAGTTTGGGCTGGCCTTGAACTCACTATGTAGCCCAGCTCTTAATTCTAGTCTGAATAGTGAGAACAGTACATTAGAAGAGAATGCCATACGTCAGACATCTTTTCAATACAGCTGCTTGGCATTTGTTACAGAGAAGCCATCCTCTGCATCACTACTGAGTGACTGGTTGGTTCTAACATATATCAGAAAACTACTAGAAGTCAGGTGTGATGGCACATGCTTGTAATCCCAACACTCAGGAGGCTGAGTTAGGGGGATCTCCGAGAATGTGAGGTCACCTTGGAAACACAGCAAGTTCAAGGTCAGCCTGGACTTCATAGTGAGACTCTGTCCCAAAAAAACAAAAACAAGAACGCTATTAGAGGTAGCTCCATCCAAAGAAACACCATAAGAAATCTGTACATTAAGAAATACAGCCATAGGGCCAGGGATTGAGCTCAGTGGCTCAAGCACTTGCCTGGTAAGTACAAGGTCGTGAGTTCGATCCCTGATGCAAAAAAGAAAAAAAAAAAAAAAAGAAATACAGCCAAAGAAAGAAAGAAGCAAAGCGATTTCTGGAGTATAGAAGATAAGCTCAAAGAGCAACAAGGCCAGACTTGAGGACAAAGGGCTGCAGGTATGTCTTCAAGGGAGAAAGACCTCAGGATAGTACGTGATGGCTTCTACATATTAGCACTGCCAAATTAATGCAGGCAACTGCAAAACTGCCTTGTTCCTAAAACAGGAAAACTGCTAACTCCAGGGAAAATAACAACAAATAATGTAAGAAAGGAAATACGATCATAGGACAAATAATTTAAATACTGATTACTAAAATGCAAGTCAACACTGATTTCATTTCTATCAGGAAGGTTAGATGCATGAAGACTCTTCTTTTATAATAAGAAATATATAGATAGGGCTGGGGATTTAGCTCAGCGGCACAAGTGCCTGCCTGGCAAGCGCGAGGTCGTGAGTTTGCTCCCCAGTACCAAAAAAAAAAAAAAAAAAAGGAAAAGAAATATATAGGTAATACTAGAAGGAAAAATGGCATAGGCTTGTTACTTACAATTATGCATGTACATATATAAGAAGAAACAGATAAATAGTACTTTCCTTTAAAAGGGAATCCAGGGTGGGCAGGGGTAAAACAGGTATCTCTTGTCTTTTCAATAATGTAGTAAGCCATACCCTACTGTGCATTTGTTAACTATCTTCATGTACTATTTTCAAAAAAAAGTAAAAATTCAAGCCACTTAAATTTCACTGACAGATTCTGATCTTGAGGTTATACAGATTATTTTGCATTGTTTAGTGGCTTAAATCAATTTAGATAACATAGGAATCACATAATACTGAAGATCTGATAAACATTACTTCTAAAATTGTTTGGGCTTTGTATCTTAAAGATGTAAAGATAGGTCTTAGACAGTTTCTTCAGATTCTCCCACTGGCACTCTTCTGGGTCAGTTTCATCTTCATTTACAGTGTTGTAGAATCATTTTCATTCCTGAGAGTTCTCTTTACTTGGTCACGTTTGCCAAATACTTGTCTATTCTATGGTATTTTCAGGGAAACAGCTCTAAGTTACACTGAATAGTTCTATGAAAGAATGTAATTTGTCCTAATCCATTGATAACTTTATGCATTTTTCCTTTTGTTTTAGTTGATTTTATTGCTGTTTATTGGGAAGTGACACACAGAAATGCTTATAAGACAATGTACAGCTCAATAAATTACCATAAAGCTGTCATTTACCTATCTTGCTAAGAGGCCTAACTGCTCTACAAATAAAGACATTGTAAATATGAACTGTTTCTTAATGTGACTTGCCATATTTCACACTTTTTATACGTGATATCTGTTGTGGTTAATTTCTTTTGTTGTTGTTGTGATTAATTTCTAAAGAATATATTACATACATTTTTATTTCCTCTTTCATCAAAAAATCCATACAACTTAATGACTAATAGCAAAAACAGAAAGAACTCAACACACTCCCACAAAAACTTAACCCAGTTGAAAATCTTTTTATTGTTAATATTTTGTCTTACTGCATTATGGCTGGAGAATGTAGCCTATGGTTTTTCTTGTAGGAATTAAGATTTTTCACTGGTATACTATAGAATTTATGCCATCTTTGCAAATGTGTTCTCCTCTTGATGGGCAGTAGTACTATACACACACCTTTCAATTAAAACGTCCTAAACTGTACTAAATCATATTTTATATATACCCCCAACCTTAATAAGACAGTTTCTCAGAAAAGCATGTAAGTATCCATTTATAATCTTTTTTCTCCTCCTATTATCATGGTTCACATTCTCCGTGTATTTCTAGTAGCTACTGATTTAGACATTTGATGCAATGAGAGTGGTACATACATGAATATCACCTGTGTTTCCTAGATGACCTTGTTATACTATTTCTGCCTCTAATCTCACTCTCAGCAAAAACTCTGCTCTTAGTTGCCTGAGAAAGAGAGCACTTTCTTTTCTTTTTCTTTTTTTTTAAAGACAGCGTCTCTCTATGTAATTCAGGCTGCCTTCAACTTATTATGTAGCCCAGGCTGGGCCTCAAACCTTCAGCAACTGTCCTGCCTCAGCTGTCCCAGTGCTGGGACTATAGGCATGAGCCACCACGCTCACTGTGGGAGAGCGTTTTCTTTCACAAGTCTTAACACCAACCATATCTGCCTACATATCTGTAGACCCTGTTTAAAAAATCTGAATGTAAAAGGAAGCTGCGCTTTCTCTTTTGAGGCAATGGGAAAAACTAGCAAATTTAATGCTAATGTTGGAAGCCCATAAACAAAAAGATAGAAGATACAGTTACATCTAGGAAAAATCAACACTGAGAATCCTGAAAGACTGAAAGAGACACGATCAACGTCAGCAGTGAAGGAACTGACAAGTCTGGCCTTGGGTAGGAGTGGACACAAGAGTGGATGCTCTATAAATTTGGCTCAGAAAGCTGGGGAAGTTCCTCTCTGATGGCTTCTGATTTCTTTGTGGAACGGGAAAATACCAGCTGGGGAGCTGAGAGCCATGTAGGAAGCCAGAGAGCTGAAGCATGAAGAAGTTTGCTGCCATGATAGTGAGTGGAATAATCACCTCACTAGAGAAACAAGGCAGGACTGGCGAGCGTGGTAAGAGCAGTATCAGGGCTCATGGTCATGAAATCACAGCAGTATCAATCTGTTCAGCTTGCAAACCAACTCCAGATCATCAGCAATCCAAATAAAGGCATTAAAGAGACAAACATCTGGATTCACCCAGCATGAACACTGTGCCAAAGATGATGACTATACATGCAGAAGAAAATGAAAGGGCCACTGCTAGTACATATAAGGAAAATAAAGCAACTGATAGGCTGTGGATCCACATGGAGGCAAAGAACACTGCTAACGAGACTTCTGGACTGGACCACAAATACGGAAAGACACTGGCATTGAACTTCTGAAATAACATTTGAGAAATGAGTTAATTTCAAAAGACAGCAATGTCTATGGCATTACCATAGAAACTGGTGGCCTAAGTAACATTAAGACACTGAATTGTTCATGAAAAACTGACATGACACAGGGTCACAGCAAACCTCGAGGCACAGAGAAGAGGGTGCATTAGAGGCCAGACGCGACAAGACGTAAGGAGGGGAACCAGAAAGAAAGGAGTTGATGAGTGTAGAGAAAGAGGATACTGCTTCCCAAAGAAGGGAAGGTTCAGCAGATGCAGCGCAAGTAAGGGCACACAGCATTTCCCAGGGCAGAGGATTGGGGGGTGACTCGGTCTTCACTGACTGGGCTCCAGCCCCATACCAGGGGAAAGGCAAGTTTCAGCCAAGGCCTGGAGAAAAAGAAATCGTTCGAGGAAGACACTGAACCATCAGGCCGTCTGCACATCAAAGAATGGGAGTCACCGTCAGGCAAGACTGAGAAAGCGCATGACGGAACTATGACGGAACTGCAAAGACCAGGAAAAGAGTGGAGGTGTTGACCTTTACTCTAAGACTCCAGGACGATGAAGAACCTAAGGTCTCAGATATTGGAGGCAGCTCCCAAAGGCGGCCCCTGGAGCTACTGCTCTGTGTGTAGGCTGCCAGCTCCCAAAAGGAAGGCGGCTGGGGTGGAGGTGGTGGTGAGGCATCAAGAGCAAAGAGAAGGAGGCCGCACGGTGTCGGCCCTGGACTGTGGGGTCTAGGCGGCCTCAGGTAATTATGGGGGTTTACTGCTGCGTTCGGTCTCTGAACACAGCACGGCAATGAGAACTCTGGTGTTAAGGACTCCCTTCCCATGCAGCGTCTGCCAAGCTGTGGGAGACCAGGCGTGAATCTCTGCCTTTCAGCAGTCCTGCCCGCACTTTTCAATTTCAAGACTCAAGTCTTTCTGCAGTCTGAGCAAGCATTTCAAACTGTCGTTTCTTTGATGGTCCCATGCAGAAGCAGTGCCCCCTTTATCTACCCTCATCAACTCCTTTCTTTCTGGTTCCTCTCCTTCCGCCTTGTCACGTCTGGCCTCTGACACACCCTTTTCTCTGTGCCTCAAGGCTTGCTGTGACCCTGTTTCATGTCAGCCTGATGGTTCAGTGTCCTCCTCGAATGATTTCTTTTTCTCCAGGCCTTGGCTGAAACTTGCCTTTCCCCAAGTATGGGGTTGGAGCCCAGTCAGTGAACCCACTGTATTTCCATACACTGTCTCTTAAGTTCCATGTTTTTGTTGTTGTTCGGCATTCTAGCCTTCTGATTCACTGTGTTTGTTTCCAATTGTGCCAATTCTGTCATTCCACGCTCTTACTGAATGTGTGATTTCTCGTGATCAAGTTTGTCAAGAGCTCTGCTTCTACCCATTTATTCAACAAATACTCATTGAGCAACTACTCTGCCCCATGCATCTCTGTATTTTACTGGCACAGCATCCCTTATAATTTAAACTGAAGAAAAATTAAGAGCTCTTCTGGTTGCTTTTTTAATTAACAGGGCTAATTTTATTTATTTTATAGGGTTGTCAGTATGCATTAAATAGTATAAATAAATACACATAGTATACATTCCTATGCCTAGCTCACAGAAATGTTTAATAAATGTTCATTCTAACATTAATAATGATGATACTAACAATAATATGCTTGTAGGCCATATCTGCCTCATGTCTTCTTTATTCTCTGCTCACACAGCTTATTTGGTAACCTAGTAATGGGACATCATGTCTATCCCTGTTAACTATTACGTTAGATTCAAGTACCCATTCATCCTATCCAAAGATTTTAAAATTCTAGTTTCTTTTCATCAAACATTTCCTGTCACCCACAGCCTTCCCTATAGCACCCCACTTTTTCAAGTACAGTTATTCTGATAACAATGTAGAAGAGCACAATGCCCTCTGGCATACATCCTGGCAAAACCTCAGCCACCCCAGTCATCCATCGGTACCTGCCTCCAACGCCACTCCTGGGCACTAGGCCTGTGTTAACAGGAGATGGCAGGTACTCCGGCAGGCAGGTTCTGACAGCCTGCTAACACTCTCCACTGGGCTTCCTTTTCCTAGAAGCCTGAACTAACGTGGTAGATACATTCGTGTCCAGTGAATTTCTTCTTAACAGACTCTAGACTCACTCCTGGCATGTACATTAAGCTCAGAGGTCTGGGGTATTATCCCCTGTTTAAAAATTAGAAAGATGCAGGGAAGCCTGTTCTTAGCCTTCTGAGAGAGCCCCTTCTCTATCCTACTTCAAGGGACTGAGGGTCACTAATCTCGAAAGTTGAAATGTATTTTTTTAGACAAGACTGTGGCTTCAGCAAGTGAAGGCGGGCACTTTTCCAGGTTTTTCTCCCATGCAAGGCATTCTGCTACACTTTAGCTTACAAAAACATGCCTCCAACAGTGCCTGCCTGGCAAGTGCAAGGGCCTGAGTTTGATTCCTGGTACCAAAAAAACATCCCTCCATAAACCTCTGTGTGTAAAGTAATGGTTGAAGTAAAGGACTCTTCAAACTTTTTATTTAATTCTAATTGAAAACAAAGTAATCAAAATCAACCAACTTGATGATTTTTAACTCGTTTTGTTGTTGTTGCTATCCGAATTTATGCACATCTATATCACAAATCACACTAATTTTTCTTTGCCCAGTGAAGTGTCCACCTATTATTCTTCCTGCAGCTTTTGTGTTGTGCAGCGCTGGGGATGGAACCAGGCCTTTGCATACGCTAGGCAAACGCTTGACCACTAAGTTCCATTCCCTAGTCCACTCCTACTGGTTTTAAAACCTAATGTATGGGGCCAGGGATTTAGCTCAGTGGCACAGTGTTGCCTGGCAAGCGTCAGCTCCTGAGTTCGATTCCTGGTACCTTCCCTGGCAAAAAACCTGATGTAACATGGTTAGCTACACTGGCTTGTGGTGGGAATGGAATGTATATAGAAGTTAGATGCTTTTTAATATGTAAATTTACATGAAGTATTGATATGAACAACAAACATACTTCCCAGCTTCTTACAGAATATGGCCATTGTCTATTCTAATCTAAAGGATTAGACTAGAATCATAATTTTTCTACATTTAATTTCTAATCTAAAGGATTAGATTAGAATCATAATTTTTCTACAATAATGAAAATAAAATTTTTAGAAAGAAAATTAAAACCTTTTGTAGACTACATGGAAACATTAAAAAACACTAAAAATCTAAGGCATTCTAAGTATTTCTCATTCTAACATTTTCAATTACCTTGAAGCATGCATCTATAGGCAGATTCAGATATAGCATAGATGTGTGGAGGCATCTCGTGACGCTTCTTCCCTCTGTACATTTCGATGATATTCTCAGAGTAAATCGGAAGGTTCTTATAAGGATTTATGACTACACAGAAGAGTCCAGAATAAGTCTAGAATAAAACATAAAACACAATGTTAAAAAACAAAACAAAACAAAAACCCCCTGCATTTATCAGTCAGGATGCATGCAGGATACAGCTACACAATAGCAATTTAAGCAGTTCTTTAGCTGTTGGATAATTAATGCAGCCCCCAAATTGAATTTAGCCCATAAAGCCAATTTCTGACTATGAACCACAAATAGTTCTCCCACAGAACTATTTGTGTTTCGGGGCACTTTTCTGGACTCAATTTTCTCACCTTTAAAATTGAAATAACATGAGCATTATGACTTCAACAGACTACTAAGGTTAGAATCCTGCATTATCTGCCTTTTCAGATTCACTTTCTCACAAGTACAGGCATTACAGAAGCTCATTAACAGAGTTTCAGATCCCACACTGCAGCTCATCTTTAAGAAAATACCACTGGTCAAGTTTGGGTATAGTACCAAAGAATAGTCAGAAAGACCTGAAAAAGATATTAAAATATTCGTCTCTTTTTCAAACAATTAACTGTGTAAGGCAGAGGTTTTTTTCAAATAGTTCAGCCAAAATAGCTTTTTACAAAAAATTAAGTGCAGAGGAAGAGACGACAATCTAGCTACTTTTTAAAATATTTAAGAGATTTACAAAAATGTTAAGTGTTAGCTCTGATGCTACAAAAACGTTTAAATAAATACAAATACAATTACTTAAGCTAATTTGTTACAATTCGCTATTATTTTAAAATAAGATAAATATTTAAAACTTTGTTTTAATTTCTAATATGATAAATATTGATAAATACAAAGCACATAAACTAAAGCTCCTTGGGGTCCTCTGATATTTTTCACAGCAGCTGGCGTAGACAACACAGCCTTTCCTAACAAGTACTGTGGCAGGGCCAGGGATTTAGTTCAATGGCTTAAGTGCTTGCCTAGCAAGTGAAAGGTTATAAGTTCGATTCCCACCCCCCGCAAAAAAAACAAGTACTGTGGCATAATTGATACTATGAACCTTTATGATTTTTGGGGTTTTTAAAAGTTTTAAGGGGCTGAGGATTTGGCTCAGTGGCATAAGCGCCTGCCTTGCAAGCATGTGGTTGTGAGCTCCATCCCCGATACCAATAAAAATAAATAAATAAATAAATAAAGGTTTTATGGACTAGGCCTGGGGTACCACTCAGTGGTAAAGCACTTGCCTAGCATGTGCAAGACCCTAGGTTCAATCCCCTGCATTGCCAAAAAGAAATAAAAAATAAAAATTTTTGCTGGGCATGGTGGCACAAGCATATAATCTCAGCTACTCAGGAGTCTGAGATAGTATCAGAAGTTTGAGGCAACCCTAGAAAATTTAGGAAGATACTGCCTCAAAATATAAAAAGGGCTGGGATGAAGCTCAGTGTTAAAGTGCTTGCTTAGCATACACAAGGTCCTGGACTCAATCCCCAGCACTGCAAATAATAATAATAATAATAATTTTTAACATCATAGACTGATCTTTGAAGCTATTATTCAAATCTGACTCTGCAAATTATGGAAAAACAGAGCAGAGAGGACTGCTGCCAGATGCCCCTGCCCTCTGCAGGACTGAGGCATTTGGAAAGGACTCGGCTGCATATGAAACAGACCTTTTATTGAAGATGATTTCGTTGGACCAAATTCTATCAGTGAGACGCTATGAAAGGCAGGAGGATCGGGAGTGTTAGGCTACAGTGCGAGGCCAGCTTCCCCAGGGAACACCAAGGGGGATTCTAACAAACAGCTGTGTTCATAAGGGCTGAAACCTTTGGCAACTGCCACCAGAAAGCCCTCTAGAGACTACTTTATTTTGAATACTGCAGTTACTAATGCTAAAACAAGAGGAGAGCCTGCCAAAAACCTCAAGTGACCAGAATCAACTCCTGGGCTGCTCTCTCTCACCGTAACTCACAGGCTCAGAGGTCGAATGCACTTCCTTGCTAGGTTACGGGTCCAGAAGGGCACAAAAAGCAAAGGGTGCCTGCCCCGAGGTCTCCACATTGGTCTGCCGCTTCATGCCTCGCATCTGAGCAGACCAGATGAACTATGTGCCTTCTTTGCCTGAGGCTCCTCACATGCTGATCATCAAGTCTTCAGAGCTTTGGCCTTCTCCTTTGCACACATACTCTGCACTACTTCTGCAGCCTCCTGGGCTTCTCTGCCTGTCTCTCAACCAAGCCTTCTGTGCAACTAGTCTATAGTCTCCCTCTGCTGCCCTCTGACAAACCAGACACAATAAAAATATACTCTAGGTAGTGACTGTGTACTGTATTATCCCAAAAGACTAAAAAAAGTTCTTTCTCTTTTCTTTTTTCTCTTTCTTTCATTCAAGAAAGGGTCTTGCTACATAGTTCAGGATGGCCTTAAACTCACTATGCATCCCAAGCTGGCTTCAAACTTGTGATGATTGTCCTGCCTCAGTCTCCCTGTTAGTGTTACCGGCATACACTACCACTCTGGGCTTCAATGTTTTACCCACAAAGAAGTGATAACATTTAAGTAGATAGATAGGTTTAACCTGGTTACACAAAGTATATGCATATAAAAATATTACACAGTGCCCCAATTAATAAGTACAGTGTTTGTGTGTAGCTCATTATGAAGTCCTAGTATCACAAATAAGTACAAAGATACATATAGATATTATATATATGATGAGAAAAGCAAAGGAAAGGCAACTAAATACCTTCTTTGAGTTTAATTTACATACAGTGAAGTTAGTAAGTCATAAACATACAGCAATGAATTTTCATAAATATATACAATCTCACAGTTACATAAAATTAATCATAGTTTATCATGAAGCTACAGATTCTGAGCTTCACTTTCACGAGGAAAAATAACTATAGATTAAAAAAATCAAAAGCTCCAATAAAGCTAAACTGCACAAATTCAGCTAAACATCCTGTATCATGAATGGCATAGGCACAGACTGTAACAATGTTATTTTTAATTAGAAATAATTCTAACACATGTGTCTATTGTGTTAGGCACTTTTCTGAGGACCAGAATTACAAAGATGAGTAGGTTTCACAAATATGAGTAAGTCATCAAAAAAGGAAAGGTTAAATGATCATTGTTTTCCCCTGTGTGCCAAAGAGGAGCAGTAACAAATGTTTAAGTACTTAAAGAGCTAACTTTCAAATACCTGGAAAATTAGCTCAAATACTAAGTTCTTGCATGAATTGATCGCTGAATTAATAATACTGCACTCCTGTCTTCCCCCAGGGACATGCTAGGAAGACAAAAGGCTACTAAAATAATTTTTCCGGAAACATTGCAGGTAAAATTACAACTTCCTTAGACCATTATCCCAGCACCCTGGGAGGCTGAGAAAGGATGAGGAGAAGCCCAAACCCAGCCTGGGAAACTTAATGACAGTTTGTGGCAAAATAAAATAATTTTTTTAAAAAAGTGCTGGTGATGTAACTCAGTGTGCCCTGGGTTTAATCCCCAGTATTGCAAGACAAGCAAAAAAACCACACAACTTCATTAAACGTTTGAATATACATATAAGCTATTAAGCATCTTGGAGAAACATACCCTGTTGGTATGTAGATAATAGGTACACACTAAACAAACCAGTCACAATGTAAAGCAGCAAAAGGAGAAAGATAAAAGAGTTGTTAATAAACAGTGGAGAAAACTCTGCAGCAGAACACAGAACACTGCAAGTTATGGCCATCCTGCCAGAAACTAGAAAAAGAAAAGTTACAAAACTTAGGCCTCTATGGTCTTTGATGTTCTTCTAAAAGGTTATTAGGTCCCAAGGAGGGATGAGGAATTCCTATGAAACCAGTGAGAACATCAGACTGGTCCAGGGACAGGGTATATGGAAGGCATGGCAAGAAGACCCCACCTAACTGAAAACAGGCTGCACCGTGGGATCCAGAGAAAAGCCCAGAAGGCACACAGATAAGCAGGCCCCTCCTCTGCGGAGGATGAGGTGTCACAGACTCAAGGGACAGGAGCACTTTAGATAAACTGCAAGTCCGACAACCACACAGAGAACTGATGGAAGGGGCAGGAGGTAAGAAGCAGACAGACGGCGGAGCTGCTCTGAGGTCCTGGAGCCGGCACTGGAGAAGGGGGATGAGTCACTGAGAGCTGTGTGCAGGCTTGACCTGGTGCTCTCAGAAAGTCTCAGACAGAAAAACCATTCAAGGGCCAAGCCAAGGAGGAATGTGAGGTTTCCAGGCTTGAGAGAATGGAAAAATTACTGAGAGAAGAGAAAGACAATTTGCTTTGCGGGAAAAGACAATGTGACTGCAGCCTGGCAGGTGAGCTAGGCAGGTGCCTAGGGAGCAGAAGGGAACACTGCACTGGCAGAGCCTGGGAAATCCCGAAGGCTGGAGGATAAACTGGTGCAATAATGCGGCCACATTTTATCTGAGAGAGACAACCAAGGACTACACCCAGCGCCTCACACATGCTGGGGAAGGGTCCAAACAGAGCTGCACCCCAGAACTAAGGGCATCCTTCTTATAGAAAAAGAATAAAAACAAGATAGCAAAAGAAAAAGAAGTCACACAGGAAAAAGCAATAAAAATGTAGCAATACACAGAGGACAGAGGAAGAATAACAAATATTGTTATTGGTCCTTCAGGGAAGAAGTCAACACTTTGCTTAAAACAAGAAAATAGCAACAAGTGAACTTGAAGAAGACTCTTGTGTTTGGGGGCCGAGGTGGGGGAGATATTCACATTAAGTTAAACAGAATTTCCCAAGCTAATAAATGCAGAAGGTGTGACACATTATCTTCTCTCCCTTTGCAGCCCCCAAAGAAAATACTGAATCTGAACAGCGCTGATCACTGGCTACTTGGGTCTTTGGTAACCACCAGAACTAGAGCATAACCAGGGGGCACAACCTTAACCAGCTCACTGCAGACTAAGCAGTCAACCCTGGTATCACAAAGTAAGAGACAACTTGGCTCTCTGTGTCTCCTGAGTCTGAAGCTTTAAGTCTCTGGATCCAATATAGGAAGAAGTACCACAGGGGTAACCAACAAAACGCAGACTATGGGGAATTCTGTAACACAACTGTTCTCATGTCTTCAAATCAAGAGGGAAGAAAAGCACACAGATTAAGGAAGATGTAACCCGTCATAAAATACCAACCCTTCTTTCGATCCTGACTTGAACCGGCTACTTATGAAATATTTGTGTATGAAGCATAAGAGATATCTGAAAAATGTCTGAATGTCTGATGATACGGAGTTATTGCTATTTCTTTTTTAGACGAATAATACGTACAAACCCTGAAAACTGTCAAGAAGCCTAACAGTGCTGTTAACAGAGGTAAGTGTTAAAAAACAAAAATCCTACAGCCCATCAAGACCAGAAGAAGGCTGCAGCTAGTAAACACACCAAGCTCTGGGAGCTGAGACTTTACCCTAAGGATTAAGACTGCCCCTGAAGTGGACCCGCATGCACACAGCCTCCAGCCCAGCCGGTAAGGGTAGCAACCTGACTAAACTACGCAGCCTAGTGCCCCTCAGTGCACCTGCCCAGCCAAAGTAAAACCAGAATAACCTTAATGCCACCTAGAGCTTCGAATTACCCGCACAGTTTCTCATATACAATACCCAGACATACATTGCAACAGGCAGTGACCACAATCTAAGAAACATCAGGGGCCCTTGTGAGTCTACTTTTATTAACTCATATTATTATCTTGGACATGAATATGTTCAAGTTAATAAAGGCATGATAGAAAATTCAGACACAGAATTAGAAACCATAAAAAGAAAACCCAATGAAAATTCTAAGACTGAGGGAGCAGGGCCAGAGGTAAAGCAAAGACCTCAATGGATGTATTTAAAGGCAAAATTAAATAAACAGTAGCTGAAGACAGAACTAGGTACCTGACATTTTAATCAGAAGCAAATGGCCAACTGAGGCATGGGGCTAGGGGGCCTGGGATGAAATGTGAAAACGCAGGAGCACAAGCGCCACGTGGGATGTGATGAAAAGTTCTTGACACAGGAGGATCTGAGTGCAAGCAGGAGGAAAGAGAGGATAGAGCAGAAGTCTGACAGCTAAGACTTTTCCTAAACCAAGATGGACACACTGGTACACACCTGTAATCCCAGCCCTCAGGAGGCTGAGACAGAAGGATCTCAAACTGGAAGCCAATGTGGGCAACTGAGAAAAACCAGCGTAAGTAAGCAAGCAAGCAAGAAAATCTGGCAGAAGACATCAAGCCACAAAGTTAAAAACCCTATAGATTCTAAGCTGCATATACATATATTTTACCTAAGCATATCGCAGCAAAACTTGGAAACCAAAGACAAGTGTTTCCACACAGCTAGGGGCTAGGACTGGGGCAGAGGTTGTCCAGATTTAGGGTGCTGTGTCAAAGATGCAACAGCAAAACTAGAAGCCAAATTCTCAACAGAAGACAGAGGGCAGGACAGGCTATGGGATCTGCTCAGCACCAGCCGGCTCTGAATCTCAAACCCAGCCAAAAAGAAAGGAAACTTCAAAAATCAAGGATGAATAGATATTTTCAGACAAGATATTTTCTAAAAGATAAAACCTAAGAGATACAAAGAAAAAATGAAAAATAATAGAAAAATAAAGGGACAGAACCAAAAGAATACCGAGTAGTATCTTGTACATTTTCAAATACAGAGAAGTAAAAGAGACAACAGCATATAAACTGAGGAAGATTGTAATGAGAATTCCAGAGTTCTCAAGTTTTTTCATTATCCATGACTGGTAAGAATTTACTTCATATCAGTCATTAATAGGCTACGTATCCAAGTTAGAAGGGTAACCACTGCAAGAATAAGAGAAAGGCAAAAATATATAATTAAGTGGGGGGGAGGGTTAGAATAAAAATTAATTTAAAAGTTATAAATAAAAAATATAGAACAAGTAGGACTAATGGAAAACAATGAGACTAAATTTAGATTGAAATAGATGTTATTACTTTTATATAAACTAAATATTCTAAAAAAACAAAAAACAAAAAAACTAAATATTCTAGTTTAAAAATACTGTCTGGACTGTGCCTGCCTCATACGTGTGAGCCCCTGGGTTCCATCTTCAACACTACAAAAGAAAAGAAAGAAAAAAAAGGGTAAGAGAGAAAAACACAAAAATGGTCAGACTTGGGGCAAAAATAACAACTTTTAGCAGTTCATAAGAAATTCACCTTTAGTGTAAAGACACAAAAAAGCCAAAAGTTTTGAAAACAATGAGTCATACACTAATCTAGAAAGAAAAAAGCAAATGCTAACACAGCAGTCTTGCTTCGCAAGAAATATTGCTAAAGCTGAAGACCATTTTATAATGAGTCATCAAAAAGATACAAAATTTCTACCTTTGTATACACATGATCCTATAGCTTTTGGTATGAACTAAAAGGAGGGATTTTCATGGCAACTGACAGAAGAGGCAAATAAAAAATTTTAAAAAATACATAAGGGCATGCAAGATTGAACAACACCACAAACAATACCACGTTCAACAACCACAGATGACACAGGTTCATCCAGGGACGATCTTCTACCCCAACTGATCCCATGATGGACCACGGAGTAAGTCTAACAAAAATCAAAGGCCTGGAATAATTCAAGAATATATTCTCTAACCAAGGGGAGATTAAATTAAGGAATAAACTTGAAAACCCCTATGTTCAGATATTAAGCAGTTCACTTCTAAATAATTCAGTCAAAATAAAAAACAACCCTACAAAACTCTCATTATTTTGAGCTAGATAATCAAAAAATGCAACACAATAAAACTTACAGAATGCAGCACATTCTTAGAATAAAATTTATAGCTTTTAAAAGCACATATTAGAAAAGAGATGAAAAAAATCAATAATCTAAAGTATATTATCCTAAGAATTTACAGAATGAGCAACAAATTAAATCTATAAAAACAGAAAGTGTGAAAGTATGTCGGTAGGTACATAAATAGACAGGGAATGACTAGACAGGACTAGCAAGTCGAAAGTCTATTATGTGAAAAGAATAAAACTCACATAAATCTGAGTGTGGTGGTGCACTCCTGTAATCCCTGCACTTGGGAGGCTGAAGCAGGAGAATCCTTTGGCAAGTCTGAGACCAGCCTGAGCTACAAAGTGAGCCCAAGGCCAGCCTGAACCGCATAGTGAGACCTTGTCCAAAAAAAAAAAAATAAATAAAGCTGACAAACCTCTAGTAAGACTCATTTTCAAAACTGGGCAGAATCAATTATCTGTATTAAGAATACAAAGGAAAAAAAGATGAATACCAGAACATCATTAGAAATTCTGCACAAGGTAGAGTGTGTTACCCAGCTATAGTGATGCACACCTAAGCATCCCAGCACTACATGGGAGGCTGAGGCAGGATGATCACAAGTTTCAGCCCAGCCTGGAAGCTTAGTGAGACCTTGTTTCCAAAAAAAAGGACTGGAGATGTAGCTTATTACAGAAGCCCTGATACATATTTTTTAAAGAGGGTATTATTAACAAATTATGTCAATAAATTGGGACATTTAGATACATATAAGATGCAAAAATCCTAAACAAATATATAGGACTGGGGGTACAGTTCAGTGATGAGTCCTTGCCTAACACACCTAAGACCCCGGGTTCATTCCCAGCACCAAAACAACACAAATATATATCCTCATTATAGCAAGTAACAAGAAAAGCCATACTATCATTTCATTCAAGAATGGAAAAATATGAATGAGAAAATAAGAAAAATATTTGATAAATCAACACAATACCGATGATATAGGATGCTTCCCGTTACCACCTTCACTCAAAAGCACTGTACTGAAGTTCTAGACAGGGCAATAAAGTAGAAAGAATGTGTTAGGAATTAGAAAGGAAAAACTAATCATTATTTGCAAAAAATATGAGCATGTTCATAGAAAACCCAAAAGAATCTTCAGCAACAATAGTATAATAACTCATAAACTCAGATACATAGGTCACTGAATATAAATGCAATATACAAAAATTGTGAAAATACAGTATTTCTATAAATTGTAACAATTATGTACAATCATATGCATCACACAAGGGTAAGATCTTAAACACAGCTTCAATAGCATCTTTTAGAAAATCAAATACTGGCAGAGCATGGTGACACACACCTACAGTCCCAGCACTGGAAGGCTGAGGCAGTTCAAGGCCAGCCTAGATTACAGTGTGACTCCATCTCAAAAAACAAAAAGAAAAAAAAGCACAACAACAAAAAAATCAAATACCTAAAAATAAGTCAACAAAGATATACAGAGCCTCCACAAAGAAAAGTATTGAATTAAATAAATAAGTGAGTATGCCCAGGAATTAAAGATGAAATAGTATAAAGATCTAATTTCTCTCTCTAATGGGCATGACTGTGAATGCCAGTAAATCTAGTCCTCTGGGAGGCTGAGGTAGAAAGATCAAAAGTTGGAGCCCTGCCTGGAAACTCAGTGATTTAATAAGACCCTATATCAATAAAAAATAATCCCAACACTTGTAAGGCTGAGGCAGGAGGATCACCATGAGTTTGACAATCTGAGTTATATAGAGTTCAAGGCGGGCCTGAACTACACAGCAAGACTGTGTCTCAAAAAAACCCTAAATAAATAAATAAGGGGTGAGATGTAGCTCAGCGTAAACAAAGGACCTGGATTCAATGTACCAGAAAAAAAGAAGGTGGGGAAGGAGGGAAGAGGAGATTTCTCTCCCAAATTGACGACAACATCAGTAAAGTAATCAAAATCTCAACAGAGTTATGTGTGTGTGAGTATGTATGGAAAGGCGACAGGCAGCCACTACAATTACACTGAAATGCGAAGAATCTTCCAGTCAAAACGACCTTTCAAAACAAAAGTGAGAGGACATGCTACACTGGAAACCAAGACAAAGTTCTTAGTGAGACATGTAGATATTAACCTGAAGGCAGGCATCCGGACCCATGAAACAACAGGGGACCAAGAGCGCATTTATGAAAGCCTGGTTTATGACAAAGATGGCACTTTTCCAAGAGGGGAGAAAAGACAATGTTTCTGTAAATGACACTGAGCCACCTGGAGAGCCACTGGGAGCAGGAGGAAGCCCTGGGGCTGGTCACTACCTTACACCACACACAAAATTCAATTCCAGATGATGACCTCCCGAAATGCATCACCACCTTGCCTTCACTCTGGCTTCAAGCTGAGTTTGGCCAACAGAAGACACCGGCAAGAGACGGAAGGTGCAGGAGGTGAGGTCACATATTCCCTAGGCTCTGGGCCCACCAGTTCCCATTAGACGCCTGCATCCCCCTAAGGAAGGGCGCAGTTCCTGCAGCCCTAATCATACACTATCCTCCCAGAGTTAGAAGCGCAGTCCTACTATTCCCTTACAGGTCAGAATGTGTCAGTGTGGCCAGGGAAACAGCTCAGCGGGAGAGTACTTGTCTACAATGCACAAGGCTCTCGGTTCAAAACCTCGGTCCTGCAAACCACCTATTCTAACACTACAATACTGCACTATTCCTCATTTGCTTTTGAAGTTATACCTATATATTTTTAAATCCTGTTTATTGAACTTGCAAAATAACTTCTATTTTCTGCTGGGGCTCTGACTAAATCAGACATTATCTAGAACAGTGAAGGACATGACTTATAGATATACACATCTTATCATCCAGGAATTCTCCTAGAAATACACCATACCTGCCAATGCACGCTTATGTGTGCCAGGTACACACACCAGGCAATTTATTGAAGCAAAGTTCATTATAGTACCAAGCTGAGGGAAAAACATACAGCCACACACACACATGCATGCACAAGCACGCGCGTGCGTGCACATACTTGTTTCAAAAACAATTGAGTGGACAAATACATTGGGCCAAAAATCTTACAATGAAATACATTCCCCAAAAAACAAACTACTCAAAATTTCCACAGCCTTTTTTACATTTTTAGTGATTGAGGATCCCAAAGATCTTTCATTTTATATATGTATTATATAAAATATATACTGAATTTTTTAAATGTATATTAATTCATTTAAAAACTACAAGCACATTATGTGTTAAGTGAAATAATATTTCTTATGAAAAGTAATTTTTTGCTTTTGCTTTCCAAAATAGAAAGTGAGAGGAGTGGCACGTTTTATATATTTTTGTAAAACTTACACTGTCTGGCCTACTAGGAAACAGCTCAATTTTCATATCTGTTTCTGCATTTAATCTATCGTGATGTTTTTTCATTGAAGTATATGAAGCAAATCAGACTTGTACAGATGTACTACTTAGTGGGAAAAGAGGAATAATTCCACAGTCTTTTCAGGTTTCTGAAGCTATTTCTCTTTGAAACTACCAAAACTGCACAAGTAACGATTACCTACATATTAGACGCAATGTAGCATCTGCAGCCCAATCCGGGAGTTTATACTCTTGTCACGCCAAGATCCACTGGCTTGCATACTAAATTAATCTTTTACCCTCGCATGATTTTGCAACATCATGTGTACCTCATTTGGAAAACACTGCCTCACTGAATTCCGCAAGTCTTCCAAATGATGTCATTTCACTATATGATGGCCAAAAACAAATCACTTTCATATCATCACCATCTATTGATCTGAAAGGTTTTTAAGTACTGACAAGCTGAGTTCATGATGGCACATACGAGGTTCTCACAATTCTAATTTTCATGTAAAAACTGAAATTTTATCACTGGCAACAAATACAGTCAGCTGTTTTCTTGGAAGTGACAAGCTCACTTTGTTTATTTTCAAGAAAATGTCTGCCAAATACCTCTGTGTGAGTAACCACTGCTTAGCCATCGGTCGTTCTGTCAAATAAGAAGGGTGTTCCATGAAAAAGGCAAGGCCAGCTCGCAACCCAAAGGACCAGACACACACTTCTCCCCACAACGGCCAGCATGTCCTGGCGTCCAGCTGCCTGTGCAAACTGAACTACTTCATCACAGGGTGGTACAAGGCTGTCTTCACACTCCCGGGAACATCCCTAATTCTTATTCCTAACAGGTATTTGATAATGAAAAAACAGAGGTGTGCTCTCAAGGCTTGAGACTTCACAAAATCCATCATTTTTTCTGTTTCACCAAGGCCATCTTTGGTGAAACTGGTTTAAAAAAAAACCTGCCAATCAAAGGCAATAAAATTATGAGTACAGATCAGGGCCACTGCCTCTATTCAAGATAAGGTATCAGGAACTTTATTCATCAATGCTTTTCAACCACCAGTACAAATGTCAGTACTCAAAGGGACAAATAACATCTTCCTATTATTATGAAAAGAAGTTTGATCTCTCAAACTCCCTGAGGAGGTTTTAGGATTACCCCAAGGAGTCCAAAACTACTGAATTACAGCAACACAAAATAATACACATCAATCTTTAAAATGTGATGTTAAGTCAAACAACAACAAAAAAACCTACAGACACACAAGGCTACAGACTATGAGATTCATTTATACAAAAATTGAAAATCAGGCAAAACTAAATTATATTGCTTAAGAATGTGCAGCTAATTAATAAAGCACATTGCAAAATGGTTAACATGTTTCTCCTAGTAACAGATAGATCAAACAGATGAAAATTAGTAACGCTACAGAAGATGTAAGCAATATAATCAACATGCTTAATCTAATGGCCAAATATGGAATCCTACACCCAACAATAACAGAATACACATTCTTTGCAAACATGCAGAACATTAACTAAAAGTGACAATATGTGACATAAAGCAAGTCTCAACAAAAACAAGGGCCAATATATGGACAGTATTCTTTGACTACAATATGATTACATTTAAAATCAATAGCAAGAAGATAACTTTAAAAACCAAAGCTAGGAAATGTTAAAAAGTTTGAAAGGTCTAGAGGCTGAAGAAGAAATTATAATAAAAATTATAAAATATTTAAAACTAATAAAAATGCTACATATTAAGACTTCTGAGGTGAGCTAAAACACTGTCAGAGCAGACATTCACAGTTTTAGTTTTATCAGGCAGGAAGATGAACATTACTGACCTGAGAAGTCAGAGGTCAGGGAGTATAAATCCAAAGAAAATAATAAGGGGAGAACATAACTACACCCGTTAGCAACTTAATTTATTTGAATTAAAATTAAACTACAACACAATTTTTCTATAGAAATATGCCCCAAAGGGTCCTATATAAATTAGAGTTATGCATCTATCATAGAACCTCAATCAATCAATTTCAACCGACTTTGACTGATCAATCTCACCTGACCTGTGAACTCCAAACCCCAAAATAAGTGCGTCCCCATGCAGCGATGGTGGCTGCACCCAGCTTCACCCTTCACACCCCTTCAGAAGCCCATGTTCTTTCTGTGAGGTCCTGGGTGAGACCCTTGCCGTACCTGCCTGATTGGAGCCGTGATCCGCCCAAACCCCCACCTCTACTTCAGTCTTTATACTTTGAGAACGACTCCCATTCTCCTGTGCATACTATGGAGGCCTCGCTTTGAAAAGAATCTCACAAATTCACTGGGGTTGTCTAAGTTGGAAAGGAAAAAAAAAAAAATCAAACAAAAGAATAGCTGCAAAATCTCAGAATTATCATGGGAAATTGTTACAAATAAAATACATTTGTCTTTCCTTTGATTATGTCCCTTTAACAGCCACAGTCCCCTTCCACGCTGCAGGCCTCTGCTGCTTTTTGGTTGTGCCATCACCTTCCTAAACCTGCATACGTCAGTGTACCTGGCTTAATTCAAAATAGACCCACTTCTCAAAATCAGGGGTCCACATTACCAACTGACCAGTCTCTGCACTTTCTCACCCTTTCACATCCCTGCTCCCATGAACACTGCCCTTTGACATCATTAAAACCCCCAGCCTTGATCTACTCGTCAGCCTCTCCCACCTAGACTTCCACTGCTACCCGGACGGACTCCGAAGACCACCAGCAAGTTACCTTCCATCTGTGCCAGCAGTGGACACCCGGCTCCCCTGCCCTCGGGCCTGGAGCAAATTCACACAGCCAGGCCCAGAGCCAGACAAGAATGCAGTGGTCTTCCATACTGTGCTCCAGTTTTTCTATCTTTGGCTTCTCCCCTTTCCCAAGACGGTTCCACTCTCCTCAAACTGCTTGCCCAGCCTTGCTGCCTTTTCCCCTCTCTCTGTATCCTACTCCAGAGGAATGGGAGGAAGGCAGACCATCAAGTTTGACAGAAGCAACTCCAGCACAGGTCACAAGCAAACCACTCATCTCTCAGCTCTTCCCCTGGCTGGCTCCTTCCTCCCATCAGGCAGACTAGACTCTAAGCCTAAATGTGACCTTGTCCAGAGCCCTTCCCTGACCTATTGGGGAGCCACTCTCCTCTCCCCACCTCATCTCCTTATAAGCCACATCGCATCGTTGGGCCCTGGCCCATTCTGTTCCCACACTGCCCCAGCACCTAGAGCTCAGCAGGTGTTAGGCAAACATTCCTTAAATACACTAATTCCTACAGGATTATTAGTTTTGATTGAAGTGCTGAATTACTCATGAACCTCAGTGGCACATTCCGCACACAAAAAATACGCTTTTCCAATTTTGACTACACCTCTGGTCAACTTTTCTCGCTAATCCTCTTTATGCTGTTTAAATCCAATCCATGCCACCTTCTTCAGATCACTGCCACCTCTATCTACCATCCCCTCAAACTTATTTATTTTTCTAGAGCCTTTTCAGTATTTAGCTTACACTTCTTCTCTCTACCTTATCCCTAATTAATCTCAGTAACTTCTATACGGTCAAGGACTTGGTCAGTGACTACAACATACATGTCAGCTGCTAACCACAGGTCAACCACAGATTCAATCTCAGCCTGAACTATTTCCTCTTAAAAACCTCTTTTCTGGCCAGGGACTTAGCTCAGCAGCATAAGCACCTGCCTTGCAAGCGTGGGGTGGTGAGTTTGATCCCCGGTACCAAAAAAACCCAAAAAACTCTTTTCTACTTTCCTGTATACAAATAAAAATATCCTTGCTCTTACTGCAACCCCTAAGCTTGCAAGTAGCTGCTCCACTTTACGGTCTTGGATCGGCACTTGAGTTTCTGCCACCCTGTCGCCTGTATCCTCCTCCTACTGCGAACCTCATCACTTTATATATCCCTGGTCTTTCTGCCACATGCTCTCTCACCTTATTATGCTCCAAAGCACCACTACAAAAGTGCTCAGATGCCATTTTACTATGTACAATCATAGACTGGATTATTCAAAACTAACACGTTAAGATTTAAAGGAAAACAAGATTTGGGAAAGCAAGAGACAACCTATCAGAAATAGCAGTGTTAAACAGATTAAGGGATGGGCATTCCACATTCTCTCTTGATTATGCCAAGAGATACAATTCACATTAATTCACTGTCACCAATTTCCACGAGTATCTGGTAAAATACTTACGTAGATAAGTCCTGAATAGTAGCGGTCCTTCAGGTTATGTAAGACAGAAGCTTCATTCAAGCATGTCAATTCTGCCATATCCTCCACCTTGGAAAACTTAGGTGGGTTCATCTTCTGAATGTCATCTTTGTTGACCATTGCTTTCTTGCCATTCTCCGCCAACTCCACCATAACTTCATCTCCTCGTTCTTCTTTGATACTAGCTGCCTCAAAACCATGGCGTTCTGATGGAATCCACACTAGCTTTTTAGCTGTCCAATCAGCTTGAGTGGCAGGGTTGTAGATGACAGCCCTGTCCACAAAGAGATACCTCTCCGGATCCTCCAGTCCAGTTCTCTGTGCCATTGTAAACAGAAGGACCCAGGAGCAACTGCCTCTAAGAGAAACGAAGAATACAGTCAGATGTTTGCCAAACATAAAATAATTAACAAGTTTTACTTTTCTAAGAAACAAAACAAAATCCTTAGTAAACCTGAGGAGTAAACTCTGAATGAAGGAGTTGGGGTAATCCTGCTCATGGCCATACTACTAAATTTCCAAGGTAAATTTCAGGGGTGACCACTAATTATGACTCTGCTTGTCTGACGACCACTCAAAATTTGCCCTTGGTTACTGAAGGTTGAGAAGCAGACAGAAGAAAAAAGCAAAGTTCCAGGGTGACCTTATTTTCTCCCCATCTCCTCTTTCACCTTCACCACAAATTAAACAGAGAATTAAGAAGAGAAAGAAGCAAAAGAAAACAAAGACATACGATAAAATGTCCACGGAACTAGTATGACCACAAGGATATAGCCACAAGAACACATGACAATTGCCAGAGAGTAAAGAATCAGGGTGAGCGAATGCCTCTTCCTTATAGAGACCCCAAATCAGACCCCTACAGCTTCTCTATGGCCATAGAAGACAAACATAAGCTGAAGTCACACAACATTACTAGCTATATGGAGCTGGGTATCCAGGTCTCTGCCTCCACTCCTGTCTCCACGTCAGCATCCACCATCCTCAAGATTCCTTCCACCACTGCTCTCTCAGACTCCAGGGTGTGTCTGTACCTTCCATTTCTAGTATGTGGCCTGGAACTAATACTCCACACATGGTCTGATCAATACAGAAGCAACCTCAGCCACGCTGAGGAAAAGACAGATTCTACGACTTTTTCGAGACCTGGTTGGTTTACTTAGCACTCAGTTGACTTTTGGCACCTAAGGACCTACCGATGAAAGCACTGAAGTTACATCTCCCCTACACTTGTGTGATTGGCCTTGTGGAACAAATGAAAGGAGTTTACACGTTCATCATTCGCCTTGTTGATGTGATTCCTTATTCCTGCCTGATAGTGTCTTTCTAGAATACACTACTATCCCAACCCCTTTTTCGCTATTATTCCAAATTCCAAGTTATTACAAATGCCAAACCCAGCTTCCATGATTTTATCCAAATCAACACAACTAACTAACTACTCCATTCATATAGTTTTGTGTCAAATCCTCTCAACTTCTCCCCCAGCTCCCACCCAACTGCCAGGAATGCTGAGGATTCTTCACAGGCAAGAGGATCAACACAACACATCCCTTGTAAGCTGCAAAGGAAACAGTAAGTGATCCAAATTTATTAATGGATTTTGAACCTTCAGTCCATAGATAAACTTTTAAGCTCCATGAAATGGGATAAACATGTTGGACACTAATATGCGCATATGTGTTCTACCTTAGGAGAACACTGATGACTTTCTTTAGATTCAAGAGATTGTCCTAAAAGACTGATCACTAAAGATGCTAATTAAGTCAATTCAAATCTCTATGATTCTTTAGAAATTATTTGTTACAATGTAATACATTCCTAACACCCCTATGTTCTAGATTATCTGGTCTCAAATTTTGGCACACATGAGAAGCACCAGGAAAGCGTACTAACATACAGAATGCTGGTCACAGACCCAGAGGTTCTGATTCAGTAGGTCGGGGAGAAAGCCCAAGAATCTCCAAGTCTAGCAAGTACCCTGATGGTGCTGCTGCCCCACAGGTCTCTGGCTGCCATGGTCTGCCACCACTACTACCTGCTTTGATGGGGCAGATAAAGACTATAAAGTAATGTTCTAGAATAATTCATTACATGATTAATAGAATGTGCTGATGTTTTAAAGGTTAATTTGGATTAAAAAAAAATCACAAAATAAACTAAATCTCCCCACAAAGCTGTAATTCGTATTAGACTTCTACAAGTAAAACTGTTAAAGACATTTTAGAACTACACTAAAAAAAAAATTAAAAATCTTAAAAAAGCAAATTTACATTTCCTTCTCAGGCATCCCTATGTGAGAACTATACAGAAAATATCTGTGGGCCAAAGTTCACTCAGAAGTACAGTTTCAAAAGCGTATTACCTCTAAGGACAAGGCTTTTAAGACTAGTAACAAAGGTGGGCGTAATGATGCAGGTCTCTAACCCCAGCTCTCCAGAGGTAGAGGCAAGAGGATTTCAGGGAGATGGAGGCCAACCTGAGCTACACAGGGAGTTCAAGGCCAGCCTAAAGGTCTACAAAGAGACCTTGCCTCAAAGAACTAAAACAAACTAAACAAGAGACTAATAACCAATCTTTCCAACTTAAAAACACTACATACTAGTAAAATGGGGATGTTGGAATCAGTGTAGGTAAATTTGAGGACAAATATTAGGATACACATGGCACCTCCTAGAAGGTCAAAATCTACTAAAGTATCCTAATATTATAGTAATAAAATATAAACTATATATTCTATGTTACTGCTGGTAGGTATACACAAATTTATTTAAGTGTGTTATTACATTCTTAAATTTAGTAGGCGGCTAAAGTTAAAAAACAGGTCCTTTCTAGAATGAGTCTTGCAAACAAATAATATAAAAATTATTTTTAAAAATCAGAATATTTGAAATTGGGCAGTACATTTCCTAGGTGCTGTAATGCTTGTAAGAAAAAAAACTAAAAAGATTATAAAAATACGACTGTAACATGCTCCTGATTTTGTGCAAGAGAGTTATATACACAAGTGTTGTTTTGTTTTTTAATGAAGTAAATATTCACTGGGTCTCTGCTGGGTAGTAGGATCACAAATAACTTTTACTGTTTCAGGTTTTTCTACAAGGAGACACTGTACGGATGGTCACCTGTCCTTTACTGCACCCCGAGCGTTTAGCAGAGTCCCTGGCATGTGTAACAGTGGATCTATACCTACTGATCAACCTTACATGAATAGTCCCTAACCTTAGAGTGAGCTTCAACTTCTTCACAACCAAAAACCTACTATTCCTTCCACTCCTGACCCAAATGTCACCCTTTCAGAAGTTGTTTTCAGGTCGATCTGGCAATTTAATCCTCTCTTTCTCCTGACATTTTGTCCTGTTCTTTGGGCAGTCTTCTT
Source organism: Hydrochoerus hydrochaeris (assembly GCA_004027455.1). Lineage (NCBI taxonomy): Eukaryota > Metazoa > Chordata > Mammalia > Rodentia > Hydrochaeridae > Hydrochoerus > Hydrochoerus hydrochaeris. Next base: position 388,244 of record PVLA01000356.1, read on the forward strand.
GCCTTCCCCAGCACTGCACCAGAGCGCTCACTTAGAAGGTAGTAGGTGCTCATAGTGTTTAACTGAGTGTTCAGCAAGCCAGTGAAGATGTTTTTGTTCAGTTTAACTCCTCACTTGTGATTGCCAAATAGGTTGTTTTTTCACTCCATTGTACATTTGGTATCTGATCTGGGGAATCCTAGTATTTAATGTACCACTCCCAAATGTTTTGTGTTGCTAAAAGGATAGAACTGGAATTTTTAAAATACCAAATATCGTTGTTATATACCTATAATAATGTCCAGGCACTAGGTAGTTTACACATAACCATCCTTACAATAGCACCACAAGGTGGGTACAATTAATATCTTCAGTTTACAGATAAAGAACCTGGAATACAGAGAAAGCAAAAAACCTAGCCAAAGTCACACAGCCAACAAGTAGCAGAGCTGTGATTTAATCCAGAGGTCAGGTCCAGAGTGCAGGCTACGATGAAGGAAGGCAGGAGGGAAGAAATGTTGGTGGACATGTAGTGTACTATACATTGCCTCTCTAGAAATAAAATCCCTATCAATTATGGTTTAAGCTTACCTTATGATTACCTTAGCACAATCTGGCAAAGCCTCTATATTTTAAAGAAAAAAAATGCTTGTACTTAGGGAGAAAAGGAATAAACAGGCACCCTTTTGTAAAAGGTATGAAGATAATCTGCAGATGTATCTTGGTGTCCTTCAAAATAATTGTCTAACTATAATTAAATCATTCACCTGTGAATGAATGAGCCCCCTACTAACCAAAGTTCCCACCATCATGACCAGTTTTAGACACATATGCCCGGTGCTCTATTATCTCCAGGTCATTTTACATTCCCAGTTAAGTACCACCCTGAAACCTCAACTGCCTCCTACACCCCTGTCCCACTGGACAGGGGGGAAAAAGGCAGTTTTATGAATAGCTTATACAGAAAACAGTAAAGAAAAATAATAGATAAGTGATCTAGGATAGCACATCTTAAAACAGATGAACAAAAACAGAATTGTCCCAATTTGTTTAATAATAGCTACAGTTGAGGTCACTTACATTACAGGGCTGTCAGTTATTTTATCAAAACTCTGCTGGAACAAATGATCACAAAACAAATGCAAAAGATGCTATTTATGACCTGCACTATCTCCCAATTCATATTTTTACACTGTGCTAAGTATTTCTAAAACTTGGATCCAAACACCAGGAATTTTAATTCTTCATATGTTTTAACAAAGTATATATATATATATATATATATATATATATACATATATACACCACAGAAGCATATAGCTTTCCACCCTACAATATGCCCTTCAAATTTTCCTCCATCTCACCTCCTGTCCTGTCTCTCCATTGTAATGCTTTCCCTAAGGAGCTCAAATAAACAGCAGAGCTCTCACAGGTCACATCCCTTTGCTGCAAAAGCTTGTGCTATATCGCACAATGACACCATATGCTTGTTCCCGATAAGGAGAGGAAGAACTTAATTTAAGATGCAGAAGTGAGGAGATGCATAAAATGGCCACTTTTCCACAACCCGAGACAGGCAGGGCATATTTAAACACCAAAAGCATGGGGCTACAAGAATAATTAACAGAGGCAGACTGATGAAGGGATAAAACAGTGAATAGATTATAAAGTTTTCCAGAGTGAGATACCATCAAGAATAATTAAACCGAACTCAAAGAATCCTCAGTTTGGATATTAAAAAAAAAAAAAAAACCAAAAAACACAAACACACACAACGAAATCTCAGCATAGCCAAAGTATTACATTTACTATTATATTATTCGCGAAAACAGCAGTCTTTGTTTCATCTTCAGTCTGGATCTACCCAGCCTGCTTTCCCCTACCCCACCCTACCCCACCCCACCCCTTCCATCCACCGCAATGATCTTGAAGGGTGCTGCAGAGGCCCTAGGAGTCAGAGATAACGGTTGTAGAGACAGGCCACGTTACCCAAACCTCACAGACCAGGTCAGCCCCGCCGAGTGGCCAGTCTCCTTCCTAATCTCCAGCCCCAGGCAGGCCTGGCTGCCTCCCGGGTCCCTGGGCCGCAGCCGCCCACCGCAGGCCCACAAAGCCCCCGCCAATGCCAGGACTCCGCAGCTTCAACTTCTCTCCGACCCAATTCCAGTCCGGTTTTTTGGGATCGGGGTGTGACTCCCACTACACTAGTCTAGGAAGAGACTGCAGCGAGCCATTGCCCGACCACTCACACAATGAAAAGATCCTGACGCGAGGGCTGACCCTCCCCCCGGCCGCCCGGCTGCAGCGCGCCCCCGCCACATTTCCCGCCTCGCCCCCCCCAAGCCGCCCAGGCCTTGCCCGGCGTCCACCCCCGGCCCCGGCGGTTCACCCGGCGCACGGCGCGCTGCCCTCCCGCGCTCCTCGCCCGGCGCCGGCATTGCGACCCTCCCCACGGCCGGCTCCGGAGCCGCCCGCCCGCCGCGCGCTCCGGGGCCGCGCTGAGCCTCTCGGCCCCGCAGTCCCTCCACCCCACAGGCCCGCCGCCCGCCTTCTGAGCCTCGGAGAACCCCTCTGCCAGGCCCGGGAGGCCGGCCCAGCCTCGCTCACCAGGGCCCTTCCTGTCCAGCGCCCCCGCCACCGGCATCACGCCCCCAGCACCCCGTCCTCTCCGGGGAGGTAGACACAGACTCGCGGGGAACCCACCAGGGCGCTAGTCCCCCACCTCCAAGCTGCCAGGCATCCCACACCCCAAAACCTGGTCCCTAGGACCGCGCCCCCAGATCTACATCCTCACTCCCCAGGGCTCCTCGCCCTCGCGCACAGCGGGCCCTGGTCCCTGCAGGGGTCTCCCTCTCTCGGACCTCGTTGCTTGCCCTTCCAGGGGTCTCTCCTTCCCCACCCTCCGGGTCCCGCTGCCTCTTCTCCGCCCTCCCAAGTCCCAGCCTGCACCAGCCGAGGGTACCCGCAGCACACGAATCCTCCCGCGGGAGCTCCCTCGCCCTTCCCCAGCTCCTGCTTCGGTTCTGTTCCTGCTTGGCACCGCTGCCGGGTCCCCAAGCCCGGGATCCGTCCCCTCCCCCCTTAAGAACTGTCCCCGCGCCCCGGGCAGCCGCACTCGAACCCGGCAGCCGCACTCGAACCCGGCAGCCGCACCTCTCACTCACCTTCAGCCGAAGATGGTGGCGCCCGCGCACGTCTCCGACTGCGACCACAGATCCGCCGCCTCAGTCCCAAACCCACCGCTGCCTCCGCCGGGCTGCTTTAGCACTGCTGGTCGCAGCGGCCCCACCCACTCCCACCCTCATTGGGCCAGCTCCACGCCCATCACTGCCGCCCCCAGACCCACTGGTCCGTTTGCGCGCCCATCTCAAAGGGAAGACGTTAGCAACCCGAAAGAAGCTACCTTCCAGAGTCCGGGTCCCTCCACCCACCTGGGATGCTGCTCATTGGCTCCCGCTCCCGGCCCAGGCCCCCAGGATCCAAATCTCATAGGCTAGCTTTCACGCCCATCAGAGACTCCGGGAGGTGCGGCCGGAGTAGAGGCAGGCGATTGGCTAGCTCAGGTGGCGATGGACAGCTGAGGCAGGCTGGGCGCTCCGCGATCCCGCGAGGCAACGGGTGCGGACTCTGCAGCGGCCGGTGTGCCCAGCTGGTCAGGGTTGTACGCGCAGTAGGGCAGGTATTGCGAGACAGGAAGCCCCACTTCTGACTAGAAGCGTTTCGACCTAGCGTCGGGCGGCGACTGCAGCCTATTCAAGCGCCTGGCCGCCTCCTCGGCTTGCCGCAGCCCCTTCGCACTGCGGCGGGACGGGCTTTCACTGCGAAGACGCGGGCCCAGGGTGCTGCCTGCAGGGGCGGGGCCGGAACGCGGTCCAGAGGCCTGACGTCATCCAAGAACTGAGGGGGGGCTGCCTCTGCGGCTCACCTGCAGTGGGGGAGGGGCGACGCAGTCCCGCCCATGCGCTAGGGTCCGGCGGGGTCCGGGCGGGGCGCGGTGGCTTCTGCTAGCGCTCGCAACGGGGTTCCCCAAAATGATGCTGCCTAAGTGGCCGAGCGCCGGACGCCGGACACCTTTCTCTGCTGCGGCAGTTTTGGTGTTAGCTAGAGGAGGGGCCTCCCGGCATGGCTGAGATTCCAGAAGAATGCGAAGCTGACTAGCTTTGGAGAGGACCCTTGAGAAAAACCCTCCATTCACCTCATTCGTCCGTTCATGGAGTGGAGCTTGCTGTGTAAGAGGTGCTGCACAGGGCTTCTCTGGGTTCCTACAGGGCTCTTAGCTGTGCTTCACAGGCCTCAGAAAGCAGAATCTGAGAACTGGCATAAAAAGAAAGAAATAAGGGCTAAAATAGGGGAACGAAACCGAAAAATCAAAATTAGTAAATAACGAAATATTTACAGCGTCTGATCAACTACATTCTTAATTAGATGTGTATAGTTGTCTTAGATCACAAGAACAAAATAAATTGTCCTTTAAAAAACTAAGTGTTGTTTTCAAAAACATTTGCAACAAGATGTAGTTAATATTGGATATGTGTGTAATTTAATATATGTGATGTAAGTGCCCAAGAAGCTTCTAGTCTAAGTAAAGCAAAAAAGCAAAACAAGGCAGGAAGTGATAAAGAAGGGTTTTCTGCAATTCAGAGAAAACTGCAAGAATCTGAATGCAGAGTCCTTCCTGAGAAGGTCGGAATCAAGATCTGTATTGTCCTTTGTCCTGATCCGGCTGGTCCCCACCCCCGCCTGCCCACCGGGTAAATTCCCCTTATCCAGGTGTCTTGTGACTTGACCCCAAGAAAAATTCTGTCCTTCTTAGTGCACAGTTAACTATACAAGTTAGCTGTGCAAAAGATGTGAATGTAGTCCTTTTCAAAATGTTTAAATGTATTTAGAGAAGACCTAAAACCAACTCTGAGGCCTGAATTAGTTGTCAGTGAAGCTATTGCTGCGTGCAATATTCCATTCTAACAGCATCCACACACACTCCATAAGCTGTCAGGTCTGTGGTTTTCCATTATTTAAAACTTCCTCATAATTTTAAAACAAACTCAGTAGACCATCAGAAGAGGAAGACAGAAAGTTCACCAGAATTAAATCTCAGGAAGAAATTAGTCTTGATGAAAAATCTAGTTAACAGAGAAAATGTCCCCAAGTGTATCTCTAACTCTGGCATCTCTCCTGCACTTTGACTCCACATCTTCTACTGCCTGCTAGATGCTTCAACTGAGATGAGAGGGGAAATGCAAAGTGCAAAACCATAGCTCCCAAGCTAATCTTTTCCTGTTTTCACCTCCAGCCACCAAATTCTGTCTTCCAAAGTTCACTTGATCTGTTCACGAAACCAGTCTTGAAACCCCTCTTTGGTCCCTTCCTCTCCCTGGAAGCTGGCCCAACCAACCCCCTGATCTCCATCATCCAACTCTCACTTTTAGCTTTATCCCAGACTCTGCTGCAATTTAGATTTAGAATCTAAATCTGCTTCATGATTTAGAATCTGATGTATAGGGGCCGGGGATTTAAGCTCAGTGGTGTGAACGCCTGCCTGGCAAGCAAGGTCATGAGTTCAATCCCCGGTACCAAAAAAAAAAAAAAAAAATCTGATATATATGGCACTGAATCCAACCCTGACTCTTCCTAGTTATTCAACAATGACAAATATCTAACCTCACCCCAAAAAAGAAGATACAGTAAGGCATAGCCTGGTCAATCTAGTCACTTAGGAAACCCTATCCTGAAATTTTAAAAAATTAGAAAAGAGCTGGGGATGTAGCATAGTGTTTAATCTCCAGTACCACAACCAAAACAAAACAAGGTGAACTCATTCAATGGATATATAACATGATTTAATAAAAAAAATTTTCTTGGTAAATAAGTTGAAAATGTTTTTTCTAGTGTACAAGCTTATTACAAAAGTGTGACAACTACTTCTCTCCTTTCTCTTTAGTCATTTTTACTGACACTGTAGACTGTTTTGACCCACAAAAGCAAAAGTTCACAGACTATTGTTTTGTGGAGTCTAGGTTAGAAATCCAAATTTGTACCCTCGGGGCAGGTCCAGCCTGTAGACCTGTTTTGTTCCAGCTGTACAGAATTGATATGCAGCATTTTTTATTGAACAATTTCCAACATTTAAAAATTAACAGCTCTCCAACATTATTAGCCATTATGAAAATGCAAATCAAGGGGCTGAGGATTTAGCTCCGCGGCATAAGCTCTAAGCACGCGGTCTTGAGTTCGATCCCTGGTACCGATGAAAAATAAAAAATAAAAGAAAATGCAAATCAGAACCACAAGGCGATACCCTTAAGAATGTCTGTAATCAAGAAGGGGGACAATCGCAAATGATGGTGAGGAGCTAGAAAAACAAGAATCCTCAGTCATTAACTTGGAGGAATAGAAAGTGGTACAGCCACTTTGGAAAATAGTGTCTTTAAAAGTTAATTATTATGTGCTTTTGATTATAATAAAAAAGAAAGTCAAATATAAATTTACTGTATGATAACAAATTTCTACCCTTAGGTATCTATCAAAAAAGACCCCCCCCAAAAAAAAGAGGTTAACCTTTCTATACAGAAATTTGCACAGAAATGTTTATGACGTTATTCATAATAGCTAGAAAGTAAAATTTAAACAAATTCAAAGAATTTAAATTAATTGTTTAACGAATGAATAAACAAACTAATGAATAAACTGATGCATAAACGAAAGTAGTAGATCCATACAACAGAATATCACTTGGCAACAAAAAGGAACAGATAATGGTGTGCCACATGGATAAACCTTGAAAACATTCACCCGCCTCAGTGAAAGAAGCCAGACACAAGAGACCACGTATTGAATCATCCCATCTATGGAGATACCCATAAAAGGCAAAGCTATAAAGACAGAAAGTAGATTGCTCATTGTCTGGGATAATGACCCGGGTCAGGAAGGAGGGTCAACACAGGAATTAGCAGGAAATACTCAGAAGAGACTTCATTAGAGTGCAGAAAATGTTCTAAAACTGATTTTTGGTGATGGTTACAAAACTTGATAAATTTACTTAAATCATTGAATTTACAGTGTGAATTAAAAAAAAAAAAAACACAGGTAGTTTAGGCTGGCTTTGAACTCACTGTGTAGCCCAAAGCTGACCTACAACTCCGTGCTCCTCCTGCCTCAGCCCCTGGAATGCTGAGATTATAGATGTGAGCACCACCCACTCGGCTACTCTGTGAATTTAAGAGCTATCACATTAAAAACTAGATTTCTGGTTCCCCTTAAAAAACTGGAAAGTAGGGACATTCAACAAGCATTTGTTGGTGCCTTAAACTGTTTCTAGACTAAACATTTCTGCCCCCTCAGAGTGTCTCAGTTGCCCTGCTCGTCTCTTGGTTACAATGGACCTGACTGACTCTTTTAAGTTATTTGCCTGGTTCTTTCTCTTTCTTTCTTTCTTTCTTTCTTTCTTTCTTTCTTTCTTTCTTTCTTTCTTTCTTTCTTTCTTTCTTTCTTTCTTTCTCTCTTGAATCCCCCTGTGGTGCTGGGAACTGAACTCAGGACTTAGTGAATACTCAGCAAATATTCTACCCTCACAGCCATTCATTTAAATTTTGATAAAAACAGAGGCTCCAATGGATCCAAGAAAGAAGGAGTCTTCCAGAATTTTATTGGGCTTCTTAAAGTCTGGAGTTCTTGAAAATCCAGGGGAAGAGTTCCGAAGATTACTAATTTAATATTTGTTGTCAACCATACAGAAGTTGTTTAAGTCAGATTTAACTGATTTAAACAATCTGAATTACATAGTAAGACCTTGTCAAAAGAAAAAAAATTATCTGCCTGTCTACAGTTCTACCTGCCATATTCCATGCACCTTGAGATAGGGGATACAATTATGCTGCCACTGGCCTTGAACTCACTATTAACCTAGGCCGGCCTCAAAGACAGGCAGGTAATTTTAATAGGGCAGGGGTTTCTGATCTGGAGTCCATGGAAACCTAAAGGTTTTGGGGATTCTGAAATGATCTGGAAAATGCAGTGATGGGAAGTGCTACAGAAGAACAGTAATGAGGAGAAGGTAGGAGAGGGTTTTGGAAACTCCTCTTAGAGAAAGTAATGTTAAAACTATAATTTGAAGAAAGTTGGGTTTGGTAGCACATGCCTCTAATCCCAGCACTCAGAAAGCTGAGGCAGGAGGATGACTGTTAATTTGAGGTCAGGCTGAGCTATTTGGTGAGTTCAAGTTCAGCCTAAACTACATAGCAAGACCCGGTGTCAAATAAACCAAACCAAACCAAGATGAAAGACAGAGACAGAGAGAGAAAGAAGAAAAGAAAGGAGAGAAAAAAAGAAAGAAAATATAATCTGGAAAAGTGGACATTAACCAAAGAGAACAGAAAATTTTTTTCTGAGAAGGTAGAAGTGCGGTAAGAGGTAGAACAGAGCAGCTGTGCAGGTTAGGCCACATGATACCTATTGCTCTAAAGGGGAATTTAGATTTTTAGATAAAAGACAGTGAGGAACTGAAGGGGAATTTTTAATTTTGGGAGTAACACGACCAGATTTGTGTTTTAGAGAGATCATTCAGCCGTAAAGCAGAGAATGGATGAAGGCAGATAGGAAGGAGACTAATTAAAAGTCTGTGGCAGCAAAGTCCAGCTAAGATAGGATGCTCTGGGACTAGGAGGGGCCAGCGGGCTGGAAAGTCATGGTCAGATTGTGGTGATTGCTGTTACAAGATTATGTGAGATATTTAAAGCCCAAGCCAAGGTGTGAAGATGTTAAAATGCCTACCACAGAGCACCAGGCTATTTATAGTGCCTAGTACAATGTGTGACACGTTGTAATATAAATTGATTCCCTTCTAACTGATGGCCTCCAGACCAAGAACACTCCTTCCCTGTACCCTCGTACAGCACTCTGTGGTAGAAATAGGGTATGAGCCACCCATGCAAGTCACATACATAATGTAAAAATTTCCAGAAGCCACGTTTGAAAAAGGAAAAACATTGTTTATATTCATTTTAATTATATATAACCAAAATATAGACTATTATATTTCAATGTGTAATCAATTAAAATCATCAATAGGATATCTTGCATTCTTCACAGTAAGTACTTAAAATTTGACTTACAGCACATGTGGGTTTAGACTAGCTGCATTTTAAGCACTCACCAGCTGCATGTGGATGGCAGCTACCAGAACAGACAGTGCAGACATGTACCATCAGCTCCTTTTGGGCAGGACCAGCTCGTATCCTCAGCCACTGGCTTAATAAATGCTCAACCAATGTTGCTGAATAGCAAGACGCCAGGACGAATGGTAAGATGTGTGGATGGGTGGATGTAAGATAGGAGGACTGGCTGGGTGCATGCATGGCTGGGTGGGGAGATCCTCTGCAGCCTTAGGGAGGGGCCCAAAAGGAGAACAGGGGGTCAATGGCAAAAGCAAGGATGCAAGGACCAAATGCAAAGGGAAGCAGAGGACCCAGCTAGTCATGATTCTGTTCCGGGCCTACAGGGCAAGGGACAGGCAGATAGCTCAGCAGACCTGAAGTCTGCTAAATGGACCAGTGATGATTAGAAATGGAAATAAGGTTCTGGGTCTCAGAGTTTCCACCTTTCCAAGGCCTGGATGGAACGTGAACAATCCTAAGTCAGTACAGAAGCACCAACTTGACTGTTATCATACGATGCTGGGTTACCATCACCTTTCTCTCTCTCTCTCTCTCTTTTTTTTTTTTGTTGTTTTTGTTTTTTGAGACAAGGTCTTGCTATGTAGTCCAGACTGGCCTTGAACTTGCTTATGTAACCCAAACTGGCCTTGAACTCATGGCAATCCTCCTACCTCAGCCTCTCAAATGCTAGGATTACAGGCATGCATGTTTTTGTTTTTGTTTTTGTTTTGGCCAGGGTCTCACTAGGTAGTTCAGCTGATCTCATCTGGCTATGTCACCTCATTTTTAAGGAGTCAGAACTGAGTGGCTTTTCTTCATATCAGTTTTACATACCAAGTATTAGAGAAAATCAAGCAGTTCTCCTAGATATGCTAAAAATAGACATCATTCTTCAGGCATGAGCATCTCATGGGAAGCTGTTTTGAAAATTCCAGTCATTCTTGAAAAAAATTGTTAACTATATTTTTACTTTTAATTGGCACAGAGTAATTATTCATATTTAAAGGGTAGAATACACACAGACACACACACACAATCTGGAATGATCAGATCAGGGTAACTGACATATCTATCACCTTAACTGTGTGCCTTCAAGTTTGATTCCTTTGAGAATAGTTAGATATAATTGAGGAGCATAGTGCTGGGCCACACACTTGGGGACACTGTCCTCTTCACCTGTGCTGTGACTAGCTTACAGAAGAAGAAGCTGAGAGAGGTAAGGTCACCTGCCCAAGGTCATGCAGCTGTTGGAAGGGCCAGGGTAGGGCCGGGAGGGATGAAGAGAGGATGATAATCAGGTGTGTGTGGTGCTGAGGACCAAACCACAGGCACCGCAGATGCTAAGCTCATATGCATTTGTGGGTTTTTTGGTGGTGGTAGAGGTGATGGTACTGGGGATTGGACACAGGACATTTGCAGTGAACTGCAGCCCAGTCCATGTTTAAATCTTATTTTATTCTATCTTTTGGTCTCCTAAAGTGGCTCAGGTAGAACTGCAGTCTGTGAGCCTTCTGCTTCAGCCACCCAGAGTGCTGGGAGTACAAAGCTCACCACCATGCCCTGTCCCCACACTCTATCATCAAGCCACACCCCCAGCCCCAAACATACATCGCTTCTTCTCGTTGAAGACATGCCTAATTCTCTCCTTGCTATTTTGAAATACTCAACTAAACTCAATGAATTCTTGCCAACCTCATTTGTCCTACTATGCTGTGGAACATTAGAAATCATTCTTCCTATCCAGTGTACCCCTGTACCTCTTAACCACTTCTCTCCTCGCCTCCCTTCCCCATTTACAACTAGAAATGAGACTGAGCAAGTGGTATGACTTCTCCAGACCTCAGCTTCCTTATCTGTAAAGTAGCAACGACGAAGACACAGTAAGAAAAGATGGTTTACAGATTAAATAAGACAATAATAGATTTCTATTTCCAAAGTGCTGAAACTTGAATCTGATCAACCTCAGGATGTAATAGTCAATTGAGAAAATATGCGGAGAATAGAGACTATGCTAAATCAGAACAGAGGAGCACAATCTGCAAAATCTAGATGTGGAAACATCATGAAACCCACAGTCTGCTTTCGCTGACAAATGAATAGCAGCTGGGTGTGGTGGTGCATGCCTGTAATCTCAGCACTCTGAGGCTGAGGCAGGAGGATCACTTTGGGTTTGAGGCCAGCCTGGGCTACATAGTGAGTTCCAGGCCAGCCTGAACTGAATCATATAGTGAGATCTTGTCTTTTAAAAAATTGCAAGGGAAGAGAATGATAACAAAGAGATGGAGTACATGATTATGAAGAGACTTGAAAGATGCATCAGGGGCTGGAGATGTAGCTCAGTGGTGCAACACCTGCCTGTCAAGTGCAAGGTCCTGAGTTCAACTCCCCGTACAAAAAAAAAAACAACTAACAAAGAATCCACCAAAATTTCAATGTGTAAACTTTCTTCAGATCCTCGCTCAGATAATTAAATTGTTCATAAAACTATTAGAAGTAATTTATGAGACCACTGGGAAGTTGAATGACTACTAGATATTAGTACATCATTTTTAATTTTTAAATGCATAATGCTAATATTGTGGTTCTATAAAAATATAGATTTTTTTCTTTTATAGATAAAAGAATACAGTGTCCAGATTGGAGGTATAGTTCAGTGACAGAGAATGAGTTTAGTATGTGCAAGGTTAAATCCCCTGCACGAGGGAGAAAAGGATATGGGATTTGCTTCAGAATAGTTTGGGAGAAGTATTGAAAGGAATTTGGCCAGGAATCACTGAAGCTGGGTGCCGAGAATGCTGACCTCTCTCAGCTTTTGCATGTATTGAAAATGCTCCACTACTGAAACTTTAAAATTAAGTTGTGTTGTTATGGCTTCTACTTGGAGGGTTTAATTCAAAAGAAAATGAGGCCCTAGAGGAAATAAGAAATGTTTCAATGCGATTTTTCAAATCCTCAGTAATTGGGAGGCCTCGCGTCTTCTGCCTGCTCAAATCCACACTGCCTGCCCTTAAACACAGTAATTCCTCCCAGCTCCCCTCCTCTCTCTGTGGTCTTTACATGCTCTTTGGGTCTTTCTAGTCGTGTCTTCTTCCTACACTTTTCCTAACAGAGCCACACAGGTTCCTTGGCTGTATTTCTTTGACAGTTGTAACCCCACTTTGACATTTATGCCTCCATCTTCTGGTGTTCAAATCATTTGTTAGTGAGATGTGTTTTCTTCTATACTCTGAGCATCTTAAAGGGAAAGCATGCCTTGTTTAACTTTGTATCTCTATGGTATTTAGTATGATGCTACAGCCGTTTTAGATCTTTGAAAAATATTTGCTTGAGCTGGGTGTGATGGTACATGCCAGTAATCCCAGCATTCAGGGGGTTGAGGCAGGAGGATCACCGTGAGTTTGAGGCCAGTCTGGTCTCTGTGGTGGGTTCAAGGCCAGCCTGAACTTTATAGCAGCCCCTCTTTCAAATAAGTCAATAAATAAATACAGGGAAACACCTGAATTTTGGATGGGTATAGTGTTACACAGTTGTAATCCCAGCACTTAGGAGGCTGAGGCAGGAGGATTGTGCTGAGTTCAAAGCTATCCCAGGCTACATAATGAGTTTGGGATCAGCCTGAAGTACATAGAGAGACCCTGTCTCAAAAAAAAAATTAAAAAAAATTTTTAGCTCAGGGTCAAGTTCAACTGATTCAATGAATGTTTAATAATCATTTAGTTAAGCTGGTCATGGTGGCTCATGCCTGTAATCCCAGGACTCGGGAGGCTGAGGCAGGAGGATCATTACGAGTTCAAGACCAGCCTGGGCTACAAAGTGAGCTCAGGGCCAGCCTGAACTGCATAGCGAGACCCTGTCTCAAAAAAAAAAAAAAAATCATATAGTCAATCAACTGCTTGCTTTCTAAAGTCTATTCCTGGTTCATATTAGCTTTTTCAATTTGTTTCTTTGCTTTTTTACTCGGGAACACAATCAAGAGCTTTCAGATAACTGCAGCTACTAAAAAAAAATCCTATGTATTAATGGGACATCTGTGGCAAAGGCTGGACTTTTTATTAGACCGAGTTAATTTCTTGGTGTCCTTCAATGACCCTTCATTCTTGATTCAATGATGCAGCCAATGTTAGACCCACCAGGGAAAATGACATTTTACAGGCACTCTAGGATCATGGCTGGGCTCTCTTGACAATGTTCTACATGAAGGTAGAACCCAGTGTCTTGGCTGAACACGTGACCACGCTCTTCATTGGTCCCAGGGGATGATGCAAAGCCCCATTGGCTTAGAATCCCTCCTCCATGGGTTTGCTGTGGTGGCCAACCACTGCCTCAAACTTCCCACCATGAGAGAGATTCCTTGGGCTTGGATCATAAAGACGGAAGCCCACCATAAGCCAGGTGTTCAGTCATCTGGGAGTGAGAGGGTGAATCTTTCTGATTGCCTTTGTTGCTATTTTTGTTTGTTTTGTTTTTGGTTTTTGGGCCAGCGTTTCACTATGTAGTTCAAATGACCTTAAATTCATTATGTAGCTCAGGCTGGTCTTGAAATCATAGAAATCCTCTTGCCTCAGCCTCCTGAGTTCTGGGATTACAGACATGGCTTTTTGGGTCACTTTCATATTCAAGCCTGAAAATCCTCCTGGTGAGCTTGTTTTCTTCTTGGAAGGAGGCTGGTCCCAGGTTGTTGTGCTGCTACTGGGTACCTTGTGCTGGGAGCCTCCCCTTTGCTTCCAACTTTGCTGAATCTTTCCACATGAGAAATACCACTGAGTAGCCCAAGCAAAGGTCCTGATTCCCTCAACTTCCAAAGTTGTATATTTACGCAGCTTTGAGCATACTGATAGATAGTGGTCCAGAGCTGCCTTTGGATACACTCATGAAAGGAGTGGATCCTTCTACTGAAAACAGTGATGGCTGAAAGCCCATGAATGACACTACTTTCCATTCCCCGTTTGTGAAAGGAAGACTCAGAAGTCACATTCAGGGTCCCAGCTTTGTCAAAGGGGTTCCAGAGCCCAAGCCCACCCTTCAGATGGACTTGTGAGAATCACAGAATTCACCTCTTGAGTTTGCAGAGGCTGTAGAAACACCTGGCCATCATTCTACAAATGAAACATTGAGCTAGAGACTTGAGATCACATAGCAAAACTGGGCAGAGCTAGGGCTCAGCCAGAAGTCACCTGACCCCTCTCTGTGTGTTGTTATCAGCTGCAGAGATTTTATGGTGCACCTGCCATGTATGGAAGGCCATGATTTCACAGTGGCACAACAATACAGAATATCTCAGTACAGTCTCCAGAATTCAGAAGACAACGGTGTATTTTGGTAGCGTTGAGAATGATGGTTGAGAATTCAGGAAAGTGGAGCTTGTGTTTCATGTAGGCAGAATGTGGGGAGGAGGATGCTGGGTGTCGTGATGGTGTGAACCAGATCTAGAAGCCCAGGGGAGATTTAAATAGACACCTGCACTCTCTCCCCCAAAGTGCCTGTTTACAAGTCACAAACACTTCCAGTAACCTTCTCTTCTTCTCGGTGCCTGAAAGTCTGTGAAAATGGGTAAAACTCCAGGTCCCAACCAGAGAAGGAGAGGCTCCTGGCTGATACCATAAAGCAGGTAGCACCCAGAGAGTGTCTAGCTCAGCGGTCCAACAAGCCACTTTGGAGATGGGTAGCCTCAGTTTGCACAAGTCACTCACTCCTCCGCACTTCTGTTTCCTCCCTATTGGCGTCACAGTGCAGGGGAAGGGACTGGTGTGGTGCCTGGCGCGCAGTAACCCTTCAGCAACGGCAGCTGTCGTCATTCTGGCACTTTCCATTTCTGTCTCCTTTCCTGGCTCCTCAGTTGATGGGAAGTTCATTCAGAGACAGAGCAACTCCCCCGGAGCACACCTGGAGTCAAGATATATTAAAAGTTTCTCTATCTCTCTTCATAGTCACTCCTTTCATTTCAGAGAAATTTTTGAGGAGCTAAATCAAGAACGGAAAAGTTGCATCTGACAAAAGGTATGTAACAAACACATGTTTGCAAATGAGGTCAAGCATTCAAAATACCCCTGCTCTGACATATGAGTCAAGCACCATGCAGTGGTCTTACTATTTACCAGGGATGACAGCACATTCTCTCAGCGACAGATAGGCTCATTTGCCAGGAGTTATATCGGAGGGAGTTACTCATTGGAAAATGTGGCTGCTTTGCCCAGTCTGAGATCTGAACTTGGACTTCCAGGGATTTCACCCAAAATAAGTTGAATTCCTCAGATATAATTGTCAAAGAAACACAGCCAAGGAATCTGTGTGCCAGACGAGAGCTGGCTCCTGCTAGGAAAAGTGTGAGTGCGGAAGGGGGTGGTCATGCTCTCAGCAGCATGGAACATTGGCATCCTCTAACTTTCCCAGCCTGTCTTTCCTTGTCCTGTCATCCACCTTTTGACATAGTTCATCCACTCCCCAAGCAACTCTTTTATTACATCACAATAAGAGCTGGTACTTGTTCAGTACTTCCATCTGCCAGGCACTGTGCTGTCTCATATCACCCTGCCCACAGCCCTGTGAAGTATTTGTCTGGGGAAGTTCAGGTTGCTCTAACAGAATACCAGAGAGTGGATAGTTTAAACAACAGATGTTTATGTCTCCTGATTCCAAAGACCAAAAGTCCAAGATCAAGGTGAGAGCTTAGTTGGTTTCAGGGGAGGATCTTCTTCAGACTGCAGACTTCTTGTATCTTCACATGGACCCACCCTTACATCATCACGTTGCTTGCCAGTGACATGTGGGGTTCTGGCTGTTTCTCTAGAGGTACTGATTGGAAGCTTAGCATTATCATCAGCTCATTGAGGAAGTTCTTTATCCTGGAAGACACAAATTTTACCAACATCTTAAAGATATAGGTAGATTAAGTACTCCTAAAGGATACTAATGGAGCTTCTGTGTCGTCATAACCTGACCCTTTCCAACAAGTGCCCCCTTCTCAGGTGCTTCTGACCTAGAAAGTACCTCCAGTAACTACATCTACCCTTCTTCATAGGGACAAACTATTGCCAACATCTCCTATCCTTTGAGACCTTCCATCACTACCCTCTCCAGATTGGTCATATTCTGTTGGAGTAGAAATGCGACCTCAGAAGTACTCCCTGCCCTGTACATTGTCTCCTAACCAGAGACATATTGCCCCTCTAGCCATTGTAGAGCTTTGTGACTGCCCCACCCAGCCCATAAGTCTCCCGTGGCTATTCTAAGACCCAAGCATCCCTGAATTGAAATCAGCCAATCCTCAGCCACTTCCATTTTTATTGTTTTTACAAATGAAGCTCATGGTAGAAGGACCCAGGCTGGGAAACACATACAGTCTAGACACCTCTTTAAATATGAATCGTGAGTGATCCATTAGCACATCCAGAGAGCGAACCCTTAAAATCAAACTTTCTGCTCTGCCAATGCCATTTGTTCTCTGGCTACAAGAACTCTTCTGACACAAAACTGACAACTGGGGAACAGGTGAGAGCGAGGAGGACAGAGTATATGACTCCTTCCTCTAGGCATTTGAGACTTTGGAAGTCAAAGCTGAAATGGCCTTCGAGAGACAACCTGGAGCTCAGGAGTGGATTGGTAGCTGCACTTACAGAGCAGTGCATAATATTCACTCCCTTACTGAGACCACTACAACCATGACGCATGGAGAAATGCAAATTCCTTATTTGATATTTACTAGGGCTGATCTGGCTCTCTTCAGCCCCTGCTCTTGCTGCTCTACTCACCGGTAGCTTGTAGGATCTAAGTGGTTCCTTCAGTTGAAATCTTGCTCTGATCTGACCGTCTAAAGAGGCCTTTTAGCTAACACTAAATCCTCTTCTCTCAGGCTGTGTCCTCTCAATCTGAGATACGGTTTGGGCCTGCCTAGGAGGGTGTGTGGCCCATGCTGTCTTGTGACAGAGGGCACGTTTGGGAGTCTCCGTGTCCTGTCATCTGGTCTCCAGCACCATGTCCCACATGCTCAAGTTTGCTATCTTAACACTTGTTATCCTCCTATGATCTACCTGAGATGGCCATACTCATGTCCCAGATTTTTTTTAAAATTTTATTTTGAAGGTAGTAAGAATACAATAGAACAAGACAGAACAAAGCCAATCAAGACAATGCAGTGAAATTGGTACAGAACCTTACAGCAGGATACCAGGATAACAGTAATAGGTACCATAGTATATCTCCTTATCTTCACTATAGTTGTCCTTTTAATCAGATATAGCAAAATCAAACCAAAACCAGAAGACTATAAAACCAATTGAAAGAGAATATTGAATAGAGCAAAACAATTAAGCAGAACAAAGCAAAACACTGAAAACAATATTGGCCTTCAAAGACAAGATAGAAGGAAATCCCCCATATTTGCTATATTGCATACGGTCATCCTCCCAAGAGAGGCTCAGACCTCTATCCCCGGTTGCTAACGGGGGTGGGGTAGTGGGATTTTGATTCTCAGCCTGAGTGCCAGTAGGTTCACAAGAGATTCTGACTGGGTCTCCTCCTGGCTTGTGCCAGAGGCACTTACCAAGAGGGCAGGCAAATTGCTTTCTTGTTCAGTCACCGCCTAAGTTCCACCATGGCTGGATCTGGGAGCAGCTCTTTGACCCAGATTTTAAGGATCCCCACTAGAGGTGAGAGTCTTACCTTCCAACCTTCTCTTACATGTTTCCAATTCGTTCCTTGAGATTCAATTTAAATCCAGCTCTACTTCAAGAAGACTTCTGGGTACCAAAGCCAGACCAGCCCCTTCCTCTGAACTGATGGTTTTATACCTGGCAGTTAATTCTGTTTGGTTTTGCTTTGTTTTTTGAGATGGGTCTTGCTATGTAGTTCAGGCTGGCACTGAACTCACTATGCAGCCCAAGTTGGCCTCAAATTCATGGTGATCCTCCTGCCTCAGCCTCCCAAGTGCTGGGATTACTGACATGTACCACACATTCTCGGCTCATAATTAACTCTGTACTCTTTTCATGTCTCTCTTTTTAAAATTATTTCATGAATTACTTGTATATCTTGTTAATAAATGTTTAAACTCTTCTAGGGAGCATGGATAATGCCTTATATTTTGTTGAATTCCCCAAATTTAACCCAGAATCAAATACAGCTAAGGATCCAGAGGTGTTCACAGACAAAAGACTTATCCTCCTGCATGTGAGGTAGCTCATTATGAAGGCTCTGTGTTCAGTTCCCAGTACTGGAAAAAAAATTAAAACTCTGGCATACTATTTCTAATCTATCAGATAGGCTAAACCCCAAAACTTTTACAACATATTCTTGCCACAGTCCTAGACAAACAGGCACTCTCTGCATTACTAGGGAACTATGTTTTGTTTTACAGGGATCTATTGCATCTGTACAGGGAGAAGGGACAGTCCACTTGTCTGCTGTCAGTCAAGTACCTTACTTATTTACATTCTTCCCAAACCTCAAAAACATGTCCGTTCCACAGATGGAGCGGCACAGCCATGCACAATCGTGGCATCCTACACACAGGAGCCAGTATTTCAAGGTCATAGGGTAAGAAATAAGAAGTGTTTTTCTGCAGCCTGAACAGTGTTGTTTATCAGGGAGATTCTTAGAGGTCTGAGGCTCATCATGCCAGTGCCGAGTGTGAGTGGTCCCATACGAGAGGCACCTATGGGCTTTTATTTATTTATTTATTTATTTATTTATTTATTTATTGTCTTTTTGAGATGGTCTCGCTATGCAGTTCAGGTGGCCTTGAACTCACTCTGTAGCCCAGGCGGGTCTCTAACTTGCAGTGATCCTCTTGCCTCAGCCTCCCAAGTGCTGGGATTACAGGCATGAGTCACCATGCCTGGCCCTATGGACTTTTTAATAAGTGTATTGTTTGTGTCTGTGATACGTGGCACCCTCTAAAGCAGGGGTTCCAGGCAAGTATCCAGGATAGGAATTCCTTTTGCCAAGTTCTAAGGGAAGTTCTGTTTTGCTGTCATCCTCAATGAAAATAAAAAAAGTTTATGTACAATTTAAGAAAGAACAACTGGATATAGTGATGCCTGTAACCCTAGCACTTGGGAAACTGAGGATGGCAAGTATGATGCCAGTCTGGGAAGTTTAGCAAGACCCTGTTGAAAGAAAGAAAGAAAGAAGAAAGAAAGAAGAAAGAAAGCAATTTGAAGAAGACAAAAAGAAAGGGAAAGAAAGAATGTTAACTAAGAACATGTGTGTGTTTACAAAAGGTAAATCATAAATATTTTAAAGAACTTATTTATAGGAAGAAAGAGGGATTAGGGTAGAGAGACCAAAATAGAAGCTACACTCTCCAAACATAGTTTGAATAAACTTTACTTTGTAGGTGTGACATTAGAAACATGTAAATATTATATATAACAGTTAAATTCAAATTTTAAAAAATGGGGTTATCACTGAAAATATAAAGTGAATGAAAAAGTGAAGTTTTTTTTGCCTTTTTGAGATAGGGTCTCACTATGCACTTAAGGCTGGACTTGGGCTCACTTTGCAGCCCAGGCTGGCCTCGAATTTGCAACAATCCTCCTGCTTCAGCTTCTTGAATACTGGGATTACAGATGTGTAATTCTGTTCCATTTCCAAGAACCAGAATCTTCAGTGGGGGAGAAAGCAAGAATATATGCAAAACAGATAAGGTGAAGTAAAAACTTGGTAGTCCTGGATTTGAACTGGAAGTTTCCTGTTATGGTTTATGTCTTGAAGTCTCCCCAAGAACCTCATGTGCTCGTAGGTGGGGCTTTTGGAGGATAATTGGATTATGGGGCTTATAGCTAACTTGCCTGAGGAACTGGGGTCTGGTCTGAGGAGCCTGGTCACTGGGGACAGGATCTGGAAGAGTCTGTCCCCCTCCCCAGCTCCTCCCTACACCCTGCCTGCTTCCTGGATATGTCCAGATGAACAGCTCTCCCTCCGCCCCGTCCCTCCGACGATGCTGTTCTGACTTAAAGCCTGCAGACTATGGACTGAAAACTACAACGCTTGAGCCAAAAATAAACATTTCCTTCTTCAAATTGTGGGTGTCGGGTATTGCGTCTCGGCAATGAGAAAGTGCCTAAGACACTTCTGTGTGAATTGATAATAATCTGTCATTCAAAATAAGTGTCTTTAGCTCTGTCCGTCGAAAAAGCCTAGGAATGATGCACATCTGTAAGGCAGTGAGCACTTCTAGTAGCTGTGAAACGTGGTCTGTAAATATGATTTCCCACTACAGAAACCAAAAAAACTGAGTCCAAGTGTGATGCAGGAAATACACAAAATGAATTTGGTGTATCTTGTCATAGTAGAAAGGAAGGGGACAGGACATCAAAAGCTACTCGGTTGTGACTGAAGGACTTGGGTGCTAGCTTGAATAGGCTCCCAGTGGCCGAGGCTGGGAGATACAATTTGATACCACAATGATGGTAATGGTAAAGAACTGAAATCTGTGAAGTGCATTTAAGGACATGTGCTTACGATGAGAAAAACAAAAAATTCTGAACAGGATGAGGAAACAAACTCATGATTTTGAAGACAGGTAAGTAGAGACCAAAAAAAAAAAAAACAAAAAAACAAAAACAAAAAAACCCCACCATTTATCTCACCTTGGCTGTATAATTGTATCTCAGGACAGTCAAATAGGTGATGAGGGAGAAGTATTGCAGCTGAGAAGCTATAACAAAGGAACCGCAGAACTAGGTCATCATCTGCTTTACAACCCCTGAGAACACTGATTGCAGGAAAAATCATCAGGGATTCCAGTGCCACAGAAACCCACCTGACATTTGGCTCCTGGTGGGAATGTACAACTCATCTGATCTATTCTTTCCAAGAAACTCAAACCTAAATCAGATTGAGCCTCTGAATTTCATTACTTATTTACCAGGAACATATAGGAAAGTGCATAGAGGGCACTTTCTGTTGGTCTAACCAAATACGACAGACAAGGGAATTCATCAGAAAAAGAGGTTTATTGGCCTTATGTTGTGAAGGCTGAGAAGTTTAAAGCCAGGCAGTGCTGTGGTTTGTGTCTAGATATCCCCCCAAAGCCTCATGTGGTCATGTTGGAGCTTTGCAGAGGTGGCTGCACCTAGAGAGTTTGATGCTGGAATTAAGGGTCTGATGCTGGTGGGGGCTCTGCAGCACCTCAAAGGGACACAGGGTATGACATGGTGAAACAGCACAGCAGCTCAAGTCTCTCCTCCCTGTCTTATAAAGCCATGGGCCCGTTGGATTAGAGCTTGTCCTATGGGTTCATTTGACTTTAGTTACTTCCCAAAGTCCCACCTCCAAATAATGTAGCTGAGTTGCTAGCACTCTCTTAATATCTTGCAGTGGGGATTAAATTTCAGCCAGAGTTTTTGTGGGCAAAACACACAGTAAGAGCATGAAGAAATGTGTTAGCAGCATACTAGCAAAGCAGTCTGGAAAACCGAGACCATGGGGATGTTTTAATAGGATGAACAACCTTATTTCTTCAACAGTAAATTGCAAGGAAATTAAAACAAAGGGAGAAAGAGATGGAAGAGAGACATATAGATCAAGATCAAAGGATAGCTGGGATGGTGGTGCATGCCTATGATCCCAGCATTCAGGAAACTGAGGCAGAAGGGTCACCATGACTGGGCTACATAGTGAGTTCAAGGTCAGCATGAACTGCATAATGAGATCCTGTCTCAAAAAGATCAAACAAAAGAAAACAAAAAACAACAATACATTTGTCAACAAAAATAATGTGTGGGTCTTATTTGGAACTTGGTTCAAACAAAGCATGCGTGCACACACAGGTGAGTTTGAACACTGAATAAATGATATTGATAAATTATTTTTTTAGTAGTGATAATACTGTGGTTATTTTTTTAAGGCCCTACTTAGCGATACATACTAAAATATTTAGGACAAAAATACAATGTGTGAATGTTATGGTTTATGTTCAGGATGGCCTCCCCCCCCCACAAGCCTCATGCAATCATGGATGTGGCCAAATCTAGCGTTTGTGATTGGTTTGTTGTCTAGTACTTGGATTGGTGGTGTGAGTGCTGTACCCGCCCAAGGGTGGAGCCAGCATATAGTGTAAAGTCAAGGAAGAAGGCCTGTCTTTCTTTTTTCACTGTTCATGATTGCTGTTTATGGTGACCTTGCCATGCTGCCCTGCCCCTTGGAGCCAACTGACTATGGCCTGAAACCTCCAACCTGTAAGAAATAAACTTTCCTTTCCCTAATTTTGGGCATCAAATATTTTATCTCAGCAAGGAGACAGAAAAGTAACCAAGACAGTGAAATTTATTCAAAATAATCTGCAAGGGGACTGAGTAGCATTGTTGTTGAAATAAGATTGTCCTTGAATTAACTAGTGGAACACTGGTCAATGTATGTGTCATGGGGCTCCTCGTTTGCATGTTTAAGTTCTTCCATAAGAATATGCTTCAGGCTGGGGATTTAGCTCAGTGGCTTAAGCACCTACCTGGCAAGCGCAAGGTTATGAGTTCAATCCCCAGTACAAAACAGACAAACAAACAAACAAACATGCTTCCCTTACATACTTTCAAGAAGACATTAAAATAGCAAAGATATGTATATAAAGCGAAAGGTAAAATCTCCTTCACTTCACCTTCCCAGCTGACACTGAAAGTAGACACTATATGTAGTTCAGTAGGTATCTGTGGTGATTTTTAATTTTTAAAAATTTTTGTAGTGCTGAGAATCAAATCCAGGACCTCACTCCTGCCAGGCAGTGCTCTACTACTCAGCTACACCCCAGTCTTGAGAGACTATTTTGTATTACTATTCACAGTTGCTCTGCTACTCTGAGGAGGGAATGTATACCCCACCCCTTTGGCTTCTTAAACTTTGGCCTGCTTGACCAGTGTCTTGGTTACTTTTACTTGTCTCTCATTGTTGGGACAAAATACCTGACACCCAAAATGAAGGAAGGAAATGTTTATTTAGCTCACAGTTTGTGGAGGTTTCAGTCCAGAACTGGCTGACTCTAAGACAGGGAGGCATGACACTGGGGCAACACTTCAAGGCAGCAACCAGAGCGAACGGGAGAGAACAAGCCTCTTTGCCTTCCTTATACTGTACACAGGCCACCTCTCCTTCTCCAGGGTGGGTGTAGCACTCACAAAATCTCTGTGCCCTCCTCTTGCACAGGATCAGGATATTTACAAAGTAAGGATCCTGGCTCCCTGCTAATTCTCTCCGTTAAACTTTTAAACTTGTGTGACACAATGTATCAACCATAACAACCGATAAACCATGAGTAGAAGTTATCAGCATCATGTACGTGTAGGCCTTTTATTTTTATTTTATATTTATTTATTTAGTGGAATTTTTTTTGTTTGTTTGTTTTTTGAGACAGGGTCTTGCTGTGTAGTACAGGCTGGCCTTGAACTTTTTTTATGTAGCCCAGGCCGGCCTGGAACTCATTAGTGATCCTCCTGCCTCAGCCTCCCAAGTGCTAGGATCACAGGCATATGCCATGATGCTCGGCATGTGTAGATCTCTTAAAATCCAGTATATGGTTTGTATTTGCTGTGTTCTCTGTTCTGTCATGAATGCTCTAGAAAGTTGGATCCCAGAGTGCAGAGAACACATACGACAGTATATGATGGACAGTAGTAGACGTGAGAAAGAAGCTTTTACTGTGCCATATTCTTCAGATCTGTAAGATCACTTATTACTGAGAGGGAATCTTGCTGTCCTCCCTGATCCAGGGTCCTTCTACACCCTGTGGTGTGCACATATAACACAAACATTTCCCCAAAAATGTCATATATCTTTGCTTAAAAGAAAAGAAAAAAGCACTCTGGAGGCCGAGGGAGAATCATTTCAATATTGAGGCCAGCCTGGGATACAAGGCCTGTTTACACAGCAAGATCTTGTCTCAAAAATAAATAAACTCCATAATGTAGGCATTTGAATCTACTTTGAAAAAAGATTGATCTGAGTTTCCTCAAGTCAGAAACTTGTGGGCTGCTTTGTTTTACTGGGACTCAGGGAGAGGCTCTTAGTTTAAAATGCATGAGAAGATTAAGCTGAGTGTAAATTCCAGCGTTAGAGCCCTCCTTGTTACTGGAGTGTCACTGACAGCGGGCTGTGGATTTGCATGGTGTCACATGCTTTTCCTTCTGCAGGAAGGCAGGAAATCTGTGTGGTGGTTAAAGTGCTTGGGTTTCTCTTTGTCACCTCACAGACCCTGCCCATGGTTGGAAGCAAAATCCTGGATTTCCTCAAAAGCTTGGAGCTGGAGGATTGTATCTGTGGTTGTGATTTCAGCCCAAGTGCTGGAGCATTGAGCTCTCAGTTTCTTGGTTATACTACCCAGCTTGAATCAGACCTCCTGAGCTCCCTACGTCTGGTAAAGGCACCCCTGGGGTGCAGGTACAGACACTGGGAACCTCTGCACTGTGGGTCACTCCTAATCCACTTGCCTAGGAGCACGGTGGAGGTGCAGATATTTATCTGCTTTGTTCTCTGCTGTGTCTTCAGTGTCTGCAACATTGTAGGGCACATAGCAACCATTCAGTATCTATTTGATAAACGAATGACTGCTAGTGACTGTCAAGTGCTGGGACTTCCATCATTTACTGTTCTGTTCCAGTGCCTTTCCTTGGTGCTTACCTGCAGGAAATAAAAGAGATCCTAAGCTTTTGATAACACAGCCACTGAAGCTGGGTGGGCTGTGTGTAAATAGCGATGTTGTGCCAATCTCCAGGAGCAGGATTTACAAGATCAGCAATCTCTGCTTCTTGTTTCTTAGAACTCTGGTTCTTTAGAGCCGGGACTGCTGGGTAGGCCCTAAAATACATGGAGAAGGAAAAGGGTTTATCTAAACTCAGCCTTCTGCCACTTCTTCCAAACAGCCAGGTATGAGGGAAACTTATTTATTATTTATCTTTTTTTTGAGAGAGGGGCTCACTATGCAGTTCAGACTGGCCTTGAACTCTCTTATGTAGTCCAGGCTAGTCCCAAACTTACAGCTATCCTCCTGCCTCAGCCTCTCAAGTGCTGGGCTGATTTGCCAATAGAGCAGTTAATAATCAGAGTGCTGTCCAGCTCACCCAGTTGTTCAAATCAAGTTGTTCAGCTTTCTAATTTCTTGCCTGGTAAACTGACTGTTTCACTCTTCCACCCTTCTCACCACCCAGACACGCTGGGGTGAGTTTTTATGGGGAAACCACGTGGGGCTCCTGCTTTTAAAGAGAGGTCATCGCTGGCAGAGCACAGCCCCTCTAGCCCGGCCCTCCTGGCCTCTGAGCTCTGTCTCTGCACGCGGCTGCCCGAGCTCTGCTGTGCTCCCTCAGGTGCCCGATGCCCAGCCCACATTCAGCTTTTGTCTGATCCCTGTGACTCCCGTGATGCCGATTTTCTTCTTTTTCTGTTGTGGAATGCCCGTCTTCCACACTCTATTTGCCTTCTCGGGCTGTCTATAGATGCTCATCTCCCCAAAGGAAGTAATCTGTCTGTCTGTCTGTCTGTCTGTCTGTCTGTCTGTTTCTCTTGAATTTCCTACCCAGGTCTCTCCTAAAACTTACCTTTTATGCCTTTCTAACATTATAATTTGGAAACATGTCTTTAACATTCCTCTAGGAACCCTTAAGGACAAGCAATCCTTACTTAAAACTCATTACTGAAATTAGCAAAAGCGTAGGCTTTTTTGGATTCTTAATAAGTATTTGTTTGACAAGTAGGTGAATAAGGAGATGAATGGGCCCGGTTTCACTTATTTGTCACCAAGGCTCAGCGCACTCACACTGCAGGCGCGTTTTCCTGATAGATCATGGCGTGAGTGACCTCATCTGTCGATCAGCTGTAATAACAATAATTATGGCATCAGTCTTGCCTCCACTGTGTGGTCATTGTAAAGATTGGGTTAGGTGTGAAAATAAAAAGCACTGAATCCAAGATATTCATGTGTAATGAAATGAAGTCTTCATTTCCCAAAGGAATAATTTCCAAACGTATTAGCTGTAGCAGTCCCAGAAATTCATACCAAGGCTCAGAGTGGTTCCCACTGTGACGACCCGGGGAGGTACCAGGCAGACTGGAAAAGACCAGAGAAACTCCAGGGGCCACTGGTCCAGCCTCAGATTACTTCTTAACCAGACATTTGGGGGGCGAGAGAAGAAAACAGAACCCCATGACCTCTTTAACCCCTTGGAGATGCCAGAGCTGCCCGAGCTACTGGGCTCCATCCCTCAGAGGGCTCCAGGTGGAGTGGGAACTCCCGCCCCACCAGCTGAAGCAAAGAAGGGAATCCACTGACCACTGTGGCTTCTGGAAAGTGACCAGGGAGACATTACTCAGGCCTTGTAGATGCATTCGCTTGAGCTGTGCCCCAGGCCTCCAGCTCTCCGCCTTTCTCAGCTCTGCCCTTCTGCCCAGCTTCCTTCGAGGCGGCCTCCTCCATGCGGCTGCACAGATGGTCCCTAGCAGCCTCACCCTGGAGGTGGTGGCTGCAGGATTATCCTGGAGGCAAAGGGTGGTGCTGGCAGGGAAAGCAGCAGGTCCCACCTCACTGGTCCTGGCAGGAGATGCCAAGCTCTGCATGAAGAGAGTGCTTTTCCTCAAGCCCAGGTACCTGTCTGTTATTGGACCCTTTAAAGGGACCTGTCCCAACAAGATAATGGGTGTCCATGTTTCTATGAAAGCTCTACTCCACTGGTACCACCCTCTCCCCATCTCTGTTCCTTAACCAGCCCATCTTTAACTTGCCCTTGCTCATTGTATTTTTCTTTTCTTCTCTTTTTTTATTATTTATTTATTTATTTTTTGAGGCAGCATTTGACTCTGTAATTCAGGCTGGCCTTGAACTCACTGGCTCCTCATTGTATTCATCAGTTTTAACATAGGATTACTATAACAAAATACCTGAGGCAGCAAAAGTTTATAAAGAAAAGAGGTTTATGTAGCTCATAGGTTTGGAGGACAAAAGTTCAAACAGCACAGTGCAAGCAGCAGAGCAGATGCTAGAGGAGGAATAATATCCTTCCCTCCACCCCCTCCCCACCTCCAAACCTGCTTTTTTTTTGAGATAGGATCTTGTTATATAGTTTAGGCTGGTCTTGAACTCACGATGTTGTCCAGACTGGCCTCAAAATTGCGGTGATTTTTCTGCCTCGGTCTTGCAAGGGATGGGATACAGGTGCACACCGCTGTGCCTGGCTCAAGAATATCTTGAAACAGGAAGCCAGAGTGGAGGGGGAGAGACTGGGTCTCACAGTCTCTTCCAAGACCTTGCCCCCAGCTGACATAAGGGCCTTATGAGCCCTGCCTCTTAAAGGTCACACTTCCCACCACCGCCACAGTGAAGACCAAGCTCCCAGCATGTGAATCTGTGGGGAGATACACAGCATCCAGCCCACAGCACTCGAGCGCCATGCTTCTTCCCGGCTCCCTGTCTCTCAAGGTCTCTGTCAGCACGGAACACAAGCTGTCCGTGCTGCCTCTTCCCTGCGCAACCTCACAGGTGTTAGCACCATACATCGTACCCTTGGACTCTGAGTGGCCATCAGTCAGAGAGAGCCAAGCTGAACATCGAAGCAACAGAGACTAGAGGATATTTTCTAAAAAATTAATTAATAAAATTTAATTAATAAAAAATTTTGGTACCAGGAATCGAACTCAGGACTTTGTGGTTGCCATGCAGGCGCTTACACTGCTGAGCGCTACCGGTACATTTGAGATATACATAATAGTAACACTGACTACAGGAATTTGTACCTGCACATGATAGATCTTCATTCCTTTTTTTTTTTTTTTAATCGGTACCGGGGATCAAACTCACGACCGGGTGCTTGTAAGGCAGGCACTTATGCCGCTGAGCTAAATCCCCAGCCCTGATTCCTTTTTTCTCATTCCCCTCCCTTCCTTCAACCCCCATCTCCCCTCATTCACAAAAGCTTTGTTTCCATTTTCCTTTCTGTTTTCTTTTTGTCTTGTCCCTTCTTTCCTTTTTGCTTCCCCCGTCCCTTGTTCTTCCTGTTTGAACATTTTCTTCCCATTTCACAATATCTATTACATAGTTTAGTCCTTATTTACACCCGGTTTGTCACACCAGAGAAGCAAGATGGTATTTAAATGTGGGTCGGAGTTACCTCACTGAAGAGTGCGGTCTCAAGTTGCTTCCATTTACTTAAAACTGTTTCAAGCTTATCCTTCCTGGTGGCAGAGTAGTACTCCACTGTATTAAAAACCCCACGTCTTCTTTATCCATTCATCTGTTGATGGGCCTTTGGATTGTCTCTAAGATTCGGCTGTTACAAACTGTGCTGCTATAAACATGGGTGAAATGTGTATCACTGTGCTCTGATCCTTTTAATTCTTTCTAGAATACACCAAGTAGGGGGATAGCTGGGTCACATGGAACCTTTAATTTTAGTTCTTTTTTTTTTTTTTTTTGCCATACCAGGATGGAACTCATGACCTCACACTTGCCAGGCAGCTGCTTATGTCACTGATCTAAATCCCTGGCCCCTTTTTTTTTGTAATCTCCACACTGATTTCCAAGTGGTTGTACCAGTCTACACTCCCTCCAACAGCAGAAACAGAGTTCTTTATTCCCCACATCCCTGCCAGCATTTGATATTGGCTGATTTCTTGATAACAGTCATTCTTTCTAGAGTGAGATGGAATTTCAGCATTGTTTTAATTTGCATTTCTCAAATGACCAGTGATGTTGAACATTTTTTTCATATATTTATTTGCTGTTTCTACATCTTCATCTGAGAAGTGTCTTTTCATTTTAGATGCTCATTTTTGGGTTGGGAGACTAGATGATATTGCCTGAGCCCCCCTGAAGTCAGCCGTATGTGAAGCCAACTATCTCTCTATTGTGGGCTAAAATCATCTCCCCAAAAAATGTCTATTGAAATTCTAACCTCTAACACTTGTGAGTATGAGTTTGAACATAAGGTCTTTACAGATATAATCTGCAAAAAAGAAAGATATTTGTCATAGACAAATATCAAATATCAAAGATATTTGTCATAGACAAATGTCTTTATAACAGGATGGGAACGATATAGAGACAGGCATATAAGGAGGATGCCATGCAATGATGGAGGCAGAGATTGAAATCAAATGTTGACAAGATTGCTGACCATACCTAAGGCTAAGAAAAAAGCATGGAACAATTTCCCTGGGAGCCTTCCGCAGAACCAATTCACTGATGCCTTAATTCCAGACCTCTAACCTCTAGAACTGTGAGAGAGTACATTTCCACTGTTTCAGGCCATACAAGTTTATGGTCAGTTGTTATGGCAGCCCTGGGAAATGAATATACCCGTCTCATTTTTTTGTCTCTCTTGTGTAAACCAGTGTTTCCTGGTTGCTCACACAGCTAACGTCATGCACAATACCCATTACCTACACCGTGTGCTATGATTTATGTTTAGATGCCCCCCCCCAGCCTCATATACTCTTAGGTGGGGCTTTTGGGAGTGACTTGATCACAGGTGTGTGATACTGGATCCTGGGTGTGTGATGCCAGATTAGTTTACCCATTGGTTTAGCACAGTTCTGGGTGTGGATGGACTACACTGAACAGGGAAGACCTGCCCTGGCTGTGGGTGGCATCAATAAGCTTGCAGCCTGGATGGAATAAAAAGGGGAAAATAACAAAGTTTCACTGCCTCCTTCCTGCCACGCCATGAACTATTTGTCCTCTGCCAGGCCCCTCTGCCATGATGCCCATGATGCCCAGCCTTGGAGCCAGCTAACTATGGACTTAAACATCTAGAAACTATGAGCTAACATAAAATTTTCCCTTTTAAAATAATTTCTTTGTCTTTTTAAGATAGGGTCTCACTGTGCAGTTCAGGCTGGGCTTGAACTCACTTTGTAGCTCAGGCTGTTCTTGAACTTGCAATGGTCCTCCTGCCTCAGCTTTCAAGTGCTGGGATTACAGCCATAGCCACCATGCCCAGCTAACCTTCCCCTTTAACTTGTGGGTGTTAGGTATTTTGTCTCAGGAAGGAAAGAATAACTAAGACACTGTGCTATGTGCTGAGGATGCACGATGCACAGGCAAGTCAGACCCTGTACCTACCTTTGGGTTATCTAACCTGTGGCACCAAGGCCAGCATCAGCTAATGTCACTAAGTCAAAACCATGGAGAAAAGAACAAAAGAAACTCAAAGTTGTACGGGATGGTGATGTCTTACTCCTGAATGACGGATGAATCTACCTCCAGCAGCTCAGATTCCAGTCACAACACTCATCTGGGCATAGTGGTACATGCTTGCAGACCCAGCACTTAGGAGGCTGAGGCAGTAGGATCCCCGGGAGTCTGAGCTAGACTACATAGTGAGTTCAAGACCTGCCTCAACTTCATAGTGACCCCTGTCTCAAAAAACCAAACCTGAAAGCAAATCCAACCAAAGATAAAAATCCTTCATGGCTTCTCAGCTCAAACTCCTGAGGCTGGCATTGAAGGTCTCAGCCTGTATGTCCATCATCATCTCCCCTATATTCAGCTTTTCCTTTCTTTTCACCTTCTTTGCTATAATCGCATAAAACTACCGTACCAATTACTCTATTTCCCCAAAGACACTGAAAACGCTCAGAGGTCATTTCATATTCTCGTAGTGATTATCTACACAGGATTTTCTCCTTCCTTGCAAACTCATGGCTTTCTTTCTATGTAGGTTGCCATAACAAATGCCCACAAACTAGTTGGCTTAGGCTAACAGAAATGTTTTCTTTCACAGTTCTGGAGGTCAGAAGTCTGAAATCAAGGTATTCTCTAGAACGATGTGTGAACCATTAAAAGAAAGAGAACATGAAAGCTGTCTTGATAAGAGAGATGTTTCATTCACCTGTGTATTACTTGCAATAGAGTTTTGGTCTCTTACATCCTCTAGATGGGAGAGAGTTAAAATATTCTGAAGGGGAAAAAATTTAAAAAAATAAAATTTTCCGAGGGGTTGGAAAGTGTCTTTGAGATCCCCCACATGGCTCTGCCCAGTGGTCCTCCAGCCTTGTGGCTCAAGGGTGGTGAAAGATACCAGTTACCTCTGTCCAGTGATAGCCTCCAGCTCTAGGCTTTTATCGCTTGGCTAAAAATCCTGAACCAAATTGCACCAGGAAAAATCTCTATGTCAAACTCCCCTGATAGGCCAGTCCAGGTCTCTATGGGGCTGCACGAAAAGTTGGCCAGACACTAGGCCCAGAGAATATTGATCGCAAGAGTGAGAGGAAGTGGAGTGGCTGGCCCGGAGCCCAGGCTCACTCCCTCCATAGTCTAAGCTCTGACAGAGCGGAGCTATTACTGTCAGCCTCCAGACAGGCAAGTTAAGAATAACTGTGCAGAGGCTGTGCTCTACAGGGCTCGGCATCCTGAAATAGCTGAGATGCGATTGCCCATTACCTTGACGCTTGTCTTTCAGGGAGAGACATGTAGAGCTGAGCCAGGGGAACAGCAGTATTTACTTCTCTTCATTTGAAAGTTCCTGTGAGAGCCTGTTATAGTCAGGGGTTTACAAGGGAAAAGATTTAAGACAGGACACATAATTTATAGGATTATTTTTATAATATTTACCCAAAGTCAAATGCAAAGGGTACCGGAAATCTGTCCACACACTTGAGACACAAAGAATCCCACGGTAATGTCCTGATGAATTCAACTAAAGATCTGGAGCTCATGTGTCATTCTCCACGAGTCTAGCTGGAGGCCAGGAGCCCATGGCAATCAATTTCTCATGCAAGTCTGTATCAAGGATCTGCACTGGGACGGCCCAAAGGTCAGTGGTGGAAGCTCGAAAGTCTGCACCCGTGGGAAGAAGGATCTGCGCCAGCAGCCGAGGGAGCTGCACTGGAGCCAGGAAGCGATGCTCAAGGTAAGGACTAGAGCTCCCTTGAAGAGAACCACAGCCATCCTCAGCAATGATGAGACTCCAGCTCCTCCTCTGATGAGAATAGCTGAGTTCCTATCAGGAAAGCCAGTGTGACAAGCTCCTCCAGGAGAGTCACCAGCACATCATCTTCCCCTCCACCTCTCTTTTTATGCTGTTGGTGACAACCCTCAGGTGGGCCTTCCGCACCCAGCACCATGCTGATTCAGGTCAGCGGGGTGTTCCAGTTGATCATTAGATAAGTCACCACAGACCGTAAATCAGGCTCTGAGATCCAACTTTCAAATAACAATGTACTTCTTAATTTGGATTCCTCCATGTTGTTTGGTAGAGCTTAAAACTGGGCAATTCCTGTTATAGGGAATGTTTTGAATAAGGATCTGAGAACAATTGGCCTTTTTAGAAAAACTACCAGATAAAGTCAAGTGGAAAAAGACATATTAGTAATGGCCCTCAGCCTTCTCCGTTACTATTACACAGATAGGTACTGAAGTAGACTAAACTATTATCCCTGATATTCTTTATACTCCTTTGTGGGAAAATTATAGCTCTCCATCTTGTTGACATCAAGTTTAGCCATGTCACTGGCATTAGCTAAAGAAATATAAACAGCAATGACCTGCCTCATTTTTGAGGAGAAGCCCTAACAGCCAGCCATTGCATGGATCCAAAATCAACTATTCTTTTTTTGCAGTCTTATCAGCAACATTCCAGCTAAGGGCTATTCTTTAAGTCCTGTACTGGCGGAAAGAGCCAAAGACAATCTGTGATGGACACTGTGATATAAACAAGAAATGAAACTTTGCTGTTATAAGCCACTGGGGTTTTGAAGTTGTTTGATCTTCCAGAACAGCCTGATTAAACAGACAAGTATCATTATCCCCATTTCACATATCTGGGAATCCAGAGATGGTAGAACCCGCCCAAGGGTGGTCATAGAACCAGGAAGTAGAAGAACCAGGATTCAAATCTAGTTCATGCTCTTAACCACTTCAGTTTATCAGTTGTTGGGTTGTTTTCCTTCAAAACTTCTTAGTTGGGCAGGGCGTGTAATTCCAGCCCTCGGAAGGCTGAGGCAGGAGGATCACTCAGTTCAAGGCCAGCCTGGGATACATAGTGAGTCCAAGGCCAGCCTGAACTGCATAGCAAGAGCCTGTCTCAAAAGAACCAAAACCAAAACAAACCACCCCCAAAACTCCTCGGTTGGCCACACTCCTATGTATGTGGTTTTTCTTCATTTCCCACAGAATTAAGAATATTCTGCAGCTCATGTGACCCTCAGTAGGCATAATAGACCGAGTGAGTGGACTCTGATAATAATAAACATATCTGGTCATCGAAGGAGCTGGACTCATTGGTATGCAAACCAGGAAGCAAATTTATTTTTTCCACACTGCAAAGTTACAGGATCAACAAACTATTCATCATTAGAGATTTAAAGACTGAGCTCAACTCTATCACCAAGACTCTAGTCTCTCAATCATGAAACAGCAGCTCCCCTGCCCCGGATCTGGAAATCTGCAATGGGGAGAAGTCATGGCCGACATCCTCGTTTCTCTGCAGTGTTCTTCCAGCCTCTGCCACCTGTCTGAGGAGGATAGGGAATAAGAGGCAGAAAACATCTTACCCGGTTTTAGGCTTTGTGGGTGTGGCAGGTGCACAGATTTGGCAGGTTTCTATTTGATAGAAATCTCCTTCATGGGTTTCTCAGAGGGCTCCTGTTGTCTGGCTATCTGGTAGCCATTTGTGACTAGTTGTTCCTCTTTCCTATTTGCATTCAATCGTAGTTAATACCTATCTGCTATCTGGCACCATTGATTGATTTGGTTTTAGATAAATGGCATCAAAGACTATGTATTTGGGGGAGGGTCTGGCTTTCACGCAGCAGAATTCTTTTCAGATTCATGATGGTGACCTTTTTCCAAGATTATTGAAGACCAACTACTTTCCATGGATGCAAAGGGCCCACAAGAGCTGGGCATGGTGACACATTCTTATAAGCCCAGCACTTGGAAGCCTGAGGCAGGAGGATCGCCATGAGATTGAGGCCAGCCTGGGCTACATAGTGAGTATAAGGCCAACCTTGAACACTTAGGGAGACCTTCTCTCAAACAAAACAAAACAAAATGACCCAAAACAAACAAAACAAATGGGCCCATGGGAAAGTCCACTCATCTGCCACCCATCACGATGCATGTGTGGCCTGTCCCAGCTCTGCGTTGACTTTGCTGGTGTAACTGGCTCCAGACCCTGTAAGCGCGCGAAGGTCTGCTTCAGTGGGCTGGAGGACAGGAAAGGTGTCCCCTCTGCCCCTTGCACCACATCCAGAGGCTTTGGGGGAACCCTCCTTTGTAGTCCGCCAGGGATCCCTGCAGGGGTCGATGCTCTGAGTGGAGTGATAGCTGATGGCTTCCTTGGGTCATTCTTCTGAAGGTTCTGTGATACGGTCTGGGGACTTTTGTTAGGATATGTTGGGCATCTGACATCCTATGTTCATCCACCGAGGAGACAACAGGGTTAAGCTGCACCTTAACCCTGTATGGCAATTTGGTCAAAGGTGTGTCTTGAGCAGAAATCTTCCTAACCCTGATGTCTCAAGTTATTTTATAACCCAAGTGGCCCAGACTCCTCTAGCTTGTGAGGTTACAAACAATTCAATGTCCGAGTCACAGTTGCCCAGGCCCCGGCCTTCTTGGCAACACACTTTTACCAAGTTTGCCACCATGCGTTGTATAGGACTCCAAAAGAAACACTCATGACAGCTTCAAATCCACCTCAACCCCACTCACTTCCACCCAATGCATCTCAAGTTCCTGACTCACTTCCCCTTTCTCTTTTCTTGAAGGATGCCCCCTCCCCCCCCAGTCTAGAGGCTGAATCCTTAGGTATTTCAGTATGGTTTCATCTCAGGCCTGGGCACAGACAGAGCTGAGGCAAAACTGAATATTTAGGGAGATTATTGTTACCTCCAAAACATGGAGGTAACAGAAAAGACAGCCTTCACGCTGTCTTCTTAGGGCTGCCACATAAAATGCAGGATGTTCAGTTAAATTTACATTTCAGACGAATGACAAACAATTCTCCAATACAAGTACATGCCATGCAACATTTGGAACCATGCAGTATTTGGGACATACTGATGTTATAATATTAGTCGTTTATCTGAAATTCAAATTTAACTGTGTTCAGCATTGTATCTGGTAATCCTATACCAGCTAATTGTTTCTCTGTGGCCCCTGACACGTCCCCTATTGTAGAATACCATTTACCCCCGCCATGGGAAAACCTAGACAAAACCTCCAGGATTTTTACTCCTCAAGGCTCAAAAACAGGAAGCAGTTTTCCTTCAGGAGTGCAAAGTTCCTCCCAAGCCCCCAGTCCTGGCCCCAAGATGGCTGACCATGAACCGCCATGACTTTGAAAGCAACACTTCAACAGCACCTCACGCATGCGCGCCTGCCCTCTGTCCCTCAGTGGAATCAGAACAGCACCCTGGGGTTGCAAATTTCCTAAAGTCTGCCTTCCACATCTGCTGTTTATTTTAAATTACATACAGTGGGGTTTTGATTTGTGAAGATAACGCGAATTAATCAAGTTCACGAACTATCTTTTTGTGATGAGATAGTTGAAATTTACTTTCAGAAACTTTGGAAGGTACACTATACTATTTTTAATTATAGTCACCAGGCTGTGCAAAAAGGGGGAAAAAAAGCAAACACCTGTTCTCCTTAACAGATTTTGTATTCATCGACCATCGGCTTCCTGTTCTTAGTTTCTGATAACTGCCATTGTACCCTCTGCTTCTTTTTTTAAATTAAAAAAAGTTTTATTAGTGTGTGGTTGCAGTACACACCTACTGTCTGCTTCTGTGAGTCCAACTGTTTTGGATTCCACATGTGATAGGTGACATATGATATTCGTCTTTCTGTGCCTGGCTTACATCAATTAGCATAATGTTCCCTGGTTCCATTCATGTTGTCACAAGTGACAGAATTTCCTTCTTTTTGAAGGCTCAGTAGTATTCCAGTGTGTACATACCACATTTTCTTTATGCGTTTATCTGCTGAGGAGCACTTGGGTTGATTCTATAACTTGGCTATTGTGAACAGTGCTGCCATGAAATGAATGCAAATGTCTTCTCAATAAACCGATTTCAAATCTTTTGGGAGAATGCCCAGAGTGGGATTTCTGAGTTGGCTGGGAATTCTGTTTTTAGTTCTCTTGGGCGGGGGGAAACTGCTGTACCGATTTCCAGAATGGTTATAGGAATTAGACACCCACTGACTGTGTGGGGTTTGGTTTTTTCCCCCCGTGAGTATACTTGAGGAATGCAGGATCATGGGGGTAGAGGAGTCTTTGGAATCGGAAGCTTTTGGGATACAGGGCTCAGCCTACATGAAGACTCGCTTCTGTAGTTACACCTGGGTCTTCTGGTCATTGTTCTCAAATTGCATCACATAGCTGCCCAGGACAGACAGGAACTTTAGAAGCAGGGCTGTGGTACGCTCTGTTCCACCCTGATGCCCTCACTCATTTCCGTGATCCTGAGAAGCAGAGAATCCTCATCCCGCCCATCACACCCAATATTTACCTTTACAGAACCAAAGGCCCATTAAAGTAACTCCCCTCAGTCAACACTGCCACTTGCCCTCAGGCTAACGTCCCATCCTCTCCCTGAACAGATGGACCGCAGCGTCCCTAAAATGTTTTTGGTCTGGGGGTGAGCTCAGTGGCAGAGCCCTTATGGAGCCAGCCTGAGGCCTTGAATTTCATTCCTAGCAAAATGATTTTTAAAAATTTTTTTCAGTCAGTTTTTCCTGTGCAGACCATCAGACTTCCATAAAGCCTAGCATTTCCACCTGTGCAGTGGGGGTGCCTGGAGTCCTGGTACTTGGAGGATCAACATGAATTCAGAACCAGCCTGGGGTCATAGTGACAGCCCCTCTCAGGGGAAAAAGAAATCTAGAGTTTCCATCCTAGCCAAGGCCTCACCTTCTCCCCCGTCTCATCACACCCTTGGAGACTGATCCGGTGATAGATATGACATCTTTAATGCCTTACTAGATTTTGGGGTTTAAAACCTAGCGTGGCTTCAATTATGCAGCTAAACTGGCACTGAATTCTTCAAAAACAACCGAGTTTACCGGATAACTGAAACTTATCCTGAAAAACCCAACATTTTACTTATTGTATCCATTTTGATTGGAACATGTCAGAGCACAGCATTTTGTCTTGTTTCCCTTTTCTTTTTCTTTAAGTTTTCTTGGCTCCTTTGCCCTCAGGCCACCAGATGGTTCCACATGGCTGCAAAGGTATCTGTCTTCAGCAGCCCTAGTTTCTATTTGCTGCTGACAGCAATGTGTTAAGAGAGAGTAAATGTGGTTGCTTAAAAAAAAAAAAATGTTACTCTGCATATAGAATAGTGATTATTAGTGGTTGGAAGGGGTGAAAAAGAGACATTGGATTTGATTGGTGTACACTGTATGCATATATTGAAATAGTACATGCAATCGAGGGTTATACACAGCATGCTCAAATTTTAGAAAAGAACAAATAGAAAAACCTCAGATTGTAAAGACCAGTCTTGCAGGAAAGTCTTATCTCTAGGGCGAGGCTTTGTGAAGGTTATTCCAGGGGCTCAGATGATCTTGTTTTTTTCGAGCCTTGATTTTAGATTGGGATTGTTGGGAAGGGTTAGGGTGTTTTCCTTTCTGGATCAGTGGGACGCTGTAATAACGCAGTGCACATGTTCCTTTAGAAAGCTGTGGTGAGCTCTCCAAGATAGAGCTGTTACCAAGGGAACCAGGCAAAGCTTGCTTAATGTATAAACCTGGGCATCGTGTTTAAAATTCAAGGCACAGCCAGTGACTCCTTTTGGGAGAGGGGGAAACTTTGCTTTTGACAGGCAAAGTGGAAAAATACTCATTTCCCACGGGAAAAAGGTGATTCCTGAGCTTCGCCCTCAGTAATCCCGCAGGCAAACACGTGGGGCTACTGTGTCCTTTGTGCTTCTCATGGTGGGGATGGGGAAAGCTCTGGAGAGGGGAGTAGAAGACAGAAGCAGAAGTCGGAGGCTCAGCAAAGCAGGCGTGATCATTGAGTTCACACAGCTACTCTAAAAAACATATTTAAAACACATAAACAATGGTAAAACACGCATTTCCACGAAGAGGCAGGCCAGTTGTTTCTTAAATAAAATCTGATCTCTGCGATCTCCTCTCTTCTTTGCAGCGTGCACTGCCCCCTGCCATGCTCCCTCTTTTCTGGGTTCTCCTGCCCTTGGCCTGGCCCTGTGTCAGGTCCAGCAGCTCTGGAAAATGTTCTAGCAGCCGTCAGCCAGCTACAGGCCCGACTCACTGCAGGGCTGACCCAAGTTGCTGTCCGAGCGTTGATGGGGACCACATGGCGTTTGGCTTGCCCGGCCACCCCCTTCCCTGGGAGCACACAGACCATCTCGGGGTCCAGCAGGAAACTGGTGACCTTCCGTCTCCTCCCCATGGAGCTTCTCCCAGGCTCACGGCAGTGGCAGCAGCAGAGGGACAACCTGCAGGCCCCGCCCAGCTGTGAGACCAGGCTGGGCACACACACAGCATTCCGTGGTCACTTGGCAGGTTCCTGTCCCAGAACAGATGGAAAAGGCTGAGGACACTCAATTCCCTAAATTCCTTTTCTGAGAGTTCTACCCTGTCCAAGTGCCAACATATTAGATTCTTTTCAGGCTGGTAAAAATCTAGCTCCTCCCACATATAATGTCAAGGTTTTGTTTCTCCTTGAGGTTCTAGAAGGGCATCAATCCCTGGTTTGCTGGCTGCTTGATGTTAACTCTCAACCCTGGGCTGTTTCTGCAGCTGTGAAAGAGTGGCTGCGTCCTGAGACTGTCGTGGGAGTTAATGAAGGTACTGTGTGTAAAGTGCTTGGTACATAGCTGAGGAAGCACTCGGAGAATGATGGGGATAATGACCTTCTTGTGCTCTCAGGACACTGTCTCACCTTTTGTGGTTGCCTCCAGGGAAGCCACCAAATATGCTGACCTGGGAACTGAACTACGGCTGTGGCGGAGCCTAAATCTGGGGCCCTTCATTTGTGGGTCTTCATGTAAAATAAGCACGAGCATTACAAAAACACCTACGTCTGACCTCAGAGTATGAACTTGATCATTATCACTATATGCTTTCTAGACAGGTTGTACCAACGTACACGTGTACATGCAATGTGGGAAATGCCTCTTCCCTAACTCTCTCCAACAGACCCTGTAGCAACACGCATGCGTTTTGTGTGTGTGTGTGTGTGTGTGTGTGTCTGTGTGTGTCGCAATAATGGAACCAGTATTGTGCCTGCTGAGCAAGTGCTCCACCACTGAGCCACACCCCTCCCTCTAGCTACATTTTTAAAAAGTATCCTAAATTAGAGGAATTATCTCATTGTCGATCATTTTGATGAATTTGTGATTAACAGTAAGATTGAACTTTTCTTTGTATTCATTGCATTTCTTCTTTTGTGATTTTGTGTGTGTGTGTGTGTGTGTGTGTGTGTGTGTTGATTGGGATTAAGCCCAGGGCCTTAGAACATTCAAGGCAAGTGCTCTGCCCTGGAGCTACATGCTTTTCTTTTCATTTTTAAATTTTGAGACAGGCTCTAAATTGCTCAGGTTAGCCTTGAATTTATGATCCTCCTGCCTGGGGTTTAAAAGCATGTGCCACCATGCCTGGTTTGTGGTTTTCTTACTCATATCTGTTGCTTATTTTTCTAAGATGTCATTGTTATCAATTTTCAAATTAATTTATTATTAGTTAGGAATATGTGTATATATAATCTTTAGTGGTCATATATAAGGTACATTTTTCTACTTTTGTCCTTTAATGTGTTGAATGTTTTTATTTTATTTATTTTTAAGAGAAGAATATATTTATTGAGAGAAAGAAAGCCTCTTCCAATAGAGAGACAGAAGGGATCTCTAGTCAGTTGCCAAAGACCCTGCCTTTCTTAGGTTTTTTATAGAGCAAAACCATGAAGTGAGGCAGGTCCAAGGTGGGGAAAAAATGGGACAGAACTATGGTCAACCAATAAGGTTACGAGTATAACTGCTCAGGAAATATTGATTAGATCAGGATCAAATGGGGAGGCCAGTCGTGTAGCAAGTAGGCATGAATACAGAACAGGGCCTTTTCCTGAAGGGGTTGGGTTAGTGGCTCCTTTTGGCTTCCTCAAGGTGATTGATACCTATTAGAATATCAATCCTGATGTTTATCCTTAGGAAGTATGTGGGTGAATTCATTTCATCTTTTGTCTTGAGGTCTTGCCCACAGCAGGAGGTATAGGTCTCCCCCCGCAGTTACAAGGTATCTATCTGGTCTTCTGGACTGGCTCCTTTGAGGGCCTAGCCTTATCTGACTGCCTGTAATATTTTTATCTAATTTAGCTGCCTATAACATTCTCCCCCCTGAAGAAGTACCCCAAACTGCCTTGAGGAAGTAATGGCTGATGATTGATCTGGCTTCTTCAGGCTGAAGGGTGTCATAGTTGCTTATTGACAGTCAGAGATACTCTCTGGAGGTTCTATCTACATGCCCTCAATAGACACCAGGCATTTTCATCTCAGGTAGGGACACAGCTTTAAGTCTGCAGGAGACAAGGCAAAGAAATGATTAAGTATGCATGGGACAAATAGTAGGATCAACAGCTTAATTATAAGTACAGTCAGCAAAGATTTCTATCAAGAGAAGCTGGTAATGGCTTCCCATAAGGAGGATAAAGGTCCAGGGAATTTTAGCATCTGATATGTCATTGATTTGTTTTCTAATATCTTGAACAGCTACTGAGATTATCAGAAGGATCAGGGATGTATACACAACATTCAGTTTTTACAATTGCACTAATACCCTCTGCTGCTGTTAGAACATCTAATGCTATCTGATTTTGGAGGACAACTTGTCTTATTAATTTTTTATTTAGGAGAGTGACCAGCTGTGGTGTCATTTAAGGCCAGTTAAATATAGTTAGCTAAGACTTATGTGTTACATAACCCTCTCTCTAGATGAGATCTGATGGGTCCCAATAAAAGGAATCTAGCATGTTTGTTATTGGTTTTATTTCTACAATTGCTTGGAGTTTGGCATCCTCTAGGCAAGAACAAATTTTCTGCTTTTACTGAGGTACAATGTGGCTAGAAGGAAGGCCAGAGTTGGAGAAGGACAAAGAGATTTGTGTCAATGTCCAGCAATAGGCTGCTATTTTTTCTTTCTTTTTTTCTAGTCATGATTATTCAGGGCTCCTCCATGGATACGACAGGTAGAGAGGACAGTCTGGCCAAAGGGAGGACTCAGAGTGCCCTGAGGTCCTTTAGTCTTTTTTTTTTTAGAACTAGGGATCAAACTTAAAATCTTGTGCTTGTCAGACAACCGCTTATGCCACTGAGCTAAATCCCTGGCTCTTTTTGGAACCAGGGATCAGATTCATGACCTCGTGCTTACCAGGCAGGTGCATATGCTGCTGAGCTAAATCCCTGGCCCAGTCTTGTGATACTACCTGGGAAGATGAATCTAAGCTCTAGGGCCTCTGCCTCAGGGTACAGTCTTGCTTCGAGTGGCAGCTTTTTTGGTTAGGGCATGGCTCAGGGACCTCTTAGAGTAGTCCCTCTTCAGGTGGCCTGGCTTTCTACAGCCGGCGCAGCTGAGTCTAGCCATTGAGTCTTCTTGGAGTCCCGAGAATCAGACTTACAGTCTTTTTTTTTTTAAAGACTGCAACAAAGGCAGTGATTTTTTTTGGTTTCTTTGTTTTCTCTCCTTGGCTTTCTCCCAGTCCCAATTATAGAACACTAAGGAGGCAGTTTTTGCTAAAGAATCAAGTGAACTATTTGGAGCAAAAGCCATCTTTTGTAACTTTTTTAAAATCTGGAGTTGACTGGATAATAAACATGTCTTTTTTTTTTTATAAACATATCTTTAAGAAAAATCTGTCTTCCTATTGAATCAGGAACTAAGGACATATGTTTTACCAGTACCTGTAGTAAATGATCTAGAAGACAGAGGGGTTTTTATCTTTCCTCTGAGAAATAGCTGACAATCTAAAATAACTAGAGGGCTTGGTTTTCCTCCTTTTTAGACTTTTGAGAATATACACTTAAAAATATCTCCTGCTCCAATCTCTTGTCTGGCTGTTAGGCCATCAGTGGGTTTGGGTGGGAACTGCTTGGGCTCCAGTGGGAACTGGAGGTTCCCTGGCTGTCGATTTTCTGGCTGTCTAAAGTAACCATATGATATTTCCCCAAAATGTAATAGCAGCTTGTAGTGCTGCTTGTCTCTCATTAGAAGTTAATGTGTGATTTAAGAGTAACATTACATCTTTCCAATCCAGTTTATAGGTTTAAGTAAGTTCTCTGAAGACATCAATGTACTTATTAGGGACATCTGAGAATTTTCCTAGTTCTGGCTTGATTTGCTTTTAAGTCACTGAGAGAAAGACATATCAATGTGGGTGGTATCATGTGGATTATAATTATACTTTGAGCATACATAAGAATTATTTCTTAATGCCAAAAAAAATTGAACACAAGGCAATTCTGACCTTGTCCCCTCTCTTTTACAGTATAGTTTTTTTGCAGTATGATTCCATTTTGGCTCTAGGGACTAGATAGGCCCCACACATATGCAGAGATATATCAAACAGCTCTTTTTCAGTGTGTAAGTGTTGAACACCTTCTAGCGCTTAAGAATGCATTCTGAAGGAGTAAGAGACTTTGACATTGAGCTACCTATGTCTGCAATGTAAAAAGAAACAATTTTGGTATCCCCTCTTTATTTCTATCTGATTTTATACCCTCAAGGCATCCCTTGAATAGATTCCACTCGAGGGCAGGTGGATGCCATCTGGAGAGAATAGAAGACAAAATTTGGCCAGCCTACCCACCCTCAAACTGGCGCACAATTTTATCTTCCTGGGCAGCTTGTGAACTTATTCCTATAATGCATTTATATGCACATTACAACTGATCTTTATTGTGACAAGAATGTTGAAAGAAGGAAGCACGACTTTGTAGTAAACTATTGCTTTTGTTCACTGGTAGAGGGAATTTATGGGAAGGTGAACTGAAGTAGACTTCTCTGGCTGCACAAGGAAGGAGATCACTTCTGGAGATGGATAAAAGCAACAGTTAACTTAAGGAATTCCACTCTGGGGCCCAGGGCAGACACTTGTGTTACCCACATAATTACCTGAGCACTCTAGTAGTAGCAGG
Organism: Hydrochoerus hydrochaeris; assembly: GCA_004027455.1. Taxonomy (NCBI): domain Eukaryota; kingdom Metazoa; phylum Chordata; class Mammalia; order Rodentia; family Hydrochaeridae; genus Hydrochoerus; species Hydrochoerus hydrochaeris. The sequence continues at coordinate 431,446 of PVLA01000356.1, forward strand.
ACAAGGGCATGTTTTATTTACCTTTTTATATCTGTGAAGCTCACCGGGTTAATCTTATATTTATCATCTAGCAATCACATTTTACATTGTTAGTAAAGGCATATCAGTCTTCCATTCATACATAAAAGGCTAAAATCTCTCTCTTTGTTTTTTAACTCATAGGTAACATACGAAAGGCACAAATGCAAATCATTCCCCTCCTAGCTGCTGTGAAATGTAAACAGTTTTTGAAGCTGCCTTGGCCTAATTTCTGAAGGGAGGAGTAGTCTAGGTCATTTTAAAATCAACTGAAATCCTAAAGGGCCAGAGATTTAGCTCAGCGGCATAAGCACCTGCCTTGTAAGCCAATAGTCGTGAGTTCGATCCCTGGCACCAAAAAAAAAAAAAAAAAAAAAAATCAACTGAAAAGCTCAAGGAGAATTTCTGGTTTACTAGCAGAGAGAGTTAAGCACAATAGATAAGTGGAGATTTTTTGCAATTGGGAGGCAGTTTCTACCAAGGAACCTTTGGGTATGCACCAGGGAGTAGCCCTAGCCATGGTCCCTCAGTTGTTCTCGGTTTCTCTTGGCCCACACCACCAGGGATCAGTCTCCAGAGAGGAATCCAGCTGCCTGTCTGGTCAACATTCCATGGGCCATTGGCATCAATGGGAATTCACCAAAGAACTGTTGGGGAAAACTGTCCTCTGCTTTAAGAGTGGCAGCTGCTCTAAGGGTGTTTAACTAGCTGGCAGAGCAACCCCTGTTTGCCAAAGTTCTATAAAAGATAGTTAAAAGCCTGAGCAAGATCATTGCCTAGTGCTTTATAAGTTTACAATAAAGGTTTTAAAGTCCACAATTTATTATTGAAGTATTTTCCTACACACATAAATGAAAGGTTGGAGAGCTTCCCATGGGCTAGATGTGTTTTGGTCTTGAAAGTGTGGTGCTTTCGGAAATAGCTCTTTCTGGTTTCACCCAGAAGATGGTTCTTTCCACTGGGTCTCAGGTTCAGCCTCCCAAGAGACACCTGCCCAGAACACTAAACCAGGACATGCCTTTATATGGGCTCTCCTGGATGGGCAAAATTCCTATGTCTCATCTGACCCAGAGATGGGGTATGTATCCCTCATCTAAGATTATTTCCCTGTCTTCAGAGTTAGCAGACACTCATTTTCTATGGGCTTAACTTCGTAGGAGGAAAAGTTTGAAACAGTCTAGAATTCTTTTCTTTCTAATTTTACATGCCTCTAAAAAGAAAAGTACAAGGTAGTGGGAAGTTAGAAGTAAGGCCAGAGAAAGGAAACTGAAGCAGAACAGGCTTGACATTTTCTTTTGAGTGTAGAGGAGGATCAGAGCCAGTCTGTCCCAGTGAAACCTGTCCTCCAAGTCTTAAGAATGGCCACCAACCTACTGTCTTTTAACTGGTGGAAGGAGTTTCTGTGTTTTATTATATAGCCATGTATATTTTCTAAGTCTGAGCTAGATTTATTCTGAAAAGACCCATTTTACAAAACTTTATATTAAAGTCTAATAGGGACGTTCTAATGTTACTCTCAATAACCTTCCAGAGCTCAGCTGAAAACCCAGAGCCCATGACAAAGACTCATGCAAGTCTATCCCACGGATCTGCGCTGGGAAGGCCCAAAGGTCAGTGGGGGAAGCTAGTAAGTCTACGCCAGTGGGGTGAAGCAGGCTGAGGGTTCTGTACTAGAGCCAAGGTGTGACACTCAATATAGGACCAGGGCTCCCCTGAAAAGTACCACAGCCATCCTCAGCAATAATGAGGTCCTGAGCTCCTCTGATGATGGGAACAGCCCAGTACATATCAGGAAGCCATCATGACAAGCTTCTCCTGGAGATTAAGCAGCACACATCTTCCCCTCCAGAGCCAGAAAGCGATGGTCAAAGGAAGGACCAGAGCTCCCCCAAAGTGAACCACAGCCATTGTCAGCAACAAGGTGCTGAGCTCCTCTGATGATAACAGCCAGGTTCATACCAGGGGAGCCAGCATGACAAGCTCCTCCAGGAGAACCAAGGGCTCCAAACAACAGTGCTTAGGAGAACCCACAGGGCTACTCTTCCTCTCCAGGTCTCCTTTCTATGCCGGCAACAGTCCTCAGGGAGGCCATCCACGCTCAGCACCATGCTGATTCAGTTCAGCTGGTGTTAAGTTGACCACCAGCTACCAGTCCACTACAGGTAACATATACTTAGATATGTTTCCATATTTTCTTATTTGATTTTTTTAATGTTATGCTACTGCTTACCACATAGTTTCAACTCTGGTCATTATAAAGTATGTTTTAATGTTTGTTAGAACATTTTTTTTACCTTGTTCTTCTTTAAAAAAATATTCCTGGAAATTCTCATGCTTTCATTTCCAGACAAACTTTGGTTTATTTTGTTTTGTTTTGCTTTGTTTTGTGACATGGTCTTGCTATGTAGTTCAGACTGGCCTTGAATTCAGGGATTGTCCTGCCTCAGCCTCCCAAGTACTGGGATTATAGGGATGAGCTACCACATCCGGCCTCCAGACAAACTTTGAAATCAGACTTTGAATGTTTGGAGTTAGAATCATTTGCAAACATGTCAACTCATAGAAGTGACGTGGCACCTGTTTTCTCAACTTCCCTTTCAAACTTACACTCCAACAAGACCTGGCTACTACTTCTCCATGAGTGTACTCTGTCTCATGTCACTGCGTCCTGTGTCCTGGCACTTGCTCCCTAGCTGGTTGACCCCCTTGGCACTTTCATTACTCTCTCAGCTCAAAACTCCCTTTCTCTGTGAAGTCCTTTCTGATGCTTCTGGACAGGAGCCATACCTAATAATAATAACTGTCTTATTATTTTACGTTGGTTTACAAGCCTCCTCACTATGGCGAACTATTTGAGAACAAGGACTACACCCTTTTAATTCTGAATTCCCATAATCTACCAGTCATGCTTGGGCCCAAGGTAGTTACTCAGCCAAATTGTATTGCATCAAAGAATTTAAGTCACGAGACTGGAAAATTCGGCTGTGGCATGCTATGGAACGCCTAGACAGGTACCTGTGGTCTTGGGGCTGGCGAGTGCCAGGATCGAGCTGTACTGTGTTCATTTAATCTACTGATGACATGATAAGTGAGTTGGAGGGGGAACTGATAGCCAGGGAACCAGCTGTAAGGCCATGACAAGAGTTCAAGGCAGACAGAGTAGTGGCCTGAATAAGGATACTAAGGGTAAGGGTTAGGGCTTAGAGAGGAGGGGATAGTACAGGGTTAGAATGATGGAAAGATTGTAGGTGTGACCAGGAACCCAATAGGATTTATTCTCACAGACTTTTCAATACATGCATTTTTAAATCATTCATAAGCCTTAAGTGATTATTATGTCACCAGTGATTGTTCTAGGGGCATCTGATTTACTTCAGCCAAGTCACTAAACTTCTTTGTAACCATTTCATTTGTAAGATTGGTATCACAATGGCACCTCCCTTGGGAGGGCTGTGGCGAGAATTACATGAGTTAATAATTGGACCATGCTCAGAGTAATGTCTTACACATAACAGGAGCTCAATAATTGGTGCTATTTTAAAGACTATTATACATACATTTCTATCCATAGAAACACCTATATATCTTGCCCCTAAAGTAGCTCCTTACCTATAACAAAAAGAGACAGCCATCCCTGGAGCCTTATATAGACAACTGTCAAAGTCTTCTTGAAGGCAAATCTATACCATGCAGACATGTGTGCAATTGGAAGATGGACAATCTTCTTCCCACCAAGGCTAAGACTGTATCACCTCGTTCCGTTTAGTGGTATAACTAATAAAAACTGTACTCTCTATTTCCTTTGAAAGGAAGAGAGGAAGTCGGGCCATGTGGAAGGAGAAATAGGAAAAGGCCACCCAGGACAGCCACATCTGCCCCAGGAGCAGGACAGGATTTTCTCAAATGACCCTAGGGTAGCTGAGCTTTGCTGCAGGAGAGTGAGTTGGAGAGGGAGGGGTTGGAGGTTGATGCTGTCTTGTTCTTGTGTCAGAGACAGATTCAGGAGGAACTGTTAAACCCTTGTTAGCCGGAAATTGTTATTGCCCGTATATCTTAACCAGAGGGCTCAGGTCAAAGGCATTTCATCCTAGACAGACATTGCTTGGTAGAGTGCTCATAGTCTTTGGGTCATAGTGCGTGATTGGCTTCATTTCATCCATTCTTGTCATTCCTTCTCTTCTTCCCTCCCTTCCTCTGCCTCCTCCCTCCCTTACAGCTCCTGGATCAATTGATCTTCTTTCCTCAGCCTCCTGGGTAGCTCCTCCTGGGTACTACCCTGCCTGAATTTTTACCCTAAGTCTGCCATCTTTCTCATAAAGAAAGTAGGATATTCCAACACATTTATGATAGCTGGTACTGTCTTGTGAGAAGAAAGTAAAATATTCCAGAGTATCTGCTACAGATGGTACCACCTTGTGCATAATGGATCTCTCACAGTATCGTCCACTGATTTTGTCTTTTTACCCAGACTGAGGAGGAGAGGTGCCACTGTCTATACCAACACTTCTGTGGGTCTTTGTGAATGGAGGGTCAAGTGACAGTGCCTGATTCCAAGTCTGTTGAACTATTCTGGAACTTTCTATCTCCACCCAATCAGCCCTTGCCTTTTGCCTCGCCTGTCTCAGTATTCCAGGACAGGACTCTGACTTTAAGGTCTCGGGGTAACATTGCCATGTTCATGAGGGGTCACACTAACAGTTAATGTCTTTGTTCTGGAACAAGGTCTCCACTGTGCCACTCTGGGTGAAAACAAAATCCCCAGACAGAGTCTATTCCCAGAAAAGACTCCCTTGCTAAGTCAGCCAACAGACTCCAGAGCTAATCAGAACCAGATGTGAATTCTTTCACTTAAATATATTATGGGTCACAGATTTATTTTTTGAAAGCACCTATAATAACAATTAAAGTCATAAAATGTATTTTCCCTAGACATTTTCTCCTAGTCAACCAAGCAGTATAGTCTGATAAGTTGAGGCAAACCTATGCCAAAATCAACATAGCTGCTTTGTTAGAAATCTGTAGAATGTGTCTGTCTGTAGAGGTGTGCTCCAGTTAGGCCCAGGACAGCTGCCAACATACAAACAGTTTCCTAAAATACCCTGAGCAAGCAGGAATGATAAGCAGACCTCGTAGATCTGCGGCTGAGAGGTGGAGAGAGAAAAGCCTAGGGGAGAGGAACAGAATGAGTGGCATTAAGCATAATTCGTGTAATTTGGCAGATATTTCCTGTGTTTAAAAAATGGAGTCTACAAAGAGGATAGCAATTGCCCGCGACTTTCTCCGCACCGGCGCCACTGCCACTGCTCGGCGTTCGCCGCTGGGCTGATGGCCATCTCTGGGAAGAGCCACTAGCAAATCCACAGAGCATCCTCTCACCTAAAGTCTCTTCCTGAGACAAATCACTTTTGACAGGGTGATGAGACTTACTAAGATCTGAGCCTCTGTCCCCAAATAGAGCCCTCTGCCAGGTGCTGCCAGGTGCTGCAATTACCCATTCATACCTGGTCTCAGCTAGCAGGCAGGGGCGGCTCCTGGTCCCGATGAGCCCTCTCTGTTTCCATTCTTCCTGTCACCTACTTCCATTTGGGGAAATGTTTCTTCCTATCCTTAGCCCTATGACCTACTGGGATTTATAAAGCCCTCCACCACCATCTCAGTTACTTGGAGTGGTGTGTGCCTAGACATAAAAATAATGATGAATTCGGTGAAAGTCCAGGATCAGTGGAGGTTTTAGACTCCAGGTTTTTTCTTTTTAAAAATCAGCTAAAGAGGGCTGGGGATTTAGCTCAGTAAGTGCCTGCCTTGCAAGCGCGCAGTTGTGAGTTCGATCCCCAGTACCAAAAAAAAAAAAACCAGTTAAAGAGTTGATACATTCATACATCTCCCCAAAGTATAAGACATTATATAGTAACAAAATAGGAATTTTAGTCTATAAATTAAAATAGGAATACATTATAAATTTAATAAAGAGCAAGGCATTTAGATAGTCTCAGACTGCCTCCCTTTCTAATATGCATCAGTTACAAAGGGAGAAAGGAAATTCTGACAGTGTGGAATACTGGCAGGCAATACATTATTTAGGTGACTATTATTATTATTATTGTACCTGGGATCAAACTCACGACCTCGCACTTAGCAGGGTGGGCCCTTAGACCGCTAAGGTAAACCCTGGATCTGTGACTAATATTATTATCTGTAATGGTTGTCCCCAAATTGTGTACTGCCTGATAGACAATGAGAAGACACATATCACTTCCTTGTGGCTTCTCCCAGAGATTTATAACCTGAATCTAATTGTGGGGAAAATCAGACACACTCAAATTTTAAAACTTCATTTATGTTTTCATTCTTGTTTTCTTTTGGGACAGAGTATCACCATGTAGCTCAGGCTGGCCTTGAACTCACTGCAATGCTGCCTCAGTCTCTTGAGTGCTGGGATTACAGGTGTGTACCACCATGCCTGGCAAAAAACATCACATATGATTATTTGTCTGTAATCTTCATGGTCAGGAAGGCTGAGGAAAGACTGAGAGACCATTGCACATGGAAAAAGACTAAGGATGGCACGTGTTATGAATCGGACCTTTTCACTACATAGGCTATGGCTGGGGTATTTAGTGAAACTTGGATGCTGGAAAAGTATGAGTGTTAATTTTTTGGTCTTTTTGATATCAGTTTAGGTCAGACAATGTTGTGGCAGGACTTGTGTGCTAAAGTTTTCAGAGCTGATGGGCATCATACCAACATAGACTCTCAAATAGTCCAGGAGAAAAAGATCTTTTTGTCATATTTGAAGCTCTTGTATAAATTGGACATTATTTTAAAAATAAAGACAAATTGTTTGAAGTTACTTAGTCATAATTTTCTCTCTAATCCGTGTCACTCACCTGCATAGGTCTTCCCCAGATAGCAGGTAACCAGGTCTATTCTTTAGAGATTTATCAAGCGTGTAAGAATGCGCACAATTCAGAAGGCACTTTTTTTTTCTTAAATGATTTCTTGTGCTGGGATCGAACTCAGGACCATGTGTGTGCTAGGCAAGCGCTCCACCCCTGAGCTCCAGCCCACTCCCAGGAGGCGCACAGGGAGCCCCAGATCACCAGATGCTTCAGGATCTGGGAACCTTGCCAGGCTCAAGGTACAAAAGACAAGGTACTCATTTCTGGGTACTTTGTTCCTTATTCTGTAGCTCTGGAGGACTCCTAGCCTGGAGGTGTGGATTCTTGATCCTGCGGCTGACTTTATCTAGTTCAGTGATTCACACACACTCTGAATTCAGTTCTTTTTCTCTGGTCTGTCAAGTCACATGAGTTTGTAAAAATAAAAAGAACTCTACCGTGGAGCATGGTGACTGTAGTCAATGACAATGTACCATACACCTAAACTGCTAAGGCAGTGGGTCTCTAAAAAGTACAGGAGGGTGGTTGAAGAGGAGGAATTACTTCTAATGTTCTGTAGTACAGTGGGATAACTATGGTTGGTAATAATTCAATGTTTCAAATGGTAGATAGAATTTTTAATGTTCCTGTGATAGATATGCAAGTACCCTAATATGATTTTTACCCACATATATTGGAATGTTGTCACATTGTACCCTTGGGAGTATGTATAACCAATCACTTGTGTCAATTAAAAGCAAAAACATTTTTTTTTAAGAGAACAGATCTTAAATGTTCTCACCAAAAGCTAACTCTATGAGGAGGCGGGTCTGTTCATTAGCTTGAAGGTGGTAATCATTTCACAGTGCATGCATATATCAAAGCACACAGTGTATACCATAAATACAAACATTTCATTTGCCAATTATCCCTTAAGAAAACTAGAAACTTTAAAAAGTAAAAGAGATTCCTGCTCAAAGAGTTCATCTATCAGAGGCCAACAACTCATGAACAAAATCTAGTATGTAAGACCTCAACAGGGACACTTGTATTGTTTCTGAGTGTGCTATCTCAAAATATTCAAATTTCCCAAACTTTATTTGATTCATCATGTAAGATCAGACAGACAAAGGCAGTCATGGGTGACCATGAATGCTTTCACTCTGGGTGAAGGTAGTGATACAGAGGGAAATTGTGACCTTGAGGAGAAAGAAGAGAGTGGAGGGAAAGTGCCCTGACAGTGTGGGTTTGGGGGACCTTGCTGGGGCTCTTGAACCCACCTTCCTTTCTATTGGATCTAGGGCTTTCATGCTGAGCTACATCACCATACCTTTTTTAAGTTTTGAGAAAGAGGGCTGGGGATTTAGCTCAGCTGCATAAGTGCCTGCCTTGCAAGTGTGCAGTCATGAGTTCGATCCCTAGAAAAGTTTTGAGAAAGGGTCTCACTAGGCCTCTAGGTCGCCCAGACTAGGCTGGAACTTGACACCATCTTGCCTCTGCCCTCTACAGGGCTGAGTTTACAGGTGTGCCCCTCCAGGCTTGGCCTCTACTCTGCTTTCAGAACTCTAAACTGGGGAGTGGAGAGGCAGACCTTTTTCCTTTGGGACTGAACTACAGACACTGGTAGAACTCATTTGACTTCATTCACTGTAATCCGTCATCTACTCTTTTTTTTGTACGGGGGATTGAACTCATGACCTCCTGCTTTCCAGGCAGACACTTGTACTGCTGAGTTAAACCCCCGGCTTCCTCCTGATCTACTCTTAAATGAAGAGCTAAATTACTGCTCTCTGTTAAGATTTTTTATTTTCTTTTTGTAGTGCTGAGAATCAAATCCAAGGCCTTGCTCATGCTAGTCAGACATTCTATCATGGAGCTACGTTCTTGGTATGCACACCTAGCATTGTGAAGTTCCTCTCGGGAGAGTCCTACTATTTTTTGGTTGATAGCCACTCTCTGTGGCCCTGAGCCAGTCCCCTGCCTTTACTTGATACTTCTATCAATTCACAGTGCTGTCTCTCCCTGGTGTAGAGTGAACTTGACCTCTCATAGGTCTTAGTCTTTGAAAACGTAGGGCCTCTTGTTCAATTATCCATTCAACAAACACATTCCGAAGGCCCATTGTGTACCTGGCATCACCTAGAGGCTGAGTTACAATGGGGTGACATGTTGGCACCCTCACTTCTTTCATGGAGCCTGCTCAAAAGTATTGGGAATACTCACGCTACATGTTTCAGTATAGCCATGTGGCACCAGGACCTCAGGGTCAACAACAGACCTCGTATGTGACTGTGGCCTGCTAAGTTTATAATGGAGCAGAACAATTCCCATCCCTGGTAACATGGTAGTCACTGTGACATTCATTACACACCCATTGGTGGTGATACTGGTGTAAATAAGCCTACTGTGTTGCCACACCTACAGTTATGCACAGTATATAACCTTGATAATGATAATAAATGACTTCATTAGTTTATCTACTACACTATGTCTTTTATTGTAATTTTATATTTATTTATTTATTTATTTATTTATTTATTTATTGTCGGTACTGGGGATTGAACTCACAACCACACGCTTCAATTTTAATGTGTGCTCTTTCTGCTTATAAAAGAGTTTCCTATAAAATAATCCTGGGTGTTGCTTACACTGGCCTCACCCATCTCAGATTTATTTTCTCTCTGAATCACATCAAGGGGCCACGTCTGTGAGTGACCTGTGCCATCTACATTTGTGCGAGTATCCTTTGTGATGTTTGCCCAAATTGCCCAACGGGGCAGTTCTCAGAATGTACCCCGTCATTAGTGATGCTGACCATATAATTACAATGGGGCTAAGTGCCAAGGAGGAGATTTCCTGGGAGCCACGACCAAGTCTATTATTTCAGAGATTCCTGACTGAGCATGAAGAAATGAATATGAGGGGTGCGAGTTACACTGGAGAAGAGGAGGTGGTAAGAGAAGGAGAGAAAGGTGCAGAAGCCTCCAGGGAGGCAGATTCTGCCTGCTTTCCTTGCACAGAGCTCACTCAGACTGCAGAGTGAAGTGGGCAGAACAGTGAGAAGAGGAGGCTGCGGGCAGGAGGCCACGCGAAGATCTAGGTCAGCGGTGGGTAGCCTGCGGCCCGCATCCTGCGCTGGCTGTGTATGGTCCCTGAAAGCTGTAAAAGGTTCACCAATACTGGTTTAGGTCTTCGCCCTCTGCGTGGTGGAAGCCACTGAAAGATTTTCAGCAACGAAGGTAGTCTGGCCCAATTTATGTTTTTGGCCGATCAGAAGATAACCCAATTTACAGATAGGCAAAAGACCTGAGTAATACTTCACCGGAGATACACAGACGCACATAAGCACATGGAGAATGCAGGTGTTGTCAGACATCAAGAAAATGCAAACTCATGCAGCGACCAAATACCCCACTAGGATGGCGGTAATCAAGAACACAATACTTAACTGTGGGTGAGGCTGTGCAAAAGCAAAACCATGTTATTGCTGGTGAGAACTTAAGCGATGTAGCCACTTCAGAAAACTGTGAGGTGGCCATTTACAACTACACATTGCCTGATGGCATTTCAGTCAGTGATGGTGGTCCCAGGAGGTTATATTGCCTGGTGACATCAGAATCACCTTGGTTTTTAGAAGTACATTATGAAATCATTTAGTGATGCCTTTGTCAGGATGGATACTTGCTGGTTGGTGATATGTGGCTATATTTTAAGATGGACTTAATATGGCTGAACAATGTCACTATTACCTAGGTACCCAAAGATATTAAAATCTACATCGATACAGAGACTTGTAGCAAAGGCTCATAGCAACAGTTTTCAAAATAACCCCAAACTGGAAACAACCTGAACGTTTGTCAACTAAAAATCTGGGAAACCCACAGGGCGGAGTACTATTCAGGGCCAGTATGGACACTGAATCTCAGTATGAAGTACTGATGCATTCCCCAGCATGGATGAACCTCAAAAATATTCCTCTTAAGTGTCAGAGGTCAGACACAGAAGACCACATACTATAGGATTTTATGTTAGATTTCTTAAAAAGACAAAACCTTAGACACAGAAAGCAGATCAGTGGTTGCCTGAGGCAGGAGGTAGGAGCTAGGACTGATTACAAATGAGCACAAAATAAATATTTAGAGTGACTGGAAATATTTTAAATCTGAATTCCAGTGATGGTTGCCTAACTATAAATTTACTAAAACTTGTCTAACTGTATCCTTTAAATGGGCAAATTCTACAAAAGGTATATTATACCATGTAAAAAATGTTTACAGAGAACAAAAGATCAGGATGTAGCTCAGTGATAGAGTGCTTGTTTAACTTGTGCAAGGTCCTGGCTTCCATCCTCAGCAGTGCAATAAAGAAAAACAGAAAAAGGAAGGATTGAAGGGAGGAGGAAAGGAAGTAAAGGAGAAAGAAACGAAGGAAGGAAGGAAGAGAAAAAAAGAGTCATTCTGTGTAGGACATACACTAAGAGGTTCAGGGCAAGTTTAAGGCTAAGAACCACCTAGAAATCTTGGAGTGCCTCCACTTCTGGTTTGTTCCTTGGACTTTATATCCAGAAATCAAATCCGGCTTAAAAAAATAAACACAAAACCACATCTCCACAGTTAAACCAGAGCAATGCTCATTCGTACACACTGACTTGGCAGCCACTCTGACAGGAGGGAACCACAACTGTCAGCAACCGTTCAGCTTGAAACTCCAGTTTCTCTGAGAACCATGCAAGGGGACCTGCTTTACGGTTGAGTGTTAAAGGGCCAGTCGTACTGAATTCTCTTCTATAAAACTGTCAGCCTTAAAAAGAAATGGAAGTGACCATTTCTGTGACAGAAAGTTGCTCCCAACTCTTAGGTGACAGTCGCCACGTTCACCACCTTGAAGTTTCAGAATTCATACTGCGTCTTCTCTATCTCTTTCACGCTGGCATTTCTCACCCCACTTGGCCAAGGGAAGGCAACAGGAAGTGCGTCCTAAGTACCTAGGGATGCAGTTTTAGAACATCCCCATTTTTATCTTCCCTCTTACACGGCCTCTTCCTTCGCCTGATTCGTCTCTCTGGTGCCTTTATTTCTGGTCGGGTGTTTTTCTTTCCAGGGTTCATTCATGGCTGGGTTACCTTTATCAATTATGGGTCCTGGACCAAGATTACAAATGCTCCATTGCTCAATATTTAGATTTTCTTCTTCTCCTTCTTCTTCTTCCTCTCCTCCTCTTCTTTCTTTTCTTTCTTTTTATTCTTGAAACAAAATGGATTTGGGGGGAAAAAATTAGAATTTTTAAGCAAAAACATCAAACTGCTAAATAAAATCTTCTCTTGTCTTGTACCTTAATATTTACCTGCACAACCACCTGGAAGGCTGGGTTTAAGTTTAGAATTATCATGCTGTTGGCAATTTCATGGTAGAATATGGATGCACAGAGAGGCAACCTCGGGTCGACCTTTTTTCCTCCCCAGCTGCATCCTTCACCACGAGGGACCTGGTATGCACAGCTAAAGACACCCTAGCCATATTGTCCTAATCTCCATCCTTTCATGGATGGGGAGGGAGCGTGCTGAGTTGGGAAATGTGATCTCAAGAGAGGAGGGACACCAGACATAGAGGTGTCACCTTGGCCGAGAAGAATCCTTTATCCTTTGGGGGCAGCAGGAAGAAGGGGGCTTGTGGGGTGGGGCTCCACTGCTCAGGTCTCAGGGCAGCACTGATTGTCTTGATAAACTGCATGACTAGATTTCTTGATATTCGTTCATCCTTGTGACTCTGGAATAAACCCTGCTTAGTCATGTTTTTCATATACTGCTGGATTCCATTTGCTAATGTTCTACATAGGAATTTTCCATCCATATTCATAAGTGAAATTAATCTCCAGCCTTTTTTATTTGCACTCATGTTGTAGGGGTTCAATATCAGGCTTGTGCTGGTTTTGCAAATTGAGTTGGGAAGCGTTCCATCATTTTCTGTGTTCTGCGACAGTTATTTTGTTCCTTTTAATATGTGAAGCATTTATAAAAAGTGTTCTCATAAAAAACTCAAACTGTGCAGAAAAAACAACACATTTCCTTGATTAACCCCTTCACATTCTAATCCCCTGCCTAGAAACAAGCAAATCTGTCGTGTTCTCTTCCAGGAGGATTCATTTCCACACACACGTGTACACAATTTGGTGAGTTTTTTCATAAATGAGAGGCAATCTGCATATTGAATTTCAAAATTTTATGATTTGTAAGTTTTTTAAAATTTAAATTTGAGTCTTGGAGAATGCCACTGTAGTGGACATATGCCCTTCCAAAATCCTACATAATATTCCACAGAATGGATGCTTTTGTCTAAAACTATTTCTCATTTGAGGGATATTTAAGTGAGCTCCACTTTCTTCTTCTTGAATTAATTTTATTTATGATACTGTGTCGACTTCTGACTTATTATTCATGTCATACTTTAATGAGTCAAGTTTATGAATTTTTCTTTTATGGTTTTTTTTTTTTCAATGTAAATTTTTAAAATATCTACTTGACCCACATCTGTGAATGAGATATTTGTTATACTCACTCATAAAGGATAGCCTTTCAATTTTGTGTTCTTTAAATACTTATCCAGCAGTTATTTCAAATAAGTTTTTTTAATTGTAATGGAATTTTGCTTTTTAAAAATGCCACATAAGGGATTTGTCCCATGTGCTGAATGTAACCAAGCATTTAAATTTAGATGGCTTCTTTTTCCTTGCAGTGTTCCCTATTTTCAGAAGCAGACTCATAAAGGATGACACTGTTCTACAGTACTAAGTGGAATCCATCTTCAAGGCGGGGAATCCAGAGCGCAGACTGAAAGGGGAGCCTGTGCCCCGGTAGGAGTACAGAACCCCATTCCGAGTGTGGGTCTGGTTACCACCTCTTCCTTCCCACCAGCGGCCCAGATGTCCCAGCTAGGTTTGTTCAGGAAGAGAGGGGTTAAACCACTCACTGGCTACCTCTTGGACTTGAACTCTATATTTTCATAGTGGTTTTGTTTCCCTAAACTTACAAACCTGTAACTTGAATCTCTTCTTTCTTTCTCAATAATACTATCTCAGTCTAAGTCCTACCAGTCAAAATTAGTGCTTAGTACTTGTTGTCTTCTCCTTCTCTTTTTCCTTCTCCTCCTTTCCTCTCAATTTCCCCTCTTCCTGCTTTTCCACTTCTTTTTCTTCCTCCTTCTTTACAGTATCATTCCTAGATAATCAGTAGATTTGAGAAAAGTCCAACAACAAAGATCATTAGTTGTCTACCTGGGGATGTACATCAGAATTACTTGGGTAGTTTAAAAAAACAAAACACTGCTAGGCTCCATCCTTGGTCTGGAATCAGAATGACCAGGCAGAGGGCCGAGGATTCTGACAGGTTCCAAGTCCTCCCAGGTGACTCCAATGGGCACTCTTGAATTTTAACATAGACTCTGTCTTTGAAGAACACTTGAATGACCCCATGTGACTATAGCCAGCCCGTGTGACTAATTCTAAAGCACAAATGAACCAGTTTCTTTGATAAATAAATGCCATGAAGTACATGGAGCAGGGGAATGGAAACTTACAAATGAAAAGACCTGAGACGTCAACCAAATGCAAAGTATGAACCTTGTTTGGATACCGCTTTGAGTACACCAAAAATAGGCACTTTTGAGACAGGGAAAACTGAACCCAGATTATTTGATATTAAGGAATTATTTGTGTTGGCTGTGACAGGAGCGTGGCGGCTGTGTTACAAACAAAGCCCTTATCTGCTGGAGATAAATGCTGATGTATTTAGGGTGAAGTCATGTATCTGAAATTTGCTTTTAAGTCTTCCAGAAAAAGGAAAAGCCACGTGGGAGGAAAGACGATGCTGAACAGCAGTGCTAACAGCTTAGAACTGAGTGATAGGCAGGAGGGGGTCCCGCTGCCCCTGCTTTTGTACATATTTGAAAATTACAGTGAAAATGTTTTAAAAGAATGACAGGGCCCCTGAGGAGCCCAGGACCTGAGCTCCTCCTGGGTCTGGTTTCCTGGACCCAGCCTCCCTGGGGCCGTGAGCGCTCTTCCCTGGGGTGAGTTCTCTCTCCTTTGGGGTGTAGCTGATAGGATCAAGAATCATTGCACAGCTTTTCCTGTGCTCTCCTGATCGCCTTCTCCCCCTGGAAGGGCAATGGAGCACCAGAGAGCTTTCTGCTGCATACTTTTCACATGACACAGAAGTAGGGACCAAGAAGGGCCACATGCCCACCTTCAAACCCAGCAGCACCGTGGGCTGTGCGGCCCATGCAATACTGAGCGATGTGGATTCCAAAGTCTGAGACACTTTCCTCTTAGAGGAAATTGTGGCCATTAAATCCAGCAAGAGGGAAACAAAAAGTTAAACTTTCCTGTGAATCAAATCATCAGGAAGAAGAGCAACAATCATTTAAATCTGGCTTTAGTAAATCGGGAGCCAGGCCTGGTGGCAAACGCCTGTTATCCCAACACTTGGGAGGCTGAGGCAGGAGAGTTGCTGTGAGTTTGAGGCCAGCCTGGGCTAATAGTGAGTTTAAGGACAGCCTAGATATATAGTGAGACCATGTCTCCAAACAAACAGAGAAATAAACACAAACAGGAAAAACAAAAAATCATAACCAAACAAGGTAGCTAGGAACTGGTTTCTATTTTGTTTTATAAAGTTACTGTCTTTTAAAATTAGTTTTCTTAGCTGGGCATGGTGGCTCACTCCTGTAATCTCAGCACTCGGGAGGCTGAGGCAGGCAGATCGTTGCAAGTTCGAGACCAGCCTGGGTTACAAAAGTGAGCCCAAGGTCAGCCTGAACTGCATAGGGAGACCCTGTCTCAAAAACACACACACACAAAAATCAGTTTTCTTCATTTTTAAATTAACAGCTGAATATACTTTAACAAAGATGATGAAAGGGGTAATGTATTGAATACAATTTTATAATATATAACTATAATTTTGTTTGCATATATTATTTTATATTATATATATTTACAATTTATTTTACACTTCATGTTATAAAATGATAACAGTTACCATTTAACAGTTACTGATGAGTAACTATTATGAGTTATGGTAACTGGTAAGTTGACAATTACATCCGACTGCAGGCAGCCTGCTCAGCAACATGGTAAAATTTCTACTGGTGGCAACTTCTCCTCGATCCAGGCAAAGCACCTCTTAGAAATCAACAGTCTCTTGAACTTTAATCTCTCAAGTCCAAGTTCCATTAAGTGCTGTCAACAAAGAACACAAAACACACCCCGAGACAAAACCATCTCCCGGCGGCTCTTTCACCTGGCCTCCTGCCTTGGCCCGGACTTGCCAATTGCTAGCCCCATGTCCCGGGCTTCTGATTCGGGATGCTCAGCTCACTTCCCCCATCTCATCTTCTCTTTGGACCACTCACTATTCTGTGCTTTTATTAAATGAACAGGCAAGCTCGGAAGCCCTCTCCCGGGTGCCCCTTTGCATTAAAATCAAGGCGAGCACCAAGGGCATTCTCTGTACAAACTGGAACGTCCTTCCTGAGCCTGTCTTGCCAGGTTTGGCCTTGGCATTCCAGAAAAAGACAAACAGCACTCAGTCCCTTCACAGCCGACTGGTGTGTAAGGGAGGCAAAGGGGTTGCGTAGGCACCCAAGCTCTGGGGGTCCGGCTCTGGGATTCCACAAGCTCTGTTTTCCAGCTTCACCATGTAGCAGCTGGGGGGGTGTTTGCCAAATGATTTAGCTCCTCTGAGCCACACTTTTCTCATCTTTAAAATTAGCAGAAGAGCCAGACATGTACACCTGTAATCCCAGGACTCAGGAAGCCGAGGCAGGAGAGTTCCCATGAGTTCAAGGCCAGCCTGAACTACATGGTGAGACCCTGTCTCAAAAAAGATTAATAAAAGAGGCAAAGGAATAGAACTTAATGAAATACACATCTCCAGCAGCCAACGCGGTATGATGCCAAGATGGTTCAATAACTATTACTATTATGTAAGTACTATGTAATAGTTACTATTATGTAAAGTCTTATTTGGTCTTTCCCAAATTTCTCTACTTTCTGATTTTATGGCTAAAGAGACAAGGATTTTAAGAAATTAGGAGCACGTATTGGGGGGACCCTGCTAACTCAGGGCAGAGCCAAGCAAGAATCAGGATTCTGACTCCCAGGTTACAGCTCCCCCCCACTGACCTACAAGACCCTGTATGTCCCTGGTCAGTGGTTTGCTTGGGAGTCTACAGCTACCCCAAGCCGAGGGACCAGAAGCTGGTGCTGAAAGAGGCAGCCTGCTTTGCCGTTGTTATACATCTGAACCACCTGGGAAGCTGGGGTAATAGATTCGTGGTTGTCCCTACGTATCCACGGAGGACATTCCCAGGACTCCAGCAGATACCACCATCCAAAGATGCTCAAGTCTGTTACAGAAAATGGCATGGCATTTGCATAGCAGCTATCATTATTTTCCTGTAGGCTTTGTTTTTATTTATTTACTTATCAATTTATTTGAGACAGGCTCTTGCTATGCAGTTCAAGCTGCCCTTGAATTAGCCTGTGTTGGCCTCAAACTCTGGACAATCCTCCAGCCTCAGCCTCCCAAGTGCTGGGATGATGGGTGTGAGCCACCACCCCTGGCCTCTCCTGTAGACTTTAAGTCATCTCTTGATTACTTATAACTAAGTGTAAGTGCTGTGTAAATGTACGGTGTAAGTGCTATGTAAATAGCTGCTGTGCTGTATCGTTTAGGGGATAATGAAAAGGAAAAACAGTCTGGATTCATTCAGCACAGGCTGAACTATACAGTATGGATAGGCGAACAGCGCTCAAACCCCAAGTGCTGGTGAGCTGGCGGGCAGGTGAAGGGTGAGTCACGGCAGGCTGTGCCCACCTGTCACCTCCTTTGAGTGGATTCAGCCTAATGCTGGCTCCTCATGCACCAAATTCAGGTTTTGCTTTTTGGAATATTCTTGGACTTTTGGGGGAAGTATTTTGGTTATTTATTTATTTTGGTACCAGGGATCAAACTCGAACTTGCCAGGTAGGGGCTGTGCTGCTGAGTTATATCCCCACCCCCATGGGAAGAAGTTTTGGCTCAAGTTTGCTTGAGTTCATAGATGCAGAACCTAGAAATATGGAGAATCAACTGTATGCAGTTGTGTTGTATCACACACCTGAGAAACACCCCAGACCTTAAGAGCTCTAACTGGGGAGCAGCCTTGCTCTCCAGTACTGGGGTTTGAACCCAGGGATTACTGAACCACATGCTCACAGACCTTTTCTTTTCTCTTTTCTTTTCTTTTCTTTTCTTTTCTTTTCTTTTCTTTTCTTTTCTTTTCTTTTCTTTTGAAATGGGGTCTTGCTAAGTTGCCCAGGCTGGCCTCGAACTTGTAATCCTCCTGCCTCAGCCACCTGAGTGACTGGGACCACTAGCATATGCTCAGTTGATACCAGTAATTTTTGTTTGTTTGTTTGTTTTGTTTTTATCGGTACCGGGGATCGAACTCACGACCGCGTGCTTGCAAGGCAGGCGCTTATGCTACTGAGCTAACTCCCCAGCCCCGATACCAGTAATTTTAAAAAGTTGCCTGTTGTTACTCATGTGTGGCAGGACTAAGCCTCCCTGTGCTGGAGGTGTGGGGAATGCAATTCTGGAAGTGAATTCTAAGCATTTTAGGCAGAGTGCACGGTCTCTGAGGATGGCTTCAGGATACCCTGCGAAAGGCTAGTGTCCTTCCTTGCCCTTGACATCCAAAGTTCCGCCATTGCCGGAGTGTCCCTAAGCTTGCCCTCAGCGGCTGGAAATCCTGACTGCCTCAGGTCGGAGCTGGAAAGTGAGACCGTTACACTTGCATGGAGACGGCCCAGGGTGTCAAAGGACTGGTGTTTGGATGGCTTCTGGGGATCCCCAGTATATTAGCATCCTTTAGTCTCGAGAGGGTTAGCTTTCTATATTGCCACGTTTGTCACCTTTGTCAGATCCCGCTGTACCCTGGCAAGGCTGAGGCATTATCCCCTGGGAAGTCAGGCCAGGACGGAAGGGCGACCCTCCCGCCACTGGCACGGAAAGACTCCGGAGACTCTGGGACCTTGTCTTCTGTGCTCCTTGACCTCTGCTCACCTTCAGGAATCCTTTGCACCTGGCCAACTGCACCTGGGCCGGAAGGGTGCAGAAGGAAAGGCCTTGAGGGCAGGCCCTGGAGGTGGGATGGGGCTGGGGTGCACAGGGGCGGGAGAGAGGGGAGGCAGGGGCCAGGAGGACCAAGAGAAGGAAGTGGGGCAGGCGCAGTCTCTTCCCCCGCATTCCTCCCGGATTTTTTTCCTGTTCCCTTGGTTATGGAAGAATAGCAATTAGCAAATTCAGTAAAAAGAGCCAGAAATGGAGATTGTTTGCACATTTGGGGGCCAAGATGCATTAGTGAAGGAATGCGACCAGAACTATATATAACCCCGCTCTGGCCCACCCACCTGTCCGGCCGGGTGAGCGATGGTCTGTTTGTTCTGGGCTGGTATGTCGCTCATTGCACCCTGGGAGCCCACCATCTGGACCCGAGCCCCGCTGCCAGTAGCTCTTGGTGACCATATATGGCAAAATGATATATGTGATAAAAAGAAGCCAAATTGTACAGTTGCGTCAGCCCCGGGAGCACGCAGCCTGCAGGCCTGGAAACCCCTCCAGCCCCTCCCCCGCCTGCTTGGTGGGGGGACCTACAGCGCTCAGTGATTGGCTAAGCGGCTGGTGGGGGCAGGGAGGGCGGGGCCTCCCACTCTAGCCTGTTCAGTAGGGTCAGAAGGTCAGCGCCTGTTTGACTTCAGCCTCAAACCAGGAAGATTAGGAAGTGAGGGATTACTCGCATTCTTTGATGGGGTGCAATGATGGGGTGCAAGGCTAAGTGGCAGGGTGGGGTGGGGGGCAGTCCCACCTGGGTTCTGCCCAACTCTAGTGCCAAGGAGAGGAGAACCCCTTGACTCTCAACATCCCTGCAGTTCCCTGGAACCTTGACCCAACAGGGTAAAAGGTCAGTGCAGACAGCTTACCTGGGGGCAAAAAATAAAATACTGCACCACACGGCCTCTCCCTGGGTATTTCTTTCCCTCCTTTCTGCTTCTCAAACCCAACCGCGCCTGCTTAGGACTGGCAGGGGTTGTGACTCCGGACCAGTCTCTGCATGGATGCCCAGGAGCTGCCCAGTGCCAACAGGACCCTGACTCTTGGAGCCAGAGCCAGAGGAGGACTGACTAACAGTGGGTGTTAAAAGTCCGTCCTCTGGGCCCTCCCCTGCCTCCTCTGCCCCGGGGAGGGGAGCCCACTGCTCTCCCCAGCAAGCCTGGCAGCTCCCCAAGGTCCACAGAGGTGCCTGCTGGCTGTGCATCACAAAAGCAAAGCGGTTTAGCAGAGAAGAAGAAAAGAAGGCCGGTGGCTTCCTAGGAAGGACGAGGGAGAGGGAGGGAAGGCTGGCTGGCTGGAGGCCTTCTGCAGAGAAGGGGAGAGGGCAATGGGACTGTGTGGGCCAGAGGGCCAGAGAGCTTGGGCAGGGCCGTGCTGTGGGACGCAGACAGGAGTGGAGACAGCTGGTCAGCGCAGCGTGGTGGGCACCCAGCTTTGCTGGGCCTGTGTGTCCGCACATGTGCCTGGGATCAGCACCCCTCTGGGGAGCAGGGACTTGGTCTGGTTCTCTGTAGTGTGTGTGTGCGCGCGCACACACACACACACACACACACGCGTGTCCCCTGACACCTTGCAGGGATTCTGAGCCTGTTCTGAAGAGGTGAGTGTCATCCACCCATCTGCGTCCACTGCACGGTCAGAAGGGAAGTAAGAGTTTAGGATTTCGTGGGGGCATTACTTCCACAGGAACCCCACCCTGGCTCCCCATAACCAGGCCAAGGCCAAGTACCTGTCCACGGGTCCTTGTGGAAATCATGACGCTATGCAGTGCCATAGGCCTAGGACTGGTGACACAAGGGCTGTCCCGACCCAGCCTTGAAGTCACACATCCTCATCTTCACTGTGCTCCATTCAGAGGTACACTGGCGTGGCCTGGGCAGGGCCCACAAGGACACAGCACTAGGAGGTGAGGACCCCCCAACCACCCCGCACACACCACACTAGGGACCGAACCCAGAGTCTTCCGTATGCCAGGCAAGTGCTCTTCGACTGACCTACATCCCAGCCCTAGGAGGGTGGGAGCTCTTGGGGCTTGGGCACAGGGTGGCAGGCGGGGTGCTCTGTTACATAGGATTCCCTGGTTACCAGAGACTGAAACGCGGCGTTTCAAGCTGCCCTATAGAAATGGATTGATCCCCCCGTGTTAGCTTTCTGTCACTAACAAAAGTACCTGGGATAATCAGGTTATAAGGAGAAACCATTTATTTTGGTCCACAGTTTTAAAGATTTCAGTCCACGCTCCGGGCCTGTGGCGGCACAGCCTAGTTGGTTCTGGGGGTGGAACCCAGGGGTGCTCTACCTCGAGCTGCATCCTCGAGCCCTTTTAAAATTTTATTTTGAGACCGTCTTGCTGAGTGGCCCAGGCTGGCCTTGATCCTGTGATCCTCCTGCCTCAGCCTTGTGCTACCACACTTGACCTGATCCTCATCTTACCTGGCTCCTCGGTTGTGACAGACACAGTTGGCCAGTTTCTCCCTAAACTCTCCTGGGTTTTCACCTCTCTCTGTCTCCGCTGACTCCTTCTCGCTGGTGGTGTTTTCTGGGGGTTCTTCAAGGCCCAGCCCTGGAGCTCCTGCTACCCACTCTGCGCCATCTTGGCTGCAGTGACTCCTGCTGCCTCCATCCCGGCTCTTGTGTTGCTGTATATACATCTGTGGCCGCCGTGATGATCTCTATTCATTCTCCTCTCCCTCCTGGGACACGGGCATGAATATAAGAGACACATGTCACTTTGGCACTTCAGGATGGAACATTCCAGAGTCAGGGTGCTGTCTGCTCTGCCCCCTTTCTGTCTAACCACAGCAGAAGCAGATGCTGAACTAGACATTTCACCTGCCTGAGCTCTGACTCCCTGTGACAAGCAAAGCCTTCCTTCTGCCCTGTCTGGAGGTGTGGCGTAATAACAAATCTTGGGTTAAAACATTGGCTTTATTTGTTTGTCTGTTCACTTAGAATGTCTTTGATGTGTTTTGGTGTCTGTTTACTGCTAGTCTCATAAAAACAAATCGGAAAGTATTCCCACCTGCTCTATTTTCTGAGGAATTTGGAAAAGATTAATGTTATCTCTTCTTCAACTGTTTTATACAATTCATCAGGGAAAAAACCTGGGCGTGTGTGTGTGTGTTGTGTGTGTGTGTGTTACTGGGGGTGTGGGACCCAGGGCCTCACACATGCTGAGCTACATGAACAGCCCCCTTTTAAATTTTACTTGTGACAGGGTCTTGTCAAGTTGCCCAGACAAGACTTGAACTTTGATTCTACTGCCTCAGCTTCCCAATTAGCTGGGACCAAACCCGGCATTCTTGTTCTTTCTTTTTCTTTCTTTCTTTCTTTCTTTCTTTCTTTCTTTCTTTCTTTCTTTCTTTCTTTCTACAAAATAGTTTTATTGAGGTGTTATTGATATAAAAATTGTAAGTATTTAAATTGTTAAACTTGATGTTTTCATATATTTATACATTTACTATATATCCTGTAATGATTACCACAATCCAGCTAATTAATGTATTCTTTCTTTCTTTTCTTTCTTTCTTTCTTTCTTTCTTTCTTTCTTTCTTTCTTTCTTTCTTTCTTTCTTTCTTCCTTTCTTCCTTTCTTCCTTTCTTCCTTTCTTTCTTTTCCTTCCTTCCTTCCTTCCTTCCTTCCTTCCTTCCTTCCTTCCTTCTTTCCAGACAAAGTCTCACCATGTAGCCCAGGCTGATCTCAAGATCACTGTGTAGTCCAAGCTGGGCTTGAACCTGTGATTCTCCTGCCTCAGCCTCCCAAGTGCTACAGTTATAGGTGTATGTCACCGTGCTTGGCAATGTATCTGTCATTTCTAAATAGATGCTGTGTGTGTGTGTGTGTATGTGTGTGTGTGTGTTGAGAAGATTTAAGTTAATATTTGTCTTTTTTGGGGTTAGGGTTTTCTTCCTGGGAAGGAATAAAGAATTCAATGTCTTTTTTGGATAAACTTATTTAGATTTTCAGCTTTAACTTGTGTCAGTTTTGGTAAGTTATAGTCTATCAAACAATCTGTCCATTTTATCTGAGTTGTAAAATGTATTGCCATAAAGTTGAACATAATATTTTATTATTATTCTTTTAATGTCTGTAGCCTATGGTGATATCACTCCTTCCATTCCCTGAAGGACTCTCTCTCCCTCTGCCTCTCCCCTTCCATCCCTCTCCTTGATCAGTCCAGCTAGCTGGTTTACCGATTCGGATGACTGTTTTTGTTTTTGTGTTTTTTGAGACAGGGTCTCGCTTTGTAATTCAGGCTGCTCCCGAACTTGCTATGTAGCCTAGGCTTGAATTCACGGCAATCCTTCTGCCTCAGCCTCCCGTTGATGATATTTTTGGCCAGCCCAGCTGGCTTTGTTAGTTTTGCTGGTTCTCTGATTCCTACATCACACATATTTGCTCTCAGCATTATTTTTCTTTCTACTTACATTAGCAGCTCTGAGCTTTCCAGAAAAATGCCACCCACTAGAATAGTGCTCTGCTGGGCAGAGATGACCACCCTGTGATGCCCTGGGCTGTGCTCAGTCACTGACTCAGAGGTACCTGGGAGGGACGTGGCGGGACGTGGTGGTGGGTCTGAAGGTAAGGCAGTTAAGCAAGAGGATCTCTTGAGGGTACTTGTGACTAGGGCCCCCCCATAGCACCTGACGCCTCCCTAACCGGATCACACACCAGATCAGTCCTTTTCCCTTTCATTTGCATGGGCCACGTTCTTTCTTTTCAGGGCACTTACCTGTGCTACGGCGGGCGATGCCATTCCTGAGTCGTATTTTTATCTAAGGTCTGTTTGTCCTTGAGACTAGAGTCCACGGTCTTGCTCACCATTTTGTCTCCCATGCATTTCCCCGTTTGCTGGAGAAATGACAGAATGGCTGGCTGAATGGTGGCCAGTCCAGTCTGCCTGATTTCTCTGGTTCATAGTGAAATCCAAAGGCCCAGTTCGCTGATTCCACACGGCTCAGGGGCACCAGCAGACTGCCCCCCTGCAGTCTCACGCTGACCCTGTCCAGTCAGTCTTGCTGGGGCGGGGAGCTGCATGGTATTGATCTGGGTATACTAATGGGTTTGTCTGGGAAGGTATTTCCAAACCCCACAGTTTTTGGGTGTCTTTTCCTTATAAAGAGGATGCCAAATGAGCCGTGTCCGGGAACAACTATGGGTCCTTATACTTGATTCTGTATACAGCCCAGAGCAATACCCCTTTCCTCTCCGCTCTACCTCCCCCCAAAAGCTGCTTTTGGCCCTTCCTTCCTTCCTTCCTTCCTTCCTTCCTTCCTTCCTTCCTTCCTTCCTTCCTTTTCCTTCCTTCCTTCCTTCCTTCCTTCCTTCCTTCCTTCCTTCCTTCCTTCCTTCTTTCCTTCTTTTTCCTTTTTGGCAGCAGCCAGTTCAGTCTCTCTGAGTCTCTCACTTGCTAGGCAGGTGCTGCACCACTGAGCTACATCCCTGGTCCTTTTTTAAACAAAATTTTTTTGAGACGGGATCTCACAATACATAGGTCAGGTTGTCCTTGAACTCATGGCAACCCTCCTGTCTCAGTCTCCTGAAATGCTGAGATCATACATGTGAGCCACCAGGCCCAGACAGTTCCATTTTCTCTGAGGAGTTTCAGCTGAGACAAAGGCAGCATCTCAGGGCTGGCAGCTTCTTCCTGGAACTCGCTCATGTGGGCAGGAAATACAGCACAATGTCTAGATCAGTGGCTCTAGATTCACCCTGGACCTGAGTTTGAATCCCAGCTCCTTCACTTCCAAGCTATAGGACTCTGAGGAAGTTGCCTAACCTCCAGGAGCCTCAGGTTTTCATCGGTGAAGTCGAGTTTGCAAAATTGCAAAACCAAAAATGCTGTTGCATGAAGGTTAGGCAGAGTGTCACAAGTAGGGCTCAACATTCAAGACACGTGCAGTCAGAAAACCCAGTTTCCCCCAAACTTATTTGGCAACCGGCTTGTGAAACACAGCCCCAGACAGTGTCCTGGTGCTCTGCGGAAAGCAGCTGGGAAAGTACTGCTACGAGAGTCTTGCTTTTGTCTTTCCATCGCTGTGTACCTTTGGAGTTACTAGGAATAAAAGCCAGCTGGCTTTGGCCTCCTGCAGAAAGACTCTGAATTGAGTCTGGGGGTTAGGTCTCTGGGTTCCGCTGAAGGATGCCGAAACCTTCTGATGTGGCCCTTCAGAGGTGCTGTGGGAGACATCGTGTGCTTCCCTCTCTGACTTGGTAAAGGATACTTTTTCCAGTAAAGACGATTCATCATCATAGAGGTGTGGAACGCTCCAGCTGCACCTAAAGGTAGCGCATCAGATGGTGGATGCCAGCTCGCTCCACCTCCTCATGTGTAGATGAGAAAATGGGCTCAGCTGGGAAAGTCAGGTGACTTTGCCCAAGGCCATGTGGAGGGCCAGGCATAGCCTGCAACCCAGGACCAGCTGCTGTACTCCAGATAGATACTTCTTGTTAGAGCTGAGCATACAGAGGACTGTCCAGTGGGGCCTGGGTGGTGGCTGCTCCTGGCTCCTTCTCCTGACTCATCCATGTGGAGGAAAGTGTGGGGTAGGCTTATGGCTGGAGGTCAGAAGTTAATAGGCTTGTGTCCAGATGGTGGGCAGCTGGTCTGAGGCGTGCACCAAATACTGCTCCCTCCTCTTTCTGGTAACTCTAGGGATGGAAAGGCAGGAAAGGGACTTGCGACAGATGGTAGTGAGATCAGAAAGAATTTGGGATGGGACCAAAGGGTTCACCTCTTAGAAAATGAAGGGAAAATGTTTTCTGGTTGGAGAGAATATTATTTACCAGAAAAGAACAGGGACAGAGACCTTCCAGGTTAGACTGGGGGGCTGTGGCACATTTCTTGGCTGTGACAGATCATACCAATCCACGTTTCTAAGACAACGAGGGAAGCAGATGGGAACAACAACATTCTGTGTGATAAGTGGTGGCTGTTGGAGGTGGGGCCTACACAGACAAGTTAAGCTCAAAGATCAGAAGTTTTGAGGCCAATTCTAAATTTAGAGTTCAGTTTTTGAGGAGGCCGAAATGAACTCTCCTAGCATGATGTGTGTCTGAAGAATAGAAGATAAAAATCCCAAAGAGTGATCACAGGGAGGGGGTGGGAAGCCCTGTTGCAGCTAGAGAAGCTAAAAATGAGACCAACCAGGTCTTTCTTTCTTTCCTTCTTTTTTTAAACCTTAATATCTTTTCAAAGTGAGAGCTAAGAACTGAATATCACAAGCCTTCTCTCTTCCCTGTTGCTTTTTTGAAGTGGTCTTATTCAGAAGGACCCTCAAAGCAACTCAGGGTGTGTAGAGAAAGCAAAATGAGAGCCTTCATTTTCTCCCCAGCCCTGAATCTTACCCCGTGTGCCAGGCCTCGCTCCCCTCCGAGAGGACTTTGATGGTAGGAGGAATGCAGGTGACCCACTAGAGCAGACACTGCTAGCTCAGGCAGGTAACAGCGCATGAGGTTGACACCCATGTGACAGTTAAACCTTGATTGTCAGTTTGATTGGATCATTAGGGAACGCCTAGTGAGGGGATGGGATTGGTGGGTTCATAGTTGTATGTTCATTAGGAGGTGAGGCCAGCTGGAGGTATGGGCCCCCGGGAGTGCCCTGGAGGAGTGAATCTCTTCTTGGGCTCTTTCTTTTTTTTCCTGCTTTCCAGCTGCTGTGAAGTAAGATTTCTTCCATCATACCTTCCTGCCAAGGTATTTCCGCCTTAGAACAAACCAACCATGGGCTGAAATCTTTGAATCTGTGAGCCAAAATAAACCTCTCCTAGCTGAGAATAATGGTGCATGTCTGTAATTCCAGAAAGAGATAGGAGAATTATAAATTCAAGCCCAGCCTGAGAAAATTACCAACTTAGTGAGACTCTCAAAATACAAAATAAAATAAAATACACAAAAAGAGACTAGTGCTGTAGCTCAGGGTGTAGCTTGGCGGTCAGTTCCGACTATTGAAAAAACAAGAAATGAACAAACGAAAAATACTTTTTCTCCTTTAAATTGTGTATGTGATTTATTTTGTCCTAGCAATGGAAATATGACTAATAAATGAATATTATGCTGAAGCCAGGGTGCCCCAAAAGTAAGTCACTGATGTCCCCAAGTTTTATGGTTCTCTACCACCAACATTGTGCTTGGATGCACCAGGGGCCCAAAGAGATGGATTCTAACCTGCACTTGCCCTCTACTCACTCCCTAACACAGTGAGCTCGCGCTGTCTGCCTCCGCCATTTGTTCTGCTTAGAGACCTGGGAGAGCGAACCTCAGAGCTAGTATTTCCTCATCGGTAAAATACTAAGTGTGTCAAATCCATTCGGGTGTGTTTCTCACATTTGTATCTGCCCTCCGGTTTCCACATGAGCTATCTAGGTCAGGGCTTTTTGGCTCCTGCAGGGTTCTTCTCATTTACTGGGCTGTCTCCAGTTATCCAGAACACACAGGGCTGGACTGTGTTCCTCATCAAACCACTCAGCTCAAAACCTTCCCATGCACGGGAAGTTGCCTATGGAATCAAATTCAAGGAATCTAACCTCGTGTCCCGAGTTACCCACCATCAGGCCCAAGCCTGTGGTTTTTGCCTCATTTTAGTCCGTCTACTATTTCCAACAAGCAATCACATTCCAGCTTTTCATGTCAATGGGTCCTCATTCAGTGAGCACCATTTAATCCAAAAGGACTTTCTCCACAATGCTGCATGGCTGACCTTGATCCTACAGACCCTAGATTCTAATTAAATAGCTGCCTGTTTCCAAAGATGGCCCAGCAGTTATCTCCATCCTGTCTGTCTGCTGCAGACTGTGCCCCTTCTCCACCTCAGTTTCCCTTCCACGGGAACAGCTGGCTCCATGCTATGCATCAACAAGTTGGATGTGGGAGACGTCATGTGGTGTCAGGGGCAGCTTCTGATTTTGTGCACTGAGAAACTGGCCACTGTATAAAGAAGTCCCAGCTGCACTGGAGCCCAGACAAGCTGCCTCCACAGCCCTGCCTCACTTCTCAACCCACCAACTTAAGAAAAAATAAAGTCTGTTTTGTTGTTTTGAGACCCGGTCTCGCTATGTAGTTTAAGAGCTCACTGGGTAGCCCAAGCTGGCATCATCCTGGCTCAGACTCCCAAGTTCTGGGATGACAGCTGGACACCACCACGTCCACCTAAGATGACCATTGTGTTAAGCCACTCAGTTTGGGAACAGATGACCATGTAAACATAGATAACTTCAACCGTCTTCTCACCTACAAAATGAAATGGATTGCAATGGTTCCCTGGCTCATAGGAGGGCCGGGAGGATTAATCAACTACTCTGTGTAAGGCACTCCAGAGTCTGCAAGCTGAGGCACTGCCCCCTGCCCTTGTTTACCCGCACCCCCAACAGTGTCTGGCATATAGAGAGAAGTCAGTAAACACAACTGAAGATCAAGTGTCTTTTCCTCCGTTAAATTCACCATGATTCCCTTCCATCAGCCAGCCTCCCTTACCCTCTCCTCATCCGCCATGGACTTTTATCAACACCCTTCTCACAATGTAGATTGTATTCAGTCAAGCTCTACCTGATATGACAGTGACATGACAATACATGTTTGTTGATTGAATGAAAGAATAAATGGGTAGATGGAAAATGAGAACAATGTCTCCTTTGCTACCAGCCCCACAGGCTTGTTGAAATCTAAAAGAGAAAAACGAAGCAGTGAGGAAGCACCCCTGAGCATCCCCTGCAGCACAGCTGACTTCACGTACGCTATGTCTGTGTCTTTCTGGTCTCATCTGTGTGAACTTTATTTTTTAGGGCAGGAGAGAATCCAGAGTCCAGTGTCCCTAAAGGAAGTCTCTCTACTTCCTGCCCTAAGAACTGGTTGACCTCAGAGGCCATAGAAATACAGGGTGTGATGTCACAAACCTGGGAAGGAACTGATGACCTCTCAAATCCATTCCCAGGCCTGAAGGCTCCCCTGTGGGGTGAAAAATAGCTGGTTCCTAAACAGTAATTCATAGATGTCATTTTAATCTTTCTAACACTTGTGCAGTCTACACAGATAGCAGAGTCTGACAGAGTGCACCATTCCACGTGGTTTTTTTTTTTTTTTTTTTTTTAGGCAGGGTCTCACTCTGCAGTTCAGGCTGGCCTTAAGCTCACTTGGTAACCCAGGCTGGTTTTGAATTCATAGCAATTCTCCTGCCTCAGCCTCCTGAGTGCTGGGATTATAGGCGAGAGCCATCATGCCCAGCTTCTATGTGGTTTTTAGTGCTAGATGGAAATACCTTTATTGAATCTAAAAGTCAAGGACTCAGGGATGGTGGTGCATGTCTGCAACCCCAGGACTCTGCGAGGTGCAGGAAGATCAAAACTTCAAGTCCCACCTGGGCAACTTAGATGCTTTGCAAGGCCTTGTCTAGAAGAAGAAGAAGAAGAAGAAGAAGAAGAAGAAGAAGAAGAAGAAGAAGAAGAAGAAGAAGAAGAAGAGGAGGAGGAGGAGGAGGAGGAGGAGGAGGAGGAGGAGGAAAGAGGAAGAAGAAGAAGAAGAGGAGGAGGAGGAAAGAGGAAGAAGAAGAAGAAGAAGAGGAAAGAGGAAGAAGAAGAGGAGGAAGAAGAATAAGAAGAAGATGAAAAGAAGAAGAGGAAGAAAGAAGAGGAAGAAGAAGAAGAAGAAGAAGAAGAAGAAGAAGAAGAAGAAGAAGAAGAAGAAGAAGAAGAAGGAACATAGATGTTGGGGGCCGGGTACAGGCTGGAGCTATAGCTCAGTGAAAAAGCCCTGGGTTCAATCCTCAGTATCTCCTGTTCCCTGCCCAAAAAGCCAAGGACATGCAAATTCACCTGGATAAAGTGTGTAACATAGGACTTTTGATGAGGTGTTCCTGGCAAGCTGGCACTTTCTTTGAATTATAAGGACGTGGACACAGCAATGACGGGGCTGGATGGGTGTTTGCCTCGTTCAGATGAGTGAAAAAAGCAGCCCTCGCAACCAGAGATGATGTTACGGTTTCCCTGGCAGATGAGAACCTTTCAAACCTACAGAGATTTAAAATTAAGTATAGGAAGTTTAAGGGAATCTAAGCCATGGTGTGAATTTATTATGTTAAAAAAAATCTCAAATTTTCCATAGATAATGAGTATCTAATTAATTCAGACTTTATAAACTTAAAACTTATGTATATTATTAGAACATTTAAGAGAATCCAAAGTTCTCCATACTTGTAAGTTTAATTCATTGGATAAATAATCAAAATTTGAAAACTTGGAAAGGGTTTTGTTTGTTCAGTCAGACTATTAAAAAGTACATAAAAGGAAACAGTACAATAAGTGTCTAAATGTAATTTAAAGGGAGCTTAAGTTTGTAATTGGGATCAAACATTCAAAATCCCTTAGAAAATAATAGTAAAACTATGTTGGACACAAACAGTGAGATTTTCAAACTGAAGCTTAAATAAGCAGGTTTTTTTCCAGGGGCTGGAGATTTAGCTCAGCAGCATAAGCACCTACCTTACAAGCACGTGGTCATGAGTTCAATTCCCGGAACTGACAAAAAAAAGCAAAGCAAAGCAAAAAGAACTAGGTTTTTGAACCATAATTTCATAATATTAATTTTCAAAGTTAACCAGACTTTGGATCATTCTTTCTTTCTTTCTTTACTTATTTTTTCTTTTTATTTTATGAAAAAATAAAACAAAATTTCATAACCAAATAATAAGAGAATAACAACCATGACTACACCGTGTACCATTGTCTTCAAAATAATTACTCAGAACGAGACATAAAACAAAAAGATTCTTACAAAAAAGAAACAAATTGGTAATAATACAAACTTCTTTTCAATGAAGGAATATAAACTGTTAGTATACATGAAACAAATTAGCTTCTGTATTGAAATATTCTTAAAACAATGAAATTGTAATTTGGGGAACCATTTGAACTTCTCCCTCCTCCTATTTTTTTTTTTTTTAGGTTAAGAGCAGA
Organism: Hydrochoerus hydrochaeris; assembly: GCA_004027455.1. Taxonomy (NCBI): domain Eukaryota; kingdom Metazoa; phylum Chordata; class Mammalia; order Rodentia; family Hydrochaeridae; genus Hydrochoerus; species Hydrochoerus hydrochaeris. The sequence continues at coordinate 462,441 of PVLA01000356.1, forward strand.
AATATTTATTGAGAGAAAAAAAGCTTCTGTCTGAGAGAGAGACAGAAGTGGTCCCCAGTAGGTTGCTCCTCCCTCCTCCATTTTACTCTGTTTCTCTTTCATATATATATATATATATATATATATATATATTTTTTTTTTTTTTCTCATACAAGAGAAGCTATGTGATAGCTTAGCTCATGCATCTGACTTATTTAACATCCTGTTCTCATGTTGCATTCATTCACCTATGCGTGCCTCAAGTTTATTTGTCTCAATGGCTGCATGGTGTGTAAATACTGCATTTTCCTGATCCATGCATCTGTTTATGGACATACGCACTGTTTCCAAGATCTAATTATAAATTGTGCTGCCCTAAACATGGGTATGATGATTTAACCCTTTTGGGAAGATACTGAGGAGGAGGATACCGAATCAAATGGGATTTCTACTTTTATTTTTTGCAGAATCTCCACACGACTTTCATAGTGGCTGTATTAGCTTACAGTCCCACCAAGAGTGGACAAGGCTTTCCTTTTCTCCACATCCTCACCAACCAGCACTTCTTCTTATCAGATTTTTTTTTTTGATGACAGCCAATCTAAGTTCAAGAGGTCTCTTAAAGGACCCCAGTTAAATCTCTCTGACACCTTAGAGATCTTACAAACCAACAGCTTAAGATCTTTGCGCCAGAGCAGGCTAGGGTGAGAGATTCTTTGTGTACGATTGCTCTTCCTCTATCCAACATTGTGGACCAAAAATGCAGTCAGAAAGTCCCAAATGAAGTCTACTGAGTCACCAGCCTCCAGGGATCTTACAAAACACCTGCCAGGTGTCCTGCAGCTGTCTGGGACATCCCCGAAACATGGTCCAGCAGGCCATTGGCTGAAGGACACTACATTGACACTGTGAACACTACATAGATTGGACCCCAAAAGTATATAACCTGCTGTAGGGTAGAGCGTATGTTGCTCACACAATGGCCTGAGTGCCCTTGTGAATCCCTTAAAAACAGATGAAGGGTCTTTGTGGACATCCTGCCCAGGACCCCTCCCAGCTAGCAGGTGCTCTACCCCCTCGCCTGTCCATCGTTTAAATAAAGCTGCTTCCGTGCTCCCTCTTCCATCCCCAGTTTCATCACGGTGGGATGAGACCTCCACGTCCCGGTCACACCAGTTTCCTGTGACGTTACTGGATCTCCTGTCAGGAGGCCAAGGAGTCTTTGGTCCCCGCCATGCTGTTCAACCAGCCTGGACCTTGGCAGCAGTCTCAGGTGGTCAGGAAAATTTACAAAAGATTTTTAAATAGACAAAATTATCACAGGATTTCCTTTCGAGGGTGCTGTGTTTAGAGACTCACCTTTGAAGCTTCTGATTCTCTAGAGGTTTGCGTCATTTTTCTCCTGTTCTCTTCCTCCTGTTTCCTCCCACACCTGCTCCTCCCTCTCCCTCCCTCCTCTCCCTCCTCCTTCTTATTTCGTGGTACTGGAGATTCAACCCAGAACCTTCACACAGAGCTGCATTCCCAGACCCTTTTTAAAAACACGATCCCATTAAGCCATTAAATTACCTGGGTTGGGCTTAAATTTGCAATTCTCCTGCCTCAGCCTCCCAAAGTGCTAGGATTACAACTGTGTACCTCCACACCTGGATTGTGCCTTTCTTTCTGTCTTTTTTAAAAAACCATCCACATGTCAGTAGAGACAGCATTAACTTATGGAGATAATAAATGACTCTTGTTCATAGAAATTTAAATGAGTTTTGCACATGGAAGCCACAACTGATTTCTGCCCTGTGGAAGAAATCACTTTTGCATCTATTAGCAAATTAGATTCAGCATTCCCAATTGTGTATGCATGTGTCTGTTCCTTGGATTCTCATTTAAACCACATTTAACATTATACCACTTCTCAGTAAATGCTATCCATAGCCCCTTTATATTTATGTGGCGGTAATAATTTTACTTTAAAGAAATTATCCCTTAACCAAATAGCCTCCCTGCATCCACTTTGGCCTCCCTCTGTCCCCCCAGTCAATCAAATCATTCTCCAGAATGAGCTAGAGGCTGATTTTCCAAGAGCTGCTTTACAACTGCTTTACAAGGATCCTAAGAGCTTTACAACTGATACACTATTTCTATGGGTTGATCTGGAATGTCCCCTGGAGACTCATGTGTTGGCTCCTAATTCATGGCACTGTTGGGAGGTCTTGGAATTTTAAGTAGTGGAAGGAAAGCAGGTCACTGGGGCTTGTCCTTGAGGGGAGTATTGGGACCCCTGCTGCTCCTCCTCCTGTCTCTTGTTCTTAATCAGGAGGAGGGAGGGCTTCAGCCACCTACCTTCTGACCCTCATTCCCTCTTTCCCCTTCTCTGCACTATCAGCTGGCTTTAAAAAACACCTATTCACTGGGGTTTCTCCTAACATTGATTGCTGCTTCAGAAAGACTTGGTTTTCTATCCTTTCCCTTTGGAAGAATCATAGCACCTGGCATTTCTTGATGGCCAGTTCAATGATGACTATTAAATAATTTAGCTATTTACAACTCCTTTTCCTAAGGAACATAAATTCTAAGAGGCAGAAGCCATGTATCAATTGGTTACCACACTGTTCCCTTGGCTTTATTTGGTGCATGACATCTTAGAGGTGCCGGATAGAACTGCTGTTTGTTGACTGACAGAGGGTTCGGCGGTGAGGGGTGAGGGAGAGGGTGGTAAGGGTGAAGGCTGTGTAGTGACTTTTTACCTGAGAAGGTGAGTTAGGGGTTGGACTGGGCTGTGGGGATATCTGGCTTCCCACCATCTAGACTCCTTCCCCTTGAAGTCCAGGCAGTCTGTAATCGAGTATTGTATCATTGATCTTGGACTATTCTTTTTTTCTTCTTTGTGTGGCTCTGGGTATTGAACTGAGCTAGATCCCCAACCCTCGTTTTATTTCAAGTTTTTTTTTTATTAGTACAGTACATGCTTGCAGTACAAAAGGAACATATCTATTGTGGGTAGTTGGTACAGACAGGCGACATACTTTATTTCTTTTCATATTCTCTTCCTTTTCCTCCTTCTCCTCTCCTTCCATCTCTTAGTCCCCATTCCCCTTTGCCAAAGATCTGTCTTCCTATTTCCTGTTGTCTTTTCATTTGGTGCTTTGATTTAATTATACTTGGAGTTTCTCCTATAAGAGAAACCATGCAGTATTTAAGCTCATGTGTCTGATTTCACGTAACAGTACGATCTTTGGGTGCATTCGTTTTCCTACAAATGACTGAAGCTTATCTTGACGGCAGAGTAGCACACAACTGTGCGTGAAAACCACATTTTCTTTACCCATTCATCTGGTGATGGATAGATAGACCACTTACGAGATTGAACTATTACGAATTGTGCTGCTGTAAACACGGGTATGCACATAGCGCTATAACACGGTGTCTTTAACTTTCTTGGGAAGATACCACGAAGGGGAATGGCTGGGTTGAATGGAATTCTATTTGATGATTTTTTTCAGGAATTTCCATACTGATTTCCACAGTGGTTGTACTAGTTTACACTCCCACCAATGTAGACGTAGTCTCTTTTCCCCACAGCCTTGCTAGCATTTGTTATTGTTTGGTTTCTTGATGTCTGTCAGTCTTTCTGGTGTAAGATGGAAGCTTGGCATTGTTTTAATTTGTATTTTTCTAATGACCAGAGATATCAAACATTTTTCCATGTATTTATTGGACATTTGTATTTCTAGAGAGTGTCTATTCATTTCAGTTGCTCAGGTTTTTTTTTTTTTTAACTAAATCTTTTGAGAGAATCACTATTTTTTTTTTTTTAGTTCTTTGTATACTGTAGACATTAATCTTCTGTCTGAGGTACACCTGGTACAACGTTTTCCCCAGTCTACAGATTGTCTCTGTATTGTTCCTTTGCTGCGTGGAAGCTTTTTGATTTGAAGCGACCACATTTGTGGATTTTTGATGTTGAGATGTTCTCCTGCAGTGGCTGTTCTGTTCAGAAAGTCCTCGCCTATGCCTGTCCAAGAATTTTACCTATCTTATCTCCAGCAGGCAAAGCATTTCTGTTTTAAATTTCCATCTCTGGTCCGTTTTTATTGTAATTTAGTGCATGTGAGAGATATGGGTCTAGCTTCAATCTTGTGCAATTTTCCCAGAACTGTTGGCTGAAGAGGTTGTCTTTGCTCCAGCGTATGTTTCAGGCCCTTTTGTCAAAGAGCAGGTGGCTTGTGTATCTGGGGCTGTTTCTGTGTCCTCTGTTCTCTTTCATTGATCCACGTACCTGTTTTTGTGCCAGTACTATGCTATTTTCATCACTATAACTTTTCTATAACTTGAAGTCAGGGATTTCAGTGCCTCCTACTTTCTCTTGTTACTCAGGCTTGCTTTTGCTGTTCTAGGTCTGCTGTTTGAGGATTGTTGCTGGTGTTTTGACTGAGATTACATTAAAACTGTATTAGTTTGGGGACAACTGTGGTTCTGCCTACCCAAGAACAGGGGATGTCTTTCCATTTCTAATGTCCTCTTTGATCTCTTTCTTCAGAGAGCTATAGTTTTTGTTGTGACGTCTTCCACTTCCTTAGTTAATTCCTAAGTAAGTTTTCTTGCTTTTATTGAGAATGGTGCCATTTTTTCTTGTTTCTTTCTTGGTGGGTTCATTATTAGTGTATAGGAATGCTATTAATATTTGTGTGCTGATTTTGTATCCTGTTACATTGCTTTTATTTCTTTATTTTGAGACAAATTTCACTAAATTGCTAAGTTGTCTAAGCAGGGCTTGAATTTGCAAACCTCCTGCCTGGACTTCCCTAATGCTGGGAGTACTGGGAGCACTGGTGGGTGATACCAGGCCCTGCTAATTTTGAACTGTTTTTAATCATAGCTTTAGAATGATCCAAGCAAGATGAATGAATCAAATCCTGATTTTTCCTTCATTTGCTATTAATCTCTGAAATGAAAATGCTTTCGAGTATTTCAAAATACAAATAGTATGGAAATTTCTGAAAAGATTAAACAGAGTTACCATATGACCCAATAATTCTAGTCCAAAGTAGACACCCAGGAGAAATGGAAGTGCATGTCCACACAGAAACTTATATGACAATGTTTGTGGTGCTATTATTCATAATAGTCAGAAGACAGAAACTATCCAAATGCTCATCAACTGCTTATTGACTATAAAAATATATAACAGCCCACATAATGGAATATTACTGAGCCATAAAGGATGAATTTTGAAAATACTGTGAGAACATATGCTCAGGCAAACACAAAAGATCATGTATTATATAAATCTACTTGTAGATTTATATGTATATGTAAATCTACTTGTATATGTATATACATATGCATGTAGATTTATATAACATTCAGAATAGACAAATCCATAGAAACAGGAAAATTAATATTTTCCTGGGCCTGGAGGACTGGGGAGAAATGCGAGTGACCACTAAGGGCCATGGATTTTTTTTTTTTTGAGATAATGAAAATGTTCTAAATTTGCATGTGTGGGCACTGCACATCTGTGCTAATATTCCAAAAAACACCAGACTGCATACTTTAAATGAGAGAACTTTATGGTGCATGAATTACACAACAAAGTTACTACTTATGAACAGTAGCTCTGAACCTTGGTTGGTTAAAATTCCTGGGAGAATTGTTCTAAAAGCAGTGGGCTTTCTTGCCTCTGTCCTAAAAAACCCATGTGTGTGTATGTATAAAACTGTCACAGAAAACGCAGGGGGAGCCCCAGGCTGGTCCGTTTGCTGTCTATAAGCACAGATGAGCCTGTCTCGATGAGAAAATCATCAGTACACGTTAGCTCAGGTGCACATACAAAATATTTCTCTCCTTCCATGCCACACCTTGGTCTTTAACACCTTGTCCTGGTCCCTTCTTGCCCCTCCATCTCTGCTCTCTCCAGCTGTTGTCACTGCCTTTCTATTTTTTTTCTTTCTTTCTTTCTTTCTTTGGCCACTTTTCTTGATCAGGATGATTAGGAACAGTTTGACATGGCCTCCAGGTCTTTCTTAGCCTGATGCTACTCCCAAGTACACTGCAAAAGGGAGCTTGTCTGGCAGGCCTAACGTAATCACACAAGCCCTTCGAAGCAGCAGTGTTTCTCTGCCTGGGATTGGAAGAGTCCGATTCAAAGCCCAGCAGGGACTCTGTGTACTGCGGCTCCCTTTGAAGCTGGGAGGGGCTGTGCAGCTAGGAATGCAGCTGGTCTATAGGAGCAGGGAGCTCCTGGCTGACAGCCAGCAAGGAAACCGGACCTGAGACTCACAGCTGTCGGAGCTGCATTGTATCAACAACCTGAAGGATCCGGGAAGTGGATTCTTCCCTTGAACCCCCAGATGAGAACCCAGCCAGCTGATACCTTACTTTCAGCCTCATGAGTCCTAGGCCAGGGTCCAGTACGGCCACACCGACTTCTGACCTACTACTGTGCGTAACTCAGTGGCTGTTGGTTTAGGGCTCCAAGTAGGCATTTATTACACAGACCACAAAACTCACACCATCGGTTTCGCATTGCTGTGGAGCTAGCTGTCATTCTGGTGGATATTTCTAGATCCAGCTCTTTTCCTCACAAATATCCCTAACATGGTTATTTTCCCATCTGCGCTCCTATGACTCCTGTCTTCCTGACTATGTCCGCACTGGGACTTGCTCCCTTGAGTTTTACGTTAAAGTAGAGGGGACCCTGGGTCCTTTCGACGAGGAAGCAGGCAGGCGTCTGGTGGGATTCCAGGTGGCCCCTGTGACCCTGCTGTGCATGCACTGCTGAGACTGAACGTCTGGGAGCACCCTCAGGTGCCCGCACAGTCAACCCTGTGAGGGCTTGGAATGAGAAGCGGAAGTTTCCAGTTGACCAAAAGCCTAGCCCACAAGGTATGGGGCTATGGCCTGGAGGCTGGGGAAAGGGCTTTGAAGGTAGAAATCCTGTGAGGAAGGGTCCCAGCTGAAGGTCCCATTGCAGATCCCGCAGAATGGGAGCTCTTTGGCTACTCAAGCCAGACAGGGTTCACCCTGAAGGTTTCAGGTCTTGGTTCCAGTTCTGCCCTCTGCAGGGGCTGAGTATAGAGCATGTTTGTGACAGGCTTAGGGATGTCTGTCCACCAAGTTGCCTATGGAGCTGGTTTGTACAGATCTTTCCTCCTTTCCTGCCAGGTCCTCTTTTGCCTTCCTTCCTGTAATTTTCCCTCAGGAAAAACTACCATGTTTTGATGGGAGACAGTGGCTCTAGCACTACTGAGATGGAGCCCCTGGAAGGCTGTGCCCCGGCTTTCCTCCCCTTCTCCATAAAACACCCAGAGTTCTGCTACTTCTAGCCTCTGCTGATGAGAACCATTCATTTCTGGAACCAATCGGCTATTTCTGCTCTAATAACTAATAATGTCTTCTCTTGCTGCGAAAACTCCAGTCAGGCTCTCAGCTTTAGCTCCTTGTTCTTAGAAAGAGACCCTGTGCGTCTGAGACCCCGAATCTCTTAGTGGGGCAGACTTCAGCTTCCTTTGTGAGCACAGGGCCAGGACAGCAACGCTGAGGAACTGAGAAAGGGCTGACAAGGGCTGGAGTCAGAGGCAGGCCCCGGGGCCACTTTGACTGTTGCCCTACGCCCCCTCAGTGGGAACCCTCTCACTTGGCTCCCAAGAATCTCTGGGAATGCCTTGTAGATTTGTGGCTTCACTGTGCTGGAGAAATCTGCCTACCCACGGAATTTCTGATGGCCCAGGGCTATTTTTTTTTAGCCTGAACAAAGCCACCAGGTCAGAATGAATCATACACACATGTGTAAATGTGCATGTGTTAAGATGAGCTGGTGTGTGATCACAGGGATTCCAAGTGTGACCCTTCCTGGTTCCCCAGTGTGGTGGTTGGTTCGGCAGGAAACGATGGCTGTGGGGTGTGGGGTGCTGGAACCAGGGAAGGAGAGCAGAGGGAGGAGGGAGGGGCGCTGGGGCTCCTGACATGGAGCCTTGGTGGGGGCCGAGGGCCCTGGGCCTGCCAGGAAGTGTTCTGCCTGACAGCTGGGACTCCTCAAACACCACCTCACCAGACAGCAGCAGGCCGGGGCGCTGTGCCTGGGGCAGGAGGAGGCACTGTCTGGGTTTCACCCTCTCTTACCTCCCAGGGTTCAGTCCTGGGGCTCCTCTGTCACAGGAAGCTACTTTTTTTTTTTTTTTTTTTGCATTTTTAAAATTCTGTTGGTACATTTTAGACGTACATAATAAGGCTCATCATAGAGAATCTGTACTCGTACATATCTTGCTTTTTTTTTCATTTCCCTCATTTCAACCCTTTTTAGTCACAAACATTTTGCTTCCGGTTTTTCTTTCTATTCTTTCCTTGTCTGTCTTCCCTTTCCTTCTCCCCTCTCCCTCATTCCCCTTCTCATTTAAGTATTTTCTTCCTGTTTCCCAGTATCTATTATACATTTTGGTTCTTATTTACACCTTCAGTTTCTCACACCAGAGAGACAATGCATGTCTGATTTACTTCACTTAAGAGTATGGTCTCTAGGTGGGTCCATTTAGCTAGAAGTGTCTCAGACTCAGCCTTCTTTATGGTGGGTAGTTCTCCATTGTGTAAAAACTGCATCTTCACTGTGCATTCCTCAGCTGATGGGCATCTGGGCTGCTTCCAAGATTCAGCTATTATGAACTGTGCTGCCATAAACATGGGTGTGCATATGTCACACGATACGAAGAAGGGGAATGTCTGGGTCAAAGGAAGCCTCTAGTTTTAGCTTGTTGAGGAAACTCCACACTGATTTCCACAGTGCTGCACCAGTCTATGCTCCTGCCAACAGCGGAGAGGGGTTTCTTTTGAGGAAGTTACTTCAGAGGCACCCTTCCCCCAACACCTGTGAGCGGGGTGGGGGGATCCCCGACTCCTCTGTGTGCCACTGTGGAACTTGTCCATCCTGAGCTTGGGAGATGACCTCTGCCCCCCACCCCACTAGAGAGAACCCTGTGTGGACCAGGCCAGACCCACTGCTCCCTGTTGCAGCCGGGCCTTTCTGATACAGCAGAGCCTGTGTCCCCAAGCTGGACACTGGAGAGGCGGCAGTGCAAAGGCTCACAGTGAATGGGCAGCACGGGTTGAGCCGCACTCCCCAGAATCCCTTTGAGTCTCCCAGCACTGGGGATTGGATGCAGGACCTTCACACTGAGCTGCCTTCCCGCCACCCCCTCCTCATTTTATATTTCTTGTTTGGAGACAAGATCCTGCTAAGTCACTATGTTGCTCAGGTTGGGCTCAAATTTGTGGTTTTTTCCTGCCTCGGCCTCGCAGATACAGGCATGCACTATCACGCCCAGCCAAGAATCCTGGTTTCTTCCCCAGCTACCTCCTTGGGGAACTTCAAGCTCCTGCATCAGACCTGAAGACAGCAGAGGTTATTGAACCTGCCTAAGGTCAAATCCCTGTCACAAAGCCATGCATAATTTGATATACCCATGCCTACACATGTACCTAAATCTATTTCTATACACTTATCCCTGCACGGATTGAACATGCCTAATGTGAAAATCCACAATCTAAAATGCTCCAAGATCCAGAACGTTTTGAGTGCCCACGTACCACCACAAGTGGAAAGTTCCATACCTGCCCTCATGAGATGAAACATCACCCCAAATGATTAAAAATACCATACCAAATTATCTTTAGGCCATGTGTACAAGGTGTATCTGAAATGTAAACCAACTTTGTGTTTAAGATTGGGCTCCATACACGAGATATCTCACTATAGATATATATATATATGTGTGTGTGTGTGCAAATAGTCCAAAATGTGAACCATTTCTGGTCCCAAGCATTTTGGATACAGGAGGAGACCTAGGTATCCATCAGCTTCTGCCAAGCGAGGAGGGCCAGGTGCATTGGCACTGCTAGGTCTCATCCTGACTCTGAGCCTCAGGCCTGGGTGGGCCCGAGAATCTCATGTCTAACAGTCCCCAGGTGCCTGACACTGCTCCTGCTCCTCTGGGGAAGCCCTGTGGTAAGGTGGGGGTCACTGCTGCCTGCCCAGGACCCTAGGTGCACTTGAGGCCGTGTCTTCCCGCAGGCACCACAACGCCCAGCAGGCTGAGGGCCCCACAGGATCACGGGGCCATGGGAGGAACAAAATCCTCGTAGGGTGTTATTCAGCCCGATAGTGGCTCGTAGGTTTTGACAAGGCTGACTTATATGCAGCACATGTTCAATAAACACTTTTTCTCAGACTTAGCAATTATAAATCATGCTGCTATAAACGTGGGCACGCATGTACTACTGTAAGATGATGTCTTTCACTCTTTCAGGAAGAGACCTAGAAGGGGAATAACTGGGTCAAAAGGAATTTCCAGTTTTCATTTTTTGAGGAAGCTCTGTAACTTCCATATTGGTTATATTACTTTACATCCCACCAACAGCTTTTCTCCTGTGGCCTTGCCAGCTTGCATTGTTTGATGTCCCAGTGATAGCCACTCTTTCTGGAATAAGATGGAACCTCAGTGATAATGGATAAGGAAAATATTTACATGCAATGGAGTACTACACTGCCAGGAAGAAGAATAAACTTGAGTCTTTCCTAGGAATGCACCTTGAGACCCAAGGTTAAGTGAAACAAATCATACACACAAGCTTAAATATTGCATGGTTTGTCTTTTTTTCTTTTAGCCTCTTTTTAAATATTTATTTATTTTAAAGAAGATAAAACCAAGGAAAATAAAATAAAACCAATCAAAACAAACCAGTGTAAGTGATACAGGACTTCAAAACCTTATGAAACCAACAGTGGTTACCATAACACCTCTTGTTGTCTTCAAAATAGCTGCAGATACCTTCAAACATAGTGAAAATCAAACGTAACAGAATAGAACCAATAAAAACAAAACAATGAATGTAATAAAGGACTTCAAAACAAGACAATAGTAAATCTAAGACAGCAACCATAATAGATCTTGCTGTCTTTGAAACAGCTGCCCATGCTATTGGATGTAACAAAACAAAACAGAGGGGCAGGGGGTTTAACACAGCGGCATAAGTGCCTGCTTGGCAAATGCAAGGTCATGAGTTCAATCCCCGGGACCAAAAAAAAAAAAGAAGGCAGAACAAAACCCAACCCAAAAAAAGAATCAAAATGATACAGGACTTCAAAACAAAATAATAGAGAGCTAACAACGGCTACCACCTTCAGAAGAAGATCCTCCCAGATGCCACACTGTGTACCATGATCCTCCAAATAGATGATAAGACCACAGGCCCGAGACCTGCAAGGTCAGTGAACACCAAACACCACAGCATCAAACTGCGTTTCTCTGGATCAGCTGGTCACTTATGGGGGTGGGTTTGGTCCCTCTTGTTTGCTAGCCCGTGTGCCGGAAGGGGCTGGGGTCTGGCCATCCCCTTGGCCAGCAGCCGCCCACACATGGCGCTGGTTCATGGGGAGGGTTTGCTTCTTGGTGAGTCTTACTCTCTTCCCCTGCAGAATGCAAATGGCACTAACTCCTGCTTGTTATCCTGCATAAAACACTCCAAATATAAATAAAGTGCAAAATAAAGAATAGTAATAGGACATCTGGAAATAGATCTTTTGCAAAAGAGAAGGGAGTAAAGAGATGGAGGGAGGGGGAGGGAAGGGAGGGAGTGGAGCCACCATAGTACACAGATGTGCTGTGTACACACACCAACTTCATGGGAAGAATGTAATCATATGTCCTGAAAACATGTGAGCACCCCTCACAGTTTCTACTGAGTCTTCATATCCTAACTGAAAACACCAACTTTGGAGGGTGGTGTTGATTTTTGAAGTGATAGAGGAGAGGGATCCCCTGTACTCACCTTGCTGGTCTTTCACCCACCCAAACACTGTATTCAAGTCCAAAGTCCAGGGGACACCAGACCTCAGTCATGGTCTCCAGTTCCATGGAGGCCTACTTGGGTAGCTTTGAGAGGGGGATGCTCATGGGGCTCTCCCTCATTGACTTTTATTTTTGGGGGACAGGATCTCACTATGTAGTGCAGGCTGGCCTTGAACTTACAATGTAGTCCAGGCTGGCCTCAACCTCACGGTGATCCTCCTGCCTCAGCTTTCCGCATGCTGGGATTACCACCACACCTGGCTCCTCACTGACTCTTTCTTCTGTGAAAAAACTACCAAAAAGACAGCGAACTTCAGATCAAACTTCTTATATCATTTAATGTCCTCAAGGCTGAAATGGACTGAGGCCCGAGGGGAACATGGCAAGGTATTGCCAGTAGAAAGCCAGACAAGGTCCTCTGGTGCTGGCCTGGGCTGACTGGACTGCAAGCTCACCAGGAGCTTTCTCTCTTGCAATGTCTGTTCAGAACATTCTGGAAGCATGTTGCCTCCTTACACCCGGACTTGCAACTGGTCCTTCTTTTTCACCTCTGCCCAGATGTCTGATAGGTCTTGGATAAACTGCTGGATCTGATGAGATAGAGATCAGAGTTAACCCTACCTGGATGGAGGCCTCCCGACCCCAAGATGGCTCATCCTGTCGGAAGGAGTTTACTGCTTTCCTGAGACTGACTTCTTGAACCGGCCATGTTGCCTCATTTGACAGCTTCTCTAGGTGACATGGAGCACCCGGTTTAGCAGATGGAAAGCCATGCATAGAAATGGGTTAGGACCGCTGAGAGGCCGACAGAGTGATAGTACAAAGAACTGGCTGCAGTTCAGCGAAAGAGCAGGAGACAGGATTACAGGTGGGACGCGGAACAGAAGCCTTCAGCAGGCAGGGCCGTTTTGGGTAGAGACGCCCTCACGGTGAACTTGGAACCCGGACCCCGCTGATGCTCATCATAATAATCTTGAATCTATTCATTAGCTTCTGTTTTGAAGACCTTCCAGTAGGTGTGACACAGCACCCAGCCGAGCTCCTGGGGTGATCACTTCCTCCTCCCCCCACTCCTCCAACTCCTCCTCCTCCTCCGCTTCCTCCTCCTTTTTATGGAGGATGCTGGGGATTGAAGGCAGGTTCCACTACTGAGCTACAGCTCCAGGTCAATTTCTTCATCTTTACAAAGGGCAGAGGTGGGCTGGGGTGGAGCTCGGTAAGAACATGTGCTTAGCATGAGGGCCTGGCTTCCATCCCCAGCCATAATAAATAAATAGATCAATTGAAAGGGAAGTGGGAGGAAACATCGGGCCGATAGCCTCTAGGATCCCAGCGCTAAAATTTTTCAGCTGTCTCGGTAGAGAGCGCTACACAGATGTCATCCAAATCTCTCGACAGCCCTCAGCTACAGATATAGTTTCTATTACTCACAGAATTCCTGTCTTGCAAATGAAGAAACACAGAGCCAATGAATTAAAGCAAATTTCCAAATATTACAGAGAAGACAAATTCAGTATTCCCCAAAATGTGCTCTTCTATAAGTGATCATGAAGCCCAGAAGCGCTCCACGGCCAGCTAGGTTTTAGAAATACCATCCATTTGAGGGTCTCAGAGTGCAAAGCTGTGACAAAGACTTCACCACATCCTGTGCTTTTTAAATCTGAACTTTAAATTCCACTTTTTCTAATGTATTAGCCTGCGGGGGGCCCTTTAATTCCCCAAAAGAAAGAGTATCTTGAGATTATGGGATTTGCTAAGCAGTTTGGAAAATGCCACTCTGGGTGGTTTACTTAGAGGTAACTCGAGACCCTTCCCATTGGATTCAGATCATCTTGGCTGCTTCCCAAGTTGTGCTGTGTGCTCTTCCTAGTCCTGTGTGAGACCTGCTTCTGAAGCTGTGCTATCCCTGTGCAGGGCTGTTGTCGAGAACACTATTCTCTCAGCGTCTCTGAAGTCTCGCTGAGAAATTTCAGTTAGAACTAAGTGTCTGAGAAAGGTATGTTCCTTCTGAGGAAACCTGACATTTTCGTAATGTACAAAAACAGTAGTATGTTCCTTTAATCAGGAAGTTCAGAGTCACTACTGTTCCCCTCACAGGTCCTGATATCTAAGAAGTCAGTATAATTGCATTTCTCTTTCTAGCCTGGCCTCTGATTTTAACTTTATGTCTCCAGATTCTTATTGGTTTTCAGGCTACTTGGTCATGCGTATTACTGTTAGGAGGCTCATATCATGTGGGAGTGAAGGGAGATATTTTAAGATCACTCTTGGGCAACACAGAGTACTCCTGGACAGACAAGTCAAGGCTGAGGCTTTCGGAATTCAAATTCTCAAAAGCATCCAGCATTCAGAAAGCTCAAAATTTGGACTGTAAGCTCTGATCTGACTGAGGGCAGGAATGTGCAGGTCTCCACCTCCTAGAGCACTGTCCTCAAACCAGCTAAGGGAAGGGGGCTTGAGACCCTGATGTAGGGATGGGGTGAACAGGATCATAACTCATTTTACAATAATACTAAAACTTCATTAGGCTTTTTCACGTGTGTGTGTGTGGGGGGGGTTGGGGGTTGAACCTGGGATCTTTGCCCTGAGCCACATGCCTAACCTTTTAAAAATCTTTTTGAGAAAGGGTCTCACTAAGTCACTATGTCGACCGGGGAGGGGGGGGGCTTGCACTTGTGATCTTCCTGCCTCAGCCTTCAGAGTGCTGGGAGTGGCTTGTACCACCATACCCAAATTTTTGTTTTAAGTTCCAACTTGGTAAAAGTCAGTAGATGTGAAAAGCTCAACAGAAATGAACACCGGGTGGTCACTGATAAACTTTAAGAGCACCATGACAAGCTGATACCGCAGAGCATGAGAACTTTTGCTCCTTGAACAAACTTTCTTATCAATCTCCTTCTTTGGACAGTAAAATAATTCTGCACTAATGTGTCTTAAGATTAAGGCTGCTTTAGGGAAATCTTTCTTAGGGGTCATCAGGTAAAAGCCTTTCTATTCCATGAGTTTTGCTTTTCTTTTTTAAAGGCAAATGCCTCTCACTCAATTGCTTCTTGGCTTCTGTTTTGTATCTACTCACCAAATCCTTCTGTATGTGTCTACTGTTTGCCAGGAATTGTTCTAGACGCTAGAGGATAGAACTGGGAGTAAAACAAACAAAACCTCAGTCCTCAGAGCTTTCTGATATTTCACAATAGGGCTCAAGGCTTTTGACAAAGGAATAAATAATCATTTAGTCATGGCTTTTTGCACGTCTGAAGATGCTCTACCCTTACATTCGCTGGTGCCAAGTTTTCCAAAAAGTACAATGTGTGTAACTCGGTCATGACAATGGGTGGCACGGTGACATGGATAATATTAAATAACTGCGTCATACAATGAAAATTTTAACTCCCTTTCAATTTTCTTTCCACTGGTCCAACGTTTCAGATTGGAGCTCATGCAATTTTAACACGTCTCTAGACTTGCCAGTTTCTCTTTTTTTAAACAAAGAATGGGCCTCAAACACAAGCCTTTAGCAAGTTGCAGGGTCTGAGGAGAACTGAGCAGACTGTTTTTGTGCAGCTGATACTGGGTGTCTGCTCTTGCTCCGTCGTTTAGGACCATCAGCACTGATGAAACGGGTCTCAAGCTGAGGCACCTCACCTAGCAGCATCACTTGGAAACTTGCTGAGAATATAAATTCATGGATTCTCATCTCAGACCTACTGAGCCTCATGCCATCTGCAGGTGTTACCGATGCTGTTCACACGTCCAAGCGACTGCTCTGCCCCAGTGAATTTCCCACTCAACCAGCCCAGAACATCCTTGGCTAGCTAGGCCTCGCTCGGGCCTGGCACCCACAAGCGCTTACCATGTCCAGCTGCTTGTGAGTGTCCTCCAGCGGCACCTGGGAGGCCTTCTTCAGCTGCTTGCTCACGGTCTGGTAGAGGTTCAGCGTTGCCATCTTAATGGTGCCCAGCAGGAGGGTCTTCTTAGCAGCAGTGTTCTGGATGTGCGCCCAGCGGGATTCCTGAGGAGGGCGCAGTGTGTGTGTGTGTGTGTGTGTGCGCGCGCGTGTGTGTGGTGTGTGTGCCCACACGCAGGGTTGCAGCTCACACACCCGGCGCCCTGGAGCCTCGCGCCCCAGCCGCTGTGGCCTGCGACCCTCACCCAGATAATGACGTCGCTGCGAGCGCGGTCGAAGCGCATCTGCAGCCTCGCCAGCTCGTTGTTGTGCTGCAGGATCTCGTCGTCCTTCTCCTCCATGTACCTCGCCAGCCGTGCCTTGGCACGCTCGATCTTCTCCTGGCCCTCCTGCGCCGACTGCATGAGGTCGTGGTGCATGCTCACCAGCGTCTTGTAGCGCCCAATCACCTCGTGGATCTCCTCAAACTGACAGGGGGAGAGGGTTTGGTCACTACAGTGTCAGGCCCCTGGTTAGCGGGCTGACCCTCGGCCTGGATGCCTGGATACCTGGATGCCTGCTCAGGATCAAGGCATAGAAGATGAGGAACTAGGGGTCCTGGGTTTGTACGGGCCGTGGCCGGAGTGTTGGGGATATGCATAATTGAACCAGGGGCTGTCAACCGTCACTGCATCTTAGAATCATCTGAGGAGTTTGAAAAGGATGCCAGCAAGTTCTACACCCCAGAGATTCAGATTAGTAACAGATCTAAGTTGGCCCCGGCATCTGAAGTTTGCAAAGATCCCCCATATGATTCTAGGCCAGAGCTGAGGGTTGTAAGTACAAGGCATTTGGAGACCTTTCCCAGGGCAGTGATTCTCCTAGTCACAAGAATTTCCCAAGAGCAGCTCACAGGCCAGGGGCTGTGTTACAGGGACAGGACAGCAGATAAGAGAGCCAGATCCGCTCCTGTGAGGCTGACAGCTTGCAGGGCAGAGGGAGCACAGATGGAGAAGTAGACAGTTGGGTCCACACAGAGGATAAGCCTTATCTAGGCTTAGGGGCAGGCTGGCACTGAGAGCGGGCAGTGACCTAGAGCATGGTGCTCTCTGGTGGCTGTTCTCCATTTTCTGGGGGAGGAGCTGGGCAGCCCAGGGTGGGAGGTGTCCACCAGCTTCAGCTCACCCCTTCCGTTTTGGTCTGTGCCACTCTGGCCCTAACTGGAAGTCCCCACCCAAGAAGAACAAAAGCCACGCCACCTGCTCACCTTAGACAGGGCCAGATCTCCAGTTCCCTGAGGCCAGTTCACCTCCCCCGGAGGCTTAGCACTGTGACTTCCAGCCACTGCGAGACACTCCCCCCACACTTTCTCCACTTCAAGACACATCCAGTGAGAGACTAGTGACCTGGGAACTGCTCTCTTGGGAAAGGGCCACCCAAACCAGGAAGGGAAGAGGCAAGTCTAGCCAGAAAAGGTTTCCTGGGAGACAGGATGGTGGAAACGAGCCTGCAGGTATAAGCAGAAGACAGCCAGGCCGAAGCAGGTGGGGAGAGTGAGGCCGTGTTTGGGGAGAAGGACTAAAGGATTCTAAGAAGCTGAGTAATAACTTTATGTTTGTATTTCCTCAGGTTCGCCAGGTGCGTGGTGCACCAGCACACAGGGCTCAAGTGAGCAGACTGCGGCAGAGGTCCCAGGAAGGAATCTCGAAACCTCATTCTCATCTCCAAAGGCGTCAGGGGATGCCTGACAGAGGGTCCAGCCGTCCAGAGAGGGGACAATCTGAACGTTAGCAAGAGTAAGATGAAAAGACACTAACTATGATAAAACACCCACCATTATGTTAAAAGTTTCAGGTTATTTTTGAAGGATGGATGGAAAACCAACTCCTTCTTCTGAATACCATCAAGATGCATTTTTTAAAACAGCAGCAGCAGCAGTGTTTAGTCAGTTTTCTGTCTGTGTGGATGACCAAGGAAAGAGCTCCTTTCTACCTGCTTTTAAACTATCAGTGGAACCACACAGTGTATCTTTTTGTTCAGAGTAATAGCTCCGAAAAATGTCTGTGACACTTAAAAACACTTACAGTATGAGGAAACAGGTTTGGACCTTGATTGAAACAAACCATCTGAACAAAAAGCATTATTACAGTAACCAGCTGGATGTCTGATACTCAGGAATGGCCATCACATTTTTAATAGGTACATACAACAATCGCATTGTTATATTAAAAGGCATTTTCATCTTTCAGAGATAAAAACTGAAATACTAATGGGTGAAAAATATCATTTGTTTCAAAAAGGTGGCAGCAGGAAGGTGTGGGGGATATGAATAGGATTACTGATGAATTAGTTGAGGAGTAATGGGCATTCAATAAGAAGTTGTCCAAAATATAAAATTTCTTAAAAATATTGGTCGGTACAGGACAGTTGCACAGAAAGTGTAATTTCTCAGGTTCAACAGCACGATAGAATAACTGTGGTTGATAATAAATAATCACGTCATAAGCATTACAAATTGCATGCATATATTGAAATGTTACACTGCACTCCACAAATATATAAATTATTATGTGGCAATTAAATATAAAAGCATAAATTATTGAAAAAAGCAGGTAATAAATGGGTATGTGTAATATGATTCATAGTTTATATGACAGGTGTAAGATTTAGAAACTTAAAAATTGGGGTACTGGCTATTCCCAAGGAGAGGAGGAAAATTAGATTTGGGAGGACACAGAATGCCTTTCAATGGCCAGCAGTATTTTACTTAAGAAAAAATTGGGAAGATATTGACATTTGACAAAGCCATGTGGTGAGCGTGTTTCTCTATAGTATGCATAGAGTATTTTGAACAAAATAAAATGAGAGAAAGAGAAAGACAGATAGACAGAGACAGAGACATGAAGAAGAGTGTAGATGATCAGCAGCTGGACCAGGAATGACACAGAGTTGAACCCCAGATGAGGCGGGCGCTGAATCAAGGAGGGGCAGGGGCTGGATTCCAGAAATACTTAGCAGGCAGAATTGACCAGCTCTGCTTGATCCATGGCTGCAGACCTGAGCCAGGGTGGAGTCCAGAATGGGTCTGGGATCGGCTCAGCTGCAGATGGGCGGTCATGTCACTTACCAGCATGGGACACACCAGCTGACCTGGCCTGGCGGTGGCAGGAAGTAGATGAGTTGTGGACAAGTTAAGTACAAGGGGCTGAAGCTTAGGACATATCAGCCAGTATCCTCTGTTCTAAGATAACCATTTTACCAGCTCCGATTTCAAGACATGTCTTACTGTAATTCCAGCACTTGGGAGGCTGAGACAGGAGGATCACTGTGAGTTCAAGGCCAGCCTGGCTACGAACTGTTCAAAGCCAGCCTGAACTGCATTGTGAGATCCCGTCTCAAAAAGACATGTCTCACGATTTATCTGCTGCTTTAACACAGTGGTCTTTCCTCCTCCCTTCCCTTCAAAAAACTCCTCTAATCATCAAGTGAACAATTTATTTTACAGTGCCTAGGACCTTAGGGTGAAAGAAATGACAGAGATCTGGGACTCATGTATGAATAAATCAGGTTAGTGTTTCTAGACAGAAGCTGCAGGGACTTTAAAAAGCTGTGTGCCCTTTGCCTGTTGACTCAAGCCCCTGTTGCTGGCCCCGTGGGAGAGCAGGGGACCATCACTGACGCAGCCACATCGCAGTCAAGGGGAGTGTAGATTTCTTGGAGGAGCAGCCAGAGCATGGGTGCTGCAGGGGGCTTGGCTGGGAAGGGGCTGCCAAGTTCCCCGAGCTCTGCCAGCAGGGGCAGCAGGACAGCGGGTGTCTGGGGCACTGGGGGACCTAAGGAAGAGAGGTCAAAGTCACAGATCCTTCCACTTCCAGGCTGGGAGGCCCCGTGCAGGTTGCCTAACCTCCTGGGCCGCCCTGTCCCTGTGTGAAGGGTGATGGGGTTACTTTCCCCGCTGGGCTAATGGGAGGATGGACCGCAGGCCTTGAGGTGCATGCAAAGCACTGAGCCTGGCGTGTGCTCAGTGCTGCACGTCCCAAACATGCCAGCTCTGTGGTAGGTTGGGTGCTTTTCCTCTCTGCAGTTTACTCCCAAATAAACAAAAGACACCAGGAAGGGTGGGGAAGCAGGAATGGATGGGGGCCTCCCGCTGATGCAGGCAAAGCCTAAGGCTGGAGCCCCAAAACCACACTCCCTGCGCGCGCGTGCGCGCGCGAACACACACACACACACACACACACACGAAAATACACCACCAGCCCCCCCGCCCCCCAAAAAACTGGGGCCCTTATCAGCTGCGCTCCTGAGTGACCATCCCTGGGACCCAAAGGCCCAGGCTCCGGGGAGGAGGGTGATGGGGTGGTGCCACAGTGGGACCCACCTCGGAGTTCTCCACCACCTTCTCCAGGTACTGGTTGAAGACTGAGTACTCCTTCAGCTTGGTGCTCAGCCGCTGGTGCTCCAGCCGCAGGGCTGCCATGTCCTGCCTGGCCTTGGTCAGGTCCCGCAGGTGATGCCTCCTGAGTTCCCGCTCCTTGTTGGCTTTCTTCAGGGCTCGGATCCGCTTCTGGTCATTCTCCTGGGATGACAGAGGTGGCGTGGGTCAGGCGGCCTTGCCCTGCCCTCCCCGGGGGGCCTCTGCTTGCCCTCCCACCTTCTCTTCCTGCTGAGCCCAGACCTTGCTGGGAGACACACGTCACAGAGGAGGTGTGGAGGGAAAGGATTTCTAGATTGATCTGAAGCTACTCTTGCAGCCAAGGGATTTCTGTGAACTGAGATACAGCTCTGGGGGCTGTGAGAACAGACGTTTGGTGCAAAGCCAAGATCTGCCCTTAGGAGGGGCAGACAGGAAATGATTCAGATTCTGTGGGATTTGGGCTCTGGATTTCATAGAGCAGACAAGGGAGAGCCCAGGAGTCAAAGGATGGAGGAAGACCCAGATTTCGATAGGCTTGGTGCCTGGAAAGGACTCAAGCCTGGGGAAGACTGAGAAAGTCCAGGAGTGGGAGCTGGAGCCCTCTGACAGGCCTTGCATTGTTTCTGTCCTGAGGAGCAGCCTCTTGTCACAGGGCAGGTGGCTGGGCCAGGGTTGGGAAGCCCAAATTCTCTCCTGCTTTGGTGCTCAGTGCCTCAACTTCTCCAAACACAGAACTGTGAAACAGTTGCCCCTTTCTTCTTTGAAAACTATAGGCAACGGCGATGAACTACACAAAGATGAGACATGTTCCAAGGGGCTCAGAATAGCACCAGCTGGGGCTAGAGGAGAGGGCTCAGTCAATACCACGCTCAGAAAGGAAGAACAAGGCTCAGCTCCTGCAGTCAGTCTAAATCTGCCTTATTCCTTCAGCAAAGCCCACTCCTTGCATGTTCTCCTGTGCCTCCTTCCTCCTCTCTAGGGCTCCTATGATGCTAAATGCATGGGCAGGTGTGATGGCAGCATTTGGAGGACATGGAGGTAGGCGCGTGGAGGATGTGTGCTTTGCTATGTAAGCACTGGAGGAGACAGCCCTAAACTAATGGTTTGCAAATCTACCTATGAATTAAAACCAAATGGTGAGCTTTAACAATACTGTAGGTGCCAGGCCCAACTCCAGACCTGCTAAAAGCAAAGAGAGAGGAGAAAGTCACAGGAGTCTTGTATTTGAAACGTTTTTTTTTTTAATTTATTTTTATTTTTATTTATATATATTTTTTTGTACCGGGGATCGAACTCACAACCTCATACTTGCCAGGCAGGCGCTTATGCCGCTGAGCTAAATCCCCAGCTTGTAACAAGTTTTATGGGATGCCAAAGCTCCTGACCCTCGGAAAATCATCTGGCATACCCTCACCCCAAATCTCCTGCTACCCCAACTTCTACTCCACTAGCTTTTCCATGGCTACTGAGACAGACTGATCTGAGGAGAATGTGCCCAGCTCACCAACTTCCTGTCCTGCATGGTTAGGGACAGAGTGTGACAAAGGGATTAAGAGCAAGGCTCCTCTGAAAGAGAGCACACAATTAGTCTTCATGAACCCGGGCTAGGCCTTTAGGGCTCTGTAAGTGTGACAGGAGCAGATGCAGATAAATCTGGATTTTAAAATGATTGAATCCTGAGAGGCTGAGGCAGGTGGATTGTAAGGTTAAGCCCCGCCTAGGCAAATTAGGAAGGTCCTGTCTCAAAATAAAATTTTAAAAAGGGCCAGTAACATAGCTCAGTGCGAAGGCCCTGGGTTCAACCCACAGTGACACACACACGCACACACACACACACACACACAAGTTGTTTCTCTAAGGACTGATGGGGAGGGTTGTCTTAGAAGATTCTCAGCTGCACAGTTCCCCACCTTCATCAGTCTTCCACCTTTGGTTCAAGAAGACAAAAGTAGTGTGTATAGGACACTTAATTCACTGTGTCCCCAAGTGCTTTTCCATGATGGGTGCCTCTGTCTCTCCACCCATCTGTCCATCGCCTGGATAAACTATATGCAAGGAAGTAGGAAACGGCCATGGGGATGAGGCAGGCACTGAGGGTCAACAGGAAACTGCGATCAGCGCAGTGTGGGAGACACAAAGCACGTCTGTGGAAGCACCGAGTATAAGTGTGTGGAGCACCGCCAATACTTTTAAGCCAATGAGAAGCCTGCAGAAATGGGAGGGAGGAGGGGCCGCATGCCAGGCTGCAGGGCTTGGCTCCCCTGGCCCGCTGAGGCCCATGCCCTTCAGACCTGGATGAACTGCTCAAATTTCTGGATGTGGGCCTTCAGCTGCTCCTCCTTGATCCTCAGTTCCTCCCAGCGCAGCTTCAGGGTTTCCATTCTTTGCTTAAATGTCTTTGGGGTGTAGGAGCAGAGAGGTTAGGAAAACCCCTGACACGAGCACCCCAGGAGACGCCAGGACCTCCTTTCCTGCAGTCTCTTTTTCCAGGGAGGCCTCCCTTTTGTACCCGGTGCCTGGCTCGGCCTCGAGCATCCCAGCACACTGGTATCCCGACTTAGATCTCTTCTGTTCTCCCCAGCAGAAGAGAGCAGAACCACAGGCCACGACCCCGGCTCTAGCTCCCCACCCACAAGCTGGGGACATAGCCCTGAGCCCCAGCCAGCTCCCCTCCTGCGCTGCAGCTCTGCTCCTCCACCCCCAGCTCCGTCTCCTCACTTCCTTCTTTTCTTCCATTGCCTGATGGATGACCGTGGCCTCCTTCTTCTTCTCCAGGAGGCCAATGGATGGGGATTCTGACTGATCATTGACAGTAGGGAACTTCCTGTCCAGGACACAGGCAAGAGACCTGGGTGGGTTATGAGCCTGGGACAGGAAGCGGCCTGGGGCAGGAAAAGGCTCTTCCCGCCCAGCCTGAGGGCAAGGGCCTGTGCTGAGAAGGACCTGGTGTTAGGGGAGCAGGCGAGGGCTGGGGTGGGGGACTGGGATTGCTGGAGCCAGGCACAGGGGTGATGGGCTGGAAGGGGGGTGGGCGAAGGGATGGGACAGACCAGGCCCCCAGCCACTCACTGTAGCAGCTGCAGCAGCCGCTCCCCATACTGCAGCCGGAAGTACTCAACCAGGTCTTCCTCTTTCATGATGCCCAGGCTCATGGTGGCGGTGACCTAACCGCCCCTGCGTCAGCCTTCGCAGTGAAGCAGTAGGTGACAGCCAACAGCCACGGGGGAGAGGCGTGGGGAGGGGATCAAGGGTGGCGCTGGGCTCTGGCTCTCTTCTCCTTCTCCTTCCAGAGACTCACAGAAGGTCGGTGTTTGAGAGACCCGGCAGAGGCCAACTAGAGGCTCAGGGTGGGCCCGCAGGACTGCGCTGGGCGGGGTGGGAGATGCGGTTACCTGGCAACCGGTTGCTTGGTTCTGAGGGCAACCCCTGGGACCTGGGCTTTGCCCTCTGACCTCTGCTCCCCATTACCCGCTGTTGCCCCAGGAGGCGCGGTCATGAGGATGGGGGAGCCCCAGGCAGGGTGCCCAGCTCCAGAGGGCCTGGGCCTGGGTTTCAGAAGGAAGGAAAGGGAGAGGGAGGAGGACAAAAATAGAGAAAAGGGAAAAAGGAAGGATGAGAGAGGGAAAGAAAGAGAGGAAAGGCAAAAGGGAAGAAATGCCAAACCCAGACACCTGAGCGCCTCATCTAAGTGGTTTGTTACCAGGCTGGCCTTGCTGGGCCAGCAGTGCGCCCGGTCAGCTCGCGGGGAGATTCCAGGCCAGTCATGGACCTCGCTTGGGCTCGCCTCGAGCTGGGCGCGCAGTGACCTCCTCCCGGCCCGGCTGGGGCGGGATCCCCAGCCCCGCACCCCACCGCATCGCCGGTCCTCTGGTGCCCCCTGCTGGCTGCTGTCTCACCCGCACTTAAATCGCGGCTGGGAAAGAGGGGGCACCCGGGAGGGTCCCTCTGCCCCTCACCGATCCTGCCCACCTGTGCCGCCTACTGTGCGGCAGCTCCGTTGCACAACCCGCTGTGACACAGGCTCTGTCGCTTCTGGCCGGGCTGGTGGGCTCAGCAGAGGCCTCGGGGCAAACCCCACCCCACTCCCACTCCATCCTGAGCCCCCGACCTTGAACCTGAACTGCTGCTTCTGCACCCGACTGATCCAGAGGCACAGACCGACCCGACAGCAGGACCAGCACCAGTAACTCTGAGCTCGGCAGAGGGCCCCGTTTCCCTCCTTGTTTATCCAGAGAGCCTGGCACAGGCAGGAGCTTCCCGCCCCGTCCCCCCAGGTGACCAGGTGATGCTGGTCCTCGCGGGAGTGGCCGCTTCTGGAGTCGCCTGCTTTGAACAGTGGCGGCGGCAGGGGTGGGGCAGGGGCAGGGCCAGGTTGGTCCCTATCAGTGGCCCATCCAGGTGATGACATCTTCTTCCTCCTCCCAAGTATTTCTTCATGTCTGGAAGCTCTTTCTGCTGCTTCATCCGGTGCCTTGCCATGAGTTAGGAGAACCCTACCATCACCCTTCTTTGGGGTCCCTCCCCACCCCCATGTGGAGCAAAGGGAAGCTGACTGACAGAGTCTCTCCCTTCATCTCTCACTTTCTGGCCTCCCTGGGAAGCCCCGCTCCTCATCCCCCGCCCCCACCCCAGAGATTGAATCCAGGGCCTTCACACTGAGCTGCGTCTTAGATCCTTTTGTTTATTTTATTCTAGAGACAGGATCTTTCCAAGTCCCTGATTTGCCGTGGCATTTGTGAACCTTCTGCCTCTGAGGTCAAATCTACTGGATTTAGATGAATTATCTACTGGACTTAAGCTGCTGGAAACCAATAGATAGCATTTGATTTCTGTCCTGTTTCATCCTCCCTCTGCAAGAGTTACCTGCTTCAAAGGAGGGAGGAGAAGGATATCTGTATCATGTTAATAAAGTGGTGAGAGAAAAGATGCGGTTTAGCCAGGTGTAGGCGTGAGTACCATCCCTAGTTCCACCGTATCAAATATTATTCTGGCACACAGGACTGCACAGTGCTGGGTGCAATCTCCTGCTCTCCCGGGAGACTCTCTTCCAGGCCGTGATCAGGAGTCTGCCTTCCTTCTACTTTTAGCAGCTCCACCAGGGATCCCCAAGGGTACCGTGGAAGGGGTGGGAGAGAGAGATGGAGGGAAAAGAGCCTCGACCCCTAATCCCACTCGCATCACTGCCCGCACTTACTAAACTCTGGAGACCTCGGCCTGTGGCTACTTACCCTGCAAGGGACCAGAAATGAAATTTCCAGGGGAAGGAAATTATTTGGATGAACCTCACATCAGTTGTGTTCTTGCTGAGAATTAAAATAAACCTTTGGAAATAAACCAAGAACATTAGTAAAGAACTCAATAGCAGACAAAGAAAAAAAAAAAGAAAGAAATAGGCCAATCATAATTTTTTTTCATCTCTCTTTCAATTTTTGTTGTTGTTTTTAAGACCAGATCTCACTTTGTAGCACAGGCTGGCCTTGAACTCACTATGTAGTCCAGGCTATCTTCATACTCCTGGCAATCCTCCTGCCTCAGCCTCCCAGTGCTGGGATTACAAGTGTGCGCCACCACACGTGGTGTCATAGTTTCACATATAAAAATCTTAGGAGAAACATTCAGTTTAACTTAGTGCACACAATCTCCTGGCTGTCCTAGGAAAGTCTCTGTCACACAGCGACCAGGGATATAAGTCCCTCCCATCTTACAGAGCCATCACACTGAGCAGGACCTGGTCATTTAAATGAATGATTTTAAAGACTAATTCAACAGGACAATAAATTACAAAATGTTTTAACATTTGGAAATCTATTAATAAATTTACTTTATCAATATGTCTCAAGAGAAGAGAGTCGCAATCATTGTGATAGTTGTCAATCTGGCATTGAAAAACTCAACATCCATCTTTTAAAAAATACCACTTTGTTAAAAAGCCACTTTGTTAACACGATACAAAAATTGAAAACCCAATACATTACATGAACATTTCCGTTAAAGGCCATCTTGTCATAGACACGACAGGCTTTCCGCTGTCACTTAGCATTGTGGTGGATGCGCTGGCTGTGGCAAGAAAGGGAAGAAAACCAAATATTTCTTTTTCTTTTTTTTACATCATAGCAGATATAAAAAAATCATGTGATCATGTACTGTGAAACTCTAGGAGAATGACTAATTAAAATGATACTATGCAATTTATTAGAAGAATGAAGTTGATTTTTAAGTGTGAATATGGAGCAGTATTAATGATAAATTATGTGACCAAAGTCGAGTGCAGAGCTGGTGTGTGATGTGACTGAGTGTGTGGGGTGGGGGTAGGTGGACAAAGAGCTGTCCAGGCTGTTTAGACACCTCCACAGACAGGAAGGCCAGGGGGAGGGGGAGGTAGTTTTCCATGGTTCTTCCTTGGTCTACTTTCATATTGTTGTTAGTTCATATTGTCCTGTATTTTTATTTTCAGTGACTATGTATATTAGTTATGTAATTTTGAAAAAACTATTAGGTTATGTAATTTCAAAAAAAACTATGCAAGAAAAAAATATACATTTATTTTGACAGCAACAAAAGAATACAAAATAATGTAAATGTTCAGCCAGAGAATCAAAGAAAGAAAATATTAGAAACGAAAGAGGAGGGGGAGGGGGAGGAGGAGGAGGAAGCGGGAGAGAAAGGGGGGAGGCAATGGCCACTGCTAGACCCTAAAAAGTTTTCTAAAGACAAAGCGTGAAAACACTGTGTTGGCTGGGGTACTGCTGGCAAAAAAACAAGCGCCCTAAATGTTTGGACAAATCACTTGGCCCATTGACTGCCTAAGTTCGTGACGTTAAGAAACACCTCTGGCCAAAGCTAGTGTCTGACGCCTGAGAGTAATTATTGGCTCTAAAATACAAGAAACTTAAGCACAAGATGGAGAATATTTAATGAAATGCACACAAATGTAACCTACCAGCTTCCCCAAGTGTTAACTTTAGCATTCATACAGCACTTCACACATTTGAGAGGAATCTGTGCATTTGATTTCTTCACTTTTCAAGAATTCCCAATTATGCACAGATTCTTGAAAAAAAGGGAGAGCGAATTGTGAATTAAATGAGTTACTCAGACATGTAATTTCCAAAGCAACACTGTAAGCACCCTTTTGCTTCTTTTTTCTCCGTATTATTCTTAATGTCAACAGAAGCACCTTTTAATTTGCTTGCCAGTGGAAGCACCTAGGCCTTAGCCACGCTGCCTTCAGGATTGGGTTCTCTAAAGAGAGCGCAGGTTGTTTTCACTCATAGAACCGTGAAAAGCCCACCATCTTTTTAGTATTATTTAAGTTTTTAATTTTAAATCTTTTCTTCCTAACTTACCCGAATGATCACCAGTAATAGATCATGAGCCTTCTGCCCCCAGCCATCCTTCCACAGGGTGATTCTATTGCATTCTGGCCGTTTGCGGAGAAAGCCCCATGGAGAGACAGCTTTCAGGGCAAAAAGCTAAGTGGCTCCCGGCGCCGTCCTGATTTCCCAGTGCTGGAATTTCCAGATGGCAACTCCCAGTGGTCTGAACTAACAGCTCTGCTAGGCAGCGGCTGAAATAATCACATTCCTCCTGACCCTAGATGCCCCAGGAGTGTGTCCTTCTTACATCAGGAAGATGACCGACAGACACTCTGTCTGTCTATAAAGGCTAGCATTGGTGTCCTGGTGGCTGAGGAAGGACCTAGGGAAGTAAGAGGAAGCTTCTCATGCCGTGGGCCTTTTGTTCCAATCACCACCTTCTTTTGGCCTGGCCATTCAGGAAGGTCTTCATTGCCAGTACCCAATAGTTACAGTTCTCAGTTTTTAAACATCAAATCTGAATTAAATAACAGTATTTTGCATTGGTGGGTATTAAACCCAAGGCCTTGCACACACACTAAACAGGCACTCTCAGGAAGCTACGCCCCAGCCCTAAATCTGATTCTTTTTTAAAAGAAAATATTGTCCCTGAAAACATACATATGTAGTAGAAGTGTAAAAAACTACTAGAAATGATAAATAACCAATTCAGGATCCTACTTACTATGTCTCAGTGGTGGTGAAGGAAGGGACATTAGACCATGGGAGATTATCATGCAATGGTAATGAATAATATTTTACAATGGGCATTGGGGACACAGTGCTTATTACATAATTTTGTGTATGTGTTTTGGTATTTCTGAAATGTTTAGTAATAAACTGAAAATATTGCACTTGCTACCATACTGATTAATCTTTTTTCTTCCTCTTCTTTTTCCTCCTTTTCCTCTTCCTCCTCTTCCTCTTCCTCTTCTTCTTTTGGTACCAGGGATCAAACTCATGACCTCACACCTGCCAGGCAGGTGCTTATGCCACCAAGCTAAATCCTCAACCAGATTAATCTTTCTAGTCATTCTCAAGTCTTGCCCAGAGTCCTCCAAGCCTCTTTTTTCTTTTCTCCTTTAAACTTCTGCCAACAGCCCCCATCTCCACATTCCCCAGGTCTTGACTGACATTCCGCCCTCTCAGCCTGACGTCTACTTTTGCTAATGACTCTATCTTCTTGGGAATCCCCCAGTCTGTCTCTGTCTCTCCTTGGAAACTTTATAGTCTTAAAATATCTCTATGTCCTTCTTGCCACCCCTTCATTTACCATGCAGACTCAGAAAATTTTAGAACTAGAACAACCTGAGATCATCTATTCCAAACTTCTCATTATGTAAAAGAAAAAAAAAATTAAGGTTTGAAGACTAAACTTCATTTTCAGCAATGGCAAAGCTGAGATTGACATGAGACCAAATCCAGGTTTCCACAAGACGCCATACCAGGACAGGCCCTTGGCTGCTGTCCCTGGAGATGCTGCCTGAGTGGAAGGAGGCTGATTAGTGCTGGATCTGCAAAGAAACCGCAGGGAGACCGACAGTGGTTAGCTGAAGCATAATGGTGATGTGAAGCAGAAAAGGAACGGCTACTGAGGCTGGGGTGGGTGTCAGACCACGCCAGATGCCTCTCTCATATTGCCCTGGCAGAGTCACTGGCAAAACCACAAACCACTGTCGGTCCAGTGCTAACTTCACGCCAGTTGAGATAGTGAGAAAGGAGCAACACTAAGGCAGGTAGGAGGCATTCAGGCAGCCCCTCGATCAACATGACCCGTCGGAGGGCCAGACCTGAATGTTTCCTCTTCTGTGGAGGCTACGGACTGAACTGTGTCCTCTACAAATTCATGTAGACCTAGTGTGACTGTGCTTGAGGAAAGGGTGTTTAACTTAAATGAAGTCAGAAGGGTGGGCTCCTAATTCCGTGGGATTAGTGTGTTCCTGAAGAGGAACCCTAGAAAGCTCACATGCTCTCTTCGTCTTTGTAGAAGCACAAAGGAGAGGCCATGCGACACACAGTAAGAAGGTGGTAGTTTCAGCCCATGCAGAAAGTCCTCACCAGATGTCAGCCTGCTGACAACTTGATCTTGGACTTCCAATATCCAGAACTATGGGAAGAGTTCCTGTTGCTTAAACCACCCAGCTTGTGGCATTTTCTTATAGTAACAGAGAAGATGAATATAGATTTTGTGGGGGAGGACCACAAAATTGTAACTAGCAGCAAAATTCAGCCTTTTTGAGACCCAGAATCCAGTCTCTTGGAAAATAACAAATTGGTGAAGAGAAGAGGAAGAAGAAGAAGAAACAAACGAACAAACAAACAATAAAAAAACAACAAAAAAGTAGACTTCTGGGAATTGGAAAGGAACCAACAGGAAAATTAGAAGTTACAAGGAAGTTGGAGAAATGGACTACATGCAAAAAAAAAAGAACAAAGGAAATTTATACTGGCTCCCAAGAAGGGGAACCTGTCTCTGTGGGTGCAAGGTAAGTTCCCAGAGGCAGCAACTCAGGGAGAAGCAACTGACCAGCTCAGCAGTGCTAGCCCTGGGAAGAGCCCAAGATTACTGCAAACTACAAAAACAATGTGGGGTTTTGCTTCAAAATGAGTCTTTCCACACAGCAGGCAACATCTGAAGAAGGAATCCAGTGAAGTGTCCGCCATGTTGCTAGGTAGTATTTATCAGGCACTGTTTGGGGAAGGGTTGATTAAGACTGAGACTCAGAACAACTGAAAACAATTTCACTTCAGGGTCACCAGTGTCCCTCTTCCCCAGTGACTGAGTAAGAGACAGCCACGGAAACAGCTGCGGAGACTACGTGGCTAGGCCAGATGGACACAGGGCCCCACCCTCTGTGGTGAGAGGCCGGGCCTGGTTTGTGTGGCCCCGAGATGCTGCTGGGTCTGAAAAGTGTTCACTTGAAGTACAGTGAGCTGCCGGAAGCCTCTCCCTGCTGCCTACGTCCAATACAGATCAGAAGTAGGATTGTTTTCCCCGTCTACCAACATGAGTAGGGACTTGCCCTGGCTTGAATGGTTACTTCTGCCTGGAGAGAACCGAGGAACCTCTGGAAAGGGGAGCACCTCACAAACCTACAGGCTGTGGGAACAGCTGGGGGAAAACAGCTTCCAGACTGTGGATCCTGGAAAGAAACCACTCACTCAAAAATACAAAGAAAAATTTTCTTTTTTTGGATTAAATTTTTCTCTTTTTTCACTAGATCTTTGGGGTCTGGGAATTTTTCTTTCTCTTTTTTTAATTTTTAAATTCTTTTTCTTTTTTTCTCTACTTTTTGTGTTTTTCTCTTTTCCTTGTTTGTTCTTTTCTGTTGCCTTTATCTAATTATATTCATTTCCTTCTACTCTTTAATAGAATCATTCATCTCACTTTTCACTCCTTTTCAACTTCAATTTCTTAGTTTTCAAAACCTCCTTTATCTTTTCTACTATAACCATTAAGCTTTATAAATAGTTAATTAACTGAGCTATTACCATTGATATCTGTTCTATTGTTAGTGGAAGTATAGTTGTTGCATTTAGTAGATACTTACCGTATGTCAATGTATGGTTTGTCTTAGTGTTTATAATATAATTATGCATCTCCTTTCTATGATTAAGGGTAAATATTATTGGTTGTTATGATATGTCAATACCCAGTTCTTCTTTGACGTTATTATTGTTACTGATTTACTTGGTATTGCCAGGATGGCATAACTGTTCTATTAATAGGTTTTCTCTGAATGCCAATACCTGGATTACCTTTGTGTCATTAACAATACTGTGATCCACTCGTAGGGATCTGGGTGCTAGGCCAATTATACTGCATGCCCCTCAATTTAATGATCAGATCTTGGAATAGAGGCAGAGACCTTTGTTAGCTATGCCCAGAATGGACTACAGAAAAGCAGACACTAACTGAAGAGATCTCCAAGCAAGTGACAAAATCTTCCCTCTGTAAGTGCCTGAAAACCTCAGCACAAAACAAAAATGTAAATGTAAGAAGACAAGACAACAGACCATCTTCAAAACTCCTAACTCCCCAAAGCTGACCAATGAGACATGAGGAGGAGGAAATCAAGCCACTCAGCCGTATTGTTTGAGAGGAGATTAAAAAGAAAAACAGATCAGGGAGGTGCTTGGCAGGCTCAAAAAGATATAATTAAACAGATAATGGAGATAATAAACTGATCAGCACATTTACAGAAAATGCTAATAAAAAAAGATGAGATAAACAAAATGACACAAAATATGAATGACAGTTTAGCAAAGAATTAGAGTTCAGGGAAGGTTCCTGGCAGAAATCTAAGAATGTTGAAAGTACAGCAGAAAGTGAGCAAGGAGGACAGATGTCAAACTAGGAGACAGAGCTGCTGTCAGAGACTAGATTTCAGAGATCCCTTAAAAGCAAGAGAACATGAAAAATGAATCGAGTTGCTAGAGAATGCAATGAAAACGAATCTAAGATTAATTGGAATTAGCAAAAATCAGAAGACAACACAAATAGCATTAAAAAAACCTTTAAAGAAATAATAGAAGATAACTTTCCAAATACAGGGAAAGAATTAAACACACAGAGAAGTGAGGAACGCTAGAAATAGTCATGACCAAAGTCATATAAAATAGTCATGACCAAAAAAGAACCTCTCCATAACATATTATAGTAAAAAATCCCAAAAACCTAAACAGGGACAGAATCTAAAAAGCTGTTACAGAAAAGGAATGAATCACTTATAAAGGTAAACCCATTAGAATTACAGAAGACTTCTCTACACAAACCTTAAAGACCAGGAGAGCATGGAATGAAGTGTTTCAAGTCCTAAAAGGAAAAAACTTCCAACCCAGACTAATATATCCTGCAAAACTGTCTTTCAAAATTGATGGAGAGATAAGGTATTTCCATGACAAGGAGCATTTTAAGAAATTCATGAGCACAAAACCAGCCCTCTAAAGAATTCTCAAGGATATCCTGGAGAGAGACCATGAAGCCAACAATGCAAAAATATCTATAGAATGAATACGCCACCAGGAATAGCAGCTAATCAAAAGGAGGAAAAATGAAATCAGCAGCAGGAAAATAATGTAATGACAGAAATTTTCTTTCAGTAATAACTCTCAGCATGAATGGTCTCAATCCCCAATCAAAGAACAAAGACTGGCAGAATGAATGAATCAAGAAACAAAACCCAACAATATGTTGTATACAAGAAACACATTTTATTTTTTAAAAAACCCTCACAGATTAAATATCAGAAGATCAGAAGCAATATTTCATGCAATAGGAACAACTCAAAAAGCAATACTAGCTATCTGATTTTCAAAGTGGACTTCAAGCTAAAATTGGTCAGAAGAAATAAAGAAGGTCACAAGGTTAAGGGAACAATTTCACAGGAAAGATACCAATTATAAATACATATGCACCAAACACTGACACGCCTAACCTTATAAAATGAAGTCCTCTGGACATAAAAGATCAGATAAACATCAACACAATTATAGCAGGGGATCTCAATAGCTCACTGTCACATGTAAACAGATCAACTAAACAAAAATTCAACAACAAAATATCAGGGTTGAGCAAAACCTTCAAACAAATGAATTTAATAAATATCTACAGAGCATTTGACTCAACAATAAAATACACATCCTTTTTGGTCACATGTGGTACTTTCTGCAAAATAGACCACATTACCCATAAAGCATGCTTAAATAAATGCAAAAGAATAAAAATTATCCTATGCTGCTATCAAATCATATAGCAATGAAGCTAGAAAGCAATGGCAAAAGAAACAGAAGGAATTTAAACAATACCCTCTTGAATAATCAACATGTCACAGAAGAAGTCAAGGAAGAAATTAGACACTTCCTAGAACCAAATGACAATGCCAGTACAACATGCCAGAAGCTATGGAGCACAATGACAGTGGTCCTAAGAGGGAAATTTATGGCTATCAATATCCACATCAGAAAAATAGGGCAAGCCCAAATAAATAACCTAATCTTGAAAAAAGCAACACAGCTAGTACAAGGAACATAATTATAAAGATTAGAGCAGAGGTTAATGAAATTGAGACTAAAAATACAAAGAATCAATGAATTGAAGACACGGTTCTTTGAAAGAATAAACAAAACAATCTTAACACTTGCTGTCTTTGTTACTTTTCTCTTGTTGCTGGGACAAAATACCTGACACCCAAAATGAGAGAAGGAAAGGTTTATTTAGCTCGTAGTTTGTGGAGGTTTCAGTCGGTAATCAGTTGGCTCCAAGGCAGGGTAGCAGGACACAGGGGCAGCAGTTCAAGGCAGCAGCCAGCAAAAGCAGTCAAAGCAATAGGGGAGAGCTCTTCTTCTCCCTTACATTGTGTGCCACCCCTGCCCCAGGGCAGATGTAGCACTCACAAAATCTCTGTGCCCTCCTCTTGCACAGGATGAGGATATTTACAAAATAAGGATCCTGGCTCCCTGTTCAATCTCTAAACTTTTCAAGTTGACACAACGACACAACACCTGCCCCCCAAATAGGGAAAGAAAAGGACCAAATTAATGTAATTAGAAATGAAAAAGGCAAAATCACAATGGAAATTTCTTAAATCCAGAAGATAATTAGTAACTAAGTTGAGAACTTATACTCTAATAAATTGGAGAAGTCAGAAAAAATGGAGATTCTTAGATATACATGAATTACTAAAAATGAACCAAGAAGATATAAAAACTCCGAATAATCCAATATCAGACAGTGAAATTTAAACAGTAATAAAAGGAAGTCTACCACCTAAGAAAAGGCCAGGTCCCAGTGGATTCACTGCTGAATTCTATAAATGTTATGGAGGATAAGTACTTCTCAACTCTTTAATGAGATGAAAAGGGAACAAATTCTCTCTTCCTGGAAGTCATTGCTGGAGGCTAACATTTTTTTGATTCCAAGAACAAAAAACAAAAAATAAACAAATAACAAAACAAGAACTATAGACCCCTCTCTTTAATGAGCATTGTCAAAATGACCATATTTCCAAAACTGATATGCAGATATAATGCAATCCCAATCAAAATACCAATGGCATTCCTCACAGAACTAGAGAAAACAATCCTAAAATTCATATTAAACCAGAAGAGACCTAGAATAGCACAAGCAACCCTGGGAACAAGAGCAAAGCAGGAGGCATTACAGTCCTGGACCTCAAGTTATACTACAAGGCTACAGTGATTAAGTAAAAAAACCAAAACACCATGGTTGGCAAAAACAAAAACAAAAACACTGACATATGGCTCAGTGGAAGAGGACAGAGGATGAAGAAACAATCCAGGCACTTTCAGCTATTTGATCTTTGACAAAGGGACCGAAAACATATGCTGGAGGAAAGATAGCTTCTTTTAAAAATGGGAACACTGGCTTTCCACATGCTGAGGATAGAATCTAGACCCATATATGTGACCATGTACTAATCTAAAATCAAAGATCTAAATGTTTAAAAAGGAATTTAGTCTTCTGGGAAATAAAATAGGTAAAACTCTTAATGACAGGCATAGGCAAGAACTTTCTGGACAGAATACCAGTTGCATAAGCAATGATACCAAGAATTAACAAATGGAATCATATCAAACTTAAAAAGTTTTTGCATAGCACAGGAAACAACCAACAGAATGAAAAAACCAATCTAAATAATGGGAAAAAAATCTTGCCACTTATTTCTCAGGCAGAAGGTAGTATTTAGAATATATAAAAAACTCAAAAAATTTGACCTTCCTTAATAAAAGGCCCAATCAGAAAATAGACGACTGAAGTACAGACATTTCTCCGAAGTACAAAGGGCCAATGAACATTTGAAAATAGGTTCAGTATCTCTAGCTTTTAGAGAAACACAAATTAAAACAATACCGAGATTCTGTCTTACTCCAGAAAGGATGGCAATCATCAAGAAATCAAGTAATAACAAATACTGGTAACAAATAAAAAATAGCTTGTGCTATTCTAGGTCCCTTCTGGTTTAATATGAATTTTAGGAATTTTATATTTGTAACAAATAACAAATACTATGGAAATCAGCATGGAGAGTCCTCAAGAAACTAAAATTAGGAATTCCATTCAACCCAGCTATTCCTGTTCTAGGTAGCTTCCCAAGAGTTAAAGACATCATATTCCAGTGACACATGCTTTCCCATATTTATAGCAGCATAACTCATAATGGCCAAATCTTGTAAAGTAGCCTATCTGTCCCTCAATGGATGAATGGATAAAGAAAATGTAACATTTAAATACGACAGAGTGCTATTCTGCCATGAAGGATAAACTTGAGTTATTTATAGAAAAACGAATGCACCTTAAGAGCATAACATTAAATGAAATAAATCAGACACACACACTTAAATATCTCATAGTTTCTTATATGAGAAGTCCAAAATATAAAGAGCAAAATAAAATAGAAATAATAGGAAGACAGTTTTTTTTTTTGAGATAGGGTCTCATTTTGTCTCCTTTACAAGGCTGATTTGTAAGGGAGGGTGGGACTCGAACTCAGGACCTTCAATGTGTAAAGCAGGCATGATAAACACATCACCATGGAACTGCATGCTGGAAACAGATCTCCTGCAAGTGGGAAGAGAGCAGTGGAGGGAGAGGCGAAGGAGGAGAAGGGGATACAAAAAGAATTTGGATGGTCATGTACATGTACCAACTCCCCACGAGGAAGGTGATCACTATGTACTACAAACTAGTAGTAAAAAAAGATTTTTTACTACCAGTAAAACACAAAAATTGAAGAATAAAAGGAAAAATAGATGATGAATACAACGAGAGAGACAAGTGCCACAGAAGGAGGCATCCAGTGAGAGAGGCGTCTTGCAGAGGGGTTCTGAAAGCTATACTAAGAAGAATTGCGGCCGGGGTTTAGCTTAGTGGCATAAGTGCCTGCTTGGCAAACACAAGGTCTGGAATTCAATCTGCACCACCAAAAAAAAAAAAAATAGACTTGCCTGGTTGGGGGAATGATTGCTCACAGACTGTGGCACCTGAGGTCCTCTTACTGGGCAAACACAAATTGGCAGTTGTGGAGGTTGATGGTCCCAAGGAGATTTGGACTCATAACAACAAATAAAATAGGATGATGGGTATTGTAGTTAGGGTTTGCAAGGGAAACAATTTAATATAGGGCATGTAATTTATAGGATTCTTTTGTGGTAGTCATCCAAAGAGTTAAATGTAAAAGAGTTCAGGAAATCTGTCCACACATTCAGGACACAAAGAATCCAGGTGAGGTCCTGGATCCCATGACAATGGCCTGCTTGAGTCCAGCTGAAGACCTAGAGCCCATGACAAAGCCCCAACAAGTCCAGCTGGAGGCCTAGAGCCCATGACAATGTCTCGTGCAAGTCTGTATCAAGGATCTGTGCTGGGATGGCCCAAAGGTCAGTGGTGGAAGCTAGAAAGTCTGTGCCAGTGAGATGAAGGATCTGTATCAGCGGCTGAGGGAGCTGCACTGGAGCCAGGAAGTGATGGGCAAGGAAAATACCCCAATAGTACCACAGCCATCCTCAGCAGCAATGAGGTCTGGCTCTTCCAACAATGAGAACAACTGAGTTCATATCAGGAAAGCCGCATGATAAGCTTCTCCAGAAGAACCAGCAGTACCACCTCTTCCTCTCCAGCTCTCCTTTTGTGCTGTTGGCAGCAGTCCTCAGGTGGACCCTCCATGGCCAGCACCATGCTGATTCAGTTCAGCTGGGTGTTACAAACTGACCACCAGTTTGTCAGTCCACCACAATCCACCCCAGGAAACTTGATAACCAGACACATTTCCTAAACCATAGTCTCCACTGGTAGATTTGTGAAAAAGCTAACATGTCTTGGTGTATTCAAATTTACATTACTATAACAGTTGCATATATACAGTTCTTATTGCATTCATTTATGCACCAAAAGCAAAATATTCAAAGGGTGATCAAAATTAAAGATTAAAGCCATATTACTTTTAAAGAAATTTTATTTAAAGAGAGGGGAAAAATAAAGCCAAACAGAAAAAAAGGGTAGAAACAATACTGAATTTAAAAAAAATGAACAGTAAGAAATCACTAGTTGATACATTACATATTGTCTTCCTGGATGTAGTTGTTCGAGTTACAAAATCAAAGCATACAAAGTGGACATTCAAACAGTGAGGCTGCAAACAGCTCCATTCTCTGATCCAGCATAAACATAGCAACATAATTATCAGTCCTACACCCTTAAATATACATGTAGTTATATCCTTTAAAGCACTTGCTTTTTCTTCTTTTGCTTTTTAAGTCCATTATCTTTTTAGTTATATCATTTTTCAGGTTGCTCAGTACCTTGCTGATCTGTTTTGTTGTTGTTATTTATTTTTTAAATTTTTTCTTATTTATTATTTTTTATTTATTTAATTTTGAAGGTAGTAAAATACAGCAGAACAAGACAGGACATAGCCAACTGAGGCAGTGCAGTGAAACTGGCCCAGAACCTCACAGCAGGCCACTGGGACAACAGCAATAGGCACAATAGTACATCTGGTTTTCTTCACAATAGTTGTTCCTTCAATCAGGCAGAGCAATATCGAAGGAAATACTGAAATTACAAGAACAGAATATTGAATAGAGCAATACGATTGATCTGAACAGAGCAAAACAGAGATAAAAATATTTGCCCTCAAAGAGATAGCAGAAGAAAATCCCCCTTATTTGCTATATCGCATATAGTCAAACTGGCAAGACATGCTCAGATCTCCGGCTCTCACTTGCTGGGGGTGGGGGGAGATGGATGTTTGACTCTTAGCCTGCACCCGGTAGGCTCACAGCTGCCCACCAGAGGGGTGAACTGGCTGCCTGTTTTCCCAGTGCCCCAAGGTCCAACATGGCGCATGGCGGGGTCTTAGGAAAGGCTGATATGGTTCTTGCCCTGGGGCGGCCGCGGCTTGCCAGGCCACAGCCACTTAGCAGAGTGGCTTGCTGGCGGCTGCCTGTTTTCCCAGTGCCCCAAGGTCCAACATAAAACCATATTACTTTGACTAATTAACTTGATTACAAACATATATCTAAAAACTACATTAAAATCATATTTAGGAGAATTATTACAATCACAAACCTTGTTTCCCATTAACTTTTAACAACAGAGCCCAGCAAGGCCAAAAAATAGGGCACTTTTGTAATTAAAATACAATCTTCCCGACGGGTAAAAGGCTTCAGCTCATTTTTCCATTGTCCTTTACCTTTACTACATTTTGTCCTCTTTTTCAACCTTTGAAGCATTTGGTCAGAATCTTCCCTCTGACCAAATGTTTCAAATTACCTTGCTGGCTCTTTGCTCTTAATTTTAAACATAGATCTGGCCAGAAGCTCTCAACAGTAACCATGCCACTGTCCCAACAGCAGACTACACTGAAGTTTTTTTGCCACCCAGGCAATACCAACTTCCTGACAAAGCACAATACACCACCTGGGGTCCAGCAGCCAATGCAGTCCTCAATAGAAGCCTCCTGAGCTTCATCTTAACTGGCAGCATTTCCATCAGTACTCTGGTTTTACAGGCTCTGACCAGAGTCTCCCATATAGTTTACAGCATAAAGGGGCTGCCTCTTTGGCAGATTCTCAAAACTTTTCCAAATTAATTCCCAAGGCTTTTAAACCACATGACCAGGCAAAGTCATGGCAATGACCCCACTTCAGGTACCAAATTCTGTGTTGGTTACTTTTCCTCTTATTGCTAGGACAAACTATCCAACAGCCAAAATTAGGGAAGGAAGGGTTTATTTAGTTCACAGTTTGTGGAGGTTTTAGTCCATAATCAGCTGGCTCCAAGAGAGAGTGGTATAGCAGAGGGGCAACAGTTCATGGGGGTGGCAGATAGCAAAAGGAGCAAGAGCAAAAGGGGAAGAGAGAAAGAGCAAGCCTCTTTCCCTCCCTTAAACTGTATGCAGGCTACTTGACCCAGGGAGCATATAGCATTCACATCCATAATCCCAGTATTGGACCATGAATCAATCACAAACTCTAGAAGCCCACCCCCATGACTACATGAGGCTTTGGGAGGACATCCAGGCACAAACCATAACAGTGGGCTTAAACTTACAATCCTCTTGCCTCATTCTCCCAGAGTCTGCCATCCCCAGCCAGGATAGCCTTATTTACATGTCATGAGTTGCAAAAAACTTCTCTAGTGTTTCTTTGGTCTTTGACCTATGGTGAGTTTTGGTGTCAGTTTGTGGGGGGACAAGGGGCAGGTTGTAGAAAATTTTAATTTTTATGTAATCAAATGTAGTAATACTTACATAGCTTCTGGATTTTGAGTCACAGTTATGGAAATTTTCACTGCTGCAAAGGTATTAAGGAATTCTTTCATTTTCTTCAAAATTTTTACAGTTTTAAATAATTTTCTGATGTCATTTTTAAATACATCTATCTCTGAGGAATTGGAATTTACCTTGGTATATGGTGTGAGATAAGAGTCCTATTTTCCCAACATCTAATGAAGGTTCAATTTCTACTTACAGACTAGCCCTACTTTGCTTCATAGGAGCTTTCTGTTCAGTTTGCCTGATCATGTGCCTCTATTTATTGAAACATTTTCTAGTCCTATTTTTATTGTGCTTCTTTTTCAGTCTTCATGCATATTTTTTGAATCAGTTTTTCTAGTGCCACTAAGATTTTATTTTATTTTTATTTATTTGCAGTACTGGGGATTGAACCTACAGCCTTTGCACTGAGCTACATCCCAAACCCTTTTTTATTTGTTATTTTATTTATTTATTTATTTGGTACTGGGGATTGAACTCACAACCTTGCACTTGCTAGGCATGCACTTAAGCCACTGAGCTAAATCCCCATCCCCCCTTTTTATTTTTGAGACAGGGTCTTTCTAAGTCACTAAGTTGATTGAACTGAGCTTGAACTTGTGATTCTCCTGCCTCAGCCTCCCAGAGTGCTGGCATTACAGCTATGCATCACCTATACCAAGCACCACTAAAATTAAAAAAAGTTTTTGAGACAAGTTCTCATTATGTAGTCCTGGCTGCCCTTGAGCTCACTATGTAGTCCCAGTTGGCCTCAAACTCCTAGTGATTCTCTCCTGCCTTAGTCTGAGTGCCAGAATTATAGGCACATGCCATTGCGCCTGATGTCCCCTAAAATTTTAGAATTCACTTTTTTCATTCCAAAACAAAACAGCCAACTAAACAATAGCAACAACAAAACTCACTATTATGATTGCTTTAAATGTATAAACTAGTGTAATTAAAGTTGACATCTTTGTGATGCTAAATTACTTATAAAAATATGGTATACTTTTTTATTTGCTTAAGGTTTTCTTTTTAATTTTTACCAGTTTGTGATGTGTCTGTGTCTATGGTTCTTTGAATTATTCTACTTGGTGTCTGTTAAGCTTCTCAGGATATGTAATTTAATAGTTTTTAGCAAATTTGGGGAGATTTTAGTTATTATTTCAATGATTTCTTACTCTTTATCCTTTTATCTTACCCTTCTAGGATACCCATGATAGGTATGTTGGTACGCTTCATGGAGTCCCGTAGGTCTCTATGGCTCTGTGAGTTTGCTTTGTTTTTTGATTCCGTCCCTCAGATTGGATTCTCTCCTGACCTCCTATCTTCAAATGTGCTAATCCTTTCTTCCAGTGGCTCACATTTGCTAATGATTCCCTTTAGTGAAACTTTCATTTCAGTCACTGTGCTTTCAACTCTAGAATTTCTATTTTGTTGTATTTTGTAATTTCTATTTCTTTGTTGATAGAATTCTCTACTTGGTGAAAGATTGTTTTCACATGGCACTTTAACATTTTAGACATAGTCTTCTTTAGTTCATTGACTATATTTGTAATAATTGAGTTAAAATTTTTGTCTACTAAATTAGATACTTATGTGCTCTCTGGAACTTTTCTGTTGGTTCTTTACGTTACTATATATGTAGCACACCTTTCTGTTTTTTGCATATCTTGGGAATTTCTGCTAAAAACTGGACATTTTGTTAGTAGATTGTAACAACTTGGCATCCCTTCACAACCAGTCCCTTTAGACTGGTTATTAGTTGGTTTTGTGCTATTGTTTTTCGTGTTGCTGCTTATTTGTTTCATGACTTTCCTAGATTAAATCTATACTACCTATATTCTCTACAGTAAACAGGCCTGAGTTCCCTGTTTGCATTTTTCTTTAAAAATAAGTTCTTATTTTTATTTTTAAGTCTGGTTTCTCGGGGTTCACTTCTAGGTCAGTATAATTTAGTGGTCAGCCAGTGAATGGTCTGAAGATTTCTCTAAACGCCTTGTCTGTATGTCTTCTACTAGTGGCCAGAAGAAGCTTCCTCTCCCTCCCAAGGGGATCCTGTCTTGAAGGCACATCTTCAAACTGCAGGTAGTTTATAAGATAGCCTGAGCTTTCACCTTCTCCTTGCATATGAAAGGACTCAAGGTCAGCCAGAGGTGAGTGAGTGAGTGTGATCATCTTTCTAATGTCTTCTAAGCATGTAGCTACCCAAAGCCTTCTAGATCCCCCCAAATATTGGAGCTGTTAAAAATTCCATGTGGTTTTCTATTTCTCAAGGATTTCCTTTTCAAGTTGTGTCGTTGTTGGCTGGCCTCTTGTTTGCTGCACCCAAAATCACAGACTTAGGCATCTGCGATGTTGGCTGATGGCTGCTGGTTTTGGTGATGCCTTGAGGCTAGTTTTTATTTCGCCCGGGCTGAGCTGTGGGTCAAATAAAATAGCCACAGCTCTTTGGGAATGGAGACTTTGCCTCAGGTAGCTGCTAATTTGGACAAGTTGTTTATTTTGCTGTGGGGATGGTATTTTTGATACAGCTCCAACAGAGGCCCTCCTCCATTAGCTTTGAGATGCCAGCTTTTCACTGCTGCTGGGCCACCAAGTTACAAGGTCACGGATAATGTTGCCTTAACTGAGGTTCATATTTTCCCTTGGAGAGATGATTTTCATTTCACTCTGTGGCTTTGGAACATTTCCAGATTTCTGAAATGGCTTATTTTAGTTGTTTTGCCAGTATTTTTGTTGTTAGCCCTCACTCCAGCATTCCAGAAGCCGGTCTCCCTTGGAAGCATTTTGAGAGGAAAAATAGCTCAGTAAGTAGGGAAATGAATCTTGGAGGAAGGATGAAGCATGCAAAGCAAAGGCGAAAACATATCTGGAAAAGGGTATCGTTGTCTACACAAGGAAACCCTCTTCCTGCAAAAATACAATATTGAGAAATAAAGCGATGGCCTGGAAACATGGCTGGGGAAGGGAATGAGGAGCGCTAGCAGGAGGGAAGACTGCAGCGTGATGGAAGTGTGTTAGGGAGCCTTTCCTGTTTATGGAGACATTCAGATGTTGTTAAGATTAAGAAATTGACTAGGGAAAAAATAAACATAAGTAACGATCATAAAAAGTAGGGTAGATCATGAGAAGAGAATAAATAAAATGCATTCATTTCCTTTTCTTCCTCTCTCTTTTTCCTTTCTTCTTTCCATTCTCTCTCTCTCTCTCTCTCTCTCTCTCTCTCTCTCTCTCTCTCTTTCTATAGTAGTGGGGAACTTGACCAAAAACCTCATGCATGCTAAGCAACTACTCTAAAAACTGTTACATTCC
Source organism: Hydrochoerus hydrochaeris (assembly GCA_004027455.1). NCBI lineage: Eukaryota > Metazoa > Chordata > Mammalia > Rodentia > Hydrochaeridae > Hydrochoerus > Hydrochoerus hydrochaeris. The sequence continues at coordinate 505,502 of PVLA01000356.1, forward strand.
CAGCCCAAAAGTATTATTTTCTAAAACAAACAAACAAATTGATGTACTCAACGCAAAGTAGAAAATTCAAACTTTTCGATTAAAGGAAGAAAATTTTGAGCTAGTCCAAAAAAGATAGAAAGCATTACAAAATACAGCAAGTAGAGAACACAATATGAGACAACAGAAATAAGAAGTCCTTAAGTAACATTAGTTAACATAAATGTAGATGAATTAAATTCACAAATCAAAAATTAGTCTTTGAACAAACAAAACCTAATTATATTTTTGTTGTTGTTGTTGTTTTTGTGTTTTTGAGACAGAGTCTCTTTATGCAGTTCAGGCTGGTTTCGTGCTCACTTTGTAGCTCAGGCTGGTCCTGAACTCACAATGATTCTCCTGCCTCCGCCTCCAGAGTGCTGGCATTACAGGCATGTGCCATCATGCCCAGCAGCCATATATTGTTAACAAGACATTGCTTAAGCAAAACTAAAAAAAAAAAATGTTAAAAAAGTCCAGACACTTTAAAAAAAAATCTTCAGAGTATCAATTTTTAAAATCAGAACAAAAAGTAATTTAGGGTAAAAAAATAACATAAGGGACCAAAAGAGATGGTATATACTGGTAACAAACAACAAATCAAAAGTACTCATAAAACACATATGTACCCAGCAGTGCAGCAATGTGGCCTCAAAGTGTATAAAACACCAACCAAGAAAAATGGGAGGCACTGGTGTGTCTTGAAAGGTCCCTTCACTACTGAACATGGCTGCAGTGGGGACCAACACGTGAACGCTTGGCTGACACACACCTGTATCCACACTGTAGGAGACAGGCAGCATTGTAAGACTGTGGCTCAAAACATTTTTTTAAAACCTCTGGGGATATAGCTACAATACTTGCCTTGCATGTGTGAGACCCTGGGTTCAAACCCTTGAACTGAGGGAAAGAAAAAAAGAAATACAAGAGCAAAAATGTAAGTGCGTAACTCAAGAAGAGGAAGAGGAAAAAGAAGCAAAAAGCAAAACAAAAAAACAAAAAACCAACCCAAACAATATTGCAAACTCACAGAAATGCGAACAGAGGAATAAAGATGTCATATGTAAAAAGCCTACCGTGGTGGTGCACGCCTGTAATTCCGGATATTCCAGAGGCTGACATGGGAAGATGGCAAATCTGAGACCAGCCTGGGCAACTTAGCGAGACTTTGCCTCAAAAATAAATTAAGGGAGCTGGGTATGGTGGTACATGCCCATAATCTCAGCATTAGGGAGGCTGAGGCAGGAGGATTGTCATGAGTTTCAGGCCAGCCTGGACCACAAAGCGAGACCCCATCTCAAAATAATAAAATAAAATAAAATAAAATAAAATAAAATGGAAGTGCAAAGCACTAGGTTCAATCCCAAAACAAGCAAATACTGTAAAACAAACAAACAAATGGACAGACAGACTGACAGAAATGGAGAGGCAGAGAGAGAGAGAGAGAGAGAGAGAGAACAAAACCAGTGGTATCAAGACAAAAGAACTCTTTAACTTAAAATTTTAAACAAATATCATACTTACAACTTGAGATGTATTCTTTTTAAGGTTGGGAACAAATAAAAAGTGGTCACATTACCAGTAACAGATGGAGAGCACCATCTCCAATAGCAAGTTCAAGAGACAACAGGGTACATGGGAGACTGTGAATCATATAAGCTGAGAAATGTGAAGTATATTTAAGCTGTTCTGCAACCATCCAAAACTGCTCCATCTTGCAAGAAAGAAGTTCTGCACCATGAACACCACGGTGGGCAATAGTACAGGTAAAACAGCTTTCAGTGTAGCTGGTAGGACAGTGAGAGCGTGGCTCATACTGGGCCCAGGTGCATGTCTGACACTTCAAGATGGCGGGGCACAGACTTTCCCGGGAACACAGGTGCTCTGTGGGTTTGGTAGCTCGTCACAGTCCCTGGCTCATTAATTTCTTCTCTGATCTTTGTCATTTCCTACCTTGTACAAGCTCTGGGTTTGGGTTGTTCTTGTTTTTCCAAGATCTTGAATTGCATCCTTGGGTTACTTATCTGGGTTCATTCTATTTTTCCGATGTGAGCATTGACTGCTATCAACCTTCCTCACAGGACTGTTTCCATCGTCTCCCCTAAAGTTCTGGTATGTTGTGCTGTATTATCGTTTACTTCTAGGGATTGTTTTATCTCTTCCTTAACTTCCTCTGTGATCCATTCAAGAGTGTGTTGCTTAATTTCCATATGTTTGCATAGTTTCTGTGATTTCTTTTACCACTGATTTCCAGGTTCATTGCTCTGTGATCTGATAGCGTGTCAGGTAAATTTTGATTCTTTTGCATTTACATAGGTATTAGCTAGTGTTAGCTTTATTAGCTAGTATGCAGTTTATTTTGGAGAAATTGAATTGAATAAAATGTGTATTCTGTTACAGGGTGGAACACTGTATCTAGCTACTAAGTCCATTTCTTCAAAGATTTGATTGAACTCTGGTATTCCTTTGCTGATTTTTCTGTTTAGTTGATATGTCTATTTGTGACAGTGGGCTATTGTTACCCCCACTATAATTGTATTGATGTTTATCTGTTCTTTTTATGTCTGTTGGAGTTTGCTTTATGAAGCTGGATGTCCTATAGTTTGGTGGATATATATTAATTGTTATCGCTTCCTGTTGAATAGTTCCATGAATCAATAGATAGTGTCCTTCTTTGCTTTTCTTGATCAGCTTTGGCTTGAGATCCACTTTGTCAGAAATAGGATATCTACTCCTGTTTGTTTTGGGGTTCCTGCTGCGTGGAAGATCGTTTCCCATCCACTGCTTTTTAGTCTGTGAATTTCTTTTTGTGCTGAATGTGTTTCTTGTATACAGCACACCATCAGACTTTGTTTCTTGATCCATTCTGCTAATCTTTGTCTTTGATTGGTGAGTTGAATCCATTTTCATAATAGTTATATTGATAGGCATTGACTTATTCCTGCCAGTGCATTAATTTCCTGTTGGGATTTTGGCTTAGATCCCTCCTACTTAATAAGAATTGAAAATTTTCTGGAGAGTTGGTTTGGTGGTCATGGATTTCTTTTGCTTTTCTTTATCATAGAGGTATCTTACTTCTCCACCAATTTTGAAAGATAATTTTGCAGGATACAACAGTCTGGGTTTGAAGCTTTTTCTTTAAAAGCTTGAAATACTTCATTCCACGCTTTCATTGCCTCTAGGTTTTGTGTTAAGAAATCTGTTGTAATTCTGGTGGGTTTTCCTTTATAGATGATTCACTGTTTTTCTCTAACAGCCTTTAAGATTATTCTTTTCTTGTGCTGTATTTCCACTATTTTAATTTTATGTGGTGGGGAGTATTTTGTTTTTTTCTGATCATGGCTATTCCGGGTTCTATATGCTTCCCTTATCTGTATGTTAAATTGTTTTTTCCATGTCTGGAAAGTTTTCTATTACTTGTGTTTATGGGATTTTTAAAAAATTCCCCTTGTGCTGTCTTCCAATTTTTCATAAATTTGTTACTCCTGTGTTAGTGCTCTGAGTCACCCAGGAGATGTTATGTCCATGTTTCATGTTCTCCTGTTGTTTTTAGGGTATCTCTCATCACCTGATTATTGACTTCAGCCCCATCTTCTGGTCCAACACTTTCTCATTGTATTAGTTGCTTCTGCTACCAGTACTTTCAAACATGTTTTAATATCCCGGATTTCTGTTTGAGCAGTTCTTTGGATTCCCATTCTTTTCTATTCTGGGCATTTGTTTTACATCTCCTCCTCCTCCTCCTCCTCCCTCCTCCTGCTCCTCCTCCTCCTCCTCCTTCTTCTTCTTCTTCTTCCTTCTTTCTTCCTCCTCCTCCTCTTCTTCCTCCTCCTCCTCCTTGGGCAGCTGAGACAGGGACTTGCTATGTAGTACAGGCTGGCCTTGAACTCACTGTGATCATCCTGCCTCAGGTGCCCAAGTGCTGGGATTACAGGCATGCGCCACCACCCCGGCTTTACTCCTTTCTTTAGCTAAGCTACCTGTTCATTAGTATCTTCTCTACACTACTGATCATTTGTTTTATCAGGGTCATTATCTGATTAGTTATATCTTCTTTAAATTCACTGAATGTCTTATTAAACCGTTTTACTTTCACTGGTCCCCTTCCCAAATATATAGTTTACTATTTCCTTCCCTCAATGCCCTTGAACCAGTTTTGGGGGAATTAGGAGGGATTTTTTTGGAGACACTTTGTTGCCTTGTTTTTCCATGTTTCTGGTGTGTGTGTGGCACGCTGGTGGTCTGGAAATTCTTTGGCCCAGTGCCCCATTCTTTGGGAGCAAGCCACAGTACTGTTTACCACCCCTTCACCCCAGGCAATCCAGCTACTGGCGGAGAAAGAAAACCAACTGCCAATCACTGCTAATTACCTTGGCTATTGCAGTAAATTCAGTGACAACAACAGTGTCAAATTTCTAGGAATCACTCAAGAATAGCCCTTAACCAAAACAAAGAGAACTGTCACTTAAGTTAAGAGAGGCCACCCTTATGCTGCCTGGTACTTTCTGCTGTATGTAGGCTCTGGTGCCAGGCGGTGCCAGAGTAAGAAGACTAAGTGCCTTCTGACTTGGGACTCTGTTGATTGCCCCCACTGCACTTAGCCTCCTGCAGCAGAATTCAGGCCCTGTGATCGTCCTAGTCTGGGGCTGAGCTTCCCAGGGTTTCCCAAGAGATCTCTATTTGGCTGTCACCCTCTCCAAGCCCGTATCTGAAGGCTGTCTCTCCTCTGGTCTCGGTGGTAGGGTATCACTTCAGTCCTAGAGTGAAATTTTTCTGCTGGGTGTTCATCTCTTCTTTGATCAGGTTTGTCTGTTGGTTGTCACCTCTGTTGTTCTGTGCTGTGGAGAACCCAGGGGCTTGGAGCAGAGTACACGGTTCTGGAGTCCTCCTGGCTCATCATGTGACCCGGGTGAGTGCTGGTTTGTCTTTCTATTCTTTGGTGTGTGTGTGTGTGTGTGTGTTTGTGTGTATGGGTTTTTTTTTTTTTTTTGCCTTTTTGAGACAGGGTTTCACCATGCAGTTCAGGCTGGCATGAACTCACCAGGCTGGCCAAGAAATCCTAGCAATCCTCCTGTCTCAGCCTCCCAAGTGCTAGAATTACAGGTGTGATGTGCTGTTTATACCCTTTGGTGTTAGACCTGCCTCTTTGCTGTCTTTGCCATTCACATGTCATCTACCCCATCACTTGTTTCCCCGGGTGATAGTCTTGGTGACAGTGGAGGCCCCAAATAAACCCACTCATGCACCTGATACCTCTTCTTTCCAAAAACGCCCTTGGGTTCCTCTGGTTACAATGAAATAAAAATCATTGGCACAAATCGACAAAGAGAAGTTTTTGCTGCTTTTTGAAGCTTTTTGTTGCTTTTTAAAACCCAAGATAATGCTCAACAAAAGGCAGATATCACCCGTGTTACTTACGTCTGTCTGCAGAAGGCAGGATTTGAACCTCCTCAGCCCCAAGCTGCTCACACTCACTACTCCCAGGGACAGACATGGGGAGGCTTATTTGCTGCTGACAGCAGCACATTGCAGTGGGACGGCAGCAGGAAAGGCACTTAGCTCCTCTTTCAATTTTCCTTAAAAATAATGGGTCCCTGGTGGCACCATTCGCAGCTCTCTTATCTCATTTAAGATGGGTTCAGTAGTAACATCTGATCGTAGCACCCTTGCCGAAGCCTCCAAGAAACGAGACATCAGGCAAAAAGCGAGTGTCAGATTCTCTCCTTCCTGGAAGGTCTCTTCTCTGGGTAAAGGGCACACAGATTTGATGTAACTTGCCAAGAACGCTAGAGAAAGGCTCTACTTATTGACACCATCTGCTGCCCTCAAGGGAGGAAGACATTAAAACATGGTGACAGCAGAGGGTCTCAGGGTTTTGTCTCACATTCTCCTCTGACAAATCTCATCTTTCCTATTGGCACTGGGGGGTCGAGTGAATGCCTGGTGAGATCTGACTTCCCTGGAAACATTTGAGAGGCCCCCTCTGCAGCACCAAGAAACTGGTGATATTTGGGGGGGCCGAGTTGGAAGCTGAGGAGCAGGGCATCCTGTATGTGTGAAATTGGTTTATTGTTGTCACCCTGACCACGTGTGGCCCCCATCAGCTCTAGGAGATTCAAATGGTCCATGGACTCATTTATCCTATTTCAGACCAACTCTCACTCACTCTGATGAGGGACTCAGCATTAGAAGTGCCTACGTCCTCAGGGACATCGGCACTGGTAGGGCTGGCAGGACCTGTGGTTTTCATGCGCCAGTCCCACCAAAAGCCATTGCCATTGTTCCTCTGTTCCAGCCCCTTCTCCTGGACCCACCTGTGTCTCGCAAGGCCAGCTCAGCACTCACCTCAGGTTTTTCCGTAGTTCCAAGCTCCTGCCGCCGGAGTCCTTCAAGGGAGCTGGCCCTCCTGAAGCTCGGCGAAGCGCAGGACACCAGATACCAGAGACCGGCTATAGCTTTTCCCAGTGTGTTTGGCGCCCCCTGGTGGAAAGCTTCCCAGCCCTGGTCAAATCCCCTTCTCCCTTCCTGTCCTGATGGTCTCAGGTGGGTTGTTCAGGTCCAGTTTACAGCCCTCTCACCCTGTGTGGAGGTAGAAAATGGCTTTCCAGGCCCTCAGAGATGCTCTGCTCCGTGTATTAGGCAGGGGGGCTGCATGTGGTGGTTGACATGAGCAAAGCCAAGGGACGTTGGAGGGCTCTGTCCACTGAAGGCGCCTGCCTACCCCTGCTCTTCCTCTACACCTCCCACACAGGTCCAAGTTCCACCCCTTATTGTCCTCTGGCTCATCCCACCGCTCCCGGCTTTGAGGGTCAACCTATGGACCATGTGTGGACTCAGTAGGGCCACTTTACACACAGACGAGGGACTTCATGGCTGTCTTGGGGGACAGAGAGAAACATTGATCCGAGTCCCCAACATCTCTCAGAAATACCATGCTGTTCTCCTGGGTAAGAGGGGCCAAGATGGAGCGACCTGGCCTCAGAGGAAGTAATCACGTCAAGGTCAACTGGCACCAGGCACAAGGTCATGGAGACTAAGGCCTCATTTTTCAGACATAAAGCTGAACTCAGCAGGGTGAGTGACTTGCCCACAATGTCACATTTAGTTACTTAATCCTTACTTCTCATAGCAGAAGACAGCTTACAAATCGTGTTCCTATAAAAGTTTATAGTCTCCAGGGATTGGAGAGAACTTCAGTCTGTGTAAGCTCATGTTTCCAGGACATGTTACAGCCAGGCTTACAAAAATGATAAAAAAAAAAATTATAAACGCAGCTGCAGAAAAGCCTGTGGATATTAGGAAAGTCGCACCACCAAAGGGTGACGCCTCTGGTCTCAGTGACCCTCAATAACTGCAGATCGAGCTAATAGGAAGACAGGAGAATTCACCTGCTGTGTTGTCTATAATTCTTACTATCTCTGCCTTGGTTTTAGGTTTGGAGCTGATGGTTTCATGGGCCCTTGGGTCCTGGAATGTTTTTTAAATTTCCCCCTTTTTAGTAGGGTACAAAATTGTAATATTAGCTGGGTATGGTGGCCCCTGCCTATAATCCTGGCACGCTGGGAGTCGGAGGTAGGAAGACTCCAAGTTTAAGCCCAGCCAGGGTGACTGAATGACTTAGAGACACCCTGTTTAAAAATAAACAATAAAAAGAGACAGGGATGTAGGTCAGAGTGAAGACCCTGGGTTCAGTCCCTATGATCACAAAATAAACAAAAACAAAATTGAAGACCCATCCATAATCCTTGGTATCTTCTTCTTCTTCCTTAATCTCCCCTCTCATTACCTAATCAATAACCAAGGGCTATCTTATTGGTTCTTCCTCTGAAGCTCATTTGTATACATTTCATTGTGATTGGTCCTCACCTGCCTTTAGGATGCAGCCCCTTCTTGCCTGGACAGTTACAACGATCTTTCCAAAACAGATGTCTCAGCACCCAGAGTCTCCCCCAACTCAGTCTCACTATTCACAGTGCAACTAGTAAAAACTGATTGAACCTTCACTGCTTCTCCACTGGCAGGCAAATTTTTCCTTTCTAAAGACAGCATAGTATTCGGAAAAGGAACAGGAATTCGCAGCAGTTAGATCTGGGTTCAGGTGATGTCTCTACCCTGGTGTTGTGATACTGGACAACTCGGATGGCTTAGTTTCTCTAGCCATAAACTGAACATTAAATCGCAAGCATGATAGCACTTGGGTATTAGGTACAGAGAGAGGAGAGGAAGAGCAACCCGTGTGAGTTTTCTTTCCCTCAGGTTGGCATATAGAATTATTGTGGATTGGTCAGACTCTCAGTCTGCTAAACAAGTGGATGGTAAGTGACTTAAATAAAAGAGACAAATGGTGTGATTTTGGGGGCTTCAGGAGGTTCAGAATGCTCTCTCTCAGGAGTAAAGACAAAGTGCTTGGTATTTATTTGATTTTCAGAGGAAGGGCATCCTGAGGCAAGAGCGGGAACTGAGCAGGACTTCGTGGGAAATCAGTTCAAAGGCTTCTCCAAGCAGTAAATTTTGACAATTTAGAGAACTATTTGATCTCTAAGGTTGGCGGCTTCGTTGCTCTGGAATAGGGAGTGTCAGCAGACCGTGTCTTTGGTTGCCTCAGCTCTGGTGTTATCTTGAGTTCAGAGCATGGTGCATATGCTCTTTGCAACACAGCCAGAGGTCCCTGTGATCAGCAACTTAACCCTGTATAGCCCTATCTCCAATCTCACCATTTTCCACAAATCCCCATGTTATGGTTTGTGTCTAGATGTTCCCCCAAAGCCAAATGCAGTCATAGATAGAGCTTTTTTAGACGTGGCTGGATCTAGAGTGTGTGATGCTGGAACTGATTCATGGTGCAACGCTAGGATTAAGGGCCCTAGGTCACTTCCCTTGTGAAATTAGGTCATAACTGACTTCATAAACTTGATGCTCTGACTGAATGAGTTAAGCTTTCTGAAGATTTTAGTATGATGCCCAGAATTCTTGTCAGTCTGAGAGACCAGATTTGTCCCTGAGCATCAACTGTACTGAGTTGAAAAGTTTTCCCAGAAAACTTCTGTGGGTATTTCCCAAAACAACTTTGAGGGAATCTTGACTGGTTCCACAAGATTGTGATTGGTCTTATGTGGGAAGGTTGCCAAACAAAACATAGTACATGAGGGGATTTGTAGATCAAACAGAGCTAAACAAGTTTGTTCATTCCAGGGCTTCTGAGTCTTTAATTGCTAAACAGGCATTGTAAACTTCTAGAGGTGACAATAATTTATATCATTTCCTAAAGTTGTTTGGCCTTAGAATTCTCTTTTGTTGCCCTCTCTGAATCTCTACCACACTAGGATTAAAAATTTACTTGGAAAATAATGTTCTAAGTAAGTAAAGTTAATCATAACAATCAATGGCTCAATATTTCCTTTCCTCTTAGCCAGAATCAAACGCCAGACTTGGTATTTCCAAGAGCCACAGGTCTAAGAGTTAAGAATCTTATTTACTTTGATTTTGTGCAACTTACCCAGACCTGCTAGGTAGAGTAGCTGGTAGAATAAAAGTCACAACTTGAAGTCTAAATATTTACAACCTCACCCTTTCTTCCTTCCTTCCTTCCTTCCTTCCTTCCTTCCTTCCTTCCTTCCTTCCTTCCTTTGTCTAAGGTTTATTTCTTTACCTCTGTGCTGATTTTTCTGAACATCCCTGTACACACACACACCACACCTGTCCCACACTTCCTGATTGAACTTTCTACCTGACATTTCTTTTGTCCTGTCTCATTCTGTTTCCATCCCTGTCTTTTGGCTCATTTCATCACAGTAGCAAAGTGTCATTCAAGGTTTCACATCTGCACAAATAGAGTGGGCAGCATTGGTGCCATATTCCAAGGAAGAGTTTCCACTGGGTGTTACTCTGACTGGACAGCTTGATTCACACACTTGACCCCAACCGAGTGTTTCTGAGGATGCAAGAGAAATAGGACTCTCCAGTCCTGCTGGTGGCATAACGCTGAGCAAATATGGCAGCAACTGTTTAGGAGTTTCTTAAAAAGTTAGGCATATAACTATCATATGACCCAGTCAGTCTACTTCTAGTTATTTACCTATGAGGAATGAAAGCATGTGTCTGTACAAATACTGAAACATGGAAATCCATAAAAGTTGTATTTGTAATAACCAAAACTGGAACCAATCCAGTGTACATTAAGAAGTGAATGAACGAAGAGATTATAGTGTGTACATACAGTACAATACTACTCAGAAAGAGTAGGATGAATTACTGATGTATGTAGCAACCTTATCTTGATTAATAATTAACACAATTTACCTGCGTAATGATGAATTTGGTCTTTGGCCCTCATTCCTAGGAGCTAACCTACAAATCTCAGGAATTTTCTGAGTTGTAAAGGTGCCTATGGTACTTGTGGTGGGTACTTGTCACACCACATTTGAGCTTATGCTAATGAAGTGATTTGGGAGGAGCCTTTAGCTAATTCATGCCGATGAACGATGTGGGGTGGGGTCTGGTCATTCCAGCAAGACCAACTGCGTGCCGAGGATTTCGGACTTGGGGCCATTTGCTGTCACTCTGACTTCTGGGAGAGAGGAGGCTGCAATGACTGGGTCACGGAGCAGGGAACCAGTGGGACATGCCTGCATCAGGAAGCACTCAGAACACACCAGGAAACCCAAAACCTGTGAAGTCTTCCGGGGGTGGGGGGGACACTATTGTCATACATCAGCGTGCTGAGACAGTGATGTACCCTACCTCCCCAGGGAGAACACACAGAAGTCCCTCATGTGGGACTCTCTCAGACATCACCCTATGCTGGCTCTGATTTGTATCCTTTGTAATAAAACTAATCACAGGGATAGTGCTTTCCTGAGTTTTGGGAGTAGTTCTAGTGAATTATCGAAACTGAGCAGGGACTGGGAACCCCTGAGCTTGGAGCTGGTAGCTGAGGTGAGGGCTGTCTTGTGCCCTTAACCTGGTACCTGACTCTGGGGAGTTGGTGTCACTGCAATTACACATAGCTCTAGCTTCAGAACTCACCAAACTGTACAATTTAAATATGCGAAGCCTATCACATGTCAACTATTACTCAATCAAGCTATTTTTTAAAGGTTCAGATTAAACACCTCTTTCCATGACCCTGTCCAGAATCTTCCACAGTTTCCCTGATGTCTGCAGAGTCAGGGTTTCCCATCACCCCGCCCCTACCCACATGGCCAGCCTTGCCCTTCACCGCTGTCTTATGCAAATCTTTGGTTCCAGCCAAACCCTGTTTCTTGCTATTCTATGCTTTCCTCACTTCTGTGGCTTTGCCCACACCTTCCCTGAGTTACCACCCTCTCCAACCTGTTCAAAGTTTACCTGCCTTGGAAGGCTTTAGACTTCAAGGCAATTTTCTTTTAAAAAAATTCCTTTGAGTTCTAGCCTTAGAAATGATCTTTCCCTTTCTTAAACTATAAGAGTGCCATTTTTCATGCTGTCTTGAGCTTCTTTACATATCTGTGTCCCTGAGAACATCTTCTGGCTAAACCATTCATTTGCACAGCGAGGTTCCTTCTAAGTTCAATGTCCTGTTTACTTATCATCAGGAAGAAGAACCGGCCTCTGACACAAAGGGCCTTTCTCCGGGGGACAAGGAGGGTTCTCTGGATGTGGCTGGGCACATGAACAGTGGCTGTGGCCCCTACTCATGGAGACTGCCACATCCTAACCCAAGCAGATGGCTGAAATCTCCATATGACTGTGGGAGGTGCAGCGTGCAAAGCATGCGTCCAAAGGACATGGCATGGCCCCAGCTCTGGTGTAAATATGGGTGATAATTCTAAGAATCTTTTCCCTGGTAACAAATATATTTGAGCTCAAGAATGAAAGCATTAGCTTCCCCAGCACACAGGAAAGCCTGAGTTCTTGGTGTGAGTACAGCTCCTGCCCAACATCGGGAAGGAGAGGAGGTTAGGGGTTCACTGCTGTTTAACTGCCTCAGTGTGACTTTCACAGGGTCAGGCTTCTGCCTCTATGACCCACGACAATGCTCACAACTCATCCCACACAACTGCCCTCTCACAAAGATACTTAAAAAAAAAAAAGCAGATGCATTCTTCCTCCATTATTTTAAAATGATTTAATGACAAAAAAGTCAGATCACCTTTCACTAGAAAAGTACCGAAAATTATGCCTTCGGCATAGAAGCATCTTCTCTCCCCAAGGTCCTTGCAACCTGGGATGGGATTCTGGCCTCAGCAAAGTAAATTTTTTCCAACCCCTCAGTTCCTTCCCAGCTCAGTGCACTATGACCTTCTCTCAGCCTCTTCAGTCTGAGGGCTCCTCCCTCATGGCCTTCACAAGCCAGTCCCTTTCTGACCCCGGCTCAGAATCGCTGGTATCACTCTCCTCCAGAGCCAGCAGCTTGGAATAGTTGATTTTCTGCTCTTGGGGCAACCTGGGGTGGAGGGACAGGAACGCAGCCAACCAGAGCAGCAGGATCACACAGCAGGTGCGGTAGAGCACAGCCAGGCTGAAGCGCTTCACCAGGAAGCCCCCCATAAAACTGCCCAGGCTGCAGCCGCCCACCTGGAAGTGGCCTCGGAACACAGTACTCAGAGGCCTCTCCGTGCCAGGGGTGGCCAGGCTCTCCACAGAGGCTTCCACAGCCCACCACAAAACCCCAGTGCTGACGGCACTCAGGATCTGAATAGGGAAGACTGACCACCAGCTCCAGAGGAAAGAGTAGTAGAGCAGCTGCCCGGCGAGGCACCCCAACCCCAGTGCCACTGCCCCCACCCTAGACAGCTTCCGAAGCAACGCAGTCTTAAACGGGTGGAGCAGAATTTCCCCCAGCAAGCTGAGAGCCACTGAGAAGCCTATGACCAGCTCACTGCTGCCATGGTCCTCCATGTGCCAGAAAAGAAAGTTCTGCACCGCACTGGTGACAATTCCTATCAAAACAACAGTGAGGGCCAGGAGGAGGAGGCGGGGGTCACCCCCTAGGAGAGACAGTGCTTTGATGGTTTTGTAGCCAGGCTCCTGCTGCTGGTAGGTGGGGACGGGAAAGACAGTGCTCACCACTAGGCACACTGTGCTGACCAGTGAGTAGCCATAGAAGCACACCACACCCCGAGTGCCACTTGTCATCAGCAAGCAGTCCAACCGCCCAATCAAGGCTGCGATGCCACAGACACCTGCCGCCATGCCCACTAATCTCCAGAGCCCCAGGCTTTGGTACCGGTCAGTGGCATCCACAATATCCAGGTATTCATAAAGGCTATCGCTGGCCACCTGCTCCAGAGGGGCTGTCAGCAGTTCCCAGAACACTACGATGCCAAAGGCGAGGAGGAAAGTCCACTGCAGCCCTTCTGAGGAGAGCTCAAGTGACCCGGCTTCCCCCTTGACCTCTGACACACTGGCTGGACTGCCCAGCCTAGGGTCCTGGGAAAGGAGGAGGGCAGTATCAACCGCCTCAGCAGCACCTTCCCCGAAATGGTCTTTCACTCCTGAAGTGAGGGGTCGGAGAACGTGGGATGTGGTCCTAGCTCTTTCCAGGGAGCTCTCCAAAGTTTCTTGATCACTTTCTCCAGGTCCAACTGTGAAGTCCGAGGCCCCCGAATCTCCCGACCTCCTCTTCCTGGTTGGGAGGCTGGGCAGCCCTGCAGGGTGAGCTGAGGCAGAATCTGGGGCAGCGGTGACGGTCACAGTGAGTGTGACACCTGGTGGTAGGATCGTGGTGGTCACGCTGCTGTTTCCATTGCAAGAGCGGTGCAGCGCCTCTCGGTGCAGCGGTGGGACCAGGACCGTCAGCAGGCTGGCTCCCGCCGAGCCCAGCAGCGAGCCTGCCAGAAACACTCTCCTTTTCTGGAAGCTTTTGGCCAGGAAGGCACAGAAGGGACCCCAGCAGGCTGCGACCAGAAACTTGCTTCCCATTAGGATGCCCACCCAGGGTGCGGCCAGGCCCAGCTGCCTCAGGTAGAGGGTCAGGAACGGGGTCACGCAGGCATCCCGGACCCCGCACACCAGATGGAAGAGCCTGGCCACCCCAAGCGCCCTACTGATGTCCCACTGGGGGTTGGCGCTCATGGCTGCCCAGCACCTTCAGACTCGGGCCAGCGGGGGGCAGAGCTGGGCGCAGGGCGAGCGCGACGGAGATCGCGCCCCCATGTCCCCGGAGAGGCTCGAGGAACCCTGGCTCACAGATAGCTGGACTCCGTCCCCGGCCTCGGGCAGCGCCGCGGTCACCCGGTAAACCGCCGCCCATGTCCGGCCACTGGCCCGGAAGTGACCCCGCCCCGAGGGGGCGGCGCTGCAGAGGCGGGATCCGCACACCTGCGGCCGCACCTGCCGCGTCCTGAGACCTCGGCCAGCCCCACCCGCCGGGATGTGCGCAGGTGAGCATGGAGCACGTTGGTGGCCCATAGGAAGCGCTCAGAGCTGGGCCACAGGTTTTGCCCTACCCCTGGCCGCCCCGTGTCACCCAGAAGTCCGGGCTAAATCCCTGATCTGTGAGCCTTGAACTCGTAAACAAAACTGTAAGGGTCAGAGTTGGAGTTGGGGGAGCAAGATGGAATGACAGGTGTCTCATCTTCTTCAGATCTTTGCTCAGTAACCGCTTCCTAGAGAGCATCCCTGGCCACCCTAAGTGAAACTGCTAACCCCATCCTCAAGACACACTCTGCCCTCCCCAACTTTTCTCCATGGTACTTCTTTATTGAAGGCACTACTGTTTATATTTCATGTTGTGTCTCCATCAGAATCAAAGCTCCTGGAAGGCAAGTATTTTAGTTTCCAGGTCCTAGAACTGTTTCGCTGCATGGAAAATTTGCAAGGAAGAGGCATGACCTTGAGTGACACAGTTTTCTGCAGGCAGGGCGGTCTCTAAAGAGGACTGACAGCTGACGGGTCAGATCCAGCCCTCCGCAATCACGGCCTCTGGTCAGCACCTGTGTCCTGGATAGTTCTAAGCTACGGGGTGCAAGTCGCACTGTGTGGGTGATTAGCTGGAGTCCGGAACAGTGGCCTTAGGAGAGTGAGACAGGTGTGTTAAGAGTGCAAGGCCAGCCTGGGCTAAATAGCAAGACCCTGCCCCCCCCACTCCCCAGAGATACTTCAGAGGCAGCTAACACTAGCCCTTCAACAACAGAAGTGGCTTTGTTAACTAACATAGTGTTTTCCACTGGTGAAATTCTGATGTCTAAGTCATTGGACCAGGTACAAATTTTTTTAGAGATATTTCCTCTCTCACTTACATAGGATATAAGAATCTACTCTGAGTAAGTGCTTTGAGGGTAATGATACACAGTGTAATGGTTGTTATTCTCTTATAATTTTGTTTTGAATTTATGTTTTCATGAAATAAAAAGAATTATTTAAAAAAAAAAAGAATCTAGGGCTGGGGATTTAGCTCAGTGGCATAAGCACCTGCCTGGCCAGTGTGAGGGTCATGAGGTCGTGAGTTTGCTCCCTGGTACCAAAAAAAAAAAAAAAAAGAATCTAAAGATTCCAGCAGCCAAAACCCTTTGGGTTTTTAGGCTTTGCCCCAAAATGGCCTAGTATCCAGGCACCAAGTCAGCAAACTCATGCAAGGTTTGCTCAGTGTACCTCATTGGAGTGGGACAAAGAGGGGCAGCTTGCTAATACCCGTCTATCTATCTGTGTATCAGGATTTGGTCTAAAATTTGCTTTCTTTGTAGAGAGGTAGTTATGGAAGAGCCCCAGAGCCCTCACCTCACCTTAAAAGCTGGCAAACTCTGCAAATATTTACTTTAAACCTTAATGATTATGAATGTTCAAATTAATATCAATCAGTGTACATCACCTCAATGCGGCAGAAACACAAGCTAGCCACTTCCGGGTAGGCTGACACAAAGGCAGTGATATTGTACATACTGTAGTCCTTTCAAGTTTAGACACACCTGGGTCACAATGAAGGCTGTCTCTAGTCCTTTTCCTCCCCAGGTCTTGCATTCAGAAACTTCAGTGGAGGTGGCAACATCCATCCACATCTTACTTTTCACCTGCCCTGGACTCATCTGCACCAGGAGGTGGGCACTCACTGTGCTGCTATTCACTATGTACCCAGGTCCCCATCTGGACTTCAGTTGCCATGTTCCACACGGCTGTCCACAGCTGCCCCCTTTATCGTCTGAGACCTGATGGACTTGCCTGCTTCTGGCTGTCTTGGAAAACCGTTGCTGCTTGACTTTCTCGAGGGTTACGCTTGAATCCATCTTTCCAAGTGCCCTGGGCAGTGCTTCGTACACTCTCCTCCATGGCATTGAGAATGTGAGATTGTTCCCACTCCGTGGGGCAATGAAGCCAAGGGTGAAGGACCTACCTCTTTACCTTGGGTTTCCAAACTTTAGAAGAATTTATCTACCACCTCTGCCCCACAGCCACCACCCTCGGGGACTCTGTCCAGGTAACACGGATAGGCTTAAGTCCAGATCTTTGTGTTCTGTTACTTTCTCACCCCACCCAATACCTAGTCCTAGAGCTGGACTCAAAAGTGGGCAGATACTGGAGCTGGGTTATTAATTGCTCCTATTTTACACCTGGATGCAAGTTCTTAGAACTGTGATGTCTTTAAGTTTTGCATCCTTGAAACTACCCTGCATCCCTGACCTATTTAAAGACAGTGCCACACAGCTGAATCCTTAAGTTAAGGAGAATGAGGAAAGGAAGGTGCAGGGAGAAACAACACAGCACAAAAATCATCATCTGACCCACAAAGAGTCACTGTTATATTAAGAACGGCAACCTGTTTTCTGTTAAAATATAAACATTATCCAGTACTGGACAAGAACAGAAACACATTAGTGTGCATTTATTGACGGTGACATTCTCCCCTCCATTGGGAGAGTCCCCCGCTGGGGGTGGGAGGCAGCAGATACAATGGTCTTTATTTCTTTCTCCTTGGCCACAGGGCTCTGGCTGCACAGCAGCTCTGACCTTGGTTTTAAGGGCTGGGTGGGGAGTTTAAGTGGGCTAAGACAGCGGGAGAAGTGGGTGTGGGCTAAGACAGCGGGAGAAGTGGGGTGGGCGTTGTGGGGAGGAGTGGGGCTGTGTACATCCCTCATGGAGTCATTGCTTTGCCTGTGTGATCTTCCGGCCTTGACGTGGGTCCTTCTCTCTCACACACCTGCACAGCCAGGTTCCCTGGGCTTCCAGTCACTCACTACCTCTTAGTTAAAGCCAGAGAAGCCCAGTGGAGCTGAGCTTGTTCCAGCTGTCAGTGTGAGCATCAGGGGTTTGGTGGGGTAGTATTTCACTCCTCTTGGACCCGCTACCCTTGGGCTTAGCTACCCTGGCGGGCTCACTGGATGATGCCAGAGAAAGTGTTGATGGGCATTAGCAGGGGTTTGGATGTAACTTGGGTTGTTTCCATCTCCTTCTGTCCATGTGAATTGAGCCATGACATCTTGGACTTCTGGGTCCTCGAACACGGCTCTGGGCAGGGGCTGACTTCGAATCTATGATGAGAAGAAACAAGCTCAGGGGACTCACCTCAAGGATCAGCTCTGCCCAGGACATTTGAATGGTAGACCCATTGTCATAGGGTGTATGGGAGATGGCCACACAGAAGGAAGAGAATGAATCAGGAGGGAAAGGGACGTCATGAACCTATTTGGACAAGGAGGGTGATGCCTGCATTGAGTTGTCTGTACCTCTGTATTTGCCTCTTTACCTAAACACACACCCCTGTAGAACCCCAAAGTGGTCACATCAACTGAAGCACAGATGCTGTATGTGTGAGTGTGTGTGTGTATCCCATGTGGGACAGGCCAGTGCCAGCAAAGGGGGTGGGATCAGGAGGGCTTCAGGCTGTGTGTGTCTCTACGAATCTTGGAAACATTTAATATCAGTCTTTGCCTGGTATCAGCTATTCATTTGCCTCTTCTTCCTGAATTCAAGTGATAGGGCAGTGGCCTAAGTCCCTGTCCACCAGGGATGCCTATGTGGCTACCTGCTGTACCTCTGACAAGGTGCTCTGGGCAAGAAGGAGCCGGCTTTGGCTTAGGTTTGCCTCACAGGGTTTGGCACACTGGTAGTGGCGGGCTCAGCTTACCTGACCACATCCCTGAAAGTACGCCGATTGTCTTTGTCCAGCAGTAGCATCAGCAACCTCTGGTTCTGGCTCTGAATCTGGATGCTGGAGGTCCGGAAGGTGTTTGTCACTGTCTACAACAGGGAGGGAGAGAGGGCAGGAGACAGAGAGAGTGAATGAATATGTATGTGTCACTTTTGTTAAACAGATGGCTCTGCCAGCATGATCTTCTATCCTGGAGTCTGGTGGGTATCTTCTGTCCAGCCTACTGGATCCCTTACCATCTTCCTGTGAGTGATTCTGGGCAGTGACCACATTGCATCAACTGCCTCCCAGTTGTTCTTGGATCTCATAGTGCTTCTAAAGTGTTTTCCCCAAGCTGTTGTCCTCAGATTTACACAGACTTGAATGCTATGCTAGTGCATGCCAGGTGTCTGGGTTTGATGTTGATTTATTCAAGAAGTATTTTGCAAGCATTTCCTACATGACATTCAATATTTCCATGTGTGGGACTTGGGAATGCTTCCAGGTTTATAAGTCCTGACCTCAGTCCTGAGCATTAAATTACTTATAAAATTATTTACCTGTGACATAGACAAAGGGTGTAGAAAGCAGCTGAATACTCCCAAACCTTAGACTAGGCCAGAGGAAAGCAGCCCATAGCTATCCTTCTAACCCCCAGTCAGAAGAGGCTGCTCTGGAGAAGCCCCCCACAAAATGGGTTGGGGACCAAGGGCATCATGGGTGCTATTCAGGGCTTGGAAAAGACCTTTCTGCATATCTGACTTACTCACTCTGACTCACACAGGAAGCATCTTTGGGAAATTCATAGCCACAGAACTCTGGAGTTGCAGGAAGCCTTGCAGTCTGTTTTACTCAAGTGTCCTCAACCTTGACTGCTTATAAGAATCACACATAAAATTAGACATTCTGATTTAACTAGCCTGGAGTTGACAACAGGTAAGACTGAGAACCATTGAGTCAGTCTGTTTTTTCATCACCGATAATAGCAGCAAATTCAATCTTGGTTGAGGAAGGTGTCAAGCATGTCAGGAATTTTAGTTGGACTCTTGTGGAGGTGGAGTAGGGTAGAGAAAATCCTGTGAGCACAGTGTGAAAGAATGTTCCAGGAGGAAGATCAAAAGCAATCTCTGGGCCAGACTGCCCAGGTTTTAATCCTGGCTCTGCATTTATTGGATATGTGCTTTGGAGCATATTTCTTACTTTGTGCTATTTAGAAAAAAAAAAACCCACAGTAATAATAGCAGCTACCTTGTAGGACTGCTGCAAAGATGAAATGATATAGTAGATTTTAAGTGCTTGGAACAGCACCTGGCACATAGAGATGTATTAATGTTGATTGTTTATTGATATTAACTATAATTTCCAAGAAGGAGTCAAGCATAAATAGTAGCCTCAGTTGCCAAAGAGGGAGGAGAGCCACAATGGATTCTTTCTGTCTTTGGTTTGTCTCCTAGGCTAAGCCTTTTCATTGCCATATACATGTCAATCTGAACAGGAGGATTGTGAATCAACACACAATCCATAGGGCAGGGGATGACAAGGGGCTGGGGGAATTCCAAATGGGCACTAGAAGAGGTGGGCAACAGTTATGGTGCCCTGAAGTTCTCATCCAAGGGCAGATTGGGCAGAGGGCAGACAGTGGGAGCCTGGTGGGCACTAACTGGACAACTAACCATAGAATTGCCAACATTAGGAGGTAGGAGGTGGAGCAAGGACAAGTAAACAGTGAAAAGTGATGGGGCAAAGAATTAAGAAACCAGACAGAGCAAGATCATCGGGAAACTAACAGATAAAGATTATCCTGTGCACCTTCCCCCCAAGACCCCCAGGCAAAAGGAAAACCAAAAGTATAGGACCCTGGCTTTGGACACCATGACACTTCCTCTGAAAACCTTAGATGATCAATAACTCCCTCTTGATGGGTGGGCTGAGGCAGATCCCCCATTGGGCCACGATTCCTGTAAACCCCCAGGTACAGATCCTCCCATAATCCCAGGACCTTTAGAGACCGAGTACCTTCCCTCATCAGGGCCATGAGGGCTTCTCACTGGCCCCACTTACACCCTGAGAAATGTACTTTTGCTTCTTTTAATTTGAATAAATCTTATTCTGGTTATTTGCTTTGAGTGTGTGTCCTGCTCAGTTCTTTGTGTAGGATCCCAAGAACCTAAAAACAACTCCCCTGAAATCCTCCATCTGATAACACTAGGATATCATCAGTAAGTAACCTTCTAGAAATAACTGGAAAGAATATGGTCCTGCATGAGCTGAGGCGTAGGGGAAGCCAGGCATTCAGTTCTCGGTACCTAAGTGCACCTGGTGAGGAATCAGGGTTCCTGCAGGTGAGAAGGCTGAGGCCAGGAGGGATTGGAAGGTTGCACAGTGGCAGATGTGGGGCCTGGCTTGCTGACTCCCAACTCTGTGCTATTTTCCCTACATCAGGCAGCTGAGGGTGTTTCTGGCAGGACCCGGCCCTGCTCTCTAGATAATTAACTGCTTTCTTGGGGCCCCCTGCTACCCACATGCAGTATATGCAAATGTCTTTTGTTTCCCCATTGTGGTCTGTAGACTCAAACATACCCTAACCTCTCTTGGGCTCTGAACTGGCAGGAGTCTAAATTACAGTCAACAAATGCCACTGGAGGCCAGCAGAGAGGGCTAGCTGCGGAATTTGCAAAGGGCGTGGCTCTCCACAAGATGAGGGGACAGGCAAATGCTGCCAGTTGCCTCCTGTTCTCTCTTGGCAGCTTTCTGCCTTCCACATCCTAGAGTCCCAACTCCTCTATTCTTGCCTTATTTACCATCGCTGTTCTACACCAAACTTCCAGGCCACCCAGTCATATCTTTGCTGAGCCCTAAACTCACCAGGTCAGTTCCAAGGCCCTCACCCAGCCACTCTCCAAACTGGAAACACCTCTGTCCCAGATCACCGTGAACTTCCCCTAGTGTTTATGCTCTGATCCATTTGGAGAGAACATGAACAGGGACCTGGTAGGTTCCAAGAGGAAAGCAGGGCTACTATGTGCCCACCCACCCCAGCAGGTCAATGCAGGGGCAAAGGGAAGTCCCTGCGGCTATCACAAGTATGTAAGTTCAAAAAGCTCCTGACCAGGCTGGTTAAAGAGGTCATTAAAAACAGAAACAGTGCAAGGAATCAACTTTGAAAGAGGAAATACAATGTAAGCCTAAGAGTTTAAGGCTTAAACTGCACGCTGCCCTGGGGGAAGATGGATAGAAGACCAAACTGCCTCTCAGCCAATCACAGTGCTCCTACCATGGGTAGGCAGTCTCAGAGGGAGGGGAAGGACTTGATGGTGTGTCCCAGCGATCTTAGGGGAGCACAGAGGCGGCAAGTAGCTCACCAGGGAGTGAGAGGTGGAGAGTGTTGAGAAAAGGCCTTCCAGGGACAGGACACGCTTGGTGGTGGTGAGGGTAGAGTTTCAGTCTGACTGCCTTTGGATCTGCCCCAGGACTGGTGAAGCACACTTCTGCAAGGTTAGGAAAGCATGGCCTTGAGGTCTTTGGGGCCCAGCCTCTTCCTCTCTGGTTCTGTTCCTTGCTCTGCTCTAGGCTGCCATGGACTAAACCGATTTGCCCCACCACACCCTTCTGCTCTGATATCTCGGCTCTGGAGCCAATCACAGACTGAAACCTCTCTCTTAAACTGTGGATGTTGGCTATTGTGTCTCAGCGATGAGAAAACTAATACATCTGAGACTCTTCCTGTGGGATTGGTAGCAATTACAAAGTAGGAAGGTAGGGAAGGAAGAAGAAGAGAGAAAATGGATCTCACAGGAAGCAAACAGCATGAGCAAATGAGCAAAGGTACAGAGGTGCAAATGCCAGGACAGTTCCAAACTCAGTGGTACAGAGAACCTGCAGGCAGGGGTTGAAGGTGCAGATAGAGAGGAAGAAAAACCAAGCTCTGCAACCTGGAAGGGTTTTCCTGCCCTTAGAGAATGGGAGGCAACAGAAGCTTTGAAGTATGGCACGACATGCCAGAGTTCTGTTTACCAAGGTCACTTGGGCAGAGGTGTGGAAGGTGGTTCTCCTGAGCATCAGAGTGTGTCGGGGAGACATCACAGAGGCGACAGTGTTTGTCCAGCAAAAAGGTATGAACGAAGGTCTAGAACTGAGGTATCAGCTTGTTCTTATTGGCCTGGAACTTTCTACTCTTATCACTGAAAATCTCAAGTTTCTCCAGTCCCTGGCAAACTAGAACAGTTGGTTAACCTAGCTGGACCGTGAGAAGGACGACACTGAAGAAGGGAGAGATTCGGGAGGTGTTTGGGAGCACAAATCAACAGGACAGGGGGACATGAGGAAGAAGAGGCATCTTGGGTCTCCTGTGTGATATTGTGGTACAAAGAAAGAGTAAAAAATGGCAGCCGATAACTAATCATAGAATAGGAAAGTCAGGCACATTGGGAACAAAGATCCTGGGAACAAGGTTTATAAGATGGAGGCACTGGATTCCACAGATGGCGGGCATGAGAAGAAGCCTGACAGGAATACGTTGACCCACCTTCGGATTTGCAGCTTAATGGGTTTAAGAGGAGGGGCTTTGTTATAAAAGTGAGCTCTCTCTTTGTTTCCTGGCCATTACAAGGTGAGCAGCTCCACCACCATGAGCTTCTGCCACAGTGTCCTGCCTCACCACAGGCCTAAAAGTAACCAGGCCAAGTGACCATGGGCTGAAACCTCTGAGATTACAAGCCAAAACACATCTTTCCTCCTTTGAAACTAATCATCTCAAGTGGTTCATCACCTGATAAAAACTGAAATTTCCAGTTCCCATTCAGGCTGGGCAGCCAACCCAGCCTTCTCCCTGCCACAGGCACCAGAGAAACAGAACCAGAGTTAACTTGGGGATGCCACGGATGGAAGAAGAGGGAGTGGAGGGTGATGGTGGAATGTGTGAACGTCTGCATACAGAAAAGGGGGTGGTCCCTGTGCCTTTGTCCAACTCTGCTCCACAGTGACACATACCAGCAGCTTTTCCTCCTGGCCTGTCACTCCCCTGGGCAGGAACCTGAAGGACTCTTCTGGAAAAACAAAGCTGTCCCGAGAAAGAGACTTGCAGATACTGACCCTGGGTTTCCTCTGTGGGAAGGACCGTGGCCACCAGACCACCCACAGAGGAGCCCACTGTTGACTTAGGTTTTTAGTGCTTCACTCTTGACCTTGAACCAGCAGCCCAGGATCACCAGATACTTGGAACGAGAGAAATACAGAGACAGACAGACAGACACAGACAGAGAATACACACAACAAGCAAACAGAAATTCAGAGGAGACAGACACAACTCAGGGAGCAGAGGAAATTTTGCAAATGAACCATTACATCTTCAGAAGGATAAAACACTATGAAGCAGGCAGGGTCCTACTGAAAATTAATAACCAGAAAAGAAGGAAGATTACTGAAAGTTTGAGGGTTTAATAAATGAAAGTAAACTCTCCAAAAGTCAAAGAAACAACAAACCCAAGGAGGATGGGAGAGAAACGATGGGAAAATGGAGCATCCAGTAGAAAGACTTCACACTGCCCGTTTGTGGTTTCAGAAACAGACAGCAAAGAAATGGAGAGAAGGGAAAATATTTTAAAAATTGTATTAGGATGGACTTCTCAGAACTGAAAGATACAAGCCTGCAGACCGAGAGTGTCTACCAAAATGATGAATTAAGTAAAACGTGCCTTTGTAAACACAGACTGGATGTGAGAAGCCATCATATTTTGCAATAGCAGTAATGAAAGCTAGAAGAAAAGCTGGTTCCAAGAAACTGAAATTCAATCAACAGAATCTAAACCACAATGAGAATGCGACAAGCCTTTTAGAAAGATGAAATGGACAAAAAATTTAAAAAATGTGTTGATCATAACAATGCAATGTGTTTGATTTAATAAACATCATACTTTGCCTTCTACACATAGAAGACACAAGTTTTTGGTTGGCAGAGGATATGAAAAAGTTCATTGTGTACCAGGCAGTGAAGAAAAGGTCAATATATCCAGAGAAGTCGGAGCTACATAAGTCAGATGCTTTGACTGGCCCAGAGGCATTTGCTAACCTCAGAAATCAGGGGCTCCAGGCAGGACAGCCATGGGCGTGGGAGACAAGGCCTTGGACCCACACGAAGCAGTGATTTGAAATCGAGATTCCCTTCAAGGTCTCTCAACAGTTACCGTCCCAGTCAAAGACTAGGCCGGAGGAAAGACTCCCAGCAGAAACAGAAGCCCTGAGGGCAGCTGTCCGCTTTGGTTTGCACCATGAGAGAAGAGGAAGGGTCTTTTCCATAAATTACCAACTCCAAGCCTGTCTGGGTGTGGATTTGGGGTACACATTCACTCCATCTCTATCTTCTGAGAGTAAATATCGTGTCCATATCACTGGGGCACTTGGAAAAAGCCAAAACGGAATTCTCTAGAAGGATGGCTTGTGCATCAAGGTTTCCCACGAACAAGGCAAAGACCCAAAAATAGGTCTCACGATGGAGGAAACGTACGAGGAGTCACATTATTGTGGAAGTCAGAAAGCCCAACATACAGAAGGATTAGACTTCTAATAATTACGGATAATGTAATCACATAAATCAGCTTATACAATAAAAAATGTTAAAAATGTATAAAGACATGAAAGAAAGAATATAACCACTAGGAAGTTGTTAAACAGTCATGTTGTTTTTATCAATTCTAAAACATACCCCCCCATGCAGTCATATTTGTAAAATTAGGCAGTATCTTGCAACTCACGTGATGCGGAAGCTTTACTCATGGTTCAGGAAGCATCTTTCATTCCTAAAGCAAACTTTTGATATGTCTTAACCTCAGTGTGATACAGTGTTCAGATATAGGTAATGTATAAAACTATCAAAAGCAGAAATCGTTAAAAGGAAACAATTGGTAGATTTCACTACATCAAAATACAAAGCTATTTTAGGTTAAAGTTTAAAAGAGAAACTAAGAAAAACATTTCCAGAATATATAACGAATAAAGGATTAATGTCCTTATATAACAAAACAGGGACACCACAGAAGTAGTGCGGGCTGAAAAAATAAATAGGAAATACATAAACGAAGACATGGAAATCATTCAACTTCACTACTTGGTAGTGGTGGAAATGCAAATTAAAATGAAAAAGTTTGACAGTTGTATTGATTAATATATTAATTGTGCTGCAGAATGGGTGTTGACGTACTACAATAAGAGCCGAACTTGGAAGGGCAATTTGGAAAATATATGAAAAGTCTTGGTGCTATGTGAATGCCATCTGAATGATTAAAACTCTAGGCATTTCTAAAAAAAGTAAAACCATGAGTTTTAGCAGGTATTTAACCCTTCGTGGTGTGCTTACAATCGTTTAAGTAATTATAAGGCACGAGCAACTGTCATACAATAATTTTTTTTGTCTTTTTGAGTCAGAGTTTTACTATGCAGTTCAGGCTGGCCTTGAATCCACTTTGTATTCCATGCTGCTGTCAAACTCACAGTGATCCTCCTGCCTCAGCCTCCTCAATGCTGGAATTACAGGCATGTGCCACCATGCCTGGTCTCATACAATAAATATTTAATGAGCTATATTTAACGATACAAAACACATATGGCATAAACAAGAGCCCACCAATACATATGGACAAGACTTTAGTATATTTATCAGTAAAAACATCACTACAAACTTTTACATAGAGTTATATAAATATATATAGGAAAAAGGCAG
Organism: Hydrochoerus hydrochaeris; assembly: GCA_004027455.1. Taxonomy (NCBI): domain Eukaryota; kingdom Metazoa; phylum Chordata; class Mammalia; order Rodentia; family Hydrochaeridae; genus Hydrochoerus; species Hydrochoerus hydrochaeris. The sequence goes on from PVLA01000356.1 coordinate 531,277, forward strand.
GATTTTACACCTGAAAATGTTAATATTCATCCTGACCAAGTATTGGAGTTAGCAGTGAACTTACTTCTTTTGTATTTCCTCAAATAAATGATGGCAATTTTGTTTATAGGTTCAAGTAGTATCTTGAAAAAGGGCCAAAGGAATAGAAGGACCGAGAAATGACCATTGGTCTTGGCAACACAGGGGAGCCTCTGCTGAAAGCAGACTGCGGGCAGGGGGGCATTCTGGAGGCATCTGGGTGAAGCTTGACTGAGAAGGGCAGGAAGGAGAATCAGTGGGCAGAGGTACACGGGCTGTGGCACAGCTGCTTTGGGCTTTTTTTTTTTTTTTTGATACTTCCTGATCAAGACATAAGACCATCCTCTCCCTCAGTTTTTTAGGGTGCAGAAGATCTGAGCATGCCGGTAGGTTAAGAGAGAGGGTGAGGTCAAAGCCAGAGAAAAAAGAATTCCAAACAGACAAGAGGAGCCCAGGAGACCCGGGGACTGCCAGACAGCAGGGGTCTCTGTGACCTGAGAGATCACAGGCAGCTTGATCCAGAGCCAGTGTCCGCACAGTGAGTGGTGAGTGAGAGTCGAAGACGTCAGCAAAACAGTTCACAAATAGTCAGAGGCCTCTCAGGTCCAGCCGAGTGGAGTGAAGTCCAGAGGGCCATCAGAGGGGGAGGAAGTGGATGAGTCTCATGTCTTGAGCAGGATGTACCTATTGGGACAAGGCCAGGGGCAAGGGGCAGCCATCGGGGCGGTGAAGTCGAACACGCTGGCCCGAGGCTGGGCTGTGCCGTGTAACAGCCAGGCCGCTGTGGGACGGCCGACATGAGCGCACGGTGCGCTTTTCTGCCTCAGTTCCTCAGCAGCAGGTGGACAGGGCGTGCCTCACTTGTACCAGTCGCTGCTTGGTGTTTAAGCACACAGGTGGGAAAGCAAATTCTTTCTGGTGGGAGGTCCCACCTGAGCAGAAAGCTCGGCGGTCAGCTCCCCTGCTTTGAATACCCTCCCCTGGGACTCCTGGCCACCTCCCCGGTCCCTGCCTGACTGCCCTCCTTCCTTCTCTGCTCCACCTGGGACTTACAGAAAAACACCTTCCCGCCAGGTTGGAGGACTTGACCACCTCTGACACGCCGACATTCAGGCACCTGTGAGCCATAACAGGAGCAGCAGCTGGGGGACAGTCGGGGGACCCTGTAACCGAATGAGATAGGGCTCTAGGAATGATCTCTGGGGAAAAGGGGGATCTAAGAAGACTACCACGAGCCTGTCTTGCCTGCCACCCCTCCCGGCTAGCCCCATTTCCCATGCTGCCTTGGGCCAGCTCCATTTCAAGCCCTCCCATGTCACCCATCTCCCTCCCCTGGGGAGGGTGAAGGTTTCAGCCGTCACCATCCCAAACCCTGATGCCCTGCCCATTTTTCATCCCCTCTGCAGCTCCCTTTCAAAGAGGAAGGTTCTGTTGAATTTCTCTGTGGACTGTGTAGCTAAGAATGTAAGGACCACCGAGCTGAGGCGTCACGTAGGTAGATGTGTCCGTGACTAGGAGAGCGTTAGTACCAAGGCGGAGAGTATTTAGACTTTCTGAGCAGGGCGTAATGCCTCCAAGGTCATGCTTGTGTGACAGCTGCCAGGCTGAATCCCTCCCTCACCTCCCTGCCAACTGAAGAGGGCCCCTAAGGAGGGTTCTGGAACCTCCAGACCAGTCCTGACAGGGTTTGTAAAGGAAATAGAAGGAAGATAGTTTTAAGATTTATAATTTACTGTATGCATGCAAATTAATTATCTCTATTTTAGAAGTTAAATAGGAGTAGAGAGGTCACAGGTAACTTGGTCAAGGTCACACAGAAGGCAAGTGAAAAAGTTGAGGTTCAGATTCTGCCCCTCCGACCCTGCAACCTGCTCCCTTGACCCACTGCTTTATGACCATCTGTAGTTCATGAGCCATTGACAGAATTACTTGTCTCCTTCATGATGTTAAAGAACTTTCATGTATCAGCCAACAATTCAACTCATCTGTAATTTTATAAGGAAGTGATTTTGAGTTACTTCTTTGTGCCAGCTGTCAAGATAAATGGAGGAGCTATGATGCCTTTAGAAGCACACAAGTGCAGCTGGGCACCATGATGCATTCTTGTGACCTCGGCTAGTGGGGTGGCTGAGTCAGTCTGAGGCAAGCCTAGACAACTTAGAGAGACCCTAGCTCATAAAACACAGAAACACCAAAGAACACAAATGTATTACCAATAGGCAGGGGCCCTGTGGAATGTGGTCACGCCACAGAGCGTGTCAGAGGTAGAGTTATTACTGGATGTTGAATAGGAGAGGAAGGATTAGAGTCAGCTTCCTCATCAGGATTCCAACCCATAATGCACATTTCTACTCTGCTTCTCCTGTAATATTCCAAATTCATTCATTTTTAAAAACAATTCTTTGGTGTAAAGTAGATATTCAACAAATATTTACTGAACATCTACTGTGTGCTAGGCACTAGGGACAGAGTGGTGAAATTATATCTATCTATCTATCTATCTATCTATCTATCTATCTATCTATCTATCTACCGGCCTGGAGAACTTTCTTGTTTGCTCAGAAATGATCTACAAGCCCCTTTGGGGTGATCCTTTAAGTCCAGTTTGTTGAGAGCTGGCAGGTCTAGGTAGGCAGTGCAGGGCAGAGGTGAGGAACATAGTATGAAAGCTCCTATTTCCGGCTTTCTCTCCCAGAAGTAACCTTGGGGAAGTTATTTTTCTTTGCCTCAATTTCCTCTCCAGTTAAAATATTGCTAATAGCTACTCCATGAGGTTCACATATTCCAGGGAGTTCGCAGGTCTAACACCGAGCATTACCCAGCCCCTACCAAATGCCAGCAATGGTTAGTGATGCACAACACCACCCTTCTCTTTTTTGTTTTGTTTTGAGATAGGGTCTCACTCTATAGTTCAGGCCTGGAGCTCACTATGGAGTCCCAGCCTGACCTCTAACTCACTTCAATCTTCCTGCATCAGCCTCCCAAGCTCTGGGATTACAGGAGTGCATCATACCCAGCCAATCCTTCTTTTTATCCAAGAGACAAGCGATCTCATAGTGACAGCAAAAATTTATAAATTACTACTTGCATATAAATTGATATTTTGGGGAAAGACATTCAAAATCCAACATTTCTAAACAGAGTACACCCAGCCCCTCAGGCCCAATGCTGAGCAGGACTTCCCCACACCAGGTCCTTAGACCTTCCCCAGCTGCAGAAGCTGAGTCCCGGTCCCGAACTAGTTTCGGTTACTTGACAGCCACCTGAGGTTGGTGACCACACATCAGCCAGGCCAGCACGGGGCTGATACATGCAAGCCCGGGTTCTGTGGTGGTGGGGATGTGGTGGCTCGCCCATCTCCTATCCCTCAGCCCTCTCTTCCTCATTCCCCTCTGCTCAAAGTCCCTGCTCCTCACCTTCAGTGTCACTGTCTGGAATGGCCTTCAGGACCAGCCCGGTGGCCCTCAGGGAGACAGTGACCTCTCGGGGCCGGTGGCTGAGCAGAGCCTAGGGAGGCGATGGAGGAGCAGGTGAGGTTCTCAGGATGCGTTCGGCCCACAGATTCCTCATTCACAGTCTCACTTTCTGCCTCTGCCCTGAGAGTCTCGCCTGTGTCACTGCTTCCAGAGAGGAGCCAGTGGAGAAGTGGAGAATATTCTACCCCCGAGGGCCCGGCTGCCTGCCAGTCCCAAAGGAACAAGTCTCCAGTGAGGTCAGTTCAGGCAGAGGGCCAGCTAATCGGCAAGACAGTTTTCAGCGAGCAGACGGCCCTCTTGTTCCTCAGGTCCCTTCCTCGCCTGCACACGAGATCACTTCCCACCCCTGTCTCTGCAAAACTTCCAAAGATGGAGAAACCTGATGGTAGCTTCAAGAAATGGGAAGAAGCCTTCCCATTTGCTCCAGCAGTCCTATCCCCCCTGCCTATATGTCCCAGAGGCCAGCTTCCATCAGCTGTGCCTTTGGTCACCTCCTGGCCATGTTCGTACACACTGACCTTCTGGTAGCAGATGGAGAGCTCAGCACCCGGGCTCTCGGTGACCCCTCTCCTTCTTGGCGAAACGCCCACTGAGGGAAGAGGGAAGAGGCTGGAGGTGGGGGTCCCCAGGCCTCTGCCCTGGCTCCCCCTCACTCAGGCGGGAGTGGAGCCAATGGCCTGTCCAGCACTCAGCCTGGGCAGAGAGACAGCACCCCATGCAGACCAGGTGCCTTTCAGTCAGGTGGAGCTTGGAAGGAGCCGTGGGCAGCAGAGGTACAGGACAGAGCAGGTGTGGACAAGGGGGACATCTCCAGGTGAGAGGAGGGAGGAGGACTTCAGGGAAGGCTCAGCAAGGGGAACTCTGGGAAAAGGACAGCAGATGCTCACGTTTGGGGGATTTGGAGTCCTGGACCTTCACTTTCAGCTCGGTAAGGAAAATGTCCTCTACAGAGTCCTGGCTCAGGTCACTGAAGATCTGCAGAGGGCAGAAAGGGAGGAGGTGTGGCAAAGGCTCACTGGCTGGATCAGAGGCAGCTGCCACCTTTGCTCTCAGCAACCCGAGGACATCTAGGGGCGGGAAGGCGTCGCCATGGCTGCCTGCTGCAGTGCTGAGCTAGGAGCTGCACGGATTGACCACCGCAGTCTGCAGCTTTGTGGCTACAGCAATGTGCCATATAACCACAGATCGGCCCACAGCAGAATGCATGTGTGACGGTGGCCCCCTAAGATTATAACAGGGCTGAAAAAGCCCTCTTACCTAGTGATGTCATAGCCATTGTAAGGCCGTAAGTAGCACATCACCCACACAGTGTGGTGACACTGGAGGATAAACCACTGTGGCAGCCCAGTTGTGTCAAAGTATAGCACAGACAGCTAGATACACAACATGTGATAATGCCTGATAACGTTGCTGGTTTATGTATTTACTGTGCTATATTTTCATTGTTATTTTAGAATGCTCTGTATATGGTATTACTGGAAAGAGGTGTGCTCCTTAAAGCCAGCAGCTCTTACAAGTCATGTTTACTGAGTCTCTTGAGTGCTGGCTCAAAAGGCCAGTTTGAGTGGCTGACCTGTGCCGTCTCGATTTATGTAGACACACAACTCTGTGATGTTTTCACAAGGACAAAACCAGCTAATGGTGACATCCTCAGAAGTGCCAGTAAGCTACACAAGACTCTGAAGAGTGGGAGAAAGTACTACTGAAAACCCATGCTACCCAAAAGCCACTACTGAAGGGGCTGGGCAGGAGCAGGAGGTGCAGTGTCCATGGGGAGTGGTGGTGACATCGCTGGAGACCCTGGAAGGACAGTGAGAGGCAGAGAGGACCACCCGGTTCTTCAGTGTGCACTGAGAAGCCCAGGGTGGGAGCAGGCAGGGCTGCCCAGAGCTGACCTGACAGTGGGGAGACTCCAGGGCAGAGGGTGGAGAACAGGGGAGCATGGGCGTGGCCAGGGGGAGACAAAGGAAGACCCCAGTGCCACGGACATGCTCCCGAAGAGCTTTTGAGACTAGGGGTGTGGAAAGGGACGCGAAGGTGCTGGAGTCTTAGAGCTGGCCTGGCGTGTGCAGGGAGGACATGGCACGTCCTTTGGATCATGAGCGACATCACAGATGCTGATGCTATTGCCGTGTGACTGTGACAGACCAAGACAAAAACCAGACCACTACACACTCACGTCCAAGAGCAGACACAAAAAGGGACAGTGAACCGCTGTCACCCTGCCCTGCTGCCCTAGCCATGCTGGTCACTGCTGACTCCTAACCTCACCAGAATGGTTGAGATACCCAATCACGGAATTACTTGCCTTTCCTGCCTGCATGAATCTGACATTTGGGAACCTCCCTCTGAACCCCCAACAAGAGTCCTCTTAGCAGCTCCTGCAGAGACACCCCCATGGCTCCCCCTGGTGGGCATCCTCCATCACTGCAGCAGGCCTGCCAGCCCCGATGTTGGCACCTATGGGTGAGCTCCTGGGGGCTGGGGGCTCCGCGTTATTAACAGGCACCAATTCTCCGGTCTCAAGTGGTTTGTGTTGGTGAGATATTTACTGCCTTTGACATTGGGAGAGTCTTTCAATTTATGTGTTTTTATTTTGCATTTCGGAACTCAAGGAAAGATCGCTTGAGGACAAAATCAGGAAGGTGATGAAGAAGAAATCTATCCCAGGATGCAGCGTGAATGGCAAGACTTGGGTAAGATGGGGAAGCAGAGGTGGGGATCGTGCACTGGGGTTCGGGCAAATACTAACTAGATGTTCAGCAACAGTGACTCCAAGTGGGTTCTGGGATAAATGGTCCATGTGAGTCTATCTGGCAGTGGTTTTCTGTGGGAGGATGAGTGGGTTGGACACAGAGATGAGCTCAGAGGACTGGCACCTGGGAGGGCTCAGTACTTCCTTTTGTCAAGGTTTTCTTCCGCCCTGGACTTTCTGGTAGGTGCTTATCATAACACAATCCTGCAGGAAGGCACCCTCAAAGAGCCTGGAAACAGGCGTGGCTGGGGCACCGGCAGCAAAGCTGGGCTTAACCCAAGTTCTTCGCCACAATGCCAGTGTCTCCCGTGTGTCTATCTCCTTGCCTTCAGCTCCCCCCAAGTCCTGCCTCTACTTTTTTTTTTACTCATTTAAATTGTCACGAGAGCTGTATGGCTGGTGAAGATTATTATCCCCACTTTCATTACGAGGAAAGTTCATCTCAGAAAGGGAGAAGCATCCGTGATCTCTCAGTCAGCAAGCAAAGAGACCGAGGGGCATCACTGGGAATGTTTTACTGCCACACATTGCTTGTCACTGTACCCAGCTGATTTCCCAGGGCGACGGTGACACATTCTCTAATACACACACAGACACACTGACCCATGCCTTACTGGGTTAAGAGTAGCAGATTCAAGATAAGTAGAACAACATTCCTTATTTCAAGGGATGCCTGGCTCAAATGGAGAACAACACACACGTGCAGGTGTGTTACAGAGGGACACATCACATGACAAGCGACGGTCAGGACCAGAGCGTTATGGAAGCACAGAGGAGAAGCATGTGATCCAGCGGGGATGAGAGGAAGGCAGGTCAGGGCAGTTTTGTGTAGGATGTGGGTGAAGAAAAGGTTGTGAGGCAGGGGAGAGACAGCGTTCTAGGGTTAGGACACAGCACAAGCAAAGGCCCAGTGGTGAGCACCAGGGGAAGTGAAGAAAACCAGGACAGAAGGAAGGGGCTGGCTGGGTCTAGAAATATTTCTGAAGGCAACAAAGACTGTCAGAAAGACCGAGGAGGTCCAGGAGAGAGCGACATAAATGTCAACAAAGGGACTGCCTCAAGCAGGGAGACCTTCGTGTTTCCACTTCGATCACTGTGAGACAAACCTAGCTTATTATAAATTTAATTGTATGGACAGGTCCAATGGGATGGGACTGGAGACATTCTTGTGGTTGGTGACTGGGTGGTCATTGATAGCAGGTTTAGAAGAGCCAGTCTGCCACAGTTTGAGGGTAACATAAAAAACTGGAGACAGTGCACCAGGCTGACAATCGGTGAGCCGGGTTAGCGGTTCGTGCAGGTAGTTGGACATTAATGAGCCAAACGTGGGGGACTTGTGTCCAAAACAGTGTGCACTGCAGTTAACTAAAGAAACCAGCACACCAAGGTCCCATACATTTCCAATCACTGGTTAGGCCTCCAACCCAAAGCGGTCCCACAGAGCCCAGCGACATCTGAAGCTTCAGCCTTGGGCACATTCCTTCTGATACCCGGCCAGCTGGCTGTCCGTGTCCAGAACAAGGCACGCTGCATTCCTGGCTGTCACAGCCCGTAGCCCACTGATACTAGGAAAGGAAATGTTGTTTAAAGTCCTCCTGCCTTGGGCAGGGACCTGGCTTAAATTAAGTATTTATCTTTCATAAATTTCTTCCTTAAGTTTCTTACATGTTTAAATCTCCCTGAGGAAAAGCTGACCACCTAACAAGGACTGGAAGACATGCAATTCCAGAGTAACTTCTAAGTGAAAATGTTGATAGGCATCATAATTACACTAGTTCCTTGAACCTCAGCATCTTTTATGTGCATAATGTTTCCATGCAGACGCTTCCATGGCACTGCTGCCTTCCCACCTGAAGGTATAATTCTCTCCATGTCTATGTACAAAAGATTCTACAAACACTTCCGCACAGCCTGTATATCTTGACTGAATTCTTTCATCAAGGACACAAACAACCAAAGATCAAGGCAGAGGAAGGCCAGTGCCTCTCTGGGTCAGGACCCAGCTTCTCGGGGACAACCCCACAACCCCAGCTCCGGGGGCACATGTGATCCATCCCAGGCTACAGGGATTGGTGTGGGGATAAATACTTGTCTCAGTCTTTTCCTCAATATTGGAAAGAACAAACCCTCTTTCCACTGAGCTGCTAAGATCTGGAACTGCTGGTGGTCATCTTGTCACTACAGTGTGAGAGAGAGTGAGAGAGAGAGACAGAGATCTAAAGACAGACAGAGACAGAGAGACAGACAGAAAGACAAAGATGGGCAGAGAGAGAGAGAGAGACAGAGATCTAAAGACAGACAGAGACAGAGAGACAGACAGAGACAAAGACAGAGAGACAGAGAGAGAGACAGAGTGACAAAGAAAAAGGAGAAATGGGTTGGGGAGAGGAAAGAGGAGAAAAAGCTAAGTTCCCAAATCCACCTCTCAGGAGCCATATCAGCTTAAGTTTTTTTGCACTGTTAGCCAGCAACCTTTCTTTTCCTCTCAAATCAGTTTTTAAGATTTCTGTCATTTGCACCCAAAAGAGTCCTTCCACAAACAAGACTGAAGAGGAAGAAGTGATTTGGGGAGATGTTATCAAAGGGTACAAAATTTCAATTAAATAGGAGAAATAAGTTCAAGAGACCTGTCCTAGAACATGGAGATAACACTAGTCACAGTTTACATATTCTTAAAAATGCCATAAGGAAGCTGACTGAGTGCCTTCGCCGTGAGGAATAGAGTCTGGGTAGTGGCTATGCCAGCCAGTCGGGCTCACCCATTCCATAGTGTATTCACCCTGCAAAACACATCACCACAAATATACGACTTAATTTTCACATACAAAGTGAAAGCTTCATTTAAGCTAAACCATATTTGTTCTTTAGTAAAGAAATAACAGTATGTAAGTCTCTTAGAGAGCCTATTTCCTGTTGCTGTGTGTCACACACACTTAATACTGCTCATTTTCTGACCAAACTCATCCCAGTGATGAATCTTAAGAGGGTGCAAGTGTTTTATTTCTTTTTAATCAGCACATGGTTTTAAATTAGTAACCATTTTTTTAGGTCACCTGATAAACCTGCTCAGTTATGGACCAGAAATAATATTTGAACATTTTGAGTTAGAACCTTAAAATATTCTTCAAACAAACCAGGAACCAGGAATGGAATTTTGCAAATGAAGAGGTGAAAATGAAGAATTTGTTGAACAAGTGGGATGGAGGACAGCAAGCCTCCTTAACCTGCTGAATCCTGCCCCGCAGCCGCTCTGCCCGCTGAACCCCGGGACCCAGCCCAGTGCCTCCCAAGTCAGGTGCCTGAAGGAACTGGGAGGTGTTTGCTGACCACTTTTGTGGTCTGCAATAAGGGCCACTAAGAAAGCAACAGGGCTCAGTAGGGACCAGTCAGTCCCACAGCAGAAAAGGAAGGAACCACAGTCTTCCTGAACAGGTCCTTTTTACCCATGTCAGCGAACAAGAATTTGGTCACCTTAGGAGTTAATGGGTTTAAATTGCCAAATCCTCTGCCGCTGTTTCATGCCAGCAAAGGTACGAAGCTTGGAAACAAATCAAATGATGAGATGGAGCCTGGAAAACGTCTGGTCCTGTCAAGGCTGGTGCTATGCACGTCCTTAATGGGAAAATAGATAGAAACTTCACGGACTCCAAATGTTTTGTTGGTTTTGGGTTACCAAGATTGAATGAATGAGCGAATGAATGAATAGAGGGGTGGGTGAAAGCTCTTGGCTGAGGAAGAAGGTCCAGGAGGAGGCAGTAGCCGGCCCGACGAGAGCATCAGTGAAAAGGTTTGTCCTGCGCTGGACAAAGCCCGTGTCCACTGGAGGAGTCTGTGATGATGGCAGTGGGTACAGGTGCATTTTTGGGTGGGAGCAGAAGCTTGGAGAGGGGACCTAATGGCTTTCAGTTGTCTTTTCCCCGTGGAGTATGTGGACAAGGTCTTTGCTAAAGGGAAGACCTTGCAGGAAATGGTGACACCTGAATGAAATAGCCATGGTCCCAGAGGAAGAGGGACCCCACTCAGGGAGCCCAACTGGTTGGACACTAGGAAAGCATCAAGCCATGGAACCTTGGGTTCATTTCCCCAGGCGGTGCTTAGAAGCCCAAGTTGAATCAAAGGCAGGGCCCAGGGTAGTGCTGATTTGAGCTCGGTTTTCCTACAAGGGGAGACAGCAGGGAAGGAAGGCAGAGAGAAGTGAGGGACAAGGTAAGAGAGTAGCCCAGACCAGAAACGGAGTGGTGGGAAATGAAGGAAGCAGCAGGGCGTGGCGGGTGTGGGCAAACGCGGGGCCGGAGAGAGGTGCGGTAGAAGAGAAAATAAGAGAGTCTCAGGGTGATTTTCTGTTGTCCTCTGCCATTGCACCCCGCCTTGGAGCCAGCTGGTTACCAACTGAAACCTCCACAAACCGTGAGCTAAATAAACCTGTCCTTCCTTAATTTTGGGTGTTGGGTATTTTGTCTCAGCGATGGGAGACAAGAAACTAAGACAATCCCCAAGTCCCAATCTGTTGTTTGGATATGAGGTCTCAGAAGTTATTACTTATGTGATTCATTCAGAGACAAAGAATACAACCTTCACAAGCCATAGCCTCTGGGTGTGTTTATGACTAGTCACTTGGTAGCCAGTGTTGTGGCAGCGAGTGGCACACTGGACAAAGGTTGTGGAGTTCTGGGCTCCGGCAGGCTGGCATGGCATGGCCAGGGCCCAGCAGGGAGGCTTACCTTGACCGTGTAGATCTGGAAATAGATAGGCTGGGTGCCCATGCGAACGTAGTAGGTGATGACATCCAGGATGAAAGGGTCCACAGTCTGGGTTGTGTCCAGACAGAGTGGCTGTGAAGACCAGAGGTCTCTTCAGTCGCCTCCTGCAGGCTACTGTGGGAGGCGCCATTTTCTTAACAGACTCCCAAATCCCTACGTACTCTCTGATGCACAAACAGAGCTGGACTTTCAACACACTCCAAACCTCCTGACCGCTTGATTTCTATTCCTAATTAAAGTGTACTGCTCTAAAGCTCCATCTCCCCAGAGAATCTGATGCATTTCAATTCCACAGAGACATATTGAGCACCTGTATGCATAGGGTGCTGGATTCGGGTTGGCTACTCGCTGGCCAGGACTCATGGGACAAATTACCCAGTGCTCTGAGGCCTGAGTATCCTGTAGAAGGGAAAGTAGGAGGTGGAACCATGCAATCTGATGTCTTTTCAGCTTGGTAATCTCTGGCTCAATCAATGAACTAATTGGTATGCTGGGTGTGTGGTAGCCAGCTAGTTGGGAAGATAAAACAGGAGGATCTCAAGTGTGAGACCAGCCTGGGCAACATGGTGAGACTCTGTTTCAAAATAAACAAAGAAATAAACTAACTAGTGTGTGTATGTTATTGGGAATGGAATTGTGCCTCAACCTCCCTGCTGCCCTCAGTCCGACATGATTGTAAAGTCTAACATCGGGTTTTCAAGCAAACAGAACAGAGCATCTACGTGGATGTGCACAGATTGCCGTCTTCTCTGAAATGCCTCAGACTGGAAGTGTTTCTGATCCAGGCTTTTTAAAAAGTTTGGAACATATGCTTAGACAATAAGGTGTCTTGGTGTTGGGCCCCAAGCGTAAATATGTAAATCATTTCTTCCCTATTTAAAGGTGATTTTGTACAATATTTTTGGTGCACCTGTGCTTTGACAGGTGGCCCCTTGCATAAGGTTGGGTATGGGATTTTCTACTTGTGGCATCATATAGGGGCTCAAAATCTGTAGATTACAAAGCATTTTAGACTTCAGATTTTCAGACTAGAGATACTCAGTCTGTAGAACTAGATCTGGACAGAAACTCAGGTTTTACCTCAAATGGAGAATTCAACACAGTGGCAAGTTTTGTAAAAATGGATAAAAGATGGTAAATTTTATGTTATATGGAGTTTTTGCATCACAGTTTTAAAACACCAAAATAAATAAATATGTAAAAGTCAATAGCTTCCTATTTCATGAGTGGTAAGTTCTACCCTTAGATCTACACTCAGAGAAAAAGATCACTCATAACACCAAGAAGCGCTATTAAAAATGAGAAATAATTTAGCAAAAAGGGGGCAAAATATGTGATAAAGATGAAACTATTATACAAGGAGCCTTTTATAAAAGCAGAGCTGTATTGTACTTCCAGAGAGGGAAAATTAACATGCTAAAGATGTTGATTCTTTTCAGAGTTTCAATCAGAATCCCAATACAACTAAAAAATAATATAAACAAAACTGGAAATGCAACTCTAAAGTTTATCAAGAAAGATAAATAAGCATATTCTAAAAAATTGTTTTAAAAAAGCCATGGTGTGGGTTTACCCTGCCAAATAATAAAACAGAAAAGTATCAATTTATACAAAACTTCATAGATTAATGAAAGACAATAGGTCCCCAGAAATAAACTCAGGAACATGTGAAGGGTTAGTACATGGTAACAGTGGCGTATCAAATGGATGAGGCTGGGTGGTTTATGCAATAAATAGCTTTAGGACAACTGGGTAAACCTTTGGGAAAAACCAAAACTGCACACCTCACAGGAAGCAGTAAAGTTAATTTCAGATGGGCTCATTATTTAAATATTAAAATCGAGGCACTAAAGGTGTCTGAGTAAATTACCAGTGAATATTTACTCTTGGGATGGTGAAGGCTTTTCCAACCTGACTCCATAAAGAGTAGAAGTGCTTTGCTTTACTACATGAAAACATTAAACTCTTCGGGTGAAAAAACCCTTAGGTAAATTACAGAGTGGGACAAGAAGGTCTGTAATACCTCTGACGGTAAAAACCGTTCAATTCTGACTATGTTAAGGCCTTTCCAAGTCACTTCCTTAGAGCGTCGTCATCCAACCTGCTCTGCAGAGTGGTTGTGGTGGGAGCAGCGCCCAGCAGGGACAGAATCTACCTGGTTGGCAGAATTCAGTGACCAAGTCAAGCACTCAGGCCAGTTTCCAGCACATAGTAACTGCTCAGGAAACACAGAGAAAGGACCCTAGGAAGCTCTCAAAAAGCTCTGCTTAGGGTCCCCAGGGAATCTCCTGGCCACACGGGGCTTCTCTCCTCTCCTGCCTCCTCCGCCCTGCCCCACTTGGATCCTTCCTCTGCTGCCGTTCCAGCCGCTGGCCCCCCTCCCTGGCACCCTGGCCGCCCCTACCATCTCAGCCAGTTTGTGGATGGCGGGACACAGGGTGTTGACAGTGCTCTCGTACCAGGGATCCGCGCGGCCCAGGAATGTGGCCAGCTCGACTAGCTCAGGTGGCCTGGACGCTCCCGGCTCCTGGGGATGAGGGGACAGGGCAGACACGTCAGGCCCTTCCTAGTCAGGCACCCCCAGGTACCACAGTCTATGCTTTGTGACCATGATCAGATCATCTCATTTCTCAGGGTTTCTGCACCTTGGGAATACAAATTAGTTCTCTTTCACAAATTTAGGTGAAGCTGGAAGAACCTCAGGGCTACCAAGGGCTACCCTGAAACCCAGTCCTCAGCCAGCCTGCCGAGGGGAGACACAAGCATTACCCTGATTTCACTGCTCCTAGCAGGAAGCAGTGTGGGGCAGGGGAGAAACCGGAAGTGTGGCTCCGTCTCCCCAGCTAGATTAATGAGATCCCACTGCCTGAGTCTTCTTTTCTGTGATCCCAGGTATGGGAAGGGGGGTATGCATGTGCAGAGAGAGAGAGAGAGAGAGAGAGAGAGAGAGAGAGAGAGAGAGAGAGAGAGAGAGAGAGAGAGAGAGAGAGAGAGAGAGAGAGAGAGAGAGAGAACGAGCCAGAAAGTGCTAGCAACCATGTTTGAGGAGTTTACAACTAACTGCATTATAAAAACAAAAACAAAAACCAGAAGCCAGCCATGCAGGCAGCCCCTGGGAGAGAACCTGACTGTCACATATGGACTCCTGGGCACTGACTGGCAGCTTCTGAGTCAGAAGACATGTCTCTCCCAGCACCACATTGTAACAATGGTACTTCTGGTCCCTGAGCCAAGGGCTGCCAGGCTGTAGGCGTGCCCCTGTCAGGCAGGCACAACCCTTCTCTGCACCCCTCTCCTGCACCCACTTCCCTTCCCCGGTCACCTGGGGAGCCAACACTGGGATGTAGTACAGTTGCAGGCTGAGTCTGGGGGTGAGGCAGAACTTCTGGGTCTCCCGTTTCCTGGCAAAGGCAGCAAAACACACTGGGTAAGGGCAGGTGTTTGGTGCCAAACAGGCTGTGCTCTGCTACTTGTCAGCTCTTGACGTTTGACAGTTCGCGTCATCTCTCAGAACTTCTGTCTGCTCAGCTGTGAGACGGGAACCTCGTCACTGTCAGGGCGTTGCGGAGGAGCAACTGGCCACAGTGCTCTGACGGCCGCTCACCTGGCAGACACACCGTCTGTTGTTCCCTCCTAGGCCCCCTCCTTCCTGATGCTCTGTTGCCCCTTCCTGATGCTTCGCCAGCCCATACCAGACCCTCCCCAACCAACCTCAGCCCCCACCACCTGCTCGGGGCCTACCTGAGTCTGTGGTAGGCCTGGGCCAGGCGCCCCAGCATTCTGTCGTCTCCTAGCACCAGCACCCGGGCCGTGTGCACCCGGGACACCCCAGGCAGCAGCTCCCCATCCCCGCTGGGCCTGCCCGTCCTCCGGTGCAGCCCTGGGGACCCATCCCAGCTGCCGGGCATGGGGAAATCTGGGGGCCACACGCGCTTCTTGATGCCCCCCTTGCGCTGCAGCCCGGCTCGCTCCATCTCAGGGCTGCTGGGGGTAGGGAGTTCATCGGCCCCCAAAGGAAAGTCCCGCTCGATACCACTGTCAGTGGACAGCATGGACACCCGAGCCAAGTCCCGGTCTGGCCCAAGGCCCTGCAGATCCAAGGCCTCCAAGTCAGCACTGAGGCTCAGCTGGGACTGAGGCCGCAGGAAGAGCACCAGTTCCTTCCCTGGGACAGGAGAACAAGGGGCAGTCAGGGCCACAGAGCCTGGGCTCCGTGGGGTGTCAAACATGTCATCCAAACAGAAGCCTGCACACGTTGGCTGCCTCTTGTTAGTAAATATATTAGTGGCCATGAGAGTCCAGCACTGAAGAAATCAACTTAACCTAGCACCTACCATTGTTGGCTGACCCTGGAGCCCTCCCAGCCTCTCACTCTGCGTCTTCCTCCAGATCATGGACACCAGATGTCCAGCTCTGTGGAACACTCCAGGATTTTCTAATCACCTGTGTTTTATCACCTGTGAGGAAACTGAGGTCCAGAGGGAGAACTGAGTCCATCTAGTGTGATCCAGCACTTGAGCCCAGTTTCCTGACCCAGCACTTCCCACCATGACCTCTGTTCTCATCCTTCCTCTCCCTTGAGAAGAACCACAGGGGTAGGAAGGATGGTGACAGGCAGGACACCAGACTGGAGGGGATGTGTCAGTCTCCCTAGGTCTCCCCCAGATCTAGGAACCCTGATGTTTTGTGTTTGCCTCCCTCTTGGGGACATCACTGAGATCATAGTGGCCTTGTGGCATGATCTGGGTGTGTGAGGCCAGTGGCTAATGCACTGAGCTAGTCCAACAGAGGGGACATCTGTGCTTCTTTCAGATGGACAGAACTACATGGGGAGAAACAGCCAACACTGATAGCCCCACAGACACACAGACAAACACACACGAACACACACACACACACACACACACACACACACACACACAGACATACACCGTGGTTTCTAGCCTGCTGCCCTGGGAAGTCAGAGGCAAGAGCACGTACAGAGCTGCTCCTGGTCAGTCCACAGGTGGAAGGTGATGTAGGGACTGGGCAGGGGGATGCTTGGTGGCCGGTCCTGGAGAGGGTCACCTGAAGAAAGGAGCAGTCTGTGGGGACCACGAGAGGAGCACTGGGCCTTCCTCTGCCTTCTCCCATTCCCCATGCAGCTCCTATGTAGGGGCCCAGAGGGTGGCAGGGACCCTCTCTGCCTCCCTGGACTTGTAGGACATGTCTTTCATCTATCTGTCACCATTGCTCATCCAGGACCCAATGTGCTGCTACCACCTCCCAGCCCGAGGATGCTCAGGGGCCCCTTATTCCCTGCATCCTCCCAGCTCAGCCTTCGGTCCTTTGCAAATCTACTCAGTCTTTTTCAGCCCTTCATTCACTGTCCATCCTGCCCTGATGCCAGTGCCGGGTCCCACTGGGCTGGTTTTCCGAGTGTTCTTTAAACAGCCCACCCACATCCAGATGAAACAGAAAAGACCTGCTTCTCTCAGGCCACTCCCAGTCATGGGAACACTTCTGCTCCATGCCATGCAGCCCTCATGGCATTGGCAAACTGTAGAGGGCAGCAGGAGACCTGGGTGACCCCGGGAGACATCAGTGCCAACCTCTCCGGCTGCCTCTCCTCTGAGAAGTTTCCTGACTGCTCCAGAGGCCTACGGTGGCCATTCTCTCCAGCCAGCACTCAGAGGCCTGTACACTGGACACACCTAACCCGTGTCCTTTGGGTGTGGCTCTCAGAGTCTGTTTAACTCTACAGATCAGAGTCATCCTACAGCTAGGAAACAGGTATTCGGGGTACCTGTCTGGGCTCTTCTGGATTTCCCAGTCCACACAGGGCTTCCTCCCAGCACGGTAGGGCGTGTTCTATAAATGTGCGATGGAAAGGAAGACGCCAAGGAAAGCCCGTGACACCGTGTGTGAACGAGACTCATCTGCCACCCTTGACCCTCTCTGGAGAGCCTTCTAGGCCGCGGTGGCAGAGTGACGGCCTCGGGCCTGGATTTGAAGCTGGGCTCTCGGCTCACCAGCTGGATGATTTAGAGCGAGATTTTTAACTTCTTTCTAATGCAGTTTCTTCCTCCGTAAAACGGGGTAAAACTAGGTTTAACCTCGCAAGATTACTGTGGAGGTGCTCTGATTTGATATATGCGATTTAAAATACAGGGTGAGTGCTCAGAGTGCTTGCCGGGGTGAAGCAGGCGCTCGCTGCACAGGACCAGGCTACCTTGACCTCAGCCACCTCCTAGCTTCCTCCCGTTGGTCTCAGGCTCCAGGCAGATACAACGCTGCTGTCTGGCGCCCCCTGCGGCCCGCTGCCCACCTCGGCCCCGCCACGCGCCGCTTACTGCCGCAGCGCCCCCTCGTGGCGGCCTCCGGCCCCAGCAGCGAGCAGTAAATTTCCTCCAGCCTCTCCAGGTATCCCGCGCGGCTCGGGCTGGCCTCGCCTGCCATCTGCTCCACCGCAGCCACCACGGCGTGGAAATAGTGCTCCAGGACACGGCGGGAGCTGGTCTGCGGGTAGAGACCGCACGGCTTGAGTCTGGGTCCAGCCCCCCACACACACCCCATCTCCTACATCATACTCCTCTCTGCTCCCAGCAGGCCCAAGGCTCCGGAACCCCATGTCCTGGGCCTGTTCCTGCCCTGCCACAGCTATTGTCCCACGCAGCCTGCAACTGGGAGTCCCTGTGTCCCTCACACTCTGTTAGGAGGAGGTGGCCTCCAGTGGTTTAAGAAAGGACATAGCAGTCAAAGGAAGGTCCGACCAAAGAAACCATCTAAGATGTAGGACTCAGCCTGGAGAATCTCAGATGTTCTATCTGAAATTCAGCATCCAGTGTGTTTTAACGGGCAAAGCAGGGCCAGAGTGAGGGGCTCATCCTGGAGCAAGACTAACAGGGTCCGGACTAACAGAACCCTCCCGGAGTGCCAGGCCCTTGCTGTGGCAGCAGCATCACTGCTGCGTCTAGCAGCTCCCGACCTCAGCCATCACCTAAGCCGGCCGTCCCTGTAACACACTGATAATTAACTCATAGTATTTATTTCAAGGAGAAGGGGAAGGTGACATGAGACAGAAGAAAGAAGAGGACAGGCAGTGAGTTGCAGGGTGAGTTACCTGCAGTTTCCTGTGCAGAGCGCCGGGGTGACAGGCCTCCCCCAGAGCGGCCTGCAGGGCATGGGACACCACATGGCGCATGCAGGCCTCAGGTGTCTGTTGCCCCTGGGCCGCCTCGATCTCCAGCAGCAGGGCACTGCACACCGAGGCAGATACCAGCTCGGGATCCACGAAGAGGAACACTCTGTGGGCAGGAGAAGGGAGCGCTGGGGACTGCGGTAGGAAGGAGCATGTGCAGCCCTTCACCCAAGGGTGCGGCTGGTCCCCTTGGCTGAAGCCCACTGTCTTCACATAGGAAAGCAGGCCCGGTCCTGTGTCTAGGCAAGTTCCAAGTGACATCCTCCTTCCTCCCTCAGATCCTTGTCCAGTGGTCCTGTCACCCCTGGGAGGCTACCCTAAATCTATCCTGCCGGAAACAGAGCTCTGAATGTGGAGTGTA
Organism: Hydrochoerus hydrochaeris; assembly: GCA_004027455.1. Classification (NCBI taxonomy): domain Eukaryota; kingdom Metazoa; phylum Chordata; class Mammalia; order Rodentia; family Hydrochaeridae; genus Hydrochoerus; species Hydrochoerus hydrochaeris. Next base: position 549,827 of record PVLA01000356.1, read on the forward strand.
ACTCGGCTTCTCTCAGCAGCCCCATCACACCAGAAAACCAACCTCACCCCGTCTCCTCCTCAGTCAACCATGCCACCCCCATTTCTCCAGCACTAGTTCTCACTGGTCCCCTTAAACCTCCCTACACTCTTCCTAAAGGCAGTTCCCCAAGCCTCAATTCCAGCTGTGCCTCTCAGAGCCAGGCGAAAGGAAACACCCGAGAAAGGCAGGCACCTCCGTCACGCGTCTCTCCGACATAAGCAATAGACCTTCCTCTAGTCCCCTCTGCTTCTGTCTTGTCTAGACAGCTGGCACATGCAGATGAAAGCCCCGAGACCTCACTGTGTGACTGTGGCCCCAGGCGCCTGCACTGTGGGGATTCAGAGCCACCACTGGCCACCTGGCTGGTTTGATGTGTCCCCCTACAGCCACACGTTCACTCCATTGCTGGTCAGGTGTCATGACTGCAAAGCCCTGACCTGGCTCTTCTCAACTCAGCGTCCTCTCTTGTCCTGCCAGTGAGCAGTCACAATGCTCCAACACCTCTAGGGGGAGAAGACAGGTGTTCTGGGGCCACTCACCTCTCCTGGTAGGGATACAGTTCATTCATCAAGCTCTGTTCCGCAAGGACCGTCCTCTGGTACAACGTTCCTGCAAAGCAATCCATGTCAGCCAACAAGCGCTGGTCTCTGACTCCCTTTCCTCACCTTCCCACGGAAGGTGCTAAGACTCTGGAGCTTCGTGGCATCCTAGAAAAGAAGGCCTGGACTTGGGTGGGGCTGAGAGGTCAGGATTCCCAGCAGCTCTCACCTGGGACTGCTATCTCTGTTTTCAGCCTTATGGCGTAGTCCAGAGCAACCGTGCAGTAGGGGGTGGGCAGGGTCAGTAACCTGGTGCAGAAGGCATAGGTTCTGCGGTACAGCTCCTCTGCGACACCTGTGGCCTGGGTGAGAGGGAGATGTGGGGCACACAGAGCCTCAGTCAGGAAGGGTCCTGGGTGGGCTGGAGGTATGAGGAGGGAAGACGGGGCCTGACAGATGCACTTGGCTCATGGTTCTCTTCCATATCTGCACCTTCCCGCTCCTGGCCGTGCACTGGGAGGCCCCCCTTGGATGGAAACTTATCACATCGCATTCCACCACCCAGCCAACTGCCCCCTCAACTCTTCCAGCTCAGTCTGCAGCGCACGCCTGAGGCTTTCCAGGTGGGGCTGCCCCTGAGTGTCACTGCGCCTCACTGGCAGACAGCGCTCCACGACAGCCTGGAGGCTTCCCTGCTTCCCTTCCGCCTCTTTATCTCTGTGCTCTTGGCTTGGGCCGGAGCCCCAGGCTTGTCTTCCTGCTCCTCATCCTCCTGAGCTCTCGCCCCTCTCCTGAGACTGCCCAAGGCTCCACCAAGACATGAACAGAAGCTCTTCTTCGTGTCTCTTCCCCTTGTAAGGGACAGTGGTGTTCACATGTGACTCAGGCTGGCGAGCTCCCCAGGCGCGCTCCACAATGCCTCACCTTCCCCACCGCCTCTCCAGATTTATCTCTGAGTGGGAGGGGAAGAGGCATCATTGTGCAGCAGGTGGTCCCCGACTTTTTCTAGGCTGCCCTGGTGGAGATGAGGTGTCCGCTAAGGGAAGAGAACAGTGGGTCACCACGATCACCCTGACCCCAGCCTCCCGCTCACCTTAGTGAGCACGTACATCAGGGTGTGCAGGAGGGGGATGATGATGTGCCGGAGGTCCTCGCGCTCTGCCTGGAAAACAGGAGATTCCCTGGCACCAATGCAGGCTGGGCTAGGCTGGGATGGACGAGGTCACCAGGCCAGCCCTGCAGGAGGTGGCGAGGGTGGGAGCTGGCTAGTGCGCGGGCGGGCGCCAGGCAGCCTTCCGCTCTGCCGAGGGCTCCCGTCCGCCCTGGGGAGAGCAGGCGTGTGGGGCCCATTGTGTGTGCGTGTGTTGGGGCGCTTGCAGCAAACTGGGGGAGGCCAGGAGCTAAAAGAAAAGTGACAAGCAGGTTCCCCGATTGGCGCTTTCCTCAAGCGCAGTGTTCCCCAGTCACAGAAGGTAAAGGGTCTGGAGGGGAACTTGAGGCACTGTGAGGATAACTGAAAACCACATACACAGAATGGCTATTCAAGTGGTCAACGGCGCTTTACATTCCTGATGAGTGACACAGATTTCCCATAAATGGCTGTGTTGTGGAGTTTCTTTTCTGTTTCCTTTCGTCTTTCCTTCTTTTATTTATTTGTTTTTATTTTATTTTTTGCCTTTTTGAGACAAGCTTTCACTATGCAGTTCAGGCTGGCCTTGAACTTCGTAGCCTACGCTGGTCTCATTTCTTTTTGAAATATGTTAACTCAAAGCACTGGGAGTTGATGCCAAGAAAATATTACTTAGGTAAAGGTCTAGGAGGGAGATGTATGTGGTAGGAATCAAGCAGGTAACACGGATGACACAGAGCTGCTGGGATGAGCCCCAACCTAGTGGGTCCCCTTATCCTCTCATTGCCACCCATCTTCCCAAAACCAGAACACCCACCTTCTCCAGCTCTCTGAGCAGAATTCGGACCAGGGCTGGGTTCCTCCTGGGGTCTCGCTCTACCTTCTTGTGCAGGGTCCATCTCCACATGCCTGACCAGGAGAAAAGGTAGCCCAGTAGGACCAGGCATGGTGGGGGCTCTGAGAGGAGAGACCTCTCAGACTGTCCAGTCATGCTGACCCCGTGGTCAGCACTGGGCTCCATTGAGTCCTTCCCTAGTGAGACCATTCTGATCCTCAGCCTTTTGTCAAAAGTGGGTCCCCAAGGCAGAAGGAGAGAGAGACACAAGTGGGGGGACTGGTATGAGGATCACAAAGCAGCAATGATTGCAGGCGTTAGCCGGCCACCCTCTGCTGGTTCTGCAGGCTGGAGAGGACTTTTGCTTGGAAGTGGAGCTGGGGAACATGATTAAGGAAGAGGGTGCCAAGTCTTCAGTGCCTCTGTCACTTAGGAAGGTTGAGCCAGGGAGCCACAGGCTTTCCTGGTCCCCTGGCTTAGGGATTTCCCTAAGGGGGCTGGCCTGGAAGGCTGTCACCCATGAGCTGCAGGCTGGGTTCTTTCCTGCAGGAGTGCACAGGGCTCGAAGGGTGAGACAGGGGCCCAGAGGGAGTAGTTGCCACCTGCCTGCCAACACTTACCCTGGTTGCCCTGCAGGGCTGGGGCCTGAGCACTGAGCTCCCGAAGTACAGCTTGCACGCTCCTCTGGAGGTCCAGTTCTGCATCTGGAGGCAGAACGCAGGGGAGAGGGATGGAGGGTCACATCACCTGGCCTCACTCCTAGCCACCTCCATGCCTCAGTGAATGTTTCTAGTGCTTCTCTGAACCTCAAGGGGTGTCCCAAAGTAACCAACCTAGAGCTGGCAGTCAGCACACTAGTCAGGACTGAAAACAATATTTGCATCAGAACATTTTTATGTGCTCTTTGTAAAACTAGCATTTCTTAAAGTGGGGCATGTGTGGAAGTGCCCCACCCATCCAAGGTCCCAAAATATTAAGTAGAAAATTCCAGGAGTAAATAATTCATAGACTTTAAATTGCTTGTCCTTCTAAGTAGCATAATAAAACTCCACACTGTGCTGCTTTAGCCTGCCCGGGACATCATGAATCATCTGTTTGTCCAGCGTATCCATACTGTATATATTACCTTCCTTTCAGTCACTTAGTAACTGTCTCAGTGGTCAGATCAACCATCACAGTATAGCAGTGACTGTGTTTAAGTAATCCTCATTTTGTATAATAGTGGCCCCAAAAGCACTTGAATTACCAGGACATAAAGATAAAGGGCAGATTGACTCTGATTATATGTGGCAAAGCTGTAGGCCATATAAGAAAAGCTGTAGGACATATACCAACACATAGGGTACACCCAAAAGGATTTAGTACCATCTGTGGCTTTATGGATCCATATACTCCCCATGGATAAAGGGAGATTACAGTATATAAAGTGATACACAGACAATTTTATGTGGCACACAAATTCCTAAAATCTGAATAGTTATGCATTCATTTTAATATATATTTGGGAAATAGGTGTAACTATGTTATGACTTGTATTTAGATGTCCCCCCAAAGCCTCACGTGGTCATAGGTGGGGCTTTTTCAGAGGTGGCTGGATCTAGAGTGTGTGAAGCTGCAATGATTCATGAAACAGTGCTAAGATCAAGGGCACTAAGATTAAGGGTGCGAGTGCAGCCCACTGTAAGTAGCCTGGATGAGACACAAAGCATAGAAAGCTGTGATCGTCCCTTGTTGTTTTGCTACCTTCTGCTCACTGTGAACTGGGTCTCCTCTGTCATGCCCATCTGCCGTGCCACCCTGCCTTGGAGCCAGCTAATGATGGACTGAAACCTCTACAAACTGTGAGCAAAATAAATCTTTCCTCTTTTAACTTGTGGGTGTTGGGTATTTTGTCTCAGCATCAGAAAAAGCAGCTAAGACAACTTGTTCCTCAATCTACACATGAAACTAAAATTGAGCCTATTTAAAGAAACAGAGTGTGACCTGCTTCCAGCAAGAATCTTGTTGGGTCAGGTTAGCAAGGACCCCTCTCCTTGTTGCTACCTCTTAGGAAGTTCCAGTCACCTACTTCTCACTCCGCTCAAGGCTGCATGTCCTCAGCTGTCTTTTTCTCATTTGTGGAGCTAAACTGGCCATCTACCCCCTTCTGGATTATACTTGAGTAGTCTTTGTTACCATTTTGACAAGGGACAGGATGACCTTCTCCTTAACAGGGGTATGGCCATATGGCAGCACCCGAAGGTGGTGCAAGAACAAGCAGCTGATGTTTGGAAAATCACCACCTCACAGATCTCTCGCTGGCGGGAGTTTAATTGACACTGACTCTGCTGCTGTGCTGTGACACCCGCGTCTGTGTGGAGCCAGGATTATCAGCAACATGGCACAGCAGACTCCATCCAAGGTGCCCCCAAGGGACGTCTGTTCTCATGGGTAACTTGGGGCAGAGTTTCCCTGACCCACTGCTGGCCATTTCTGGGCCTCCCATCATGCTAAGACATTTCCCTTCAGCCCTGCTCCCCTTTCTCCTGCACTGGGGTCCCTTTTGCAGCCCTGCCAGGCAGCTCCCCCTTCCATCGCTCTCCCCCTTGCTGTCCTGCAGCAAGTAAATTCTTGCATGTCTGATCTTATCTTGGAGTAAGACAGGACATATGGGGAACACTCTTCACACGGCACACTCTCCTTTGCAGTGAGCTCCAACCAAGAGTTCGTCTCTGCAGGCAAGAGTGCAGTCTTAGCCACCAGCAACACTAACCACATACCTCTGGGCTTCCCTTTTTGACATAGCTGCCAGGAAACTTACAGCCAGACAGAACCCCAATCTCAAAAATCAGCTCCTCTCAAAGGATGAGGACCTTTCCTTTTGGTTCCTCTTTGGGGCTCCAGCTTTGTGTTCAATTTACTCTATACTTACATGCCTCAGATTCTTTTGGAAGGAATTAGGATAGAAACTACAAATTTCAAAATCACCAGGTTACAGTCCAAGAGCTAAACTTTGTTTAGGCCATGGGCTCACCAAATAGTCCCTTCATGGCTCTCGGGTGAGTGAGTGCAAAGTCTTCTGGGCCCGCCTAGCATTCTAAAGCCACCCTTTCCTCCTGGCTCTCATTTGCCCCCTCTGAGACATTTGTCACCGTCAGGGCATGATGCTGAGCCTTCTCTAGGCTGAGACTGGGCAGGAAGTTACAGCCACATCTGTGCAGCTGGCTGCTCTGCTGGGAAAGGCAGCATCTCCTCCAACTGGCCAGGACACCATTTAGCCTGGCATGCAGGCTGGTCACAATCCGTCTTTCCATCTGTCCATTTCCACCTTGCCTGAAGACGTAAAGTTAATGCAGGCTGTTATTTAGAAATTACCTGGTGTCATATCCTTTTTCTTTCTCTCTCTCTTCCTCCCTTCCTTCTTTCTCTTCTCATCTGCTCTTCCTTCCTCCCTCCTCTCTCCTTCTCTCCCTCTCATTTCTTTTTTTCCCTTCCTTCTCTCACTGTGGACTATACCAAAAAGCCTATAACTGCATCAGCTGGTTGTCTCTCTTCCTCCTCATTAGCAGGGTAGCCAAGCCTTTGTCTTCTGAGTCTCTCCTTTCCCTGCTTTGAAAGAGGAGTTACATGTTTATGTTTCAGAGAAAAATGGAGAAGTTGCCAGTAGCCCTGGGAGACAATGTAAATAAAGTTTGTTTGTGAAAGTCTGGGCCGCTGGAACAAACTCTCCATCTTTGGTCCACATCTGGCTTGCAGACATGTTCTGTTTGAGCCATGTAGTATCTTTTAAAATGAACTAGCTGCTAATACTTACGAATCAGGAGATCTGACACTAAAGTTTAGGTGTCCAGCATCTTTTGAAAATCAGAATCTGTTGACATTGGGCATGCATGGGACAATCTGACCTGGGATAGTCAGCAGGGCCTGGGCAGCAGCTGCCCCCGAGATGGACACGGTTTCTCTAATTCTTCCCTGTGTTTGTTCTCTTGGGTCCACTCCCTCACTCCCTCTAGCTGGCTCCTGGAGGCATGTGAGTTCAAGATCCCAGCTGGCTAATGAAATCAACCTGCTGGATTATCCCAAAAGGGTGAGAATGAGGCTAATGTTTTAGTTAAGAGTGAGAGGCTAGATTCTTTAAGCCTGTGTGGGCACAGTGCTGCAGCTTCCAGGTTCCAGGGAATGGGGGAGAGCAGGGCCAGCTGACTGTGTGGGCACAGTGCTGCCCACAGGTTCCAGGGAATGGGAGAGAGCAGTGCCAGCTGGCATGTGGCCTACGGGTGATGGGATGAGCTGAATTAGTTACTCAACCCTGTGTTTCTGAGTGTCGTGGCAAAAGTCTACTGGGTCACCTTGGTCAAAGCACAGGGATGTCCACCAGGGAAGCTCCCGTCTCCCTCCCAGTGGAGCCTGCAGCCAAGTAGGCAGAAGACCACAGATTCCTCCCACTACCTAGACTCCACTGGACCAGGGTTACTCACAGCCACCCAGCAGGGGGAGGAACCAAGTGATGACACTGGAATTCACACTGATCTTAGAAAAGGAAGCTTGATTTGATTAAGCAGAAGAAAAAAAATTGGTATTTTTTGAACCTCAGTTATTTTATCTCAGGGTAGTTCATATACGATACGGAGGCTGACATCACCATTGACTTAGGAGGGTTAAGCATGATTATCATGATTAATCATGATAATCATCCTCTCCACCTAGGGATACAAGATATTACTGCAGTGTATTTCTAGCAACATTTAAATAGCACTCAACAGAGATTATCTCTGTTGTGGCAAGGAAATGCTATATGTGTGGCAAGGAAATGCTACATGTTCATCAAATCAATTTCACTATATTGTAGGGAGACAGGAGAACTACATTACCCAGACTCTCCTGCACTTACAGAGGAGCCATGTGGCTAGTTCTGGCCAATGGAATGTGATAGAAGTGGTGTACAGACCTGGTCATAAAATTCTCTGCGCTACTCTCCCTACTGCTCCCATTGGAGGACACGTGTTGAAGATGATGATGCCACCGGAAGGAAAAAACCCTAGATCCTGAATCACTGTTTGAAACCCAGATTAGTCTGTGATATACAAAATGAGTATTTGTTGTGTTATTCCTCTGGTGCTTGGGTTATTTGTTACAGCAGCTGGCATTCTCTGGCTGACTCATGATTTTTTTTCCAATATGTAGCCCATTGGATGCTTAAAAGGGCCCCGTAAGATCGGTAAGGCAAACACTGCTCTCCTTGTTTTATAGAATCCAGGTCTAGAGCCCTTACCTCATCCTGTGTTGCCTCTCCAGTGATGAAAATCAGACCTAGAGGGAGCCTGGAGTTTCTATTCCCCATTAAAAGATGGAGAACCGAGGCTCTGAGAGGGTTTGTGATCTACTCAAGGCCACAGAACTGTTGGAAGAAGAGCTTCTAGTTCAATTGCTCTTTCTTGAAAGCTGCCTTTTTACCTGGGACCATTTGCTTGCTTACTGGAAAAGAGCTAAAAGGGTTTCCAGGTGGAACCGTGTGCAACTGGAGTATGAGATGGATTAATGACACTCCTGATGAAGTCATCTGAAACAAGAGTCCCAGCTCTCACATGATATTATTATAGCTAAAGAAACAATGAGAGAGAGAGAGAGAGAGAGAGAGAGAGAGAGAGAGAGAGAGTGAGAGAGAGAAAAGGCCAGCAATATCCCAACCACATAGGACCCTGATAGTTCAGGGCCTGTGCCTTGATTTCAGACCTTTCAAATCAGTCTCAGGACTTGGCAATCCCAACCTCCAATGCCCTGTGACCCCAAACAGACTCCTCCCTCTGACTTTTCCTAGGGTGTTTCACTTTTCTGCTAGTTCCCAATTGTACTTGCACATTAGAAGCACTGGAAAGCTTTAAAATCTACCAAACGCTACACCCCAGACCCATTATATTAGATCTCTGAGGGTGGAGCCAAATCACTGAATTTTAAAAAAAAGATTCCCCAGGAGCTTCTGACGTGCAGTTAGAGTGAGAACAGTTGCTTTGGGTGATCAGTTTGGAGCCCCAGATAATTTATCTATTGGGCAAGGAGAGAGTCAAGTGACGAGATTTTCAGTTAGAAGACCATCCTTCCCGAATGAAAGAGGAAGGTCACAGTGTCAGGATAGCTTGTTCCCAGCATTGCTCCTGCCTGTCCTGGTCGTGGTAGGAGATGCAAAAGAATGCACTTTGGAGAAAGTTGTGTTTGCTATTGTTTGCTAGCTTCTTTCGCAGTAGATATAACATCTATATGGGTCCATGTGTTTATGGGTAGCTCTCCTCGCCTTAGAGGTTCCTTCTTCTTTAGGACAGGGATCTTCAAGAGCATTGCAGTCAGTGCTCCCCAAGAGTGGTCTTTGACTTTCTGTGTGACCATCAGATGACACATATTTGTGGGTAGAATCATCAGTCCTTGTCCTGGGGTGACACAAAGTGAAACATTGAGACTTTGGAATCAGCTCTTGAGGTTCCAGTCTCAGATTTTCCACGTACTAGCTGTGTGCCATCAAGAAAATTGTATAACCTGTCTGAGCCTTAGTTTACCATCTATGAAAACAAGGTAATCAATGACATTCCTACATTACAGACTCCTTCTGGTGCATGAGGAAATGCATAGCAGAATCATTGAGAGTATGGATGTTGTATGTAGGTTTCTTAGTTCAAACCCTGCTTTGATCATACAGTATCTGTGTGACCTAGGAGAAAAAATTTTCCCTCATCACACCTTGGTTTTCCTCTTGGAAAAATGAGAGTAATAATAATACCTATCAGATGCCGGGAAACCAACGCAAATACTCCCTTCTCTGGTGAGTGGCTGTGAGCATGGCAGTCTGTAGCTGCCCAGGGTGGGAACCACCATCGTCTCCTGAGATCTGCACCATGCTGGGACCTAGGACACTGGGAAACCAGTGCAACCATTCCCCCCACTGGTGAGCGGCTGTGAGCCTGCCAGCGCAAACACCCTCCCACCCCCCACCCCCTACCCCCTGGCTAGCATGTGGGAGCCAGTGATCTGGACATCTCTTAAGAAGTTGACCATATGCAATGTAGCAAATAGGGGGGATTTCCTTCTACCATTTCTTTGAAGGCAAATACTTTTATCACTGTTTTGCTTTGTTCTGATTAATGGTGTAGCTCTCTTCAATATTCTGGTTTGTTTTGTTTCATGTTTTTCTAGGAATTTGTTTTGCTTTGTCTTGCTAAGTTTTTTCTTACCCTCTAATACAAAAAGGAGAGAAGTACATGTAGAGACTCATGCATGCGTAGAACTTATAAACAGTTTACAAGAGCTGATTATATAATGCATGATGAAAAGAACATTATGGTAGCTACTGTTAATATTCAGTTGTCTTATTGTGAAGTGCTGTGTAGCTTACATTTTTCTGTTCTGATCTGCTTTGTTCTGTCCTCTTTTGTTTTATTCTCTGTAAAATAAAATTTAAGAAAAAAATAATAGCTATCTATGGGGTCGTTATGAAGACCACATTAGTTAATTTTTTCAAGTGTTTTTATCACTCTTTGGTATGTTATTTTAAATTCAATTGCAAGTATTTGGCCATAAATCTTAGCTATTCCTGTCATGTTCATTGACCTGCAAGCAACTGGGGTCTCATGCGTGAGTGTGGATGAGAATCATTCAAGATGTTCTCACAGGTGAGCAGGTGAGTTGGGCTCTCACAGCCTGGCTGGGTGCAGGTGGCCCTGCCAGCCCTGGGTGTGTGCCCCCGCAACAGGGGCTCCTCGCTCAGCAGCCAGGCTCCCTGCCCGCACCACACTGACCTGAGGTCTCCATGGGAGCTCTGGGATGTGTGAGGAGGATGTGGTTGTCTTGGGCAGCAGAGTAGAAAGCGGAGCGGTTGTTTCTCAGCACAGAGGCAGCTCTGCAAGGTAAAAGACAGTTAGTGCATGCGGCAGGAAGGCGCAGAAAGGATGCCTGGGACACGGATGGGCTCCTCGGGGACCTCAGTCTCTAGAACACTGGAGGGAAGTCTAGGTTTTGAGAAATATTTAAATAATACCAAAATGGTAGGAAGTCTAGATTTATTTAAAAAATACAGAAGGCCCTATGTGTTTGTGGGTTCCACATATAGATTCAACCAACCACCAGTGGAAAATAGTTGAATAAACTTGCATCTGCACTGAGCACATATGTACTTATTTCTCATTTTTTCCTGAACAATATAGCATAACAGCTATTTATGTATCATATTTTACTAGATATTGTAAAATACCTAGAATAATTTAAAATATAAGGGGAGATGTATGTAGGTTATATGCAAATACTACATATTTTATATAGGGGATTTGAGCATCTTAGATGATGCCCTGTGGGAGACCCTGGACCCAATCCCCTGGAGGTATCAAGGGATAACGGTACTTAACTAATACTTATATAGTGCTTACTATGTGATGGGCAAGCTTGTAAGCACTTAAAAGTATCAAACTTTTTAATACAAATACTAAACTAATGAGGTGGGTACTTTTTTCTGCCTGTTCTATAGCTGAAGAGCAGAGACAGTAAATAATGATTCTTGGTCAAATAGCCAGAAAGAAAAGGAATGTGGACTGGAGCTCAGGCCATTTGGTTCTAGAGCCCAAACCCTCTAACGTGATCACCGACTGCAGTGGGGGCACCTTGGAGTCTGCTCCCCAGGACAATAAACCTGGTAACAGAAAAGAAGGATGCTGAACAGATCTAAGGGCTTGGGTTTTCAAGAGAAAACAAGTAACTAAGCATAGGTTCGGGGAAGCTGATGGAGAGAGAATAAGGTGATAATTTTAGGAATAATGAACGTTATACATTGAACCTACAGAATAAAAAAAACTGTTATTCCAACTACCCCAAAACATAGAGAAGGTAAGATTCTTGGCTTTTTGAAAAAAAGTCAGCTTAATCACCATCTCAATAGCCAATAAAATTAGTTTTAAAAAATAGATTAAGCACTTCACACTCATTGGATAGCTTATTAACAAAAACTCCCAAAACAAGCAAACAAAAGACCACCCCCACAAAAGTCCATGTTATTTATAATGGAGAAAGACCAGAATAAACTTAAAAACCCAATTATAGAGTGCCAGTTAAATATTTTATAGTCATCTGTGCTTTAGGATTCTATGAAACCACAAAATGGTGATTTTGCATGTAAACAAAACCCAAAAAGAATCTGAAAGTAGAAGAGGGAACCTTAGGGAAGGGAGAGGAAAGGGGGGAGGCGAAGAACAGAAAGGGCAAGAGAGGGTGGTAGTGTGTGTGTGTGTGTGTGTGCACGCCTGTGCATGGGAGGGAGCAATTAAAGCACAATATATACAAATCTGGAAATGTTAAGTGAAATACGAGTTAATATTTACATTGTTTTTTTTAAAATGGCAGTGCATATCTGTATTTACCGAATTCAAAAGACTTTCCAAAGTATTTATTTGTAAGGGGTAGATAACAAAATATCACATTTCTTATACCAACTTTTAAAAGCATATTTCTAAGTTTGCATATACACATTGAACAACTTCAGTGAAAACAAATGGCAAAGCAACACAGGAGGTTCTAGTTCTGGAAGAGTATGCCCCCTCTACAGCTCTCCCACTAGACACAGCTGAAAAGTCCAGATGGTGAACCTGGAGCAGCTTCACGAGGACTCTGAAAAGTAGAAGGAAACAGGCAGAATGTGGAAGGAAACTGGAACCCAAAGTAGGAACAATCTGACAATGAACTCTGTGGTTTTCCTTCAGTGTTACGCTGTGTCTGGATGGAGAAGGAGGTGGAACTGTCTTTAATTATTCCTGCAGGCAAGCCTGCAGCACTGACGGAGTGTTAGCCCTGCCGGTGACTAAAAGTCTAGCAGGGAACTCTCCCCTTAGAGGCACCGTGGGTCCAAGGGCATGGGAAGAATCCCCATTGCCTTTCCCCTTTATTAGAGGAGCAAAAACAACTAGAGCAAATGACATGAATAATAAAGTGGCAGCTTCCCAACTGTAGTAAATAATTGTATTAAACGTAAATGGTCTAAACTCTGACTAAAGGACTAACTTTATGCTGTCTGTAATAAGTTCACTTAAATATGATATAAATAAGCTAAAAGCAAAAGAATAGGAAAGTAAAAGCTCTGTCGTGCAAACACTAAACCTAAGAAAGCTCAAGTGGCTAAATAAACATAAGCCAAGGTGGATTTCAAAGAAAAGTAGGAGCGAAGAGGAACATTACACAGAGATCAAAGGATCAATTCATCAGGAAACTATAACAGTCCTAAAGGTGCCTGAACCTAATAGCAGGGCTTAAAAATACAGAAAAGAAAAACTAATCAACTTCAAAATGCTGGGGAAGAAATCTCTAACTGACCTAAAAGATAAATAGTTCCACCATTGTATTTGAAAATTTTAATAAGTCTCTTATTAATTGATAGGACAAGAGATAGAAAACTAGCCAGAATACGCAGAGATTGAGCAATCCTACTGACCACTGAATTAAACTGGCACTTATAGAACACCGTACCCAGCAGCAGCAGCAGCGTACGAATTCTTTGTAAGTATACGTGAGACATCCTCTGTACTGTCTAAATTACATCATGGGTCATAAAGCAAACCTTAACAAATTTAAAATATTTACATACAAAGTGCATTCACTGACCATAATGAAATTGTACTTGAAATCAACAACATAAAGATGACTAGAAAATCTCCAAATGCTTGGATGTTAAATAGTGTGTTTCTAAATAATACATGGGTCCATAAATAAACATTTCCCAACTTATGTTTAAATTTTAGCATTACTATGACACTAAAACCAAAGATAGTAGAAGAAAAGAAAAAAGACCAATTCCAGGACAAATGAGAAAAATTCTCAACCAAATATTAGCAGTCCAGTCCAGCAGTGTGTAAAAAAGACTAACGCACAATGGCTTGATGGGTTTATTCTACAGAGCCAATACTGGTCCTATATTTGACAGTCAATCTACTATATTATAGATTTAAAAAGAAGAGAAAAACTAAACGACTATATCAATTGATGCAGCATAAACTTGACAATTTCAGCACTCATTAATGATAAACATCTACAGCAAATTAGGAAAATGAAGTAAATATATTAATATGGTTAAAGATATTTATAAAAATAAAACCATACTAGCATAATTAATAGTGAAAACCTGTCTCTTCTCAAAAATTAGAAACAAGCAAGGATGTTCACCCTCACTACTGCTGTTCAACATAAGATTTAAAGTCCTGGCCAAAAGGACAAGGAGAAAAGAAGACGTTGTAGGGTGGCAGGAGTAGAAGGAGGACAGGAGGAAGAGGAAGAAGGAGGAGGAGGAGGAAGAATATTGAAAAGGAAGAAATAAAACTATTTGCAAATCGTATGACCCTATTTGAAGTGATGTCTACATAGATAATCCTAGAATGAACAAGATGAATAATAAATATGAACAAAATGACTCTACAAAAATCTAAAACTAGCGAGAGAGGGTAGCAGCTCACAAGAAACAAAGTCAAAACAGCATCAGTCGTGTTTCTACGTATAACAGCAAACAACTGCAGACCAAATTTCAAACACAATACTATTTACAATAACTCCAGTAGGGAAAACAAAAAGAAACACTAAGGTATAGATCTAACAAAACCTGTCTAGGAGCTATATGATGCAAATTATAAAATGCTGATGAAATAAATCAAAAAAGGCCAACATAAATGGAGAGACCTACTATGTTTATGGGAAAAAGGTCGAGACCCAATGTGGTGAAAAGGTCAATTCTCTCCAAACTGACTTACAGATTAGCATGATTCCAATTAAAATATCATATGGATTTACTTTTGTAAGTACATATAAGTAGATTCTAAAATTTATAGGGAAGGCGAAGGAACTGGAGTAGCCAAACAATTATGAAAAAAGGATCTTAGAGGACTCACATTCCTTCCAGTAAAATTAATAGTGACAAGATAGACTCATAGGTGAGATTGTATTTCCTCAGTTTTACTTTTACTACTTTGTGTGTGTCTTATCTTTTTCTTTTTTCTTTTTATCGGTACAGGGGATTGAACTCACGACCACCTGCTTGCAAGGCAGGTGCGTATGCCGCTGAGCTAAATCCTCAGCCCCATGTGTCTTATCTTTTAATGGTATGTACTAAATTACAATAACAACAGCAACAAAGAAAGTGACATCGTTTACTCATAAGCTGTAGAGTTACAGTTAGTTTTAATTTTAATACATTTCTACATTTTTTGATTTCTTAATATACATGTATTTGACTCTATTTATTTTTACCATGCAGTGAATGGCACGTATAAAAGAAGAGAGCTAATGCATGTGTAAGTCACAAGGTATTATGAAAATGGGCTCCCACAAGCCCACCCACCCAGCTGAAGAACACTGACACTGCACTATACTATGTAACTTAATATCTGAATGAAAATCAAAACTTTAAAAATAATCATTATTCTCTTTCTTTCTGGGCTCCAGAGACTGCAGAGCTGGAAGGCTATGCAGTGTCTTCTGTGCTGTGAGGCTGAAATCCAAGAACTGTGTTCGAATCCAGTTCTCCTCCTGTTGGCCTGGGAGGTCCATCACGGACCTCTCTGAGCCTCAGCCTCTTCCTTCTCCAGAGCATCAGGTAGAAAGTACAATACTGAATGATCAGAAGTCCACTGAGGTGAGCAGCGTGTCCATCATTTGTGCTGTTCTTTTTTAACTTGCTTCCTGGACCAGGTGTGGTCATGCACACCTGTAGTTCCATCTACTCGAAGGCTGAGAGAGGCAGGTCACTTGAGCCCAGCAGTTTAAGACCCGCCTGGGCAACATAGTGAGAGTTCATCTCAAAAAAAAAAAAAAGCAATGAACCGTGAAAATCTGACCATGAGTGAAAGACTGCGGTCAACCTGGTGAGTTCCCAGTCTAAGTGAAGGAGCTAAAAATGGCCACATAGTATGATCAGAACCCCCACGGGCAGCTGGGTACGGGTCAGAGTTAGATTCTAACCTCACATACAGTAATGGGGGACGGATGCTAAAATCAGGGTTTCCAGGTCCTTCTATATTACCTACGTGGGTGTGAAGAATGATACGAACCTGACTCCAGCTCACTGAGTCAAGACGCCATCATCTCTTGCTTAGATGGAAGCAGGACCCCTGAAAGGTATTGCAGCTTGATGTTGTCCCCTGAAACCCATTCCTTGATTAAAGCCCTCAAATAGATTCTCCTGGGTCTTCTAGTAAAGAACACACTTCTCTTCCTAGCGGCCCCAATCCCCGTCCAGCCTCATAGTGCAATGCATTTTGTCCCCCCTCACACTTCCCCAGGCTGTCACTCCCTGAGCTGTATCAGCTCGTCAAGCTCAGCGAGCCTCTGCCTGGAGCACCATGCTGCGGCTGCCTCCTTCCTAGCATTCAGCTCTCATTTTAACTGTCCCCTCCTCAGAAATGCCTTTCCTGGCCACCCCTTCCAAAAATAGCCTTCGAAGTCATGTGTGCTTTTGCTTTGCTTTAGTTCTATTCACAGCCTTAGTCAGTATTGGGAATTGTTCTGGGTCCTGCTAAGTTTTCTTGCCTAATGATTAGAATTTGCACTCTGTCAACCCTGAGTCCTGCCGTGTCTTGTGTGCAGCAGCGTGCCCAGGACTGAGGGCAGTACTGGCTCCCAGGAGACAGTGAATGCACTTTTCAGATATTTGAGGAATGAAGACAGGTAAAGAATCTTGCCAAAAGTCACACAGCTCCTGGATAATGGAACCAGGACTAGAACTCAAGTCTCAACCTGCGATTGCCTTCTGTGTCCCTTCCTCCCTGCCCTCCAGATCTCACAGAGCCCCCCCTGCCTCATGAAGACATAAATAAATGTCCATACAGGTGGGATCAGACAGACAAAGGCTAAAGGAGAAGTATATAGTTAGGGAGCTACTGGGGACAGGTGAGAATGTTTCGGAGCTAATTTTCAATTGTAGGTAAAATTGTAAGAAGCCTTAACAATCACTATCTAAGGGCTTCTGATTTTTCAGAAAGCCTCCTGACTGATGCATTTATTTGTCCTTTCTTTCACTCACTCATCACACATTTACTCAGCACTTGTATATATTTGTGCAGGTGCTGGGGAAGCTGTCCGTTGCTCCCTTGCCCCTCCTACAGTGGACCTCTGCAGTCTTATTTCCTGTCTTTTGGGGCTGTTGACCACAAGGGGCCAGCTCGCATGGAAACAGGAAATGGAAACGAGCAGAACCCAGCTCATTCTCAAAACACATCAGCTTCTCATTCGTTTTCACTTCCAGAATGAGATGCGGAATAAAACTCGTCCTCTTAAACCCCAAACCATGCCTCTGAACGCTTCCCCAGATGGTCTCAATGGGAGCTGCTGGTTGGTGCCTCCGTAGCACAGTGAAGGCTGCTGAGCCGTTCATAGGAGAGCACAGGCGCCATCTGCCATGGAATGACTCTCACTCTTTCACCCCTAGTATCTGAATCCTCATTTCAGCAGTGCCCACATCCTGTGTTTAGGAAGCAAGTGGGAGCTCCTGCCCAGCCCAGTGCCCCACTGGCCCTTTGGTAATTGACCCAACCAGGGGAGGCAAGGTTTTGTAATTGACCCATCCAAGGAGACATTGTCTGTGCAGTGGGTACCATTTTCTGATTTGGACAGAGTGTCGTCTGAATTGGCTGCAGTCCTGCCTTAGATCTCTGCTCTTCTACCCAGCTGCCAATTGACCAAAGGCTGGGAAACCAGCTAAACACACAACCTCATCTTGAATGTGAAATACAGAACTGAAGCCTAAGAAACCAACCACAGAAAGAGTATACAGCTTCCATTCCTGGACTCCAAGCATCTACTGGCACAGCGCGGGATGTGTGGCTCAGAGGGCCCTTGGGCTCTGTTTGTTCCTGGCAGTGTTTTGGTTACCGGAGGTTGCTGAGTAAATCACAGAGCATCTATGCGCCCTATCCACGTGGGAGACCTGAGAATCTACAGGTAAGTGAATGAGTCACTCCTTGTGGGGATACTGGTCTACCAGGCTGTAACTATTATTGACCACAGTGTGGCTGAACTTGCTAAAGAGTTTTGTTACAAAATGGCCCACCATTAAGATATTGCAAATACCTCATAGACCTGATGTCTACAGCATGCTTGTGATGGTTCGTGTGTGTGCATGTGTGTATGTGTGTGTGTGTGCGCGTGTGTGTGTTACTGGGAATCTAACGCAAGGACACTCTACCACTAGCCTACATTCCCAGTCATTTTTATTTTCTGTTTTGAGATACAGCCTCTCCAAGTTGCTAAATTGCCCTGGCTGATCTCAAACTTGCCATGCCCTCGACTTAAACCTTCCAAGAAGCTGGGATTCCAAGTGTGCAGTGTCACACCTGGATGTGATGGTAAATTTCATGTGTCAACTTGATTAGACCAAGGGGATGCCCAGATACCTGCTAAAGCATTTTTTTCTGGGTATGTCTGGGTGATTGTGGGTTAGTCAGAATTCCTTTACTATAATGAAATACCTGAGATAACCTATACCAAGATGGGTTGATCCTATCTCACGGTTTTGGAAGTTTCACTCCTCAGTGACTCTTTGGTTAGAGCTGGAGGTGAGACAGCACATCATGGCAGGAGCATAGAGTCGAGCAAACCCACTTTATTTCACAGGCCAGGGAGCAAAAGAGAAAGAGTAAGGGCCAGGGTTCCACAGTCCCTTTAAGGGCACACCCACAGTGACCTCAGGAACTCCCACTGATCCCTACCACCTCCCATTAGTGCCACCCTAGGCACCAGGCCTTTATCACATGGGCCTTTGGGGGTACATTCAACACCCACACTCTAGCAGAGTCTCAGAAAGAGATTAGCACTGGAACTAGGGATTGAATAAAGAAGCTCCACCTCACTAATCTGGATGGGCGCCATCCACTCCTTTGAGAGTCTGAATAAACAGAAAGGCAGAGGGAGGGTGAACTTGTTCTGTCTATTAGCTCTCCTGTTTCCCATCTGGGACGTCAGTGCTCTGCCTGCTAGACCTTCAGCCACAGACTGATTCTCCCTGGTTCTTGGGCCTTTGGACTTAGGCTAGAGCATTGTCACGTGCTCTCCTGGAGCTTCTCAGCCTCTACAATCTCTCTATCTTGTACTGGTGCTGTTCTAGAGAACCCTGACTAAAGCAATCATAAGACTTCTTATTTCACAGATCTACATGGGACAACCCTGGGACGGCGCACTGCTGAGCACAAGGTTAAAATTCAGTTTAAAAGTCACATGGGTGGTGAAACCCCAAAAGCCTCCATGGCTGCATAGGGAAAAGCAAACATCCTTCCAGGAGAACCTCACAGATTTTGGACACCTGAATCTCTGGGCAACACTTAAAAGTCAGATTTCATGTACAAATCAAAATTCAAGCTTTTGTTTACTAACCGGAAGACTTGGCGACGCTGGGGCCACACGTTCCGCATGGGGATACTCAGAGCATTGGAGAAGAGCTGTTGAAAAGCCATGGAATCCCCAGGGTCTCATCCTCTGGATCCAGGTCACAGAGCTGTGTTGGTCCCCACTGCACGAGCACTGTCATTATGTCTGTGTCACAATTTATACCACCCATTGGGCTCTTGAAGGCAGACACACTGGCCAACTGCAAGTTATATTAGGGTTGAAGTCCTAGCTCTCAAAGTGGAGGGTTAATCACAGAATTCCTGATATGAGCTGGGCATTAAGATTGCTGAAGGAGCCACATAAGTCATTCAGCAAACATTTATGGTTCATCTTTGAGCTTTTCCACAGCACTTGATGCATGTCAGTTTGTTGACTGACAGAAGTCCCCTCGGAAAGAGTGGGTCAGAAACCACGGTGAGAGGACACTGTATGTTCCCACACTCAACGGGTGGCCGCTTTGTCACCAGTGGTAGCTGATCTGTCTCAGCCCCATCTTGGATAACTCGGGCTACAACATCCAGCTGCTGCTTTTTAGCATCAAACAATGTGTGAGGCACTGACCAATCACAGGTGTGTCAGATCCCGCCCACAAATCCTACCTTCGCCCAGTTGTCCCAGTAACCACAGGAGGGCAGAGTCACTGGAAAGCCAGCATGGGCCTCTGTCCACAGCCAGCAGGAAGCCTGGAAGCAGGCGTGGGGGATGAACCCCGAGTAGCAGGGAGGCGGCCTGAACTCTGACCTCTCACCTCACACACCTGCACCACTCACTCACCAGTTCACTTACACAGCAGCCATCATATGCCAGACGCCATGCGGCAGGAAAAGGTAGGAAGGCCAGGTTTCCAACGGAAGTCTAAATAAGTAGATGATTTCAACTATTCATTCAACAAACACTTAGCACTTTCTATATGCCAGATTCGGCTCTAGACTTGGGGATACAAGGACACACAAGGATACCTGTTCTCAAAGATTGCACGCGTACTAGTGGGTGCGTGGTGGGAAGGGAGGGGACAGGCAACAAACCAAATACTTAAATTGTATGTTAGATGATAACAAGTGCTATCAAAACAAGTTGGGAAGGGACATGAGAAGTCCCAGAGTTGGAGAGGGATATTTGGGGTTTATTTCATATTTTAAAAATCTTTGTATGTATTTATGAGTTACGTTATAATGTATGTATATGGTGTGGAATTAGTAAATCAAGCTAATTAATATATTGATCATTTAACTTAACTTTTTTTTTGAGATAGGGTCTCACTCTGTTGTCTCACCCAGCCTTAAACTCATGATTCCTCAGCCTACAGAGTTCCTGGAATTACAGGCGGGCGTGACATTTTTGTGGAGAGAATATCTGAAATTTATTCTCTTTGCAATTTTCAAATACAGATGCTTATCAATTGACAGAGGGGTTACATCCCGATAAGCCCTTAAGTTTGAAAATATCATGAGTTGCCAATTAGATGCATTTAAACTACTAGCCATTGTGCCTTAGCCTAGAACCCTTGAATTAACTCTATATTTGGGCAAAACCACAAAGCCTATTCTTTACTAAAGTGCTGAATATCTCACAGCACTCAGCACTGTCCCTACCGTGAGAGACTGAGTGGCTGTGTGGGTTACCCTTGACACTGCTGTACAGCTAAAATATCCTAAGTTGAGTCATCATAAATCAGGGACCACATATACACATGACACCATTATTAACTACGGTCGCCACGCCATGCAAAATATCTCAGATAACTTCTTACTCTTCCTAAGTGAAATTTTGCATCCTTCAGCCAACAGCTCCCCACACACCAGTGTGTTCGATTTTAAAAGGTGACGTTTTCTGGGGGTGGGAGGTGTATGTAGCTGTGCATAGAAACCTGAGACGGGGGGACCATGCCACACCTGCAGGAGAAATACCCCCAGCAAAGAGAGTAGTAGCAGAGACAGGCGAAGGTGGTGAACCAAGCGAGAGGAGACAGGAGGTTGTGCTCACTCTGTGGGTGTTTTTGACACCATTTTTGCTCAGCAGCACAGCACCTGCTTGGCAAATACGAGGTCCTAAATTCAATTCCAGGTACCCCGCCCCCCAAAAAATTAAAGGAATATTTATATAGCCTTGGAAGACAGAGAGAGTGTTTTCCCTCCAGTGTGGAGGGCAGATTTTTTTTTTTTTATCGGTACCGGGGATCAAACTCACGACTGCCTGCTTGCAAGGCAGGCACTTATGCCACTGAGCTAAACCCCCAGCTCCGAGGGCAGATTTATATGCTGCCCATATAGAGATGATGACAGTGAAAGCCCAGGGTTTCCTAAGCTCAGGGCTCATCTGCGGTGATACCTGACTCCTATTTTTTGGGCTTTGTGCTGCCTCGTAGGACTTGGGTGACCAGAGAAACCAGGGGTCACCACACTTTGCTCGACACTCTGCTCATTGTGCAAGGAGTGATAAAGGCCTTTGTCTCTGCAGTCTGGTTTCTTCTGCCTGAATCTGCAGACTGGGGTGAGTTAACTCGTTAGTTTTAAGTAGGGCAAGAAGATCCCTCACAGTTTTCCACAGAGGGATGATCTCAGAGACAAAGAATAAACAAACGAATGAAGAAACGTGGGACTGAGTGGAGAGTCAGAGCGTGTCCTTTCTGAAACTCGAGTAGCCACAACCGGTCCTCAGGGCAGATACACACAGAGCAGGTCACTCCCTGGTGGGTAAAATGGGCCCAAGGGAGCCTGGTCACATCCGTGCTTGGCATGTGACAAGAGGGGACGGTTTCCTGGTCACATGAAGACTGGAGAGAGAGGGCTTGGAAGCGGATCTAAACAGGGCCTGTCTCAGCCTGCAGAACACAGGTCGGACAGTTCCCTGCCCCACCAGACCACATTCCTACCCTTGGGGGTGCCCCCACACCCTGCTTCCTTGTGGCCACCCCTGCAGGAGCAATCCCAAAAAGAAAAGTCAGGGAGCTTCCAGGCCTGGACTCAGCCTCCCTCCTGTCCTGCGCACCAGTCTGCACAGAGAGGGTCTGTGTCACTTGTCATCTGCCTCTTTCACCTTCTCACAGTGTTCTCCTTTCTTTGCCTCCCACAGAATGGCCTCGCTCCAGGGATCCAGGGCGAATCAGACTGGCCAGACAAGGGGTTTAGAGCACCCGTCTGATGGACTCCCAGGGAGGGCCAGTGGGAGGCTGTGCTCTGAGTTTTGAGGGAACCTTGTCAGGCTCACCCCCAGGAGGCCCAGGAGGATTCACAGGTTGCTGGGAGACAAAAGAGGAGCCCTGCTTTCTTGGCTGGCCCTGGTTTCCTCAGCTGAGTTTGCCTCTGGCCAGGAAGGAAACATCTGGAGGGAAGGAGCCCACGGTGGTGGAGGGAAGCATTGTTCCCTGGGACAGGAGCCCAGCAGGATCCCAGGGCGCTAGACCGCAGGGGGACATCCTAGCATTCTTGTCCCTCCGCTAGCCTGGTGCTCCAGGAGACAACACAGCAGTAGCAATCCCCAGCGAGAGGCAGGGTGGCACAGTATCCCCAGCCACGTTGCCTGGATTTCATCTGCATTGCTGCTAGAATCTCTTGGGCCAGTTGTTTAAAATCTTTGTGCCTCATTTCTCTATTTTAGAAGCAAACCTGATAGCAGTATCTACCTTGTAGGGCTGTCGTGAGGGCCAAAGGAGGAGATATTTGAGAACCACCTGGGGCTAATGAAGGAGTAGGCAGGCTTGTGCCTGAGTGCTCCCCAAAATCTACACTTTAGCAGCCAAATGGAGCCCCTCGCTGTCCGCTCCTGGTCCTGACTTGTGCACCCCCCTCCCTGATTCTGGCTTTGCATGCTCCGTTCCTCTCTGCTGGGATGTCCCTTGCCTCATTTCTGCACACCAGGCCCTTCCTTCTCGGCAGCCTCAGCTCAAGTGCCACTGTTCTCAGAGCCCTCCTGAGGCCACACCAGGACATCTCTCTCCCACGCCAACCACACAGCCTGCCTGCCTGCCTGGGCACTCCAGGGCACTTTAGTTTCTTTGGCAGACACTCCTGGCCACACCTCTGCTCCCGAGGTGGGAGCTCCTTGGATGGTCAGCTCCTCAAAGACAGAGGACCGGCCCCTGCCATGCTCTGCACATGGGGAAGCTGCTGGAGCCCCAGGTGTAGACAGAATCAACCAGACCAGTGTGCCCAGGAGAGAAATGAACAGGTCATATCTCAGAAGCGTCCTGGACGAGGAGCCAGGTGATGCACTTTGAGTGCTGCTGTTCTACCCACCCTGCAATCGCTGGCAAATTGCTTTGCTTCTCTATGTATCAATTGTCCTGATCTATAAAATGGACATGAAACCTCTCAATTGCTAGTGACGGTCAAAGGAGATAAGAAGGGTATGCTGTATCAGGGGCATGGATGGTTAGCTTTGTTAGCACTGGAAAGCGTAGCAGTCGAGGAGAAGGAAGGAGAGGTTCTCTTACAGGGCCCTGCATTCTTTTATGGTATGAAGACGGGCTGAGTGATCATGACCACGCAGAAAGGTCCTAGAACTGCCGCCTTTGGATAACCCTGCTCAGAAAGACAGGTTTCGGTAACCTGAGGCTTAACATTCCTAAGAGCCACGGGGACTTCCCGGCTCTTCTGAGACTCTTCCTGCAGGATCCCTCTTCCCAGTCCCACTGCCTGCTCTTCACCCTGCTCAGATTTCTCCTGGATCCCTCCCCAGAGACCAACATCCAGCCAGCACCCACCTGGGCTTGGCTCCAGCTCCTCAGCACCCCGAGTCTTCCGGCAGATGGGTCCTCCTACAGTCCTGCCCCACGAGGCCGGCAGCCCGTGGAGTCCGATGTCTGAAACCAGCAGCACCGAGGGTCTTTAGGCCTGACTGTTGGCTCCAGGTCTGCAAAGAGCCTAGTGTTTCATGGGCCAGTGCTGTCCCTCCCCTTCCTTCCCCTTCCCCTGGCCCTCAAAACTCCTCCCAGACACATCCTGCTGCGAGGCTGCTTTCTGAAGAAGCTTCTGTGGTCACTGGCAGTTACTGGAGGTTCTGTATTCTGATCTGGTGCAACTGACCCTAGCAGGCAGTGCAGGGCACCTCTTCAGGGACCCACCGTGGTGCTGATGGGGCAGTGGCACAGGAGCCCTGACCTCTCTCCTCTCTGCTGAGCTCCAGAGCTGCCACCATCCCCCACCCATCATCCTCCAGATGCCCTTCCAGCACCGACCCAAGAAACACAAACTGAGCTCGCCGTTTCCTGAGAGGCTCGCCACTCTGTCACTCATCTCAAAATAGAAGCCTCTCCCTTCCTCACCTGCTGCATCTAAACTTCACCAGATCCTGTCAACATTTCATGCATGGTCTACTTTTTCCCACACCTGTGGCTGTCACTGCCTCATAAGGCCACTGTGGTCTTTCTCCTGAAACATTGCAAGAACCCATGGTCTCCCTCCAATCCTGCGCTCTTCCACAGCCAAGGGAAGTGCAAATTGGACTGTGTAGACACCTGCTACAGCCTGCAATGGCTCCCTCTTACTTTCAAGAGAGTGATTAATCTGGTCTCTCCTTAACCTCCAATCTTGTGCTTCAGTTCCTCCAGGCTGCAGGACTCTCTTCTGAAACCTCCTCCTAGCTCACTCTTTGTCTCCCTTCACCCAGCAGGGAAGAGCAACAAAACAAGCCCAACAGGCAAGAAGAAAAGTCGGGGAAGGGAAGTGTCAGAGACAGTCTATAGTCAAGAATTCCAACAATTTGTTCGGAGCAAGCACAATGAAGATTCTGGGGAAAGCAGATCAACTAGAAGATGCTGCCAAAACATTTTTAGAACTTTGAAAAACTTAGACTCCGCACTTTTCATCTTGTCAGGCCTAATAAGCAAAGGTTGTTGGGGCTGGAGAGAGATGATTGCTGATGGCATGATTTGAGTGCCTGGATTCAGCTATGCCTGAAACCCTGATGCCTAATCTTGAGCCAATCGATTACACAATCAATAAATATCCCCATCATTTTGGAATAAGCCTGTTTGAATTGGGGGTCCTGCCACTTGCAACCAAAGTGCTCTGGAGTTCTGATGTCACTCACCTTTGTCTATGGGGCCCTGATTGGATTCATTCTGACCTCTCATTTTGCAGAGGAAGCCGCTCAAAAAAAAACTAGTCCAGAAATGCCAGTCATTTACTGTACTGCTCCACCTCCTTCCCCTAGATCTCTCTCTGTTCTGTCCCCTTTCTGTGACCGGACTCAGCCTCTCTTGCATGTTAATTGACCACATGCCTCCCTGGTAGTGCCTCTCTCCCCTTGATAAGTTCTGGGCGAGCAGGGGTCGGAGCTTACGCATTATTCTCTGCATCACGAGAGAAGAGACGATTACGAGAGTGCTCAGCTCATTAAATAAAGTGAACGAATGAATGAATGAATGAATGAACTGAATAAGCTGAGGACACAATGAAGGACCAAGACCTCAGCCCCTGTCGGCTCAGACTTCAGCAGCCGCAAAGCAGCATGGCCCTCCCGGGCAACCCCCTCTGCTTATCAGCTTTGGCCTAACTGAATCGGAAATCACAAGCTCATGTTGGCTTCTTGCAGCCACACTGCTCTTATCATCAGCTGCTGTGTGTGCTGCTGCTCTGGGTGGGGTGGCTCTAGAAGCCTTCGAGCTGTCTCTTGCAAAGGGACCAAAGGGCCCTATGTTTCTGAAGCCACACACCTGGCTTGATGCGTGGAAGAAGAGGAGAGAGAGAAGCTCGGCCCCTATTTGCCCCAGTGCACTGCTCTGCCCCTCACCAAGAAACCAACCCTCTGACCTTTGCCCTTCTTTCATTTCCAAATCCCCAAGCTGGGGCTTTTTCATCTGGGTCCTCCAGGTTGCGCTGTTACCAGCCTTCTTATCTGCTATCTTTTCCCCAAGAACTTCTTCCCCTCCAGCAGGCCTGAACAGTCCTTCAGCAATGGCAGAGATAGTGGGCTTCCCCACATTTGTTGCCCTAGATCCCATGTTGCCCAGAGCTACCCACGAAAGATCAATGCCCAAAATACAGAAGCAGAGGCTCATCACCCATCCATTGCCACTCCTCTGCCTGCTTTGACACCCCCTCTGCCAGTAGAGGCCCCATTCTTTGCTGGCCCCACTGGTTACAGCTGCTGGGTCTTCTCAGCCTGGGCATCCTGGGTAATTCGTCTTGGGGCTTGGAGGCTACTTAACTTTTCTCCAGAGGATGGGTTTCTTCTGCTGCATTCTCCTCCTTCTTTCCAGCAGAGTCCCACTCTTGCCCCTCTAGGCAGAAAAACACATCTTACTCATTTTCCTACACACACCAAAATTCAGCCTCCTTCCAATGGTGAAGAAGGCCAGGATGGAAGGACAGGTACTGGTATCCGTGAACCCTGGAGTTATAGGAGTTAGGCAAGATTTGCTCTGAACAAGGGAAACTCAGGGTCATTTGCATCCTTGCCTGTGGCTCTACCTTCTGTAGAAGCTGTGTTTGGGGTCTTTCAGCATCAGATGTAGAATTCATCACTTCTGAGGAATCCACTCACACATCAAATACTAAGAAGTGTAAATTTCACCTAACATCCCACCAGATGATGGCAGATACACTGCATACGTATCTCTTAGCAAAGAACTCAAAAATCCTCTGCGGGTATTTCTGCTGTCTAGACACCCTCCTCTATGCCAGGCCGCTGGGTGGTCTGGGATAAGCAGGGCTTGGGATTTTTTTCCCCCTTTCTTTCTTCTCCTCAGGTAATCCCAACTCACTGGCTCCTGATTCCTCCTTCCTAGATTTTCACAGACACATGCAGGTTCTCTTTAAAATGCATTCAGAGTACTTCAGTTTTATTCTATCCTCACCT
This sequence comes from Hydrochoerus hydrochaeris, assembly GCA_004027455.1. NCBI lineage: Eukaryota > Metazoa > Chordata > Mammalia > Rodentia > Hydrochaeridae > Hydrochoerus > Hydrochoerus hydrochaeris. The sequence goes on from PVLA01000356.1 coordinate 576,519, forward strand.
TCCAGCCTTGATTACCATAATCCAACACCCAAAGTGCCTGTAACCCTCTTAAAGAATGCCAGGACCCATTCTTAAAACACAGTGAGAAAGAAAGAAGGCAGAAAATAGTGGCTGAGTGAGAACATTTTACTTCCTTTAATAGGTACAATTGCGGAGTTGGATAAGCCAGAGTTTCAAGGCTCACATCTCTGGTGGAAGAGAGCCTGGGAGCCCTGCTTCGGTCCACCCGGCACACAGGAAGAACTGCAGCTGAGCCGACCTGAACTCCACTCTGCTCCTCCCCACTCCAGGAAGGCCAAGGCGGTAGCACGGTTGGGACCCTCCTGATGGACACCCTTGCTTCCGGTGTCCCTCTGCCCACAGAAGCAGGACCATGTCATACTCAGTGCCAGCAGTTCCTGGAGCATGGCCACCGCAGGAGAAAGCATCACCATGGCTTGGGAATCTGCTAGTAACTAGTGCTGTTTGCTCCGGCTGGGGGAAGGGTAAAGTGTGGGTGCACCAGGAAAATTCCCTTCCCCTACTTTTAGCAGTGTAATTCTGCAGAATGTGTGCTTCAGAATCAGGAAAAATTGGGGTGGCAATGATAGAAAGCAGGTTTATGCTAATATCCAGCCTCTTACCCTTTCAGCCATTCTTAGTTTTTGGTGGGGAGGTTTAAATACCATCAATATGCGTATTTTCAAGTTTTAATGTTTAAAAAATTACTCAAGCAATGTATAAATATATGTTTATTATAAAGACACCCAAACATCATATATTTATGTAGAGCAATAAAAAGATCCCCCTTTTCCCTTGTGCCAATTCCGTTACCCTCTCTACACAATTAACCCCCGTTAGTAGCTTGGGATGATTTATACCTGAACTCGTGTTGTAAAAGTTGTTCTTCCATTTGCTCTGTTTACTGGGAGATCATTTTGTATCAGTACACATGGGTCAATGACATTCTTTTCTTACATTTCAATGTACGTATGTTTTGGACTAGTAACACATCTATGTCTGCTTCTGCGAAAGCTGGCAGGAAGAACGTGAGACCCTTTCCTCCGGAGGCTTCCCCACGTACCACTGTCCCTCCCCGAACTCCTTGTATTATCACTGTCTTTGGGTTAGAGTAAGGAGACAGAGAAGCCTCAGCGCTGTCCTGAGGGACTGGACCTGGTCTCTTCTTCCTCCCTCATTTTAACGGTCACCTTGTAAGAAACCAAGCCCACCCTCCTTTCCTGTCCAGCCCTGAGGTCTCTATCTGAGGTCCCTCCTCGGTAGCTCTGGCTAGAGGAGCTGAGACGGGAAGCAGGTCTTTGAGCTCTGGGTGTAAGTGCCAGAAGTCTCTTGCCATGTACAAACACGCTCGCTATTTCTTTCTGGTAAAGAGCGACAGGCTAAGTTAGCTGGGGTGGACCAGGGAGAAAAGAGTCCTCACACACACACATCTGCACGTACCCACGTGAGACACACCCTGTCTTAGCCACTTTCCTTGTTTCTGGGGCAAAATACCCAACACCTGCAACTGAAGGGAGGAGAGGTTTATCTTGGCTGATGTTTCAGTGCCTGGTTCCTGGTTCCAAAAAAAAAAAAAACAGCAGGGCAGAGGGGCACAGGGGCAGAGGAAACGCTCCTTAGCGTGGAAGGAGGAGCCGGGAGGGAGATGCACCCTTCCAGTCACACCCCCAGCGACACGCTTTTCCCAACCCACCTCCTGACCCCAGGTCAGCTATCCCACCCCGTGATCCAGTCACCATCTGAAGACCCTACCTCACTTCACCCACCACTCAGATGAAGGACTCACGGCATTGGGTAGTTTTATGGTAGGGACAGGGACTCCGGGACCCACAGTCTGGGTTTGAATCCTGATTCTCCCCCTCCATTTTTTGTTTTTTTCAATCCTAGGGGTTGAACCCAGGACCTTTGTCCTGAGCTAATCCTGAAGCAGGGTCTAGGTTGCCCAGGCAGGGCTCCAACTTGTGATCTTCTTGGCTCTTGTCTGGCACTGACTTCCCCTTTTGTCTGTCTCTGTGACCTTAGGCAAGTTGCTCAAATTCCCCGGGCCTCAGGTTCCCCACATAAAAAGTGGGCTATTAGACTGAAGTAGAGAAGCACTTGGTGCTCCCCTTTTCTTGTGTTGGCCAAAGAGGGGAGAGGTTTGGCTGAAGGCTGTTGCACCCCTCCCCCTCCAGCAGAGGGACAGCCTGCCTCAGTGTCCTCTCTTCCCTCCAGGCCAGTCACATAGGAGCCAAGCTCAGCTGTCAGCCTCTGTGCTCGTCCCCCACTCCCACCAGTTCAGACACTGCTGCTGCCTCTTATAGGAAGGGAGGTGGCACGATAATGCGGCTAAGATCAGGAGGGAAGAGTTTGGGCCCATTATTAACATTCCCAAGCTCCCCACACCACGACAGGCTGTAATGAGCACAGCTAGCCCTCTGAAGATTCCTCAGTTTCAACCCTGAAATTTCACCCAGAGATGTGACGGCTGTCAATCAAACAGCCCTTGTTTATTGCCTCCCGGCTCCTGGAACTGCAGCCCTGACAGTTGGAACTGCCCTGGAGTCCCAACATACTTGAACCAATCACAGGCCTACACCTAGACCAATTAGCAGACACAAATTTAAACCAATCACAGGTCCATAATTGGACCAATCACAGGTCTGCACCTGCTGTATAAGGAGCCTTTCCTCACATTTCTAGAATTGGTCTAACATGGTTTCCTCTGTTATACTAGCCCATCTGCCCCCATTCCCTACCTGGTGGAAAACACAGGATGGTGCCTGATGAGGCATAATAGATGTGGGAGGTATTTGCTGATGGCTCTGCCCACTCTGGGTGACACTCACTGATGAGTCCCTGCTCAGGTTACAATGACTAAGAGGCTGAGCCTTACAGCTCTGAGTTTTCCAGCTCCCTCAGAGAGGTGCACATACAGAGCTCCTGCAGGGGGTCCTGCACTCAACCTCAGGGTCCTGGTCAGATTTGGGACACAGTTGTGTCCGCATGTGGACCCAAGAGAGAGAAGTTGGCACACCTGGTGACAGATTCTGCTTTTGCTTGATTTGCTCCTGAGGGAGGCAAAGGGCACCTTTTCCAAGACAGCAGCTTTCCTTACCCTGATCTTCCTGGTACAGTCAGGAAAAAAGAAAGATTCACAAACTTGGGGAAATAGGGAACTCAACAGAATTCTACTCCCAGGTCCCCAGGCCCCTAGGTCCCCAGAAAGCCAGCTCCTTTTCAATGACTCATTGCAAGAGTGTAAGGACTAGATGAGATATTTTGGCTCAGAGCACTTTTAACCTGTGACATCTTGTCTCATATATGACCCACAGTCTATAGTGCTTATGATGATCTAAATGTACCCATCCATGAGAGTCCGACAATGTGGCTTGACTGGGTCATATTGAGTGAAGAAGAATCGTCTTGGGTTGCATATAAAATGTATAATAGAGTTAATGTACCGGAGTAACAAAATTTCTTTCCTTTTAAATATTTTTATTATAACATAAAAGGGGCACAGGGAGACAGGTAATAAATAGGTTGCATATACCTGGTCACCAGAGATTTATGTTGAGGTCAGGCCTAAGGAATCTTCCCAGTGAAGTGAAAATAGTCCAGGTATTCAGTCTCCCTCATCCGTTAGAATGACTTGGGAAACTTTTAAAATATGCAGATACCTAGGCTTCATTTCCCAGAAAATCTCATTCAGTTAGTTTGAACAGGATTCCTGTTATAGATTAAAAACTGGTGGTCAACTTAACGCCAGTGGAATTAAATCAGCATGGTGCTGAGTGTAGATGTTCCACCTGAGGAAAGTTACCAGCATAAACAGAGACGTGGAGAAGAAGTGAGGCGTTGAGGTATTGTGGTTCTCCTATGTGTTGCTCTTTGAGCCGCTGGTTCTCCTGGAGAAGCTCTGTTCCTCACATCAAGCACTGCTCCTGGTTCCAGAGAGGAAAACATGTGCTGCTTAATTTCCAGGATGAACTCGTCATGCTGGCTTCCTGGCATGTACTCAACTGTGCTTGTTGTTGGAGGAGCTCAGGGCCTCCGTGTCGCTGAGGATGGCTGTGGTGCTTTTCAGGACAGCCCTGGTCTTGTTGTGAGTGTGACTTCTTGGTTTCAGCATAGAACCCTCAACCTACCAGCACAGCTCCTTCACCCCGCTGGCATAGACTTTCCGGCTTCCACTGCTGACCTTTGGGCCTTCCCAGCACATATACATAAAAGAGACTGGCGTGGGTCCTTCTTGTGGGCTCTAGACCTCCAGTTGGACTGGTGGGAGGGGTTATCATGGGCTCTGGGTCTTCATCTGGACTCATGTGAGACATAGCTGTGAGATCCAGGCCCTTGGCTGAATATTCTATGTCTTTGGTGTTGTGGATAGATTTCCTGCATTTTCTTGTGTTAACTCTGGGTGACCATCATAAAAATAATATTATAAACTCCATGTCCTGATTCTAATTGTTCTCCTCACAACCCCTGACTACAACAGTTCCAGATATGGGTCTTTTATAAATGACTATTATGTAATTCTAGTGTGCAGTCATGGTTGGATCCACTGAATCAAATCAATCATCCCAGATAAAAACATTTTTAACCTCATTAAATATATTATAATTGTTGATTTAAGTCCTTATCTATTAATCCCAGTATCTGGGATTAATTTAACCTTTGTTAACTATCTTGTCCCTTAAGACGGTGTTACATTTTAACTGGGCATGATGGCTCACTTGTAATCCCAGACCTCTGGGAGGCTGAGGCAAGAGAATCATAAGTTTTAGCCCAGCCCAGTCAATTTAGTGTCTTGAAATTTTAAAAATAAATAAATAAAAGGGCTGGAGATGTAGTTCAGCATGAAGGCCCTTGGTTCAACCCCCAGTACCAGAAAAAAAAGAATATGTCACATTTTATTTGTGTGTTGAACAATTTTGAACTGCATTCTGGATATCATGATTCAGGATTCTGTTACATTCCTGTGGAGTATTTTTATTTTTATTTTTTACTTTGGTTAGATTCAAGTTACAAATTCTATTACAGTGGACCCTTGAGTTAGGACTGGCCTGACATACAAACAATTTGGGCTATGGCCAGAATTTCCATTTTAACTTATGACCAAAGTCTTGAGTTATAGCTCAAATACCTGCTGCTGTGCTTCCAGATGGTCTCAGATACAGATTTATCTCTTAGAGGGTTCTGGAAGGAACATTACCACATCCTTTCCTGTATGGGGTTATTGAGAAATCCTGGGACAACGTCTCTCTCAGGACACTGAAATCTGCCTGTATACAGGAGAGAGACTTTGAAGGCTGTGTAGAGGAGCCAGAGCCTTCAACAGACTTCGGTTACAAGCAGCCCTTGGGAAAGAGTGGAGTCTGTAAACTAAGGGTCCACTTTACATCTTCCGTGGAAAGAAGTTGAAATCTCAGTTTAGTTCATTTTATCTTCAAGATTCTCTGAGTCTAAACCAAAGCATGCTTTCATGGCTCAAGAGTCAAAGAAAAACTTGGGTAAAGTTTGCACACAGAATTAGGAGTTTTATTTTGTCCCCTACAGAATTTTCCTCTACCCTAATTTCCAGTGCCCTTAACAGTCCAGGTTATATCCCTAGTTTCCTACGTGGAGTTTCTATGGAGTGTTAGCTGTTTGCATCATACTGTGACTCAAAATGAATGTTTATTTTTCAGCTATTGGGTCAAGTGTTCTATAAGTGTCAGACAGCTCAAACTGGTGCATCCTGTTAAGTCTTCTATCACTGGTGATTTTCTAACTAGTTGTTATTTCTATTGAGAATGGAGTTTTCAAATCTCCAACTGTTTTCATTTGTGATTTTTTTCTCCCAGTTTTGTTCATTTTTGCTTCATGTATTTCAGGGCTTTAATGTCGGGTATGTATATACCATTCTAATAACTATGTTCCCGATATATGGACCCTTCTATGATTATGAAATACCCCTCTTTGTCTGGGTAATATTTCTTAATTTAAAGTCTATTTTACCTGATATTAAAATAGCCACTTAGCTCTCATTGTTACTGTTTGCATGGTATGTTTCTCATATTTTTCTTTCAACATTTTTGTGCCTTTGAATCTAAGATGTCTTTTGTATACAGCAAAAGTTGGATTTTGGTTTTTTATCCAGTCCAACAGTCTCTGCATACAGAGTGTTTAATCCTTTCACATATGATACAGTTATTATTTGGTTGTTTTTATCTCTGATATTTTTCTGTTAGTTTTCTGTTGTCTCATATCTTTTACTGTTTTTCTATTTCTATACTCTTCTCTTTGACAAGCTTTTAGGATTGCATTTTAATTCTTCTGTTGATTTTTAAATCTTATATAAAATTTTTATCTTGTTTTCCATCAGAGCTACTAGAATCCAAAGCTTATAGCAAAAATGAAGAATGCCTTTGAAGGCTAATCCATAAATTATATCTCCAAGTGAAGAGTCAGAGATTTGTCAACATCCTCACTTCATGATACCAGAAAGATGATTTATTTATTGTTAAACCATCCTTATTTATTTGGAATAAATCTTGTCCTCCTCACATATGCTAACTTTTTATCAAGGCCTTTTGAAGCTAAGTTTATGAAGGAAGTCCATTAATAATCTTCTTTTCTCCTAACTTTCTCACAATGTTTTAATATGAAAATTATGCTGACATGAAAATGGAGCTGGAAAATTTTGTGGTTAAATCTACTAGCACTTGTCATTTTCCTCCTCCTTTCCCTCCTTCCTCTTCCCCTTCCTTCTCATTAAAATGATGCTTTGACTTCTGATTTCCAGCCCTTTTGTAAGGAGTTTGGTAATTGTTCTCATCTTAATATCATGTAAAAAGGGAAATAATCTAAAAATCAGCAATTCTTGTGAGAGTCAACAAATAATTGAGGTCACAGGACAAACTTACTTCAAACATTAGAAAGATGGACGGACATGGAGAGTCACAACTTACTGGAGCTGAAGATTAAGAACCTCCACACGAAACAGTGCCACACTTAAGAAAGTTTAAACTGTATTTGGTAAGAAACTGGAAATTCAGAAAAGTTTGAGGGTTACAAACTTCAGGGGGTCCCATTCAGGATCCCCCATGATTGGAAATTTTACCTTTAGGAACTCTACAAGGTCCATTCGGTCAAGATCAGAGAAAAATTCCCTGATGGCTCCAGCACTGGGAGAAGGAAAGTAGTCATTCTGACAACTTAGGCCTTAACAAGGCCCATTGGGCCAAAGCCTAACTGGGATTTTAGCAAACCAGCTGGCCCGGAGGAAGGAAAATTCTGAATTCAGCCCACTCTAGATTTCCTGTGGAAGAAGGGCAGGATCCAACAGCAGCCTTCCCTAGCCATCCTGTGTCATGTAGGAAGAAAAACTGAGAAGCTCCTCTACAAGTCACAGCCTAGGGACCACAGGCGCTCTGAAAGACCAAAACCTAATCACAGGACTGTGGAGCAGTGCCCTTGCACATGCTCTTACCACCACATTAACAGGGTTCTCGTACAACCTGGGCAACAAAACAAAGGACACAGAGAAATTTCAGCCCCTGACACCTACAGCGATAGCAAACAGTAAACACCCCTTCACTGCTGTCCAGATACACATCAAACTTCATGCTAAAGACTTGTTTACCTTAGTTCCTCAAAACCAGTATACCAAGTTGGGTTTCAACAAAAACTTTCAAGGTCTACTAAATGACAAACAACACCACTGGCAGCATCAACAACAATCAGTGTGAAAAGACTGAAAAACAAACAAAAGAGGCATCAGAATGAGCCTCAAAAATTACCAGATTGGAAACTTAAACCAATTAAATTAACATGAGAAGAACTTTAGTAGAAAAAGCGGGCAATCAGTAAAAAGCACATGCCGTAATGTAAGCAGACAAATGGAGAAACTCCAAGACAGAATCCATCAGAGCTACTAAAATCCAAAGCTTATAGCAAAAATGAAGGATGCCTTTGAAGGCTAATTGATAAACTGTCTCACCCAGTGAAGAGTCAGTGACCTTGAAGAAATGTTAACAGAAACTTCCAAAATGGATCTGCAATAAGAAAAATAATGAAAAAAGGCTGGACAGGCTAACCCAGAACTGTGGGGTAACTACAAAGAGTATTTACACGCACATGGTTGGAAAAATAGGAAAAGAAGCAGAAGAAACACTGTGTAAAGCTAAGAATTCCCCCAAATTAATGACAGACACCAAAGCAAAGATCCAGGAACCTCTGAGAACACCAGGAAAGACAGAAAGGATCAAAAAAATCTATAGCCAGCTGGGGTAATATGGCCTATAATTCCAGTGCCTCAAGAGGCAGAGGCAGGAGGATTTTTTGAACCCAAGAGTTTGAAGACAAACTGAACAATATAGTTAGATACCATCTCTAAAAACTCTGATATCTAGACATATTATAACTATAGAAAATAAAAGACAAAAACTTGAAAGAAGGAAATAATACCATGTTTATAGAGAAGCAGAGGTAAGAATTACTTAGAATTTCCATTTTTTCTCTCAAATAGGAAAATTGTATTTTGATCACTTTTTCCATTTTATCCAAATTGTTGAATTTATTTGTTTAGTTGTTTGTAAAATTCTCTTATCCCCTTAATTTCTTTAAGATCTGTAAAGATGTCCTCTTTTTCATTCATCGTATTTGTAATTCTCTCCTTGCATGAGCCTTGCTAGGGATTTTTATTAATTGGTATGTTGGTTTTCTAGGCCAATAATTTCTGCTGTAATACTTAATTCTTTACTTCTACTTTCTTTAACGTCAATGTATTGCTTTTTTGCTAGCTTTCTTTTGAGATATAAATGATTGATTTTAGTCTTTATTCTGTTATAATGCTTTTTATGGGTAATAAATTTCCTTCTTTTTAAAAATTTTATTTTAAAGAAAAAATAAAAACAATGGTAGAGAATTTCAAAATAAAATTGTAGGAGAGTGACAATTGCATATTGTTACCTTCAAAGAAATTGCTCATATATAAGACATAGGCACGAAAAATTGATCAAACAACATAGGTACAAGTCTTTCTTTTCAATGAACTAATAGCAATCAGTGGTATATCTATCTTAACTATTTTATGCATATATATATCTTTTCCCTTCCTTTTTGTCTCCTTTCTCCCATCCCAGTTTCTCTTTCCTTTTGAACAGTTTTGGTTTTTTTGGAGACAGGGGCTCACTATGTAGTTCAGTCCGGTCTTGAACTCACATTGCTCCTCCTGCCTCAGTCTCATGAGTGCTAGGATTGCAGGCACCCGCCACCACATCCAGCATCAATTTCCTTCTAAGCATTGTGTTAGCACGCCTTTAGTTTCAATATCATGTCTTATCAACCAACTTAAAATATTTTCTAGCTTTTTTTTTGACTCATGGATTATTTTAAAATATCAGTGTTTATATAGCTGGGATTTTCTTGTAATATTCATATCATTGGTAGTTTAAATTTCATTGCAGCCGTAGAAAAAAATCATTTGATTTCTCTCATTCAATATTTTATATTCTACCCGTATCTAAAAACAATGTGAATTCTGAGTTGTTGGGCTATTTCAATGAAATCAAATTTATTAATTGCATTGTTCAGATCTCCTTTACCTCTTCTCTATCAGCTCTTAAGAGAGGTATGTTAAAGTCTTTCACTATGGTTGTGGAGACTTTTAACCTGGTCAGTGTTTGCTTCACATAGTTTAATTTTATGCTATTAGGTGCACACAGACTTCTAATGCTGCTATCATTCTGTTGGGCTGATTCCTTGATCTTTATGAAATGTCCTTCCCTGTTTTTTTACTGCTTCTTGGCTTCAATCTTGTCTAACATTAGTGTAACAGCATCAGCGTCCTGATCAGGTTTGCCTGGTGTTACCCTCTCCCCTCTTTTGCTCTCAACCTCTGAGGAATCCTTCATTTGAAGAGCATTTCTTGTGAGCAGTGCATAATTTAAATGGAGCTAGAAGCAAATCCTTGGTGTAGAATGCTAGGTTGGCAATTTTTTCCTCGGCCCTTTAAAGATGTCATTTCATTGTCTCCTGGCCCCCACTGTTTCTGTTGAAAAAGGAACTCTCAGATAAATTGTTGGAACTTTATTTTTCTCTAGCTGCTTTTAAGATTTTTCTCTTTTTTTTTTCTTCTTCAGGAATTTAAAGTGTGTGTGTTAAAAAACTCCAACCCTAACTGGGGTTTTGCCAGTTTGTCTTCTGTTTCAGGATCCAATCCAGGATTGTATACTGCATTAGCTTTCAGGCTTTCCTAAGCTGCAATCTGCTAGATATGTGAGTCTCACAGTCTTCTTATTTTTCACGACACTGCCTAGGTCATGCTGTAGAATATCCCACAATCAAGGTTTGGTTGAGGTTTTTCTCACGAGTCAACTGAAGTTATGAGGTTTTGGAAATAGTATGAGTTGAAGTGCTCTTCTCACGTGATTTGCTTGGCTACGTGTGAGATGGAACAAGCTTAGCAGATCTATGGTTGATGCATTTTGTCAATTTTGGCCAGCTAGATAATGGCAGAAGCGATATTGCTCCAACTCCAGCACCAGGCCTTGGAGGTATCATATGTCTGTTTGCCCACTTGTTCTAGCATGCCGGCCCAAGGTCCCTGAGAGACCCACAGAGCAGATCTGGACCCAACCTGCAGCTCAGACCCCCTCTAAGCCCTACCTACATCAGGTGATTCCTAGCTATCAAGTAGATGCATGGGCAAGAGCAAGTGTTCAGAGCTTTAATCCACTGAGTTTAGGTGTGTTTCATTGCTGGCAATAACTAGCTGATGCAGAGCTGGGGCATTTCAGTTTCTTCTCTCTCTATTGCAAGTAATTGCTCTGGGACCTGGTACGTCTCCCAAGTCACAGGAGTCCTCCCCTACCCAACACCTGTGCTTTTCTCCTTCCCTTGACCCAAGTGTAAAAGAGGGGTCAGATATGGAGGACCACGGTCGAGCTCTCGTCCCTTCCCCTCAGTTGCATGGCAGGTTCAGGGTTGTCTGTGCACCCACGGACAAGGTACCCTCAAGCCTAGCCCCTCTCTGGTACTGTGACAGCAGAGACAGCAATATACACAGGCTTACATTGCTCAAGTGACGTTACACAAGAACACAACTAGAAACACAAGAACACAACAAGAAAGCTCAACTATTGAGTCTTTAGGTATATCAAGAGGCTTAAATAAAACACTATACAAATATATTTTCTATAAAGTGGAAAATTATGAAAATAGAACAATATTCCAAGAATCTTAGTTCTTAGGTATGAAATGATTTATGTAAATTGCCCAACTAGTAGTTAGATAAGCAGCAAAATGATGGTAGGTCATTAAATACAAGAAAAATTAAGTTTTATTTGACAATAATATTAAATTTCATACATCAATTCCTGTACATTTATTGGTCACGTAGTAGTTGTTTGCACAATAAACAGGATGAAGTTACATGGCTGATGGTTCTTCCGGATGGCTGAAAATACAGATGACTGGAACAGGGGGTGGTGACACAGTGGATCTGTCCACTTATCTCAAATGCTGAATACTCTGGCTTAGGATTTTGTGGGCTCCTACAAGCCAGGGACCTTTTGAGAAGAATGAATCAGAAGACAGGAGGTGGGGACCAGCGCAAAAACCAGGGTTGTTTCCACGATCACCTCCACATGAACTGGCCTAAATCCTGGTCCTGCCCACTCCCCTTTGTGTCAGCTCCTCAGACCAAGCCAATGTGGTAGCTTCAAATGTTGGACTCTCACGTTCTGTCATGCTCATCATTTCCTGTGCACGGGCCTCATGTGTCCCCAGTCAGCCACTAAGCAAGCTTGTGATTCAGCCTCTAGCCATCTGAGAATGGCACCAGTATGTGGATTGCAGCTGTGTACACAGTGTGCCCAAGTCTTTGGTGTGACATGGTAGAGGGAGCAACGGGTCAAGTCTGATGGAGTAGAAGGAAGGTAGAACCCTTGAGTGGCCCTCCCTGCCCCTGCCAAACACAAATCCTTCTTTGGAAGGTACAACTGGTCAGTCCTTACTCTCTTAATCTGAGTTCTGCCTTGTTGTGGGTTGGGAAGGAGTGAGTGACAAGCATCCCAGAGGCGGTGAGTGTTGTTGTGACCAGGGACAGACAACTCTGCATTAGGAGAGCAATATGCCAATCTTTGCTGAGCACTTGCCAGGAGGCAGGCACTGGGCGAGGTGCTTTGTGTAGTTTCAACACTATAAGGAAGTCTCACTTCCCTCCCATTTTAGTGCTGAGGAAATAAAGGTTCGAAGAATTTCATTAACTTCCTCTGGTTACTCAGCTAGAAAGCAACTCAGCTGCTACCAAATATATGCCTACTCTGTGCTCCCAGGAACTCAGACCCAGAAAGAGGTTCGAGAGAGTTCCTGACAACATCTGTGTCAAATGTTAGTGCTGCTTTGTCAGAGGTTGCAGGGAACCTGAGACAGAAAGTGTGTGTGTGTGGGTGTGGGTGTGTGGGTGTGTGTGATATGTGATATGGGAGGTGAAAAGACGGTACTGAGGGTCAGGAAAGAAAAGATTCATCCATATTTCTCCCACCTGTGTCCCAGAGTACAGAGGACTGAATTTCAGAAAGAGAGATGCCAAATCTTTGGCAAAGTCAGGCTGGGTCCCGCCAAGGGCTGGGAGGACAGGCCTAACCATAGGCCACAGCACCTGTGCAGGCCAACGCTTCTTTCCTCCTCTGCTGAGAGGAATCTGAGGGGCTGCGTGGTCAGGCTACGCTCTCCTAACGCCTGCTTGTTCCTGCATGTCTGAGGCCCCAGAAACGATCTACCAGGATGCTCATGGTCTGCTGTAGGCTTAGAGAGAGACCATGATCCAGCACAGGGCCACTCGGTTTCCACAGAGCGTCACCGCCCTAGAGAGGCACCGGGAGAAACCTCGCCAGGACTTCCTTTCAGTCTGGTACCAGTGCCAGCTAGGGCAGAGCTCCGCTGAAAGTCATGATGGGCAGGCAGAGGAGGGAGCAGAAGTCAGGTGCAGCCTGGGCCAGTGGGTCGGGAGGTCTTTGGGGTGACGGACTTCTCTTCTCTGGCTTGTAGCAAGGTGACACTTCACACCTGCGGGACAAGGCAAGGGTATGTGCAAACACACCCCTCCTCCAACCCCTCCATGATCTCCCTCCTGGATCCCTCTTTTGCTAAAGCCGATCCAGGGCCCTTTTCCTACCTGATCACACTCTGCAGGATCTTCCTCTCATCTTGATCCAGGCATACAGCAAAGGGACAGCCACTGAAGCCAACGATTTGCACCTTGTCCACTTTGATTTGTGAAGTGCTAATCTGGAAGGGACAGCTGTGTCAAACCCCGAGCCCTAACCATGGAACACAGCCCCGCCTTGGTGGCTCCTTCCCTCAGAGCTGCCTTACTCCAGGGGAGTAAGGCAAGGAGTCAGACTGGCAGTTCTTCAAGGCTAACAGCCAGGTCCAGGAAGGGGCCCTGAAGCCTTCATCTGGCCCTGCTTGTACTCTGGCCTCTGGCCTTTCCAGAGCCTGAAACAAGCAAGTGCCCCAGAGGAGACTGCACTCATGGTGCATGCCTGCTGTCTGAGCCCAGGGGCTCCTACCACGGGGCCCACACTTCCCTGGACTCAGGGCTCTCCTACAGGCCACCACCAAGCCCCTGCACATACATGTCCTCTCACAAGACACCCTTTCCTCCTAGACAGGCCAACGCCCATGCTGGTGCATACACTGCCACTGCCGTAGCCCAGTCCCCTCACTCCCCTCTCCCGGCCCATCCACAGGTCTTGCCATGGACATCCCCTCTCCACCTCTTACACAGACATGCACATGCATAACTACACACACACACACACACACACACACACACACACACACACACACTCATGCACATGCCCGAGGGTGGTGTTGGGAGGAAGGGAAACATTTACCTGGTTAAAGCCTTTCTTGGACTTGGGGTTTTGCCTTTTCACCACTTCTGTCAGGGTTAGCGTCAGGGCCTCCATGCTGGAGTCTGAAGGTCAAGGGGGGCTCAGGCCAGGCTCAGAACCCCTCCCTGCCACGCAGCCCCCACTCCCGCAGCCCCCCTCACCTAGCTCCTCCTGCTTCCTGCAGGCCTTGTTGAGGTTGACAGAGGTGCAGACTTTCTCCACATTGCTCCAGCGGCTCCTTCCACTGATGGCCCCCTGGAATGCAGCACAGTCAGACCCTCTCAGCCCTGGCACCTGCTGCCTCGGGAGGCCAAAGCGGGGACACCTGTTCCCTAGCTACCCTCTCTCAGCACTCAGGCAAGGGCGTGCTGCAGGGCACATAACCACAGGAGCAGCCTTTGGGCCCAAGCTCTGGCGGAGGAAGGATCAGAGCAGGCTCCACTGGGAAGGAGACTCGAACTGGTCTTACCTTGCTGTAAATAATTTGTAGTGTTAGAGGGACGGCCTCCCGGTCGCCATCGATGCCCAGTCGCTTGCTGCCAGGACCTGTGCCAAACAGCCAAGCTCTTCACTCTCCCTTTGCAGCTCCTCAGACCCTGTAACCCCGCCTCCCTCGAACACACCCTCCCCCACCCCTTCCAGGGCCCGACCTCCAAGAGCCCCCCATTCCCTGGCTCCGCCTCCACCCCAGGCAGTGCCCACCTGAAGCCTTGATGGCTCGCGTGGCAGCAGAGTGACCCAGCTCCAGGGAGTGGATGAAGATCTCCGTGGTTTTCTCCCCAGTGACAAAGGTCAACTGGAGAGGAAAGGAGCCAAAGCATCAGTGGGTATCTCTTGGGAGGGGCGGACTGGCAGGGCTTTTTCAGCATGACTGATACCAGGGGCTGGGAGTAGGGGTCTGCGTGCCCAGCAGGGCACAGCTGGCATCTGGTGAGTCGGGGGGAGCGGCTCTCTCGGCCTTACCTCTGTCTGATACACCTGCAGGAGCACCGGCCGTGCGGCGAAGCGGCAGTAGTAGAGCAGCATGTCGGCCAGGATGGGCAGCTGAGCAGGGGAGCTCTCCAGGGGCCGGGGTTCGGCCTTCAGGGAGTGCTGTGGCCGGGCGGGACCAGGCCAGAGGGAAGGAGACAGAGAGCCAGGAAAGGGAGGAGAGAGGCAAAGGCACACAGGCAGAGGCAGACAGAGTGGGGAGAGGAAGGTGAGACGGAGGCAGGAGGGCCGGGGAGGGAATGCCTCTGTACCCCTCCCTTGGCACACGGCCCCCAGGAGGCCCTGGACAAGCTGGACAAGCCAGCAGTTGAGGCAGCAAGCCAGAATCGGAGCTTCAGGGAACCCTCCTGAGGACCCTCTCCTGTCACTCTAGTGACCCATGTCTTGTCCCCAGAACCTTGAGTTTAGTCTCTGTCCTGCTTCTCACTCACCCTCCATGCTTTTTTCCAGGTGAGTCCTGGTCCTCTATGGGGGCCTCGCACAGGGCCCCCCCAAAGCCAGGGCTTTCTCAGTGAGGTGGAGTGACAGCCGTCAGTGGGCTCTCAAACCCAACCCCATGGCCACTCACCTGGCACAGGACCTCAGGGGGCAGGTTCATGAGGGCCAGCACGTTGCGCTCATACCAGGGGTCAAGCATGCCGAGGTAGTGGGAGATGTCATTGGTACTGTCCTCCCATGGGCCCGTGTCCAGCTCCTGAGACAAAGGATGAGAGCCATTCCTAGCTACCCAGGAGGTCTGGCCATCCCAGCTATGGGGCCTGAGAGTGTAAGTGCAGCCCCAGAGTGAGCTTTTCCCTGTCCTTGGAGAAGTGTGACAATTTTCAGTCATTGTCATATGGCAAAATGTCACGCCCAAGTACAGAGCCAGGGCCTGGAAGTGACAGGAGGTACCCTGCAGAGCAAGGTGACTGCCCTTGGCAGCTCCCGCCTAGCCCCCCTTTAGGTTCCTGGAACCCCCTCTCGCCCACTCCATTTGGCCCACAGCTGGGGACATACTGAAGGATTGGGGTGTCTCAGGGAGTCTGTGGGAAGGGTAGACGTCTTGCTTGAAGGGGATGGGCAGGCACTGGAGCCAGCACTGTGGCTTCGCTTCACAGGCACATAGAAGAACTGAAGCTTGAAGAACCGAGTGAGCAGGGGGCGAGTGTTCTCCAGCCTCCTGGCAAAGGGAAGATGTGGCAATGTGAACCCCGGGTCACTCAGACTTAAGCCTCAGGCCTGGGTTTCCATCCGCACAACAACCCTACTACACAGATCCCATCAATGTGTGACATAAATGGCTCTTACCGGAGGTTACTATATGCCCGAGCCACCTTCCCTGAAATCCGATCGGAGCCAAAGACAACGACTCGTAGTGTGGACGCCTTGGGGTCCTCGTCCCCACTCAGAAAGGGGCGGCGGCGCTGGTGGCACGAAGAGGGGGCCAGGAGCCAGCTAGGCAGCTGGGTGCTGAGTTGGGGCTGGGGCAGGGAACGAGAGCGCTGGGCCCGGGAGTGGAGCTGCACCGGACTGTCCGTCGGGTTGCAGAGGCTCCCCGCTCGCCGCAGGGGCAGGGCTGCGTCCGAGCTGCCCTCCAGGCCCCGAGAGTCCCTCCGCAGTACCAGCTGGCTGGTGCTCTTGAAGAGTTTATAGATCCTGTTGAATTTCTGCCTGGGCCTGCGGTGGCCCCGGTGCCCCTCACGGCCGGGACTTTTGGGCCACTCAGGAGAACTCTCCTCGCTGTCCTCCACGTAGCCACTGTCCATGCCATCCAAGAGGCCTGAGACAAAGGAGGTCAGCAGGTGACGGGAGAGTCCTGGCCCTGAGGCTTGGGAAGAGGCAAGGGACAGGGTGGAGTCGTGAGATGCAAAAGAAATGGTGGAGAGCAAGGAGTCTCTCTCTGCACAATGCCCATGGGTTTCTAAGTCTTCCTCCTCTTCCTCTTCTTCTTCCTCCTCCTCCTCTTCCTCTTCATCATCTGTCAGGATCCCTGGCTGGAGCAACTCCTGTTCCTTCAGCAGGATCTCCTGCAGGATGTCTACAGGGAGACAGGGCTCTGTCTGGGTGGGTGGCCCTGGACTCCCTATGGAAGGGCAATGGACACCTGCGGACTTGAGGAAGAGCAAGATGGGGTCAGGGCCGGCACAGGACTCAGACTGGCCCCGCTTTGCTCAGGGGAGTGTGTGGGAGTGACAGGGCCAGGAGAACTTGGGCATGGTGGGGCTGGGTGCCCTCAGAGTCCAGCGCACTCCTTACCAAAGCTGTCCTGGTTCCAGCTGTAGGTGTAGCACCTGGCAACAGGGATGGGGATGGTATGGAGCTTCCCGGGGTTTGCAGTGTCTGTTAGTGCAGGACGGGGAGGGACAGGAGGAGAGGGCTGAGGAGGGGCCATGGAGAACAGCTACCCAGTCCCCTTGCCTTGGTCAGAGCTGGCAAAGCCCTGGCAGAAGGCCAGGCTGCTGGACGCCCGATTCCCAGCAGAGGGCCTTCTTGAGGCATGCCATGTGCCTGGCAGGCCCTTTAGTAGCTCTGGGGAGATGGCCAAGTCAGAGCCTCTGCACATCATCTTACCATGTTCACGAGGGGACAGAACTATCCTATGAGGGTTCCGTGAGACATATCACAGGAACTTCTAACTGGCCCTCAGAGCCTGTGCTCCTTAATTCTGTGGTAGAAAGAACATTTCCCGGCTCTTTTCGGGCCAAGATACAGCCCTGTGACAGGTAATCATGCAGAAATCAGGTAAGCAGCTTCTGCAATGTCTTCACCCACACCCCCAGGCCCTGTGGCCCCCGAAAGCCTGATCCGTTTGTCTGTCCACAGCCTGCACCTGCGGACAGGAGAGTTACCCTGGGGAATGGCGAGGAACCCAGAGCCTGGTAGGCAGCGGGGAGCAAGTCCTCAAGCCCACTGGACTGGGACGGGGAAACTGGGGCATGCTCCCCGTCCCCAGCGCCTCACCTAAGACCCCACGGAAGCCAGCCTTTTCGCCTACTGCCTGCAGCTTTGTCTTGAGCCACTGCCGGGCCTCTGTTGCGTCCTGGATGCTGGATGCCAGCTCCTGCGCCTC
Organism: Hydrochoerus hydrochaeris; assembly: GCA_004027455.1. Classification (NCBI taxonomy): domain Eukaryota; kingdom Metazoa; phylum Chordata; class Mammalia; order Rodentia; family Hydrochaeridae; genus Hydrochoerus; species Hydrochoerus hydrochaeris. The sequence continues at coordinate 594,426 of PVLA01000356.1, forward strand.
TGCTGTCTCCGTGAAGATGTCCTCGAGTTCTGCCAGGGTCTTTGACTGAAGGCCCAGAAACAGGCAAGGTTTGTGTCTGTCCTGTGGCCTGGCTGCCTGCCTTAGTCAGCCTCCAGGGTCTCACCAAGAGCTGCAGTGACCAGTCTGGCCCCCGGCCTTACTCACTGCCTACCTCTCTGATGGCCTTCCAGGGAGCTGGGCCTCCCCCGCCCTCCTCTGTCCTCTCGGGAAATGGTCAGGAGAGAAGGGCCCAGAAGCAGCACACGGTGGAGCAGGAGGGATTTCAAATTCCTCACTGCACCCCAGAGGGGAAGGGGCTATCCACAGTGACACAGCTTACTGGTCACAAAGCCAGGATGAGTAGCCAGCCCTCCACTCAAAGCTCACTCCCACTGTCATGCTAAGTCCTTCCTGAGGCATCAGACACCAGGCCCCAGCCCCACCCTCCAGGTTGCCACCTGACTGTGCCTCTAACCACTGCCATGACCCTTGGGTTGAGGGAGGTCAGTGCACACCAGAGATGGCAGCAAAGGTGGAACGGAGAGAAGGCTGCACCCCCGAAGAAGTGCTTTGTCAGGGCCCCAAATCCTTACCTGCAGCTTGCAGTGCAGGCCTGGGAGGTCACAGTGGGCCCCAAAGGTGGCCTGGAAGGCATGCAGGAGCAAGGTAGTGTAGGCCCTATGGGGTGAATGCTCTGGTGCACTCAGCTTGTTGGCCACAGCGAGGAATTCGGCCTCCACCTCCACTGGATTCAGCAATAGTACCGTGCTGGGAAGACAGAAAGCCAGCTATGGGACTCAGGGACAGGCTGCAGGCCGAGGTGTAGCCACATGGCCTGGACTTCCTTACACCTCAGCAGGGCCTGAGCAAGTGGCAGCAGGAGCCCAGGAGAAAGGCCGAGGGGCCATTTTCCAAGGGAGACACCTTGAAGTTACCTTCTGAGTATTTTCTAAGGGGAGCTTTCAAAGACCTTTTCGAAACTGAGGCTCATTTTTAAAAATGCATTTTACTCTTCTTTTTATATAAACATCTTTTCCTACTGGACATCAGAGTGAATGCAAATTACTCAAAAGAGTTTAATTAAGGTCCTGAAGGCAAGCAATCTTCTCACGGGGATGGGCTGGGTGTGCGCGTGCGCGTGCGTGTGCATGCATGTGTGTGTGTGTGTGTGTGTGTGATGCTAGCTAAAGCAGGCTAGCATCAAGCTGGGAGGACAGTGTTGTTCCACTGCCCTTCCTGCTGGATCTACAGGTTCCCTTTTGGTGCCAGTGTTTTGGTGCCAATTTCTTTATTATGAGCACTTTCAAATATACCTAAATGTTAAGAGAATTGTGAAGCCCAAGCTGCCAGGAACAGTTAACAACATGAAGCCTTCTCACTCCCCTGTCACCCCACCAGCACTGTGTGACCTCAGAGCAAGTTGGAGCCCTCTGGGGTTACATGCACAGGTGCTCTGGTATGGGCAACTCCGGCCTGCTGGCACCCTCTCACAATGCCACGCTGGGTTGAAACCCAAGGAGAAAGGCACCGCACAGGTAGGGTTTCCTCTAGGCTCTGTGGATATCTGTCCTGGGGCATAGAGACAGGGCAGAGCCCACATCTGCGGGAGAAAGACTGATTCTGATCTCTCCATTTGTGAGACAAAGGAGGCGGAGTACCTTTCCCTTGCTGAGCACTTGAGGATCCTCCCCTGGACATGCGCTGAGCACCAGTATTGGCAGGACCAGGCTAGACAAGCCCTGCCCTCCCTGACTTGCGCGATCCCTCTGCTAAAGACCTTGTCACCCTTTCCAGTTTACAGATCATGAAACTCCACTCTTCCACTAACCCCTCTGTGCCTCAGTCCCTTACCTGGAAAACACCTTTCTCAGAGTTAACTTGAGGATTAAATAAGTGTCCTATGTAAAGGATGATACGAACAGGGCCCAGAGCCCGGTAACTGCCTGCAGGGTGTTGGTCATCACTTACCAGCCCACCTGCCTCAGCTCTCTAAAGGTATTTTTTTTAAATTTGCTAAATTGCACTAGGCCCCCCAGCCAAGGTCTCAGTTTCCTGCAGTGAACCACGTTCTGAGGATGTGAAATGAAAACTCCCAGGAATAAACGAGCCATCAGACGGAAACAGCAGCCCGCTCTGAGCTGTGTGTTGGAGTCTCAGCAGAGCAGTCCTTCCCCCGGGACACGACTCATCCCTCGTCTAACACGTCCAAACTGTGTGCCCCACCCACTCCTTAGTCACAACGGTCACATCGGTTGTGTTTGGGTTCAAGTGAGCCTTATTCTACTCCACGTGACCCCAAAGTGGAAGAGGAAGGATGCAGGCACTTCAGACCCACCGAAGAGAAATTACATGAAAAGGTGAAATTGCTTAGAACCTGAAGGATAATAAAAAAAATATACTGAATATTGACATTTTTAAATTATTTCAGCAAGAGGCACATCACCAAGGGTCCCCCTTAATTTGAACATTCTTATTCCATTGTTGTTGGCAATGCGTCTCTCACTGTAATAAGTTTAAAAATGGTCAAACATTCACTATATTTTTCGATCACCCCTGTACGTAGGGCTTGGTGCTATCACAGTTTCAGTCATGTCCCCAGTGGATAACAGGGGATTGCTGTACAGTGTCCTGTCCTTCCTGTCCCTCTTGACATCTAGGCCAGGCTTTCTTGCTCTTACCTAGGAGTGTTTTGAGTGTCTCAGAAGCATTTATTCAGTGTGTGGACCCCAAGGCTGAGGAGGGCGAGGGGTGGGGCTGCTAGAATCTCTGAGCTGGTGGAAGCTGGGCTCCTGGGGTTCCCAACACGTCAAAGTGACACAGACAGACAGCACCCATACACTTCCAGGCTCCAGAGGGGCCTCAGGATGGTACTTTTTTGCGACTGCTCCTCACACTGCAGGCAGTACCCTAGGAGTGGGTAATGAAAGCAGTCTGGGAAGTCCCAGCCAGAACTTGTTATTTAAATGAAATGAGTAGATTAGGTCAGAGCGCTTGTCCTAGGTGGTGGCATTGAGTTTCATTCCATGAAACTTGTTTAGCTATGTGTGTGTGTGGGGTATGCGTGTGTATATGGCAGACTATCATACAAAATGCATTTTTAATTATAGGCCCTGTTCAGAAACATCTGGAAAATGCCGTTATAATAACAGAAGACACTGTGGAATGAGCATAGACCTCTGTGTTTTCATTTTTGTACCAGGGATCGAACTCACGACCTCACGCTTGCCAGGCAGGTGCTTACACCACTGAGCTGCATAAGAATAGACCTCTGTGTAAGAATAGAGGTTGGAATGTTTGGTGGGCTGCTGTGTGACCTCGGAGAAGCCACGTGGCCTCTCTAACCTCCAGTTTCCTCATCTGGAAAGTACAGATGAATGCATAATGTGTGCCCAGCCCTCGGCATGATCGCTGCAGACCTTTCTCAGGATGTGTGGGAAGATGCTCAGCCCAGGACAGTGAAGTTATGCATAAAAATACCACTTGTAATTCCAGGGCCCACCTGGTCTCCTTGAAGCCTGGCATTTTGTGCCTGGCATGGGAGTGGGTGCAGTGCCAGGATGGTATAGGGGTGGGAGCCCCTTGCCCCACTTATCCCTTCCCTGGACACTCACACAGTGGAACTTCGGTGACTCCTGAGGGGCAGACCCTGCTCAGCTCTCACCAGCCGCTGGTAGGAGATTCCTGCGGGCCAATGACAAAGAGAAAGAGTTCATGAGCCCGGACGATCAGGTCGGAAGTGAAAGCATGAGGTTTCTGGATGACCCTGGGGAAGAGAGCTGCTGTTTGGCCCTTGGTGTGCCCAGCACCAATAATGCCCCAGCCTTGATAACCGTAGCCTCTGGCCCCCAAATCCATGCTAAGCCTCTGCCCACTCTCCCTGGGGTCTCCTCCACCTCTGGCCGCTCCCCCACCTCTGGCCACTCCCCCTTCCAAAGCGCTCACCCTCGGCCACTCTTCTTGGGGCCACTTGTTGGGAGCCGCTGAAGCTGGAAATTGACCACATATGCAAGGCTGGGGGCAAGGCCATCCCAGAGACAAAGAGCGTCCAGGACAAACCGCCTGGAGAAGCTGCTTCCACCCAGAGAACACCTACCCCTAAGACAATCTGAACAGTGGCTTGCTAGGACAACAGGGTGTCATGTGACATTCAGTTGCTAAAATGTATAAATAAACGCCCCTGCAGTGAGGGGCAGTTCCTCTCCTCCCATCAGGAGGACAAGGGCTCCACCTGACCCCAGCTTTGTCTCTTCTTATTTTTCTGTTCCTCTTGTGGTTCTTAACCCCCAGAACCTCAGGAGCTGCATGGTCACAGCAGCCAGCCCCTGGGTGGGGCAGCTGGCAGGGAAGGCTGCGATGCAGGCCGAGAGCTGGCTTTTCTATGTGGTCCTGGGCACAGAGCTGGGCAGGTCATTTTACTCTAAGACCTCAGTTCCTCCCTGTATGAGCAGCACAGAGTGGTGGCTTCCAAGGCCTCTGAGCATCAAAGATTCCCAGCTCCACTACCCTGGAATGTTTCCCTTTTTGGAGACGTAGGGCAGAGCATCAGGAGAAGGAGCACCCAGGTGCAGGAGGCTGCCAGTCTCACCCTGCCCGGCTGTTCCCAGGCCCGACATTGCTCTGCCCACGGACTGGCATCTTCCCACACTGAGGTGTGTGCCAGGCGGCCCTCAGTCCCTTGGCCCCGACTCAGCTGTAGCCAGGCCACACCCTTCTGTGTCTCGGCCTGGCCTCCCATGCCCCTTGGGCCTGTGGTCCTGCCTGGTGCTGGCTCTCTGTGAAGTATCCGAACATGACCAAATCATGCTCTTCTAACTTGTGACCTGTTTGCTTCGATTGTCTGCCTCCTGTGTGATGTTTAGCTTTTGGGATTGTGCCACAGTTACCAGCGAATGTTATATTGTCTATTTTGCTAGCAAAGTCCTCGACCGGTGGTTGACGCTCCCAGGATCTGGAGCACCACCTAGTGGCTCATCGCATACACTGCAGACGAAAGCCACCCTCAACGCCCCCTCTGGTCCCTCAAAGTAACACTGCAGCAGGGACAAACGGATATTCTCCCCTCCCCCTCACAGCCAAAGAAAGAGACAAGCAAAATCCTCTCTTGTCCTTATTTCTCTTTTGTCTCACAATTTTTTTTCACAGCGCCAGAGCTCAAACCTAGGAACTCGCACATGCTAGACAAATGCTCCACCGCTGAGCTACACGCTCGACCCTGTTTCGTAGTTTTTAACGAGTAATTCACACCTCGCTGACCCTGACCTTCACCCTCAATCCTGCCTTTATTGAGCCAGGACCTGCAGCCAAGTGACCCCTGATGGAGTGAAGTCCCCTCCCTCTGTCCACATCGGGGTGTTCCTCCCCACTCCACTGCCCTCGAGACACCCCAGGGTCTTCCCTGTTCCCAGATTCTGGCTCAGCCTTGTCCTCACGCTCCTTGGACATTTGTATTTGGACCATTAGTAGACATTGCTGACTACTTTCTCCCTGAAGCTCGCTCTTCCCTAGTCTCCGTGACAAGGAACATTCTAACGTCTCACACTCCTACACCTATGTGTCTTGGGGTTGCAGAGCAGGGAGAGCTGGACTGTTTCCTATTAGCCATGTGGCTTCCCTGTAACTGTTTATTTTCCTGAGTTACCGGAGACATTTAGGGGACGCCTGTGCCTTCTAGCATATTCTAATCCACAGGGAGTTGGTTGTCTGACCATCTGAGACACAAGCAATTCCCAAGCCGAGCATAAAATCATTGGATAGATCTCCCAACTCTTCCCTGAAGACCCCTCCCAAATCCCTTCTTGGCTTCTTGTGGTAATAGAGCCTGCTGCTTATTGTGGGGTTAGGATTGGTGGGCTGGAGGCTGAGCTGGAAACAAATTAGAAAAGACCGAAATGTGAAATGGAGCTTTGGTCCTGTAAATTTTTGTGCAAATGGACTCTTTGAGTAGGATTTAGAAAGCGTACTGCCAACTTCCTACTGGTGTATCTTGTGACATTAAAATGGATCCTAGCAAGCCAAATGGGGTTTGGTTTTCATTCTGTTACTTGGTGGCACCGGAAGAGGGTTAGGCAGTGTCAAGCCCAAGCTCACCCTGAAGTCCATCCTCCACTCCCTCCACAGAGAGGCTCCAGCAGGGAGTTTGGGTCACCCACACCTCTCCCCTTGTGGTCTCAGAGCGTGTCCCTCCAGGGCCACAGCTTGGATGCTGCATGTTCTGCACGGCCCACACATTAAAGGTTTGGCCACAATGACACTGTTAGGAAGAGGTGGAACCTTTGAGAGTCGGGGTATTGTGGGAGCCCCTTTGGTCATTGAGAAGGTGTCCATGAAGGGTGGACCCCCTTCTTCCTCTCTCGAGATGAGCAATTTCACTCTATCACTACAGGCCCAAAGCAGTAGGACCACTTGATGATGGACTAGAACCTCCAAAACTGCGAGCTGACATAACCTTTTCTCTTTGTAAGTAAACCGTCTCAGGTCTTTTGTTATAGTGACAAACAGCTGATGAACACACTAGGCCACCTGATCATCTGTGACCAACTTTCTGAGGCTGTGTCTTAGATCAGAGCTACAAGGGCTGAACAACACCACCACAAAAACCTTGCCTGGGCTGTTTCTGTGTCAGGTTCTAGCAGGAACCACCCCATGTGGGTAAAGAATGGAGG